>QYAI01000004.1:0-600000 GCA_003988855.1 Arachnopeziza araneosa | reverse complement strand
GTATAGAATGCCTTATTGACAGGATCTCTGCAAATCGGGAGTATTTTTTGCATATATGCGATGCTGTATTCGAATATCAGAGTCTTCCCATAAGTCGATACAGCCTGGACTCTACAAGAAGGCGCAAGGCAGTACACGTAGCTGTAAAGAAGTTCAAGGTCGAAAAAGTCTTTGAAAGATAAAGATAAACTATCTGGAAACGTTTCTGACCACTCCCGCATATCCTGGCACATTTGCCAAACATAGGTAGAAGAATTTTGAAGGGGATCTCGACTTGACTGGAATAGTTCATGGTACCAGGACGATTGGACTTGCCGGAACTGAAAAAGTAACAAAGCAGTTTCAAGTGATTGTGGTCCTGGTATGCCTTTACCAGTGGAAATGGGGGTCATCCGAGGTAAGATCGAAGGAATTTCAACGCTTGTAGAGTCATCTGTGAAAGCGAAAGATCGTGCATGAACCATGCTGATGGATCTTGAAGGAGTCAGCAACACTTTCTTCATCTCAGCCAGAAACAGCCATTGACAAACCTATCAAGAGAGTAGACGCAATAGAAAACTTTTCTCCTCAATTCAAGGGTTTTCTTATCTGTTTGCTGCTCTCTAGGAGGATCTTGGTGAAAACCAAGATCCACCACGGCGCGACAAGCATAACCAATAAGATGCCAACTATCAAAGTGTGCTGGGTCTAGCATCGAATATTGAACAAGCAGAACTAAAGCCTGGATCTGAGAGATATAACCTGGTTTAAGAACTCTGTCTGCATAGCGGAGTGCACGGCCAACCCATAAAACACCGTTCAGATAATAAGCGTCTTGATTGCTTCGAGATTGTCCAGTAGAGCCAATGGCCAGAACCATGTACAATAACCAGTGTTCAAAGTCAGTAACAGGCCGACCATTTTCCTGATAAACGGCATCGAGGGCGTTGAGCAGAGATGTTTCGGAAAAAACAGGAAATAGTCCAAAGACGTTGTCTAAATAATGCCGGATGAGTGACATGGCGTCATTCCTGGAGGGTAGGTTGAAGGGCTGTGACCTCGGGACTGGCTCATTATTCGTAGATGCGAGGATGAGACGAGCAAAGGTCATGTTAAGTGTATTAGCTTCAAAGTCACGAGTAGTAGCGTTGATGGTCCTGTGAGCAACACGTTAGTTCTGGAAGATGTTGCTGTTAGAAGGTCCTACATGAACCCAAAATCCGATACAAGCTCGTCCACATCTGCAGCCTCCCTTCGCCTAGCAGCTTTCCCATGCACAGCAGCTCGAATTGTCGCAAATGAGTCTTTGCGATCTGGCGCCGTCAGAGGTTCGCCATCATGCATTGCTACAGATGCCTTGCGAGCTCTAGCATATGCTACCCTCTTCTCCAACTTCTCAACACGGGACTCCAGGGAGGCAACATAACTACGTAACTATTAGCTCGCAAAAGGTCAAGCGATATTGATGATTGCACCTTCTCTCCTTGCCTTTGGCAAATTGGTCGTTAGCGCTGGAGCACTCGTTTGCGCGCCCTGACTTCTCGCCTTTTCGCCGTCAGAAGTGAGAAGGATTACACTAAGTGTGACAGTAGAAGAAACTCACATGCAGTACATGAAGGCAGCTTTCCATCGCACTATATAGGCCGTCAGTAACAGTACAGGTTGAGTTCAAGATGGTTCATACCTTGATCTTTGCACCACGACCTAGCCCGGCCTATCAGAAGTGATTTTCTCTGGAGGGCTGGGCAACTTACATCTTGAACAAGCCGATACTGGCCTTGAAACTCTCAACAGAGGAGTGTCTGCAGCACTTCTTGGTGGACTTGAACGATGCATGGTATTGAGCTGGGGTTTGAGAGTCTGGTTTATAGCCTCGTTGGGCGCAGCATGCTAATCGCTGCTCAGAAGACTGTGGGTAAAACAGCCGTGCATCAGTGCTGTAAGCTAAACAAGAAGAAATTGACATTGACAGAATGAATCTGGTCATGATAAGTTGTGAAGCCAGCTAGCATGGGAGACTATCTTCGCCCAAAAGAGTAAAGCCCCGTGAAAGCGAGGAACAATAGCGAGGTGGGAGGGAGCGGCGGTGTAAGTGCTACTCCCAAGCACAACCATAGTAGAAGGAAGCATCACGAGCACTTACTTGGGGTAGTCGCTCTCTGGGCAACGATTCAAGATATATTGCGACGCTGTGCACTCGACGCTGTCTGAGAGATGGAGCCGGCGGAAAGGCTGGCTGCGGGAGGAGGATTTACTAGATGGCCGTGCCTCGGTGACAACTCTTTGAAGTTGTACTGGTATACCGGCTTCACGAGACACTGTAACGGTGGGAATCAGAGGTTGGGTAGTGCAATGCAATGGCTTCCAAGACGGTCTCGGTAATGGGAGATCTCTCCTCTATTTGCGGGCTTATGTTCTAGAAAACGAATGCCTCATGTTCGAGAATAATCGTGAGCCTCAGGCCGCCCCCCACTGGAGCGACGACTACACCAAGTTGAGTCGAGACTTGACGGGAGGCTTTGATAAGCAAGGATTCAATGACTTTCCTCAGGGTTGTATGGTGCCAACTAGTGATCTTTGGCCCGCTGGCAGCGTTGCTTGCGTACAGAAAAGGGAAATGTACCGCGGTGCAAACTCCCAGCTCCTCGCAAATTTGGGGATTGATAGGCTAGAGTCCAGTTGCCTCGTGCGGTGCGCGCTCTGGAGGTCCATCCTCAAACATCTCCCAACGGGACCCTTTGGCGCCCATCCAATTGAAAATCATCGCGGGGTGTGCGTCTGAGGGCTTTCTCAACTCCAACATCACCCTGGAGAGCTGGAGCCGTCCTGTCGCACAAAAACTTCCCCTGATTTGGATCGGTCCACCAATCCTCTCTATCTTGCCCTCCGGCAAGTTTGGTGCTTATTGAGGCACAATACACCCAGGACTTCTTGTGCGACCGTTGTTCGCTGCCTCTGTCACTACCCCTTGACATCAGGCCCAAGGCAGCTTTAAGAACCCTCAGCCTGCTGTTTGATCGACGATGAATCTCACAAGTTCCACGGCCTCACAAATTCACCAAAGTCTCTGTGGAGGAAGATAAATGGATGCTGCAGAATTGTTCCGGCAGGCCCAGAGCTCTGTCAACCGAGCCAGAGAAGCAAAGTCGATCCGGAATCGGGAGAGCAGCCATGAGAGCGACGACCATTCGCCGAGGATCGCTCATACTTTGACAGCCTGCTGTCGATGTCGCCAGGTTCGTCTTTTGAGAGCACGAAGGACTGTGTACTGATAGCCTTTAGAGAAAGACAAGATGTGATCCAAATCTTCCGCGGTGCTTACCCTGCGAAAGGGCTGGCGCCATCTGCGAATATTTTGATACAACAAAAAATAAGAAAATATCTCGGACATATGTGATTCGACTTCAGGACAAGGTACGGGCTCTAGAGAAGGAGCTTGGCCAATACACGGATGAAGATGGTAATCCACCAAATACTGAGGATATCGTACGTCCGGGAGGACTTGTTCGACTGGATGATGACGACGAGACGCCACGATTCCTTGGACCGTCCAGTGGCATTGCAATGACAAGGTTGGTCATGGAGGAGGCGAAAAAGTATACCGATTCAAGATCAATTCGAGAACTTGTGCCTGAGGTCCGCGAACGAAGAGCTCCAACTCCCTCAGCGGAAGCAACCCCTGATCGCAAGAAGCCTTATCCAATGATTAGCGCTGTAGCAGCGCCGACACTACCCAGCCGCTTAGTGACCGACAAGTTAGTAGAAGTCTTCAATCAGAAAGGTACGTAGCCTCCAGATGGTGAGACCGAATCTAAAGGTCGGAGCCTTTTCTAAGCCATTAACTTATGAAAATTCATAGCTCAATACCTTACGCCTGCTTTGCACGAACCAACTTATGCTAGAGATATGCAAGAGGTCTACGATGGAAACACTGACCCATACAAAAATTTCGTCGTTCGTATGGTGCTTGCCATTGCCATGCAAAAATTGGATCCCCAGTACGCAGGTTTAGCTGACAGTTATTATCTGGCAGCAATGGCATACATGGAAGAGGTCGTACGACCGAAGGATCTCAAAACCTTGCAATGTTTAGTGCTGATCGCTCAGTATTCTCTATTAACTCCCACGCGAACCGCTATTTACTACATTGTGGGCTTTGCTACAAGACTTTGTCAGCAATTAGGACTTACTGAGGAGAAAACCATCACGCAAGGAGTATCTTTGGGTCTAGTTGACCAATTACAGCTTGACATGAGACGTCGACTCTCTTGGATTATATTATCCATGGAACTAGGTCTGGCACATAGCATGGGACGCCCAAATGCGTTTGCTACTGGCCAGGATCACATTGATGTTGGGTTTTTCTTACCAATTGACGACGAGTATATCACTGCAGATGGCATTTTGCCAGGGCCAGTGTCCGAAAAGAAGACAGTGGCAATCCATTTCTTGAAAATGAGACTTCTTCAAGCTGAGATTAGGCGAATGCTCTACTTAAAGAAGCGACCGGAGCCGCAGAATGAGGACCATCCTTGGTATGCAGAGATGGAAAACAAATTGCGTGCCTGGGTGGATCACTGTCCCGCTGATCCCAGCTGGAGCAAGAATTGGTAAGTTGGAGCTTCCTTCAAATTTCGGCCATGCAATTACTAACTGTTCTCAAGGTTTGAGGGAAGGTATAGAACGATGATTGTCATGCTCTTGCGCCCATCACCTCAAGTGCCCCAACCAATGGCTCGGTCAGCGATACGCTGTTACGACGCTTCAGCAATAAATATCAAAAGCTTGAGGGGACAAGTGTCAACAGCTATGGTTGATATTACCTGGATTTTCATGATAACAGTCTTTCAGGCAATAAATACCTTCCTCTGGTGTACTTCCTATCAGGAAGTACGTGCTCTGCACAGTAAAGAAGAAATGGAGGAGAATATCGACATTGCTCTCGAGATTATTCTCCATAGTCGGGAACGGTGGCCAGGAACGTACGGTGCCTGGCAGCTATATAAGAAGCTTGCAAAGGCTTGCTTAAAGAGTTATGACGTGCACGACAACTCACACCCACCCTCTTCGTTACCTGCTACATCCCCAGCATCATTGACTGATGCAAATTCGCCTTCTGCGTCGGAGCACTCGAATGTCACAGCAGACTCACACGCCTACTCTCAGCAAGCATTTCACTCGCCACCACAGTTTGGTTACGTCTTCGATCAAGCACCAGAGCAGGTACAAAACATGGACTTTGGTGGCCCACTGCCATCCCGACAACCATCTTTCCGATCTAATTCCATATTTGCTATGCCATCCAACATGTCTTCAGATCGTCGGTTCAGCTACTTTCCTCCCGACTTTACGCAGCCTCAGAGCCTTCCAAATTCCTGGAACCCGATGTCTGCTCCTCCTCCTCTTGCCCCTCCGCCACAAGTACCACAGCCACTTATTGCAGATCCTAGCTACTTTATGCAACCATCACCCTACTCCTTTGGAGCACACCTATTCCAAGAAGAGAACTTTGATACTGAAATGAGATTAGGAAGTTTGACTCATCAACAGCAGCTTGAGTTGATGCAGAGTCTGGAAACAGAAGGATTAAATGAGATAGATCAAATCATGAATCTCTCGGCAGGGTACGAAAATTCCAAATAACCTTGCCTATTACCCTCCGACGAGTCGAAATTTACTGAACCTTTTGGGTCAGATTCTGGCCCCAAGAATGACATTGCGATGTGACTACTTAATCCTCTGGATTTTGTATCAGCAGAGCCTGTCATCAAATTGCACGCCGAGTGCTCAGTGACGTGTAGCATCAGCAGCTGACTCGAGAAGTTTCTTCTAAGATACTTCAAGTCGCGTGATGTAGGTGGGATCTGCTCCTTAGGAGTTGAGTTGGGACGGGGTTACGGGCGTTGAAAAGATGGGTGGAAAGGTGGAAAGAAAGAAAGAAAGAAAGAAAGAAAGGCGTAGAGATAGCACAAAACTTTAGACCTTTCCAGCACTGGGACTATCAATCAGCAGCATATATATTTTTGATGAGGAATTCTATTTTCTCTACCTACTTTTAGGTTCCATTCCTCGCCTTTCGTGGCACGAGAACGGAAGAGTTTCAGTCATATCTTTTCGAAGCGAAAACCGCCCCAAAAGCCCTTACCTAATTCTTTGTTACATTTTATGTCACGATATGAATTCTTGGTTTGGGAAGTCGAGATTGAGCTACGAGAAAGCCACCTTCAAGGCTTGCAGTTATAAAATCAACACTCTAAATTTCTGCTTGACGACATCTTCCTGGTTGCCTTGCGTTACACACCGTATGAAATTTTTGGTTTGGGCTTCAGGCGTGTCATGATACGTTCGGCTATAGGAATGTTGTGCATTTCTCCTGCATTTCGGCTTGCAGTTGTTTCATTGTATGGTACTCATGTCCCCCAAGAATATAACACGCGTTTTTCGACCACACCTTTCAAGTGGGCAAAGGAACAACCTACAATAACTTTGCGAGTAACTAAGGTTTTCTCCGATTATGTTCCTTTCCGCCGTCTCCCGGAAGTCTTTGTGATCTCGCACTTTAACCCTCCAGTTGACGAGAATCAACTCCAGTCAACGAAAGGTTGATTCTCGTCAACAGCGAAAATGACACACTCCTTCCAACCATTGAAGAATGTGAAAAGAACAGTCTTCTCGAGTTATTTTGAATAGCCTAGAAGTCACCAACGTTTAACTGTGCCTCAGCGTACCGTCATCTGGGACAGCGAATACAATTGGGCCATCCTCCCTAACTTCCCCGAACTTTATTCAATTTCAAGGATCGAGGAGGACTATTCAAGCTACCCTGGAAGAATTTATTCTATTTAAGCAACACAACATGAGGTTTGAAAAGGGCTAAAAGGCTTCTGGGTGGTAAATCCTAATATATTGTGGACTATATTCCCCTAGATCACGAGGGTCATTGGGGGTAGAAGTGCTGAGGATCAAACAATCTATTTCTGGGTTGAAGGTGGGATCGGATGGAGGTGGCGGACGGTTTGGCGAGTTAAGCAATATCTTTCTCGACCTCAATTTCAATTCGAATTTTCGAGTGCAATAGCGGAAACAGGGAAAGAAGCAAATTAGTGCATCTGCTGTATCTAGATATAACTAGGCATCATTCAGCGAACACCCTCATTTCCCTATTTAAGTGGTGCAAATGGTTTAACCACGCTTTAGACACAGATGTAAAGAACATGAAAAATCTCATATGGTGCTATTGTGATTCAAAATTCTTATACTACTTATTAAGTGGGGAAACAAGTATGCTCGGAAGATCCTTGATATCCACGTGTTCTTGAGTGCCTAAATCCACCACCCTCACGGCCTCTATTGCAACAATGCCAACCTTCAATGCTATAAACCTCAACTCTACATCATAACAAGCGCTGGGGGCCAATGGTCCAACCCTTGTATCTGTACTCAAACATACAATCTCTGTTGAATCAACCGCTGAGTTTTTCTGCATTGCGTGCACAATGTTCTCATCCACGACCGCATCTGCAACTTTAGGGTCCTTTTTAAAACCTAAATGGTTAGTGGAGGGTGGTCGTGTAATGCGTGCTTCTGCTCGTCGACGCTTGGGTATGACTACAAGAGCAAGTTTGCGAGGGCGGTCGGATCGGTTGACGATGAATACTGACCAGACGAAAGGTATCCCTGGGTATATTGGGTTGTTTTTAAGCGGAGCAGTGAAGGTCATGGTGACGCCAAAGTCAGGAATCGATGAGTTACGCTTGTGGCGAGTCGTGATATCTACAGACGGGAGGGCATCAGGGCGGCTAGCGACTAGAGAAGACGTAGAGGTAGAATTAACTTCGGAAGCGGAGCCGATGGAGAGTTGTGATGGTCGGTGTGGTCTTTGGATAGGCGGAGTTGGGTTTCCGAAGCCTGGGTTCACAGGTGGAATGAAGGAAAGCGGTGTAGTCCATCTCATTGATATCTGTGGTTGGCATACTTTTGAGAGATGGGCTGTAGCCGTTATGGAGATTTCGAGGTCTCTAACTTGAGATTTGTTTATGTTTTCCAGTTCGTCTGGCTTAAGCTGATATAACAATGTGATATCATCCTGGGGAAGAGCTCTGAGAGGTAGGGATAGCCCAGATCCCTTGTTTAGATCTTCAACAGTTGCACCGATGATATTCAAGTGGACTGTCTTCAGAGTGATCTCGCAATCTGCAAATGGTGTAATGTCGATATCAACAGATGCTATTAGTGCAGGATTTGCTGGACTAATGCTTGGCCGAGAATACTTAACCCGAGAATTGAGACACGGATAAATCTTTATTGACAGTTTTGATACATTTTTCAAAGGGAGCATAGTATCTTTGGAAGCCTGCGTCGCTGGAGTCACACGAGATACCCGAAGAGCAGAAAGACGAGGTTTAATGCCACCTAGAGCCGGATCATCACTGAATGCCTAGCAAACGTCAGGGAAGACTCATTGATAGGGTGAATTCTCTTTTTGTAGAAGAGCAAGGTATTGCTTCATGGGAAAATGTCGGCATACCTCTAACATATTAATCGCGGAAGGGATTTGACTTGGAAGATAGTCTTCTTTCAGCGTATCTTTCTGAATCTCTTTTGGGGGTTTCAGATTTGCTGTAGCGGATAATACAACGGTTGGATTTTGGAGACGAAGTCGCGGCCGGACAAGAAATGCTGATATCTTCCATATCACAAGAATATGACCAGCATCACTGGGATCGGATTCGTCAGGCTCTTGAACGACAGTTACAGGATCTTCACCATCTTGAATAGAATTGTTGTATATTATTTCATGCCCTGGGGATCCCTCCTGAGTTTCCGTTGGCGAGTTAACAACCTGTACTTCGAGGTTGATAGCTAGTCTTCCCAGATATGATCGGAGAGATGTTTCATCGAAATATGGAGTTTGTAGAACGATATATGTATTGACAGTTTCATCTAGTAACTAAGAATGAGTAAGACATAGATCGTTTGTAGTTGAACGGAATACTTACCGAAAAATACGGCCTGCCTTTGAGGAATTGATGCTAATGGAGAGTCGCTGTCACTTTCGAGACGCTCTACAGATCCCTTCAGCGCTTGCTCGATACTGAGGTCGCTATCCAAAGGTACAATCATTCCTAAGACTGAGCTCTCCGCAAATTCAAGGCTCCCACGAGGATGCGCTTCAAGTTGGTCCACCATTTTGGTCAGATATAGAGACCAGCAGGTCTATTATCAAAGCTCTAGAGTTAATAAACACATCCTCATCTGCGTTTGTTAGCTGTAAAGGAGGTTTTGATTTGAGGATGGATGCTGCATTGTGGTTTAGAGGTGGCTGCCTTCGTGCCTGATAATTTCAACTGTGGATGCCTTAAAATTTATCCACTTTATTCTTTCTTGGAATTATCTATCAACTGAGTGTATTTTTTAATTTAAATCAGCTCTTCACACAACATTAACAAACGGTTTTTAAGGAAGATTTACTATCCGCGCTGAACTGTGACTGCCTGTATCATCAGAGACTTTGGAATGTGGATATTCATATGCGACATGCGGAATGAGAATGGGTTTAGGCAATGAGCTGTAATTTAGGTGAATATGTAAACAAAGGCGAGTTGAACCTAATGAGGCCCGTCTCTTCAGCACGTAGTCTGATTATCTATCGCCGCACTTTGTGCGATGATGTTGAGGCTCAAAGTGGTGGTCCGTGCAAACCAAAAGCCCTCCAGGTATCAAATTTACAATTCCGGCTTTACGGCGCAGACTTCTAGCGTCAATCAACTTCGCCATTTCAACACTCATCATGAACAGCATGAATGGAATCAATGGCCATGCAGCGGCGCCATCGCTGTGGTCAGAGGCACGCAATGCAGACGGGCGCGTCTACTATTACAACACTGTCACAAAAGCCACCCAGTGGACGAAGCCTGAGGAGTTGATGACCCTGGCAGAGGTAAATGAATATGATGCTCTCTAAAGACCTGAGGTATTGATATCGTACAGCGCGCTCTATCTGCACAGCCATGGAAAGAGTACACTGCTGAAGGAGGCAGAAAATACTGGTATAATACGGAAACGAAGCAGAGCTCATGGGAGATGCCAGATGTCTACAAAGAAGCTCTATCAAAAGATGCCGCGCCAGCGATTCCGTCTGTCCCGTAAGTTTGATTCTTTACTCTCGCGATCTACTTTCTAACGTTTTGCATAGTGCCACTCCAACCTTTGTTGCTGGCGGAGGATTTTCTGGCAATCAATACGATCAACCTCGAGATAGAGAACCATTAGGAGAAGCGCGCCAAATTGCATATGGAAATGATGCTAACGGAAGCCGTGCTCAAGTTTTTGTCCCTGCGAACACCGATCCAGACTATTCTACATTTGAGGAGGCTGAAGCTGCGTTCTTAAAGCTCCTCCGCCGTAACAATGTTGATCCTGATTGGACTTGGGAACAAACGATGCGATCGATTATCAAAGACCCTCAGTATCGAGCTCTTAAGGATCCCAAGGATCGAAAAGCAGCATTTGAGAAGTATGCCGTTGAAGTCCGAATTCAGGAGAAGGACCGTGCAAAGGAGCGGATTGAGAAGCTCCGTAAAGACTTTGCTACCATGCTGAAAAGTCATCCAGAGATCAAGCATTATACTCGCTGGAAGACAGCTCGACCCATCATCGAAGCAGAGACCATTTTCAGGTCTGCCAAAGATGACAACGAACGACGCCAGTTATTCGAAGACTATATCATCGAGCTTAAAAAGGTTAATATGGAACGAGAATCAATAGTACGAAAATCTGCCATGGATGATCTTGTAGAAATTATGAAAGGCCTTGACTTGCAGCCATTCACCAGATGGTCAGAGGCACAAGGTATTATCCTGTCCAACCAGCGATTTCAAGGTGATCAGAAGTTCCAAACTCTGAGCAAATCTGATATGTTGACTGCTTTTGAGAATCATATCAAAAATCTGGAGAAGTCGCTCAACGACACACGGCAGTTGTTGAAGAATCAGAGATCTAGGAGAGAGCGGCAAAACCGTGATCGTTTCACGTCTCTTTTACTCGAGCTAAAGGTAAACAATCAAATTAAGGCAGGCTCAAAATGGACTGAAATCCATCCTCTAATCGAGAAAGATGAGAGATACCAAGAAATGCTCGGTCAGTCAGGATCGACTCCTCTTGATCTATTTTGGGATATGGTTGAAGAAGAAGAGCGTGCTCTACGTAGTACGCGGAACGATGTTCTAGACGTTTTAGATGTTTGTCGACAATTTCCCTTTGGATGTCCTTCAGCTAATGATATATCAGGATAAACGGTTTGAGATTCAGCAGAAAACTACTTTTGAGGAGTTCCTTGCTTTGATGCAGAATGATCGACGCACTGCTAACATTGATCGAGACTCTTTGTTGTTAATTTTTGAACGGGTGAGCTTCTCGCTACTTGGTTTTAGTCTACGATATAATTTGTTAATTTTGTGTAGCTGCACGAGAAGATATCTCGCCGTAATGAAGATGACAAGCACCAGGCAGAGCGACAACAACGTCGTGCCGCTGATGCCCTGAGATCCCTCATTAAGCACTTAGAGCCTCCTGTTAGAGTTGATGACACTTATGAGAAGATTCGGCCCCGAATTGAGCGCTCTGAAGAGTATATTGCAGTATCTTCTGATGAGCTTCGTCGCTCGGCATTCGAAAAGGTCATTCGAAGACTAAAGGAGAAAGAAGATGACGCCGAAAAGGATCGGATGAAGCGCCGCGAGAGAGTATCAGTGGATAGATCAACACATCGTGATCGGGACAGAGGTGAGAGACCACGCCGTTCCAATGGACGTCTTGATAGGGTTAGTCGTAGCCCGGAACCAGACGCATATGAAGCAGATCGGCGAAAAGCTATTGCCGACCGAGAGAAGAATTATCGGAAAGGTAGTGCTGCGGCTGACACTCTGCTTTCCCCCGGTCGGCGAGGCGATCGGATAGATAGAGAGAGAGAACGAGATCGTGACTCAGAACGCGATCTTGACAGACCTCATCGCAGCCGCCGAGAAGAGATGAGCCACTATGATCGAGAGCGAAGAGATAGAGATAACGAACGAGAAAAGTTATATCGGCGCAGAGGCGATCCTCGTGGAAGCATTGATGAGCTGCCATATGGAGATGAGCGGCCTAGTGGTGGTAGACGTCGTCGAGCTGACAGTGATGCGGAAAGTGTTGGCAGTTCAAGAGCTAAGGTCAATTTACACGCGTCCCTTCAGGTAATTTTGACTAATAAGCTTATAGAGAACACGCAGAGAGGTAACCCCACGTGAGCGTTCCCCGATCATTCCACGTGAGCGCCGTCATAAGACCCGATCTCCTCCTGCACCATTGCTGCCAAAAGAGGAGCCTGCAGTACATTCTGGTAGCGAGGAAGGTGAGATCGAAGAAGAGTAATGGGATTAGTAGAGACTGCCATATCGTTCTTTCAAATTTGTACGTATCGCGCAAACACCAGTTAATTCCGTGGCATGATGACTTCGTCACGCAGGGTTCGACTACAAATACTTGAGAAGCGGAGGAGTATATCAGATGAGATGTGGATCACTTCTCGGTTCGTATTCGTTTTCCCTTAACGATTCAAGCCTTGGAAGCCTTTTTAGCTATCTCGAGTTTATCAACTCAAATCGAGAGCATGTAGAATATCAAAGTTCAACCCGTCCTAACATTCTCACCTGTCCACGATGCATTCGCATCTGACGACAGTTGCCCTACTTGACCCACCACCCTTGAGATCCTTTATTGTACTACGAAGATGTGCACATTTTAAGGAACCGGCAGCAGGGGACTAACTGTCGTCGCCAATGTTATCCATCTGGGTCATCATCCTCGGACGACGAGTTGCTTTCCCAACTCAAAGAGCCACCCAAGCCTTTATGCCCTGATCCATGCAATGCTATACCAGTGACGCCAGATGATACATTATGAATTTCAGGGGCTGAGTTCTTTTTGTTGCCCTTTTCAACTAGTTTTCTCAGCTTCCTCCAAGAAGAACTTGTGCGAAGGTTAGCATCGACTTTAGTAAATAACTTCTACGACTTACATAATTTCCACTCATCTTCTGTTCTTGATCCAGTTGTGAATTGAGCTTATTGATACGGGGTCTGTAATTTGTTGGGTCACGTCGGAAAGTAACATCCAAATTCTCCAAGAACCTGTTGCAACCAGTAAGTAACGACTCTGGACGATTTGCACGAGCATTAATTCCCGGTTCGCCATCGAACACAATGACACGATCTGCCAAATAAGTAGCCATGATGAAATCGTGCTCGACAATGAATGCTGTTTTCTTCGAGTGCATAATGAATCTCTTGATGACGCGAGCTGCAATGATACGTTGTTCAGAATCTAGATAGGCAGAAGGTTCGTCGATCAAATAAATATCAGCAGGAAGACCAAGAGCAAGAACAATAGCAACACGTTGCAACTCGCCACCTGATAAAGTCTTAACCTCCTGGTCGATGAACTCCTCGAGCTTCAATGGTTTGACAACGTCAGTCTGGAATTGCGGTAGAAGGAAGGCGGTCTTAATCTTTTTGAAGAAGAGCTGTCGGACTGTTCCCTCAAACTTTGGTGTAATCTTCTGCGGCTTCATACTAACTTTCATGCCAGGAACTTTTTGGTTGCCATCTGGGTTCAATGCTCCGGCAAGTAATTTGCAGAAGGTGGTCTTGCCAGTTCCGTTCTCGCCCATCATGACAATAATCTCAGAATCCGTGAAATCTCCAGCTTCAATAGCAAGATGGAATCCCCCCAAAGTCTTTTCCATGGAAGGATAATTGAAGGCGCGTGTTCGATCAGCCATAAATTCATCAGCCGCCTCTGCAATACGGAAAGTCAATGATTCTTCTCTGAAACGCAAGTTCTCAGTTGGAATGTTGCCGTCGAGGAAGATATTGATGCCTTCACGAACTGAAGCAGGAAGTGTGACAACACCATAAACTGCAGGCTTGCCATACAGAACACAGATGAAATCGGAAAGGTAATCCAAGACTGAAAGATCGTGTTCAACGCAAATGACATAGTCGTCGGGTCGCAAAAGAGATCGAATGATTTTGGCAGCACTGAGACGTTGTTTCACATCAAGGTAGGATGAAGGTTCGTCAAACATGTAACTGAGGGTAGAGTCAGCAAATATAAGAATGAAGTACTACGGTAACGTACACATCCGCTTGTTGCACACAGACTGTACCAATAGCGAATCGCTGAAGCTCGCCTCCTGAAAGGAGATTCACATCTCGATCCATGATATGATTCAACTCTAGAATCAAGTCAGTAGTCATCCAGAATCAAAGAATATCATCTAACCTAGGACGTCAAGCACTTCTTCTAAGTTATCCATGGATGCGCCGCCCTCAATCAGTGTCCGAACTGTTTTATCAGGTCCCTTGATTGCTTTCGGAATTCGGTCAACATATTGAGGCTTCACAATTGCTTTTAGGTCATCCTCAAGGATTTTGGTGAAATAATCTGCCCATGTCTTAGCCTAGGGAAGAATCTCAATTAGGAAAGCACATACTCTGCAACTCGGAACCTCGGAAGTACTTAATCACATCTTGCCAGTCCGGTGGATTATCATATTTTCCCAGATTTGGTTTCAATTTCCCACTAAGAATCTTAAGAGCTGTACTCTTTCCAATACCATTTGAACCAACCAGACCTAATACTTGTCCTGGGCGAGGTGTTGGCAATCGGTGAAGCTTGAAGCTGTTGGCAGAGTATCGGTGGGTAACGTGCGATTCGAGGTTGGTCGGCAGATTGATGATATTGATAGCACCGAATGGACATTTCTTAGGACAAATACCACATCCAATGCATAGTGTCTCCGAGATAAAAGCAATCTTTGACTCAGGCGTTACTTCAATGCAAAGTCGACCACTTCGAACCACCGGGCAAGATTTTTTGCACTCTTGTCTGCATTTCTATTCTACTTAGTATGCGGCTCTCTTATTAGGTAGGGTCAAGATACCTTCGGCTTACACTGGATGCCAAGATGTAAGATTAGCATATTGTTCTCTTTGGCGGGGTATGGAGGGGGTTCTCTTTCATTCGCACCTTGTCCGTACTGATGATCGCGATACTGTTTTGCCAGCGTGGTTAGCGTATAGTTCTTGACATGTACTCAAATGTCTCTTCTTGATGTCGCAGAATCTTCTGGTGGACAGAGAACATACCGAGTCAGTTTGTCTGCCATCCTGAATGGATGAATGGGTGACGATCCTGGAGACTAAAGGTGGTGAAAGTCTTGTCACAGAGTCCGGGAAGAACGAAATGGAAGGACGATGAAAGGAACGCCGCGTTTAGTTTCAGAATCTCGATGAAGCTGTCCGTTGGGGCTCTAGCTTCAAGAATCCTATTCACGACAACAATCCAAGTAAACTGCTGTGGTGGGAGGTCCCACTATGGTCAGGGAATCTAAACGCGCTGTCACTGGTTGAACAAGCGAGGTCTGATGGGTTATGTTCAGCAACCTTCTCGTGCCATATCTCCACACCTTCGACTTTACAGACGCCTAGTATACTTCCCATATCGTAACCTCCATTTGAATACAAAAAGAAGCAGTTGCCTCTGGGGGGCCTAGTTAACATGGCTTGTAAGTTCTGTCTTTCTTTTCTCCTTAAATATCCGCCCAGGAACTCTTCAAGTGTGACGGTCTCTGCCTGGCTCGAAGACACATCGAACCCATCCCCATATCTCGAGGCACTCGCTGCAGATTGCTTCGCAGACTTCTATTTCTTGTCTTTGCGTCTTCTATATCAGAGGCGATGAATCTGGAGCCTTTGTGCCAGCTCCCACTCTCGAATTCGTCCGCAATCGGTGGAGGATCATCATCAGCCCTATTTCGAAATCATCCTCCAGATCCTCGAAATGCGCCGAATACATTCAAATGGCTCTGATAGACTCTTATTCTGCGGTTTCATTCACATCTAGATCGCTCGAGATTTCTCTTCGGGGTGACATAGCTGTCATCAACGCGTCTCATGAAAATTTGCAGCCTTTTTCATTACAATGCTAACTCTTGTCGTCTTCAGCCCCTCCATCTACAGTCAAAGTACTGAACTCGAAGCCGGCTCATCCTCTCTCCAATGGACACACTGCTTCCTTAGAAAGCACGGCTCTTACGAATGATGATGCTCCTTACGATAGCGAGTCCGATCTTTCCGACGTTGCCATTCCCATTGTCGACGAACCCTCGCCGGCGACCTCAGCCAACCACCAGTCAGAGTTTGGAGGACAAGATACCGAAGCTTCTGACTCTTCTGCTGCAGATGCTCAAGATGCTTCCGACGATGCCGACTTCGACATGGAGGATAGTCCTGCTCCTGTGGCCACGAATGGAAGCCGAGCGGATCGTTCAACATCTACCGACTCTCGGCGGCCCACGAAGCGGAAGGCACCTCTTGAAGATGAGCATATTCTAGCCAACCCAGAACTGTATGGCCTTCGAAGAAGCGTATGTCCAGGCAATTCCCATTTTAAGAATCTTTACTGACTCTGGCCCAGGGTCGTCCTGTCCAACATCGACCGATTGTATGTCGATACCCATACCTGTCTCACGGTCTTTGACAATTGCAGATACTGACAGCATTGTAGATTGAGTCTGATGACGAAGATAACGATTCTGATTCTGATGTTGTGCCAGCTCACCGGCCAAAGCGGAGAAGACAAGAGCGCTCACAGCCATGTATGGCCTTACCTCATTTTCTTTAACCTTGCTGTCGCCAAATGCTAATAGTGAGATTCAGCATCGAAACGAGAAACTCCTATTCTTCCGTCAGCTTCCGCATCCGACTCAGACTCTGATAATTATGGAGGGGCAAAAGCACGCAACATAACGAAGAAGCATCGCCGGCGCCAACTTGAAGCGGGCAATCTTGCCCCAGCATATCAAGAGAAAAGATGGAACAGTCGAAGGGCTGCCCAAGTTCAAGCGGGGGGTTATCAGGAGAGTGATGCAGACATGGACGACGAGTCCGAGATGATGACTCCAAACTATAACTGGGCTGGCGAGACTGAAGACACTTCTCCATATATCGATGTTGTCCTGAAGCATGTATTGAAAGATGGAAAGGATATGAATGACGAAGATCTCAGCCGAGATGACTTCAAATATTACATCAAGTGGCAGGGCAAGTCTCATTATCACGCGACCTGGGAAACAACAACTTCATTGACTGCCGTCCGTGGCTTTCGTCGGCTAGAGAACTATTACAGGAAGATCGTGTTAGATGACATATACATGTCTCGGGGTGGAGATATTCCCCCGGAGGAAAAAGAGAAGTGGATGCTTGATCGAGAGCGTGACTCTGATGCACTATTGGATTATACCAAAGTTGAACGAGTCATCGGCACCAGAGAGGGCGAAAAAGAAACCGAGTACTTTGTGAAATGGAAGGGTTTGTATTATGAATCTTGCACATGGGAGATTGCATCTCTGGTGAGCAAAATGGCTCAAGATGCTATTGATCGGTTCCTCGACAGATGCTCCAAGTCCTTGTCATCTGACCGGGAGGAATCAAATCCTAATACTCGTGGTCCTCATGTCCCTATCAGAGAGCAGCCATCTTACATCAAAGGCGGACAACTTCGGGACTTCCAAATCACTGGCCTCAACTTCCTGGCTTATAATTGGACGAAAAACAAGAATGTTATCCTTGCAGACGAGATGGGACTCGGAAAGACGGTTCAAACAGTTTCTTTTATGAACTGGCTGCGACATGACCGACGTCAGGAAGGACCATTCCTTGTTGTCGTACCTTTGACAACTATTCCCGCCTGGGCTGACACTTTCGACACTTGGGCTCCTGATATTAATTATGTCATATACAACGGCAAAGAGGCATCTCGAAGCATTATCCGCGAGTACGAACTCCTTGCCGATGGCAATGTCAAACGTCCAAAGTTCAATGTCCTGCTCACCTCATACGAATACATTCTCGCGGACGCTTCCTTTCTGGCTCAAATCAAGTGGCAATTTATGGCGGTAGATGAGGCTCATCGCCTTAAGAACCGTGAGTCGCAATTGTATCAAAAGCTTCTCGATTTCAAGGCTCCAAGCCGCCTTCTTATCACTGGCACGCCTGTTCAAAATACCTTGGGAGAATTGTCCGCACTTATGGATTTCCTCATGCCAGGGGAATTGGATATTGAAGAGAATATGGATTTAACAGAAGAAGCTGCAGGTGAAAAGATTGCAGCTCTGACAAACAAAATCCAGCCTTATATTCTCCGACGCACCAAGCAAAAGGTCGAGAATGACTTGCCGCCAAAGAGCGAGAAGATCATTCGCGTTGAGCTTTCAGATGTCCAGCTTGACTATTACAAGAATATTCTGACCAGGAACTACGCTGCTCTGAACGAAGGAGCGAAGGGCCAGAAACAATCTCTTCTCAATATCATGATGGAGTTGAAGAAGGCTAGCAATCATCCTTACATGTTTCCCAATGCTGAAGAAAAAATCTTGAAAGGCAGCGAAAGACGTGAGGATCAGTTGAAAGGTCTCATCGCAAGCAGCGGGAAAATGATGCTATTGGACCGATTACTTACAAAGCTGAAAAGAGACAATCATCGCGTCCTCATATTTAGTCAGATGGTTAAGATGCTTGATATCTTGGGCGATTATCTGCAGCTCCGAGGTTATCAGTTCCAACGTCTCGATGGCACCATTGCAGCTGGACCACGTCGTATGGCTATTGATCATTTCAATGCTGATGAGAGCAATGATTTCTGTTTTCTCCTTTCAACTCGTGCTGGTGGTCTCGGCATCAATTTGATGACTGCTGACACTGTCATCATATTTGATTCAGACTGGAATCCTCAAGCAGATCTGCAAGCAATGGCTCGCGCTCATCGTATTGGACAAAAGAAACCCGTCAGCATCTACAGACTAGTGTCTAAAGAGACTGTGGAAGAAGAGGTTCTGGAGCGGGCACGAAATAAACTAATGCTGGAGTTCATCACCATTCAGCGTGGTGTCACTGACAAAGAAAAGAAGGAACTACGAGAGAAAGCAGTGAAAGCTGGCAAGATCGATGATCCAAAATCGTCTGACGACATCTCCAGAATCCTGAAAAGAAGAGGTCAAAAGATGTTCGAACAGTCAGGTAACCAGAAAAAGCTCGAAGAACTTGATATTGACTCTGTCCTTGAAAACGCCGAAGAACATAAAACTGAAGTCCCAGAGGGCATGGTGGCTGATGGTGGAGAAGACTTTTTGAAGAGCTTCGAGTATACCGATGTTAAGATTGACCTCGAGTGGGATGATATCATTCCGAAGGATCAGCTCGCTGGAATCAAGGCCGAGGAAGAGAGACGTGCCCACGAGGAGTATCTTGCAAAAGTTGTGGAGGAGAACGCCCCACGAAAAGCAACTATGAAGAACACTGCTGAGATTGAGCGAGAACAGCGTCTTGCAAAGAAGCGAGAACGAGATCAAGCTAAACAAGATGAACTAGACGAGAGACGAGAGGCACAAGCCAATCGCGCAGATCCTAAACGCGAGCTGAACGAAAAAGAGGCCAGGAATCTGTTCAGGGCTTTCCTCCGCTATGGCTCAATTGATGACCGCCAAGAGGAGCTCATCAAAGATGCTCGTCTTGTTGGGCGTGATCTCGACCTCCTCCGCAATACCATTCAGGCTATTACCGACGAGAGTACTCGACGCCTCAAAGAAGATGCAGAGAGAATCGAAGCAATGGAACGAGAAACAAACAAGCCGCTGACAAAAAAGGATAAGAAAGCAGTTCTCTTCGACTTCCTTGGTGTCAAACGACTCAACGCTGAGACGGTTGTGGAACGTCCTGGAGAGATGAGAATGTTGAGAGATATCATATCTGCCTCTGACTTCAAAAACTTCCGAATCACAGATGCTTCTAAGGCTGCAAGTTATTCTTGTGATTGGGGTGCGAGGGAAGACGGCATGCTGCTCGTTGGTATTCATAGGCATGGTTACGGCGCATGGGTACAGATCAGAGACGATTCCGATCTTGGACTGAAAGATAAGTTCTTCCTCGAAGAGCATCGCGTCGACAAGAAGGAGGAACGTAGCAAGGGGGATGAAAAGGTCGCCAAGGCACCAGGCGCTGTTCACCTCGTACGAAGAGCAGATTATCTTCTTTCCGTCCTAAAAGCCAAATATTCAGACAATCAAGCTGCAAAGCGTGCTGTCGAGAATCATCATCGCAACAACAAGAAGCACGAACGTTCGAATGGTCATCGACGATCTGAAGCGAGAGGTTCCGTTTCAGCGTCTCCAGCGCCTCAGTCAAAGAAGCGACCCTCCGATCATCGGGAGAGGGAGAAGGAGCGTGCACATAGTCACGGACATGGGCATAATCACGACCGCCAAGAACTTGAAATCCGTCGTGGAGGGAGTTCCGGCAGAAGCATCGATCTGAAGAGAAAGCACAGTGGACCAGGAGAAGACCATCACCATGATCGCAATGTTAAAGCCCGTCGAGATGACACAGAGGATACCATGATGCGATTAATGTTCAAGCCAATCAAGGACAGTCTCAAGCGTCTTCAATCGGCCACCAAGGCCAATATCAAGTCCCAAAAGGAACGTGCCAGTGTCATGAAAGTGGAACTTGTCACCATTGGCAATTATATTGTAAAGGTCCTGGAACAAGAGGACGAAGCCGAAAAACTCAAGCCAAGTTTCTGGTAAGTTTGAATCGTATTTGCTTATTTTAACATGTCTAATCAATTCAAAGGGAATATGTCGCCGACATCTGGCCTTTGAATCCAAGCCCTCCTTGGACTCAATTAGAGGGCATGTACAATAAGATCTTGAATCCTGAACCGAGAGGCCCTCCAGGTACCTCCAACGGTCCAGTTACGAACGGTGCTTCTGCCTCTTCGGTCAAAAGTTAAGAGACCATAAGATTGTTAGAAAATGTTGATTTGAACATTGCGAAGGCGTTGTTGGCGTGGGAAATTTGGGCTCGCTGGGCTATAAGCGACCAAAAACATGGCATTTTGGACGGGCGTTTTTGGTTTTCATTGAAGAAGCCTATCAGCTTCTGGTGGTTGTGGAGTTTTGCATTGCGGGCAAAAATCATAAGGTCCTCCACACAGATGGAGTGGGAAATGTCACATAGAAATGGGTGAACTTATCTCGCCACGACCTGGTGGTACAAAAAGGTTTGCAAGCATACAAGTGCTGATTGAAGGTTACTCAGAAGTAGCCTTGCCTAGATACTCAACTCTAGGTTCAATGTAAAAAGTCTACAGAATACGCTCATCAGTGACCTGTTTGAGAAGATATTTGCTTCCATGCCATAAGAACATTTGTTCCCCAAAGAATCTGAGCTCAACTATTGCGTGCAGGATCACTTCAGCAAAGGACGAACCCTAGCTAGACTCTTTGTCCCTCTGCCTGAAGAGAGAGCTTTTAGCCTTCAACTCGATGCGGCAGAGAGCAGCAAACAAACCCTCGCACAAGAAGTGCGGATATGATTCTAGCTGAAGAATGAAGGATCTCCTCAGCTCACTCACCGGGCCGGGTCGAGTCGATCGGTGGATCGGGGGGGGAGGTGATCTCCAGCGACAGGTCACGCCCCGCTGAGGATGAGGGTGAAGCTGAGGCAGATCCGACCTGCTACCGAAGGAGAGGCTGGGCTGGTCTGGTTGACCTCTGGCCAAGGAGGCGAGCAACGCGTTCTCGCTGACGATGCCGGAAGATGAGAATAGCTGTTGGGTTGGGTTGGAAGAGCCGGGTTGCGACGCAGAACCGGGACGAGAAGATGTGATGGGGATTTTCAACGAGGGCACTGGTAGACGTACATCCCATATGAGAATCCATCAGTACGTCTTTCTCGCCGTGCTTCCACCTCGCATTTGTTCTTCCCCTCGTGCTGTTGATTTTGGATGAGGCGAGGCGTTATTCGCACCTGCCCTATCGAGAGGGCTTGGTGTTTGCTCCTTCCGCCACTCGTCGCGGTTGTCGCTACCGCAACTCCTCCGTGAGGCATTTCGTGTCCAATGAACACGGTGTCGTGAACGGCGCCATCAGAGTTGCGGACTGGCCTGCTTTGAAAGCACGCAGCATTATTGTGGAGTTTGGAGATGCCTGCTCTCTTGCGGAGGAGGAAAAGAGGCTTCATGGAACAAGAGTGGGACGTTACGTGCTCGTCTCGTACGACAATGAAATGAGGAATCGACCGCAGGTAGGTTGGAGACTCCGTTGAAGATTTGGAGCTGACGAACAGGGTGTCCACAGAGGCTCTCCCTTATCGCGGCCGTGAAAAAGCAACGAGGGAGCAGCTCGATACACGGTCCTGGAAAGCGAGCTGGCGCTCGGTTTGCTGCCCTTTGCCACTCAGCATCTCCGTCATAAAGCCGTCCACTGTGCTGTCACTGTAACACGGAGCATCAGATGGCGAGAGCAGAGCAAGCAGCGGAGAAGACCGAGGGCCAGGATTCCTCTTTGAGTTGGCCTTGCCTCTATGCCACTGTTGAGGGAGCGGATGGAGATGGAGGGTGACCAGAGGGAGGGACCCCACGGATCTTCACATGGACCAGCACGCGAAAGAAGGGGGGTCAGCTTCCCCACAATTCCAAAATAGCTTGGGCTGGGGCTCGGGCGATCTAGACATTTTGGCGGAGGCGAGCGCCTCCCGGCCCAGTACCAGCAGCAGCAGCAGCAGCAGGCAGCAGAGATGAGGTGCAGCCGTCCAAAAGGAGGGAGGTGTGCAGGAGGCCATGCCGTGATGCCCTACCAACTGAGGGGTAGGGTAACGCCTTCCGCCGTCCCAGCACCATTAGGGTTTGCCAAGGTGCATCGCGCTCCAGGAAATGCGGGGTTTTCAGGATTGGATGGATGGAGGGAGGGATGGGTGTGTGTGTGTGTGTGTGTGTGTGTGTGAAAGAGAGAGACATCCTTCGCCGGAAGCAATGTCCTCACTTCCTCACCAGCCGGAGAAACAAGCTTGCTGCCGGAAATTTCCTGACGTTATCTCGCCCATTAATTGCAAGGAAGAAGAGAGCGGAACGGCCTTGACTGCAGCTGAGCTTGGAGAGATGTGTCAACAACTAGCTCGTGTGGCTTGAGAGATCCAATCCAGAGCGCGCTTTTTCCAGACTATCGTGTAAAATAGGGGAGACAATGTTGCTGGCGCCAACGCCTTCTTGCAGCAAGGACGAAGAGAAAAATCAAGAGCATGGGAGGGGTCATGCATGTTCATGTCATGTCATGGCATTGCGACGCTGAAGCTACGGGAGCTTGAGTTGACGAGTCTTATTTTTTTTTGCCGCGCGCACTTGGAGTTGAGGTCGAGAACTCTCCGTCTTCCGCCTGTCTCAATCCCTTCTCGCGCCGCTCGCTCAGCCATGAACCGCTCGTTACATGTGTCAAGAATAAGTGGTATGGAGAGCGGAGAAGATTGCGCGCAAACTGTGCGATGCATCCATCAATTCGCATCGGATCAAATCAAATCCATTAACGAGCGCCCCCGGGGGTTAAGCGAAATGCAGTGAAAACAAAGAAAGGGCAAGTGAGAAGAGAAGATGGCTGTGTGGATATGTCACTAAACAGTCCATGATGAAACTCGGATCGCGGACAGAGGGCGGTGCGGTGCAGGCGAAGGAGAGAGAGAGAAGAAAGGGGACTAGACATGGTACGAATATCATGGGCGCAGAGGAACGTCTACTCTAATATGTTGCTAGGGAGTCCGGCAGCAGGTGAAGCGAGCAACGCGAGACCGTGGGGGGGGGGAGTGGGAGGCCGTAGAAAGGTGCTCCAGTCCCTCCCCCGCGCCCCCCCCCCCCCCCCCCAAATTCCCCCATCCCGACACGGCGAGCGAACGAACGGCCATCAAGAATTTCCTGGGCTAAGAATGGAGTCCGGCACTAATCGCCCTAGCGGCCACTTTGGAGGGACGAAACATGGCCAAGGACTTTTAAGCATGTTGCAGGAACCGATCGTGCAGATGCAGCGTGCACGTCTGTCTGAAACGAGGCAAACTGTCCGCGCGGACCCGAGGTCATCCAAGATTCACCCCTTCCCAAGTACTCATGTACAGCGTGATCCGTCCGGTCCATTTCCGCGTCGTGATGCTTCCTGACCAGCGCCATCGTCGTCGTCGTCGTCGTCGTGTGCCAGCGGCAATGGCAGATCAACCGGTCGAAAGCGCACCCCCACGAGACCCTGGCGATGGATTCTGAGGAGGAAAACAGGAAAGTGACGGAGAATACCCCGAGTCGCCCTAAGTTGCACCGAGAAATTCTCAGACATCATGGGGACCAGCCATCTGGCCAGTCCGAGAGGCATCTCTGGCTGGGGAGAGTCGGGTACCACTACAGGCGAGTACAGCCAGAGGTACCACGACAGGTATCACTACATGATCGTGGAGAAGGCCATGGGAAGGATGACATGCCCTGCATTGCTGCGTGCAGCAGGGGACTAGTGCACGAGGAGAAACTCGTGACCGCTGTAGATTTCCCTTTCGTGATGGTGTTGGATGTTGTCGTGGCCAGCAGTGCCGTCGTCTGATATTGAAGTTCGAGATGAGATGGCGGTAAGGAGAAGCGGGCGTGCAGCGGCATTGTCGAATCGACGGGCAGCGATGAGAGAGCTGATGCTCCTGGGCGGCTGGTGCTGAGAGGGAGACGGTGAGATGGTGGATCCTATTCGCCCGGCGGGAGGGAGTGTTCGTCGTTGAGCTGAGACCTGCTCCATCATCATCATCATCATACGAGGTCTGGGCTGCTGGGGATGGTGGAGCGGTCGCCGAGAAGAGAGAGGGAGGGAGGGAGGGAGAGAGGTGTTGTTCGAATTCAGCAGTATTGTTCAGGTCAACAATGATTGATGAGTGGTGACTACTCTTACCGCTACTAGGTTAGGGAAGGTACAGTACTTGGCCCGTAATCAGATCACAGTTGGCCCCCTCCTCCTCCCCCCCGATCCACCACCACCACCACCACCACCACCACCACCATCACCACCACCACCCCCCCACGCGCCGCTTTGACAGCGCCTTTGGTTCCCAGAGCCATGACCCTGGATTGGTTCTGCCGCGCCCCCCTCCCCCCAGCGTGATCAGCAGGCTCGAGGCTCAAGGTGGTTGCCCACTTAGGGAAGGTTGTCTGACCTGCCTTAGCGACATCGCCCAACCCCGCGAATCCCGCACGGATCATGGACCAACTGCAAACGGCCCACCGACTGGTCACCACTTGGTATCAGCCGACTCCAAACCGACAACCAGTCTGCAGCCAGCGACGACATGGTCCCATCTGAGATCTCGCGCGCGAGCAGAGCACGACCACCCTCTCCGCAGGCCATGACAACAAATCCGGATTGTGGGATAGGACGAGGCCGGAGGGCAGGCAGGCAGGTAGGTAGGTAGTCGGTGAAGACGAGGTACTGCAATGGTACATGTACATCATCCACCATGGCTCCGGGCTGTACGAACAACACCGCCCGCCAGAAGAACCGGAGATGCCGTCCCCCCTAGCTGGAACTGGCTGCGTGTCAGGTGTTGACGGTGCCATGCTGCACCCTCTGGCGATGGGCGTTGAGCCTCTTTCTTTGCTTTTCACCAGTCCAAGGGGAAAAACATGTTGTTTGGCGCCCATGCTCTCGCGTTCCAGGTGCCTGGGAAAAAGCAACCATCGCCAGATCGCTGACAACATTTGGCGATAGGAGGGGGGAGACGGAGCCAGGGGCAGTGGCAGTGGCGGTGGCAGCCACCAGCGACGCCTTTCTTTCGGGGCTCCAGTTGAGAGGAAAAAGGGGCGGGCAGTCGGTCTGGGAGGGGGTGAGTGAGGTCATCAGTCCCGGTGAGATCGCCACGAATATTGGCGGGTTTTGCATCTGCCAGCTCGCACGCCGCCCATGGGAGATTTCCAGCGATGATCAAAGTGCAGAAGGGCCGTAGCTCTCTCGCCGTGCACCCAGAAGGCGCTGACGAATCCGAGGAAAGATGTTATTCATAGCCAACAAGCGAACTATCCCCGAAAGTACCTGATTCTCGTACGGTACATGCGAGGGTGGAAGCGAGGCGGTGGCGGCAACAACAACAACAACAGCAGCAACAGCAGTTGCTGCTGCTGCTGCTGCTGCTGCTGCTGCTGCTGCTGACTGACTGACTGACTGATTGCTCTCTGGAGTTGCCCGACGCCCGTTGCAAAAGGCAAGCGCCCTCAGTCCAACACGACTCCTTCCCTTCCTCCCCAGGTCAGCCAAGCCAAGCCCAGCCGAGCCACGAGGCCAGGCTGAGGTGACTCTCCTCCCCCACGCTACCGGAGGGGTCAGGGATCACGCTAGACGTCGTCTTGGTAAGAGAAAGCAGGAGCAGGAGCAGGAGCAGAAAAAAAAGATCGAAGCCATCACGCCTGCCTCCAGCAAATCACCTTCCCCCCCGCTGTCCGGAAAACTTCCCTACGCCACCCCAGGCCAGGAACCGCCAAGCCAAATCAAAACAAAGACGTACTGTACAACGTACTGATCCTAGACAGGTCTTGTCTTGCCTTGCCTTGCCGTCCAGGATCAGATCAGATGGCCTATTCGGGGCAAGAGAAAAGAAGAAAAACCCCATCGTCACTCCAGACAGCCGCCGTCCCTCCTCAGCCAACCAGTCTGGACCTCGACGTCTCCAACTTCTTTATATAGCGTTCTCATCTCCCCCCCCCCCAAATTCTCAACCCCATCAACCCATCCCGCCATCGGATCCAGCTCAACCACTTCCGTCAAGCCTCAATTACCTCCTCCAGACTCAATTGCCTCTTTGGTCCGCTCAGCAAATACCCAATCCACACCTGCTACCTTATTTATATATATATATATATATACCTCTCGAGAGATGGCACCCCACAACGATGCCCACGACTCCCCGTCTCCGGTCTCCAGCTACTCTCAAGTCTTCAACATGGCCTTCAGACCAACTGCCAGCTCCGGTCTCAGAAACTCCAACAGCAATACCAGCAGCATCTACTCGGAATCACCGCTGAACGACTCCCCCTACAGTTCCTCCTACAGCAGCTCTTCGCTGGAGATGGACAGTCACATGTCTCGCCCACTGGTCCCAGGAGTCTACGTGCCAACCGTCTGCTTCTTCGACCCCGTCACCGAAGACCTGGACACTGCCACCATTGCTAGCCACGCAGTCCGCCTTGCCAAGGCCGGTGTCACCGGTCTGGCAACCCAAGGTTCGAATGGTGAAGCCGTACATCTCACTCACGCCGAACGCTCGACTGTCACGTCCATCACCCGCTCAGCACTCAACTCGGCCGGATACTCCCACCTCCCAATCATCGTCGGCTGTGGTACTCAGTCCATCCGCGAAACGGTCCAGTTCTGTCGTGAAGCTTACGAGGCCGGCGGAGACTACGCCCTCGTCCTCCCACCTGCCTACTACGCACCTCTCTTCTCCCCCTCCTCCGCCAGCGTCATTGAGTTCTTCAACGCTGTTGCCGACCAATCACCCATCCCGCTCTTGGTCTACAACTATCCAGGCGCTGTCTCTGGAATGGATTTATCATCTGACGTCATTATCCAGCTCTCTGCACACCCCAACATCGTCGGCGTGAAGCTCACCTGCGGAAACACAGGCAAGCTCAATCGAATCGTAGCTGCTACCAGATTAGCCAAGCCGCAATCGCTCGGCACCGCCCCTCCTTTCCTCGTCCTGGGCGGAAGTGCAGATTTCACCATGCAGAGCTTGATTGGTGGTGGTCACGGAATCTTGGCCGGCCTAGCGAACATTGCGCCCAAGGCTTGCATCGAGATCATGCGTCTGTACCGAGAGGGGAATCTCGCTGAAGCACAAAAGCTCCAAGAGGTCGTTGCTCGCGGCGATTGGACCGCCATCCAAGGAGGGATCGTCAGCACCAAGGCCGGTATGGAGAGCTGGATGGGCTATGGCGGATATGCTCGCAGTCCTCTGCCACGACCCACCAGCGAGCAGAACTTGAAGTGGAAAGATGGCTTCCGAGAACTGTTCACACTGGAGAAGAGCTTGTAGATGGAAATGCAAGCCACTACTTTGGGTGATATTCAACTCGCTGGTTCGGGAAATAATTTTGGATGTCTTTTCTTGGAGGGGATGCTCCAGTCTCATGACGGCCGATTTTCTGTTATCTCGTTGGCGGGAGGCACCTTAGAGTCCACACACGCACACACACACGCACACACAATCTGGGGAGTTGAACCTTACTTGACCGCTTCTTCCGTGATGGCAGGTCGTTTCGGCGCGGCCCATCTCTGGATGCCTCTGTCTCAGTTTGCACTTTTTCCAATACCACTCTGTCTTGGGCGGTTTCGATTGTATGATCTCGGCCGACGGAATTTCTTTTTTTCTTCTTCTTCTTGGGACATGTACAGCAACTACTCGATGCTGCTTCACGCCAAAAGTTTTTCTGGGTGGAGGAAAAGGGTGAGGTGCTGCAGGACACCTCGGAAAATCTTGATGAGGAGCGTAAAATTAATTCGAGGGACTAGGGAAATTTGAAAGAGGGACGAAAATTCTTAGAATATACCACCTACCTAGATAGAAAATGGAAGCTTCACAGCTGCTGTCGTTGAAAATTGCCCTTTGCTTGCCTTGCCCCCACACGGCACTTGATCACGACACGCGCGGTATGTAGGTCGCTGCTGCTCGTATTGACGGTGAGAAAAAGAAAAGGGAAATGGGGACAACAGCCGGGTGAGTGCCTGATGCGGTCTGGGTTGGGTCGCGGTGGCGGGCCGCATGGGAAAAGGGTGGTGATGAAACGACAGGCCGAGGAAATCAGACGAAAAGGAGGAAACAGGAGCCGGGAGACGAATCCCCTGATTCCCCGGGACGGCAGTCGACCAGGGAAAGACTTGCCCAACAACGTGGGAGCCAGCAGCCCGGCCGCCCGCCCACGCGGGAAGGGGGGAGACGAGGCATGTCATGTGAGGAAAAACAAAAAACCCGCCCAAAGAATATTTCATGGTTTATTTGGGGGGGGGGGGGTTTGGGTGAGCGAGGAAGGAGCTTTGCGCGAAGAGAGAGATGTCTTGGACCACGGCAGGTACTGGGGACGAGCGGTTCGGATGGTGGGTGGGCCAAGTGCCCTCTCCTCGTCTTTCCCCTTTGGTCATCAGGTGAAGCCGGGCCCGGGGGTATTTTTCCGCTTGGGGCTTTTTTGGGGTGTTGCAAGATCTGGGGAGGGGTGAGGGGAGATTTGGAGATCTCGGAGAGTTTGGGTCAGGTACTCGTCAACTTTGGTGGTGGTGGTGGTGATGGTGGTGGTTGTTGTTGTTGTTGTTGTTGTTGATGGTTGCTGGTTGCTGGTTGCTGGTTGCTACTTCCCATTGAGCATTCTCCTCCTCCTTCCCCTCCTTCCCCTTCTTCCCCTTCTTCCCCTTCTCCCCCTTCTCCCCTTCTTCCTCTTCTTCCCCTTCTTTCCCGGCCTATTCCCAGCCAAACGCCCTCTTGACGACAATGCCTGGCGCTTTGATGGAGACTTCCTGAGCAAGTTTCTTTTCTTTTCTTTCCCTCTGACTGCACCCTCTTAGTCACGCTTCTTTATCTCCCCTCGTTGCGGTGAGGATTCGAAGCTGGCGATAGCAAGCCAGAAAAATCACGTCTCCTTCTTCATTCGCGTTAGTCATATCTGCCGGTCTCAGCTTCCTTATGCTCGAACACGAGCATCGTTCCGAGATCACGATATAAGATTGCCTTCTCACCGTCTCGGCACGCAGGCCATGCCTCTCCGCTGACCGATGTGGCTTTATCTTTTTAATCTATCAGTCATTGATCATGCGGCGCTCACGCTCAGTCAGCTTACGCATACTTGGCCTGGGGGAAGTTCGATTACTCTTTGGAAATTGCAATATCGTACGCCGTCCTGGTATCTTCGTCCTCACTCGCCGTTCGATGCGAGAGAGACCATCTGTCCTTTTCCACAGTCAATCCAAGCCTCGGAGTCGTTGAACCTGATCATGGTGATTCGGACTAAGCTGGCCAACGCCTGCTAGGTCGCTTCCCTTGGCTGCAGCAAACAGGTAAACTCCGCATCTTCGACTCCAAGTGCCATCCCTCCTCTATCGTCCGTACGAAATGCACATGATCCCGTTCCATTCCGTAACCACTCTTCAGAAGCACATGCCAAACACCTACCAGTCGATCCTGAGCGGCACCCATCATGCACCGCCTCTCCGTCGAATCCTCCGCAGATCAAGTCCATCCCGATACAGCCAAACCCGAACCACAAACCTCACCTCATCCAGCCTTGTAAATCCAACATGGGAAACGCCGCACCCTGACCAAGACCACGATTCCATGACGGCAAAGCCGAACACCGACTCGCACCGAAGACATCGAGCCAGACCGCAGTGCCAACTCGAAGCTTCGCAGTCGCTGATGCCGCTTCTAGTTTACTCGTCTCCCCACCTCGTCGTGGAATCGCTTCCAGTCTCGGCTGCTGCCCCTTCCAAGCCCACACACAGTAGGTAGGAATGCGATACCACGAGCCGAACGGTGACGATGCTGGGCATGGCATCTGTACCGTCGTACACACCACTGATCTTGTTTCCCGGCCTCGATCTCCGTGCTTGGGTGCTCGCGTCCGTCTGAGCGAAGACCGCCTCTCCTATCCTATTCTCGCTTCAGCTCATAGGAGAGCCCAGCTCAAGACGGGTTGGTGATGGAAAGAGAGGTGAGATTGGTAGGTGGTCAAGTATTGTCGACTCTTCAAGAGGGCCTCTATCGGAAACTCCCTGATGTACACACTCCCCGGCTGCTCCTTCCTACACTCGTCCACAATGACTCGGATCAGCCGAGACCCAATTATGTACAGAAAACTGGGGTGAATGCTGATTGATAGTTTTAATAAAGTCATTTACCGCCCATCGGCATACCTGTACTCTACATATCCAATTACCTAGAATATGAGAAACATCTCCAGACGGTATGTGTCCAAACGTTGTGCAACAGTCAAACCATCGTCTCTTTTTCGGCATCTCATATGATCATGGCGCTTCCGTCCATTTGAATTTTTAAACGTTACAACTTTTTATTTGTGTCTAGTTACCCGGCAAACGCGGAGAGCGTCATGAACATTCTAGGATGAGATAGACCTCGTATGCCGATCTATTGTTACAACCTTGTGACCCTCTTTGAACTCCAAACCACCCATCCAATTCCGTATCCGGTGCGGCATCGTGAATTATCCAGCCTCGCATCGGTCTCCGACCAAACACCATCAAAATCCCTCTTCAGAACCGGGGACGCCAAAGCCAGACGCCGGAGCCAAGAAACCATCAAAGCCCGCTGCACTCCCTCCACTCGAACTCACACTCGTACTTGGACTCACGAGTCCACTCCGTAGACTTCCCATCCCATCTTGCTCCTCCTTCTCACCCCCAAAACTAGCCACGCTGCCATCACCCCTCGCAGCACCGATTCCAAACCCGCCTCCACTGTTGAACCCGTACCCGTATCCCTCAGCTATACTCCTCTGCCTCCTTGTGCCTCCCAGATTTTCGCTCTCGCTCCCAACCCTACTCAACGCTGGTTTCTCCGGCAGAGCTTTCAGTAATCCAGTAGAGGTGTCCAACATCCCCATCGCAAACTCCGTCAACCTCGCATTTCCACCTCCATCTGCGCCGCCACCCTTACAACTAACCCCTAGCGTCCAGCGATATTCCCCTAGTCGTCTCCGGTACCAATCCGCCTCTTCACGTCCAGGAGCTGTCGCCCATAGGAGGGAGCCGAAGGTGCCTATCAGAGCAAAGTTTGTCTTGGAAGCAAAGTACCAGAAGGATCGGAGGTGGGACGAGGTCAGGCGGTTGACAAAGTCCATGGCGGAGATGAGACGAGTCTTGGCAGCGCTACGGCAGATGTGGATGATATAAGGGTCAACATTGGGTTTCTTGGGTGAGATCTGAGGTGATGGAGGAGCGGATGATAGAGAGCGGATGATGCGGCGGTGGAGGGTGATTTCTGTAGCGAAATAGGCGAGGTGGAGGAAGCCAATAGAGTTAAGTTTGCTGTTGTCCAAGGAGAGGCTGGTGTTCGAGTCCATGCGTAGAGGTTGAGGTAGAGCAGAGTACCACTCCTTCAACTGCAACTGAACGGGTTTGGCGAGTTGGAGAACGAGGTGGGTGCCTTGAGTGCTAGCTCGCGAGACAACAGCCATGGCCTGGAGGGTGTAGAAAGTCTCGAGGACCTCGGCGAGGATCTGAGAAAGGATGATCATCTGGGTGAAGAGCAGGCGGCCACGTTCATACTCGGCACTCGCTTCGACATCTGATTCGTCGTACTCGACGTCTGGGAAGTCATTGGGTGAGAGAGCCGGTACCGCCCAGTTGGAAGCGAAGATGTGGGAGGGACGGCCATGAACCAGCGACCCCCACTTGTCTTGCATGTACAGAGCCCAAGCCAGGCGTTTGCGGAGCCCCCGTTCCCAAATGGGAATCTTCCAGTTGGAGCAATCAAGATGGAGACCCAGCTCTTGTCCAATGGCGACCAGCTGGGCTGTGGGGGCCCACTGGTCTCCTTCCGGTCGTTGCGACAGGAGAAGGCCGGCCTGAACCGTCGAGAGCTTCGGGCGGTACATGGCATCTGCTAACGTGACACGTGCTAACCGTTCCAGCTCTGCAATGTCCGGTTTGGTCTGATTCGTGAGTTCCTCGCTGTGATCCCACCAGTTGATTGCGAGGATATAGACGGCCGCTAGGATTGGAGGCGAGAATTCTCGATATGACCGGCTGTACTTCTCGAAGAACACCGTCTTTTGGAGAATGGGAAAACTTGGATGAATCACCTTGAAATACAGATCGATGAGTGCCGGCCCATGAGGCGATACAATCTTCTCAATCGCATCTGCGTCTTCGATAACGTGCTCATGGCCAGGGGTGGTGTAATCCGGCAGCATGAGAAAAGTATCCCCATCGCTGACTTTCCTCAAAGTTCCTCTCGAAAGCAGACTCTCATCTTGTGGGTCAAAGGGCGACAAGTCTATCAGAGATGGCTCGAAATCGGTCGTAGGTCCAATATATTGACTGAATCGATCGTTTTGTAACCCCAGTGTCCGTTTTAGCAATGTCGGCCCTCCAATATTCGCCATATCCTCCACCAACGAACTTGTCGCTCCCGTACTCGATACGTTGGATTCTGTACGTTTTCTTCGGCGTCCTTCCTCTCTATCAGGCGACCTAACCAGAAGATTAACTACTGCCAGATATAAAGAATTCAACGCTCATCATGTAGAAAGGCAAAGTGCAAAGAAAGAGAAGAAAAAACCTCCTACCTTCTCTTCGCCACTGATTCTTCCTTTCCTTCTGTATTTAATTTTCTCTTCCTCGGTTGTGGGCTTTGCACAAACGTGCAGTCTTGGGAATGAAACTGGCAAAGAACGCATGTCGTCTGCCCCTCGTTGATAACGCATCTACTCTTCCTCCGCCGGCACGCATCACACGGCCGATCTTTGCGAGTCCGGATGTTGGTGCCCGAATCGCCGGACGCGGAACTGCTCATGCTTACGGAGAGCTGGCCGTTGCCGTTGGTATTGTTGTTGGAGGGCTCAGAGGGAGGTTCCAGGCGGGATTTTCTAGGAGCAATGGCAATCGGCTGCGTACGAGCGATGGTGGTTGGGGTCGACATGGCGTAATGAGGCTCGGATGGGGGTTTATCGATCCCCACCTCAGGAACCGCAATTCTGTGCCAGCTGGTGACCAGTTCTGCTATCGGCGGTTGGCTCCGCGGCTTGAGGGGGGGGGGGTCTTGCTGACGAGACTGCAGCTAGGAAGATTTGGAGGTCTCCTGGGAGCTTGCCCTGTTCTCGGAGAAGAGCGATTTCAAGGCAGAAGCCGAGAGCTGTCTGACTGGCGGAGCGGACGAGAATCGGCCCAAGAGAGTAAGTCCAAGCACGTCGAAACCTGGCTGGCGGTGATGTTACTGGCCCAAAGGAGCAACAGAAGTCACGTCTGGGACGCCTATCGTATCTCCCCACCTCAGTGTTGGTTTTGCAAGCGGGGTGGAAGCTTATCGGTTCGTGGGAATCGTGGGAATCGTGGGAAGAGGGTGCTTGAGCCGTTTGATAGCAGATATGACTGCAGATGCGCGATAAGGCCTGCAGCCACGGTGGTGAAGGAGCACAAGATCTATATATTGCCTGGACCAGGCCGGGGGATTTTTCTCTCTTTATTTCTCTCTTTATTTCTCTCTTTATTTCTTTCTTTCTTTATTTCGTTCTTTCTTTCTTTCTTTCTTTCTCTCTCAGCGGTTATCACAACTGCTGCACACGCCGGCCAGCGACTGAAGAAGGATCAGATGGTGGATGAATTTCAGCGTCATTGAAGCTGGGACCACCAGAAGATTGCAGCATGAGCGGAGGGCGATATATCTATTCGGGGGGGGGAGGGAGGGGGCTTCTGCGTCTTCCTGCTCTTCCTGGCAGGTCGGTTGATGGTGCGTTGATGGTGCGTTGATGGTGCGTTGATGGTGCGTTGATGGTGCGTTGATGGTGCGTTGTGTTGTTGCGGAAGAAGGGGCGCGTGGGAGGGATTTTCTGTCCGGGAGAGATAAGAGAGTGAGTGATAGGAGATATGTACTGTAGGAAGGAAGGAAGGAAGTCGCAACCGTCACCAAGTCGACACTAGAGAGGCCCGTACCTCGCATCTACCGGTAACACTACATCAGAGGCACGAGGAAGGAGCAGTCCGGCGGTGGGTTTGATGACAGCAGTAAACGCTCAAAGCAGCAAGTTGGTACGTAATAAGGCCGTCCGCTGCTCCCTCGCTCCGGAGCATTGCAAGTGAGCAGGTCGAGAGAGCCCTTGAAGCTCCCAGCGTCTACCACTGACAGCTGAATTCCTTATCGCAAACATGACTCTATCTTTGGCAGGGCAAATACAGTGCCCAATTGGCGGTCCGGGGCTGATCGGGAATCGATCTCAACCCCACAGCCGCGACGTCGGTGGTGCGTCTTGGATTGCTAAAAGATTCCAATGCCCGCGCGCTGGTTGGTGGTGGTGGCGTGAGGCTGCGCTCCTCCATGTGCGACTTGCATGCGTTGGGTAAGGGTCTCGTGGGTGTTACCTAATTGCTGAAGATTGCCCCGTTTCTTGTAGCCAAACCTTTGTGTCATCTCCCGAGGACCCGGCTAAATCTGTCCGCTGGAGCGGTGAGGTCAACGTGCCAGCCGAAGTCGACCATCCCGAGCTGCTTACATGATCGTGCGTGGGTGCATTTCAAGGGGAAGCGAGAACTCGTCTCCCCTTTGTTGACTGAAGGACTACACAAACAAGCCGTTTTGGTGTCACGACGCTCGCATCCTGTCCATCCGTCCATCCGCCCATCCGTCTATCCTGTCCATCCTGTCCATCCTGTCCATCCTGTCCATCCTGTCCTTCCTGTCCATCCTGTCCTTCCTGTCCTTCCTGTCCTTCCTGTCCTTCCTGTCCTTCCTGTCCTTCCTGAGACTCGAGTCCAACTATCAAGACACCGCCACCCGCCATGCTGCAAGTCATCTTACAGTACATAGTGATAACATTGTCATCCTACCATACCTCGACCCAACCAGACTCCATCCTCTCCCAGAGCAGAAACCAATCAACCGTCAATCAATACCCCTAAATGTAGCGAGACTTAGCGAGCGTCACTCGCCCAGTGACTTTAAGGTTATCGTTCTAACCCAAACAAGGAAAGATCCTGAATGAGCACGATCCGTGCCCAAGGCTTCCGGAAGAGGCACGGGACCAGCGTGGCCACGAATGGCAGCTTCCTTCAACCGAGCTTCTCCCGAAACATCTCAATGACCCCCAAGACGTCCCTCAGTCTCGGCCGGCTGAAGAGCATCTTCGGCCCGCGCGATCCATCCTTAATTGCGGCTCCGGCTGTCACCTGCTTTCGATAAGCAACATAACTTTCCATCTCCTCAATCTGTTTCAACCACCACATTCTTGCCATGCTCTCCACTTCTTGCTCTCCACTCTCCTCTCTTCCAACCCCCAGCTTCTCATCTTGCGTAGTCCAACCTTCGGCTTCCTTCCGAGGGACCAGGTATCTTCCCCGCCTCACAATAGGAAACTTCTCGTCATGCCTCAACCGACCATTTGTGCATTTCTCAATCACCAACCGTAACTCCATAGGTGTCGCACTGAAGTCTGGGAAACGCAGCGGATCTGTCTCATCATCCTCAGAGGAAGCTTTCCCATAGTAAGGCTCGGCATTCGCGATGCCCTCGAAAAGACACCAGAGATTGAGACCAAGGAGGTAAACCATCACCGACTCTCTTTCGTAAGCATCGAGCACCGCAAAGGGAAAGTTGTATCCGTGTGGAGGATTATGGTACCTCTTCCCAGATGGTGGAATGTACGAGAGAAATGGGTGGATGAGGCTGTTAAAGTGGTCGCGAACTGATGGTGCCAGTAAGGTTGAGATGGATAGCTCATGCAGATAGTCCAAGTAGTTGACTTCGGGTGCAGCTAGGGCATACCAGACTCCTTTTTGTTCGTGGTCAATGAGTATAGCGTCGTCGGTGTCTGAAAGAACGATATTATCCAACCGAAGGTCTGTATGGGCTTCGTCATGCTCAACTAAGTGGATGAGTGCGTGGGTAATTTGGCTGGCCCATTTGGCCACCCGTCGTAAGTCAGGGCCTTTTTGTATATTTGACTTCTGGATAATGGACGCAAGAGAGCCTCGAGAGAAGTATGGGAGCGTGAAGCCTACAATCACGACGGTATTTCCAAACCGACAGCGCTTCGTAACGAGGTTCAGCGGAGGAGGAACGATATGGAGGTGTGGTGGAAGTGTGAGCAGGACCTTGAGCTCGTGGTAAAGGAACTGAGGGACGATGGTTTGGGTTTTGAATATGACAGCATCTGTGCCGGGAAGATCAAGACGATGCACTAGACTCACAGTGTCGTGCAGTTGAGATATAAGTTGCAGGCACGAAAAGTCAATACATGGCGGCAATGGAGACGTGACTTCTGTTCCCCAGATGCTTTGCAAATCATTCTGCGAAAGCAACTGCCGCTCCAGATCATGAGTCGCCCCAAAACGGATCCGGATCTGCTTGATGTCCGCAACGAGATTCTCCAAGACGAGACAAGAGCCAAATGGCAGAGTTTTAAACTCCTCTTCCAACCTCAGCGCTGGGTAATGCTCGGTCCAGTATTCCAGAGCGCGGATGACATGGCGCGTGATTCCTAAGCCCTCTACTTGCGGCCTGGAGGTACTGCTGAATGCCGTACCGAGATCCAAGTCCTCTCGCAGAGAGGGCGCAACGTCAGAGTGCTCCGGGATGAAGAGGTGAACGACAGTACGTGGCAGCGTACGGAAGAAGAGCGGGACAGCGTAGAACTGACTCCCGAGACGAGCACCGCCGTCGATGCGCCACCTTGGATTGCGGATGGCCGTCACCGAGTCGATTCGATTCTTGGGGTTCAGGCGAGACGTCCCCCACGCATCCATGGAATTGCTATCCTCCTGGGGTTGCTGGGCTGCTAAGGGTCTGCTCACGAACGCCGCGGCGGGAGAGTGCAAGTGACTTGCGGCGTGTGGAAGAGCCTCCATCATCATAATTGAAACGAGTGTTGGATTCCGAGGAGAGCAGCATGGCTACGCCGCCTCGTTGCCCTTATGAACCCGGGAAGTTAGACATGAGCTGAACCCGTATCAGCCAGTGAGACTGCATCTCGCAGAGCCAATTGGGGAGGGAAGAGTCTCCACACGCTCGAAGATAAGGGCCCTCTTACTGGACTGACTTGGACATATTTTGCCACTCGGGTTCTGAAAACCTTTCACGGTCAGAATCAAGTATTCTCCTCTATATGCTCAACCTATTCCTGAAGTGCTTTACAATCTGCAAACCTCTGTTGTACTCTGCAAACCTCGCTGGTCATGTTCTTCCCACATTTCATTCTCGTGTCAATGAGTTTAGTCCATTAAAATCATCGAGTGCCGCTGATCAAGTTTTTGCTCTAGACAATTACAAGTACAAAAACGATTCAGCCTTTTCAGATCCCCAGGCCCTTGAAAGGCTTCCCAAACACCAAATACTCTCAGGAGCCTTCTGCAAGAAACGAGTGCTTGTCCATGTCCCATCGATACATTACCTCCCATTAAACTTCGACTGCCTCAAAGAGCTCTCCTCAACAAGTGCTCACTAAAGTCCATCGCCATCGGATTAACATGCCAGACTTGATCAAAAACCTCTATGGGTTGAAACCACTGCGCTAATAGCTCCGCAGGCAATTCCCAAGCCCACTCTTCATTCCTCAAATTCATGCGCACAATGTGGCGGGTCTGATCCTCGCTATCCTCAAATGCCTCACGACCATGCAAGACAGCGAGGTTGTTGATGAAATGCATATCACCAGCCTCGGTGTTGAGAACACGACTATGTTTTTGTGCTAGTCTTTGCAGAACCTCAAGCGCAGCAAGCTGCAAAGTTGAGAGAGCTCGGAGGCTCTTTGGTCGAGGATGCAAAAGGCTGCCAAAGAGGCAGAGAGGATTGAAATTCAAGATTACTTTCGCGTCGTGCACAAATACTATCGGACGTTCGTGTGGATAAGGCCTATCCGAAAAACAAAATGTTAGTAGGTTGACGACTGACGCCAAGTTTGGAGGTTCAGGAAGATGGATAGCTTACAAGAAAAACGGCCAGTCCGGTCGCGACAAGATCTCCAGGACATCAGGTTGATTCGTGGCAAGTTCGTCGTAGATTCGATACGCAGACGCCACAAGACATCGACCACCATAAGCAGCGTTGCTTCGAGTAAGAAATGCCAAGATGTCGCCGGTTGGGTCGGTATGAAATTGCTGCAACTCAGTTAGCAATGACTACTCGCAAATAATAATTATTGGGAGTCCTTACCACGTCCTTGGTGTTGTGTCGCACATGCTTCGATGCTATTTGGCTCAAGTGTGGAGGCGTGTTGCAGGTCATGTGTACTTTCAACAAAAGTCTCAGCTTGTTTCTAGGGACGGTACTCGCTACTTACCCAACATGTTATTCTTTTCGTCTTGCGGAAGTCGTGTCTCGGCGATATATGACTGAATACCAAGCCAAATGATTGTGATGTCTTCTGCAGAATACTTGCGGAAGTTCAGTCCTCGGATGACTATGTACCCAGGCCCGTTGTTGAGTCTGTCAGACATTTCTTGCAGCTTGTGCTGTAAGATGGGCAGTGGAAATGTCGAACGGCTGACTCGGTCTCCATACAATTCCAACTCTATATGAAGCATGAGATTAGCGCGAAACAATATTCATTTTCTCCTCACCTTCAAAGAACTTAAAGGCTACATCGATTTCAACGTGATCTTGACTTGTAAGACGATAGACAAATCCCGAATCCTCGTTTTCGCTTGCTGTCCATGAAAGCTGTGATCCAGAACTTGCTGGGAGGACATCAGAAAATGAGGCCTGTGGAGGATTCTGATCTAAAAGCAGCCCTTGCGTTGCGCCATAACACTTCGATTTTGAGACCATTTTAGTTGTATTTGAGATTGCAACGGAGAAAGAATAAGGCAATAGAGTTTTTTGAACGAGATTAAATTAGGTAGCTGTGCAAAGAACTTTTAACAAAGTGGGAGAGGAAGTAATCATCCAGCTGCAGATAAGCATTTTGGGATGATGCCTTGACCACACCGGAGAGAATCGCAGCGCAGAGCCTCACAATGAGCTGATTTGCCCTTTCAGGTCTTCTGACTTGACGTCTTGAGCTGAAGTATGATTTTTGATTCGTCTGCCAACCCCCAATGTGTTTCAATTCGGTCGGCTATGCGAGTCGGGCGAGCTTGTGCCGCAAATGTGGACTTACGTGGGGTGTTCCGAACAACCATTTACAGCCAATCGCAGGATGCTATGCCCTGAACATTTGAGTCGACATCTGCGCTGACTGATAGCTAGGGTCGAAGGGTTTAAATTAGAAGAGACCGCCTTACGCCACTCATATCAAACGGATGTCCTTCTTGGCACCCAATCTGCTTCGTACAGCTGCGAGATGAAGAAATGTTCATCTTCATAGTTCTCTGATTTGCGAAGGTCCTTGTATCGTGCTTCTAATGTTCAGAAACGGTCAGCTAAAGCAACATGGTTTACGATGAAATAACACGTACCATTCTGCTTCACGTAGAGGGCAGTCTGTTTAATGAACATGACCTGCTCAGTATCCAATTCAGCCATTGAGACCGTATCTGCGGCATCCCAGTCCAGCGCGAACGGATGGTTTCCTTTGCAGCAGTAATGGAAATAAGCTAGAAGTATGTGTGCTCCAAGATGATATTCGGTTACCATATCCACTCTGAAGTATCTTGTCTAGATTTAAATCAGTGGGTACATCCATAAATGTTCGTACTGACACATACCTGCCGGCCATGTTTTCGTGCATACCACTCTTCGAATTGAGTGAGCTGGGAGCAATTGTGGAGTAGCATGAATGTACATAGATAGATTGTAAACCATGCGCTGGGTTTGTTAGCAAGTACAAGGGCCTGCAAGCTCTCCAGCACCCTTTTGCGAAGAGGAACTTGAATATTGTGAATGATGATGGCGTTAAGCTGGGAAGACATAATGGGCGGAATTGGAATTTTGCCGTGCATTGGACTGCTTTCGTCAATGAGATCTTTTGGGAGCCCTAATTTATTTGGTCCGACGATATGCTGAGATCGTGTCATCAAGCGTACAGCAATCCATAGTCGCATGACTAATCTCAGAAGTTTCTGTTCTTCCTCCGGCTGTTAAGGGCTTAGTAAATCCAAGCGAAAAAGAGCAAGAACCATTCTTACCGTTTGGTGACTATTTCCTCTAGTAAATGCCATGCTATAAGTGAACCACATAAACGCGTCGCTGGGATCCAGAAGAGTGTTAAAGAACTCCCACCCTCCATCGTTGATATGGTCAGAATATTCGTTCTCTGTCGCACGCAAATCTACAAGTGCATAAGGTGGTAGGGTGACGCTCTTCTCCGTTTGGTTCTTGCTGTCATACCATGACCGATGCAATACATCGCCAGCAACTGGGACAAATTTCCTTACTTTGACGGATAATGGTTTCGCAATATAGTCCTGAGTTATTTCAATGAATTGGATGCCAGAATTGGGATCCCAAGTTGACATATCATTCATATTATCATAAGACCACCGTGCTGTAAATGATCGGCCAGGTGCAGGATCGGTGTGGAACATTTTTATATCGGAGAGCTTGTACCGTAGACAAGGTAACTTGGAGAGCTTAAGTGTGGCGTTTTTACATGTGAGGCATACCCCGGTCAAGTTTTTAGGGTCGGGTTCACACTGTTTACATAGTCAATACTAATATTTCCGCAGTTGGAGATATACTGACTCTAATCTTCTGTATTTTGCACCTCATACAAGCTTTGAGTTTTCTTGTCTGTGCAGTCTGTTCTCTATTTTGAAGGTCTTGGAATGCTCCACGGCGAGAAGGTCTGTCCTGTGGTTTCGAAGAAGGAGCATCGCTGTCTTCTAAGACCGAAGGACTCAGGTTTGATATTTCGCTGCTCCTTAGAGTAGCTAAACCCTCTTCCTTAGGAATCGTAAGACGATAATTCAAATCATTCACACTGTAGCTAGCATTATTGTAGGTCATAAGTTGTTGTATCGGCGGCTGAATAGCTGTCGGCTGCAGTGTTGGGTAATATTGTGCAGTCTCATAAGAGCCATCGCACGCAAGGAGATCATGAGTCTAGAGAGACGTTAGGGCAAGCTATGGCAAGATTCATAGATTGAAACTCACATATGGCAGGTTTGGGTGCTCCAGTGGCCTGGCCACAATGTGACCTGTCAGGGAATTACCCAGCGATAGTGTGGACAAGTAACCTATGTCAACTTCGGATCCTCGAAATAAAGTAGACGGTGGCATATATGTGGCCGAGGTATCTAAGGAGATGAGTGAAACGACTTTATATTTGGATTCGGATCTCAACTCACTTCCAAAGTTTTGCTCAACCAAAGGGGTCGTGTATGGAACACAACTCGGCAGGCAATCTGACAATTGCTGCGGTGGTAGATCAAAAGACAAGTAATTAATTATGCACCTGCTCTCAGTGGAATCTGAGTTAGCATTGTGAAATGCATTCTTCTCAGACACGTCAAAGGCTGGCGAAGAATTTCCACCAGCCATGGTTATACTGTTCCTTTTTCTCCGTTTAGGTCTGCGAATATTGTTTGATGCTAGCCTTCCAGAAGAAGAGGTGAGGCTACTTGATGAACCTAAACGATTAATTGCAGCCGCAACATCTGGCACAGGCACCTTGAGTATGAAAGCAGCTTTGGAAATTATCTCTAGCTCTTCGGGAGAGAGCGAGTCGATTGTGACCTCAAATTTCCGTTTCTTCGTCGGCCTCTGGTAGCCTACGTCTTGCTCAGCGACAATTACGGTGAGATTGGGGGTGGCGTCCTGATGGCGAGACTCCTAAGTTGTGTTGTCAGTTTTGAAGTTGTTCAGGCTACAACGGATAGCAGTGAGGGCGGCCATTCTTCGCCTTCCTGCATGGACTATCAAGCATTGGCCATGCCATATCATAGATGCAATGTGTATACTGAACTCGGTTGGACCCACCATAGCTGTTGCTTTCCGAAACAGGTGCCGACCAACCGGCCTAGGATTTTGCCACGAGACGTCAATGAAAATCCTAGGTACCACCGACACTTCTCAAAAGGAGGCTCAAGGGGCTCGGAAACGGCAAATCACACCGCTCCACTGGCCATCCACACTGAGAGTCAGGTCAGCTACACAGCATAGGATACACAAAAGACGCATTGTTACGCATCCCCGCGACGCTGCTCGACTTACCTTGACCTTGATTTGCACGAATCTGCGAGGTGTTCCTGGCCTCGGGGGATGAGAGGACAGCGTCGTCGATGTACAAGTCACACCGGCGTCAAAAATATCAACTCACCGGTCAAGAGAAGTGGCATGCTCGCAGCCGGTGAACGACACTTAAAGGAGCCTGACAAGAAAAAGCATTTGGCTGGAGGCTGAGGCGCAGCCGGTGAAAAAGGCTGAGCGAATCAGCTGAAAATTTGGTGGCTTGACGGGGTGTGATAGACGGAGGAACATGAAGCTTCTCGGACAAATTAATTGCGAACAAGTCCGTTGTTGACCTCCAGCGCAACAGAATAATAACCATTCGATTGTAGCACAGAACAGACGACGAAAACACTCAGGTTCCAACATCCGGCCCGCACTGAGCACTGAGCACGTGACTATATACGCATTCTTCCATCACATGACCATTTTGACCCTCAGTATCCATGTTCAGGGGAATCCGAATAAGGTAGAGTACATAATTCCTAACGAACAGGTGCTGATGTAGCTGAACCTCCCTAGATCCGCTTTGCATATATTTACAACGCTGAGCCTTGTTCCACTTTTAGAGACACACCAGGACTAATGTCCCAATCATGCCAACAACAATGCGTCAAATATAAAGTCACTTCAATTTAGCCGTTGAGTGAACCTCACCCTTTTCTTAGTCGAAATAGGGAAGACGGATCCACTTTTCTTGCAGTTCTGCAAAATCAGCCTCACACAAGCCACCTTTGGCACCCCCTTCGTCGACACCTGAACAGACCCTACTGGTTGAATCAGCAGAGAAACAACTCTCAAGTCCTGCATCAAGAGGAAAATAAAGATTCGAAGCACTACCGGTTCCTGTCGAGAAGAAACTTGTTCGCCTTGCTTCTAGAAAAGACGCTTCTCACTTGTCGACACAGTCTTGATTTGGCGCCACACCTCAACCCGTAGAAGTATTTCACGTTCCCTGAGACATCAAATATGCCTAACAGCACTTCGATTTATCCCGATGTACATTTTCTTACGTACATGTGGACATGTCAAGCCCAGACCAGAACTAAGAGCGCCAGTGTGGATGGTAAGCCAACCGTTTTAGTTGTGGCTGAAAACCTAAGAAGAGGAACCAAGCCCAGCGCTGCCGGACTACCTATTTGAGCAGCAGCCGGTGAAGCATACTGATGGCCGGTCAAGTAAATTTGGGATGGGAGTAAATATGCTATATGAAGGGTTCAAGTGTAACCTCTTCACTCACAATTACTTCCATTATGCAAAACGGTACATGAAGCTTCTTCAAAAGTCAACAGATTAAGCTCTTTATCCATGCAATATTTAGATTTTCAAAATCTCAAGCACGCCTCTCTTGGTTTGGAAGCGATTCAGAATCCCGCTCTGTGTCCAAGGATCCAAAGCAGAGTTCTCTCCCATCCAGCGTAGACATCATGTCTTCACAGCTTCATTCATCTTCCCTAGACCAAGCCGTTCCCGGATGCGAAGCAACCGGACCTCAGATTCTTGTTATTACCTCTTATTGCGATGTGATTGCTTGCAACGGTAAGAGAGCTCTCTTACGTACTCTCTTTTTTATTGGCATCAAACACTATTTCCTTCAGCTTATTGTCTATTACGATATTTTCTAATCGGCTGAATTCTACTCTTCTTCATGGTACTTGACACATACTGAAAGACATGCAGGCAGCTTTCCTCTCCCATTAAAATCTGTTTGCAAGAAACGCATGTATGACGACTGCTCAAATGAGTCCGTGCAAGGTTCAACAATTTCGGAATACACGAGAGGATCCAAAAAACAGCGACTTGATGATGGAGATGGTACGAAGGTTAGATCGGAAATAGTCTCGAAGAAAAAGTCAAAAAAGCAATCCCAGCTCGGAGGGTAGGACGTTGCGTGGGCGCCTAGAGCCCTTGTCTAGATATATGACGACCTTGCTGTGCGAAGGCTGTCTCATTACTCGGAGTCCAAGACAGACATGAAGGGCACAGGGTGGCTTCCTAGCCTCTCTTCCACAGCTCATTTACTCTTCTCTTTAAACGAGAATAGGAGAATCGTGGCGTGTTTCTTCTCGTTCTTGCCGTGGCTACAACTGAACACTGTTGTCATTCGTTAGAGGTTGTTGCCTCTCTTTCCATGGAAAGGAGACATGGAACACGATTTCATGATAACAAGGTTCTATCTTTGGAGTAATGCGCTATGATTTTATGGTTTATGATTTGGTTTTATTTCTGGGCTCTTGGCATCCTGAAAAGAGTCCTGTTGGCGCCCTAAGATACCATGTTTAGCAAGATTTTTCACGGCGAGTTTCGGGGATACTCATGCAATGTATATATGCTATATGTTAGGTCTTCACTCCTCAAGATTAAATCAAATAAATTTCCACACTTGCCTCGGGACATGTTATAACTACCTAGTACTGTCATCTTTTTCACTTTCATAGTCACCTTGGTTGTCATTATTTGTGACTTGAAGTTCTTCGCATTGTACAAATATGGTTCAATCAAGTAAATTTATTAGCGTTTGCAGCATTGTGCAGAAAATACCTCTAACTCCTTAGCTCCTCAACATTTCTTTCTGATTTTAGTAAGATTTATATCCTTCTTGCAAAATAAGGCTCAGAAACTCACCACGAGACTCCATCTTGTCTAAAGCCAGGGTCAAAAGTATCGTATGGAAATGGTGGGCGCGGCTCAATCGGTCCGCCCATATCATCGCTGAGGGCATGGACTCCTTCAATCTCGCCGAATTCTTTCTCCCTCTCGATCTGCTGAGAGAATGCTATTGCTAGGTCCCTCATGCCCATTTCTTGAAGCATCATTGTCAAAGAATATTCATCAGGGGACTTACCAATGCAATCTCGTAGCCAAACAGAGATTTTGTCCGCGTCGACAGTATCAGCAAACGCGACAAGTCCTACAGTGAAGTTAATCCAGTTCTTGATCAGAGGAAACTCTAAAGTGCTTCTGTGCTGGCGAAATTCGATGGTTCGTTTATACTCATTGACGGGTAGGATAGCTTGTACATCTCCAATACTATAAGCACCCCTAGTAAAAGGATCTGTGGCCATATCGATAAGCTGGTCGTAGTTGTCCACAGCCAAGAGGCGTTCGAGACCTTCCCTTACGTCAAGCTCAGCCTTATTTCCATCTCCGTACATCAGGTCATCATAGAGCCCGGATCGTCGCCGAAGGCTCTGACAGAAAGTACTTTCCAATCGACTTGCGGGGTGGATTTGCTCAATCTGAGGCTCGAAGCACCAGATTATAGCAACAAGGCTCTTTATTGTTTTAAATGGAAATCCCCGATAACCGTCACCTACGTGAATATGCAACCCGGTCGTCGTGTTTACATTGATTCTATAAGTAGCTGTCAATGCTTCGCAAGCCGTCTGGACTGCAGCGAGTGCCGCGGGACTCAAGTAGTAGATTGGCGAAACGACTTCAGCATCTTTCCATGCATATTTGCAAATACCTCCTGGGGCATTTATGCTGCCATCTCCGGTCACAATCCATGAATTAGGGCTATCTTTACCTTCTTCAAGAGTTGGTGGTGAATTTTCGGCAGAGAGACCTACCTGTTGGAGAGTCTTGATGATATGTTCTTCCATATGCCTTTTACTCATGTTCCCTTCTTCAAAAATATTGATAGAGCGAGTGTCATGGGGATGTGGATCAGAGTGATAAGAGGATTTTGTTGCAATAACCATCTCCATTTCGATACCGAAAGTTAGAGGTCGACTCCTAGTCTTCAAGTCAAACCTTGAAAGTGCCATTTCGTCAGATTTCGGGTGCTGATAGATTGTGTGTGAATGGTAATCCGATGGAATGGTTCAAAAATTTTGCTACCTATACAGTTGGGAGTTTATATCCGCTTCGAGAGAACAATCCATTGTCTCTAAAGATATGCGTATGTCAAAGGACCTCAAAGAATTTTTTTTCAGGTAAACAAAAGCTAAACAAGAGAAGTAACGAAGCCACAGAAAAGAACAACCAGAACAAGCCTCGGAGAATTTAACAATGAAAAAGACAACAATCAAATAGCCAATTGGAAGAAGCAGCCACGAGATCACCTAACTCTAAATAATGCTCAATATTAAATGTTGTTGATAAGTATCGATTTTTACAGTAATATAGTACAGGGCACCAAACACCAGATCCGTGGATGGAAAAATCAATACCCAGAAGCAGGCACGTGCAAGTGACGGCGAGAACGCGACATTATTCTCCCCTCTGGCGAAAAACAACAACACGAAAACAAGTAAAAAATCCCCTAAAAAATAAAAATAAAAGAATCCAAGTTAAAAAAATATATTTCTATCTTAGATTCGGGGAGCAAAAGAGTTAGGCGAACACCGCATCTTGAGCCCTCACTCAAGATGATCAGGTGCCCCTTAATCTCTACCAACGTAAGTATCATCAAGTGGTTGGAGATGTGTTAGAATGGAGGGTGTGATTTTATTCCCAAACACATCAACTTGTGGCTCTCGACTGGATTATGGACAGAAAATGCTTATTTAAATTTATGTAGATGGGGCGCGTCGGTGGGCGGGTGAATGGATTCGCGTCGCGGTGGATTCTAACATCCGAAATACTTCTCGCGCTGTGGCATTTTTTTCATTCCTGGCTAGGATGATAGTGTTTAGAATGTCTCATATCGGGATGTTAAAGAAGCAAATCAACGGCTCGATGTCAGTTCTACTAAAATGGCCTCTTTAGGTGAGTTGTTATTCTACAATTCAACCCGTTGATAAGATTCTGGGAATGGCTTATAGTTGTCAGAGTGCAACAATATCAGTTTCCGCGATTGCGCTAGCTTTTGTCTGTCTGAGCTGGAATCATGATTTCAAAGTTGAATTTGGGGAGGGGTTCCATGGGCAACATCGTCTGCTAAATTCCCGCAGTGAAATGGTCCATCTCTCAGAGACAGTACAGAAATATTGAAATTTAGGCATGATTTGAACCTGAGGAAGTCGAATGGCTCAAAGCTAAATTGGTTATGAAGACTTCAGGGAGGAAACAAAAACTTCCATTTCTTGTTCCTACCTAGATAGGCATATTTTGTCTTGTTGCGTCCGGTCGATAATTTGTAAGTGCTGTTACTTGCCTTGTTTAGGTATACCGACAGCTTTTGAACATAAATTTCTACCATGGATTCTCAGTTTGGTAACTCTGTGGTACAATAGAGTAGGGAAAGTTTTTTGAAGCAGGCGATTTTTGAAGTAACATCTGGCTTCGCGGTTTCGGCGCCCTTTTCCTTCCTATGGTCACCCAAATATCATCGGATGAAAAAGTGCCCATTTTCAGTATATTGTTGATGAATCTACATAATTTTTTGGTTCGAATCAGCAACGAGGCCACTCGTTCTCGAGATACTTCGTATCTCCAGATCAAACCCCTCTAAATATGCCGATAAAGAGGTAAGCGTTTGTTTGTCAGTACCTTTAATCTGTATCACATAAACACAGTTATTACGAAGATATCCGTTTGGTCAGTTCAAAAGCCTGTTGTCCCACCTAGTATGTTGTACTAGCTCTATCACAAGCCCTCAGATGTCATCGTGTATGCACCTACCCGTGCTCTGGAGCCGGATTGCGGCTTCAATGCCCTCAAACAGGGCCTCAGACGATCGGATTGAATTTGAATCTATGTTAGGCCTCGGGCCAAATGTTTAGGTGTACTCGGTCTATAACGAAAGCTAATTCGGCCGATCCTTTCTTATGCTGCTAAAGCATAATAATTTGATCAAGCAAACACTTCACTAGCATTAATTACTGGCAAACGGAATATACATGACTGTAAATTGTCAGCGAGTGAAAGTCTTGTTGATCATTTCGAGGCCTTTGTGTAGAGAATCTGGACAAGGAATGCCGGATCTTCTACCAATATGTTACTCGTATAATGTTGTATTACCTGTTCGTAGCATTCCACCATATCTGTCATATTACCTTTCATTATTCCAACTGAAATTACACACTCTGCGTATGATCATGTACAGGCTCCTCTCAACGAGTCTTTGGACATTCTGAAAGCTCAATCCACGACATTTCGTATCGGCTGGTCGCCTCGTTCCATGGAAGAACCACTGGATGTGGCTCATGCATGTATGATATGATAAGACCTGCAACAAGACGTTCTAGAGTTTGTTTACCCAGTTTGGTTGACCGCCTTACGCTCGCTTATTAGGTGACAAACAGCCAATATTAATAAAAGTTCGAAGGAGAAAGAAAATCTGATTTTAGCACTCGCGGGCTACCATCTAGACATTCAGTTTCATCGAATTAAGCAAACTCTCGATACTTGATCTGAGACACTCAAGATGTTCTTATTTACTTCTGTTATCTTGATTTTAGCTGAACTTTCTGCTGCGCTTCATCCTGTCACAGGTGTTCATACAGGTATCACGAAGCGGCAAGGCGGTGGTGGTTCTACACCTGCTCGAATTAATATCCTTGATATGCAGAATCAACCTGCGACCTGGTAATGATGTTCCATACTTTCAAGATTGCTTCAAAAGCCTATCAAGTTTACTTGAGCTCAAATGGTTTTCTGAAGCTCAAAGTCTAGATTTTTGACACTCTTCCTAACTTCTTAGTTACTGACACTTCGTATAATGTGCTGATTTTCTCCCAGGGCTCTATATATCCAAGCTCTCCAGAGCTTCCAGGCCGAAGATGAATCCTTCTTCATGTCCTGGTTCCAGATTGCAGGCATTCATGGTCGCCCCTATATTCCGTGGAACGACGTTCCTCAATCAGCTGGAAGTCCAAATACAGGCTATTGTACTCACAGTAAGATACGAAATTTAGATGACTACAATTTGACAGAAAACAAACTAACCCATATCAACAGACTCGGTGTTATTCCTCCCATGGCACCGTCCATACTTGGCTTTATATGAACAGATTCTCGCCGCAAAATGTCAAGATATTGCCAAGCTCTATGTAAATCCCATCTTTCAAACAGCGGCAAATAATTTCCGAATTCCGTACTGGGACTGGGCTGCTATCTCTCAGCTTCCTGATGTTGTTAGTCAACCAACTATTTCGATTTGGACACCATCTGGGTATAAGTCGGTTAATAACCCTCTCTACAATTATCAATTCCAAACATTCCCCCTCAATTCGACCGAGTTCCCTTCGAGCCCGAGTGTTGCCGGAGACTACTGGCTAGCCAACTATCCACAGACAGTAAGAGGTGCGAATACACAGACTGCGGGAGATAATCCAAGCGTGGTTAACCAATATTTGGCAAGTGGGGGTCTCATGAGCTCTACTGTAAGTTCATCGCTCTTACCTCCAAATTTTGGAGCACATCCACTATGAAGCGCGATCTCTATGAGTCTTTCGACTGCTGTTTCAAGATAGCATGCGTTAAGCAGAATCGAGAAGTAACGCTGTGCTAATACCTTCACAGTATACAGCTTTGGTAAAGCCGACAACATTCAATGAATTCGGTACGACTGCTACGCAAGGCGTCTCTATCGAAGCCGTTCATAACAATGTTCATGGGTACATTGGTGCCGCTGATGGGCACATGTCTTACTTGTCATATTCTGCATTTGATCCAATTTTGTGAGTAATACAGGAATACTGTGAATAATATCTAATACTTGAACTAGTTGGCTGCATCATGCAAACATAGACCGTTTTTTCACCCTTTGGCAGGCTATCAATCCGAATAGTTATGTACTACCACAAGGTAAGCTATTTCCATACAGCATAGTGTTCTCTCTATGTAAGCTCCAATGCTTCGGGGGTTATTGGAGGAGCATCAGATGGTTCGATATTTCGTTGCTCGTAATCAAAAAACTTGGATTATCACACATCAACAACGATAGTCATACAGTTTTACAGTGCTAATTCAATACCTAGTCGATCTGTATGGTACCTACACCATTCCAACAAATAGCATGGATAGCATCACCACACCACTCGAACCTTTCAGGCAAACCGGAAATGGACCATGGTGGACTGTAGCATCTGTCCAGCAAACCAGTGCTTTTGGATATACTTATCCCGAAGTTCAGGGTAATCAGACGCCGTCACAATTGAAATCGAGTGTTGTCGCAGCTATCAATCGTCTATATAACCCTAGTGGCTCATTCTTAAAACGTTCGGCCAAGGATTTGCAGACTCGAGAATGGTCTGCTGCTTTAACCGTATCTAAATTCGACTGTAATGGAGAGAGGTTTACTATCCGAGTGTTTGTTGGAGATGTTCCAGAAGATCCACAAACTTGGGCTACTAGCAGTGCTTGTGTTGGCTCCTTCATGGTGTTTCCACCACCAACTGCACCGGTTGCACCGACTGCAGCAACTGACTTAATTCCAACACTTCTCACCCACTCAGAAGTGGACTTGACCGCGGGTTTGAAGGCATATAACTATGACCCAAATGATGTTCAAGGCGTTCAGCAATTCTTGCAGGAGAACTTGCACTGGAGAGTTCAAAAGGTAAGCTTGTTTCTATCTTCTATGCCCTATTAGTTGTCCTTCAATATCTCGAATGATTGCACCAAGACACTGTCAATTATACATGTAGAGTTTGATAGATGGACAACTAAGAAGGATGTTACATACTAACGTTGCATAGTTCGACGGGTCTGTTGTTCCGAATGAACAACTTCCAAACTTGATGGTGACTGCTCAGGATGAAATCCTGACTTTGGGCGCAGATATCACACAGCTGCCAACCTATGGCAAGAAGACATTGCACCCAGAGATTACCCAGGGAAAAGCAGGAGGCTATGCAGGTGGAGTCAATTCTATCAACGTCTGAGTGGATAGAGGAGGAAGATTCTGACAAGTCTCATTGTACAAGAATCAGGAGTCTTGATTTCAATGACTTAGATCACTTTGATGCCTGAACAAATGAAAGATATTATCCTATGGCTGTACGAATTTTGATTTGGTTCTGGAAGAATAGTTTGTGGAGGTAAATATGAGATTGGCTTGCATCCACTCGGCAAACCCAAATCGGCATGCGAGTGGACCATTCGAGCGTCCTTCTCGGGAGCCACACCCGAAAACCCAACATGCGACGTCCAGTTATCCTCGTTTGATGGTTTGATGGATTCCTTCCTTCGGCCGTTTTTTTGCGCCAACGCAATCGTAGTCGTAATGCACCTGAGGAAGATGGTGCCAGTCGGGTGGCTGAGTATCGCTGTGCCGTACCCTACCTCGGAAGAACCCTCAGAACACCTTTGGTCTCAAACACGTCGCCCGCATCTGCTTATGCGTCTGCCTTTGGGAAATCGAGGCCGAACGTTTTGAGGTCTTAAAGTGGCATTGTTAGGATTGGACGCTTAACAAGAAAGCGTTAGCATTCGAAGCTCCTCGTAACCTTCCCTTACCCAAGGTGAAGTTCTCTTCAGGTGATGATTTTCCACTAGAATTTAAGCATGATTTTCTTCAAGTCGATGGTATTTTTGAGCTCGGTATGCTTTATTTTTACCTTTATACCGGCTTTTATCCTCTTCATTGGAGCTGTATCACTTAAGACTATAATCAACCTCTACCCTAAAGCGTGCTCAGCAGTAGTTAGCAGCAGCAACTTTACAAGTGATGCGCAATTATCTCCGCTTTGCAGCATTTACTTCGGATATATCTCTGTAATAGGGTCGCTGTTCTGCACACTGAATGATTACGTTACAGGATATCAGATTTTGATCAAGGCTTGTACGTTGCAAATCATCAATTTATACGCTCTCAAATTGACTTATTTATTTACTTACGGTTTAGATAGGTGATTTTGACAGCCATTCTGTTTGGGAACCGGGAAATCTTGACACCAGCTGTGGAACCTACGACTTTCTCATATCAAACTCAACCATGAGTGCATCAACAGGTACCTCCACCTCAGCTACGAACAGCGCTTGCTCCAGCTCTATATTTGCTAGTGGAATGAATGTTTCGCCTCTCAGCAGCGCCACCATCTCTCAAATGAGCGTCACAGCATTGACAACGAAGCCGGAAGTTGGATCAATATCGCTGGGGAGTAGTGGGAAAAAGGCAATAAAAGTCAGTGGAGCATCTTTAGTTGCTGTAGCGGGAATATTTGGGTGGTTTCTATAGAGGCCTGTGATAAAAATGTTTAAGCGCATTGAAGAGAGTAGAAATCTAATAAGAGCTGCATGAAGAATCGTGAAATTGAAGAATTATGTCGTGAGGTTTATTCTTGAGTCTGCGTCGTAAGGCTACGTCTGGGTGCTATTTTTGGCAATTTAGCCGAGGCCTAAGTGAAGACCTTGAGCTCTAAATTTACCGCCGATAGAAGCTTTAAAACCATCTGACAGGTCCACGAATTCTTCAAGCGCCACTACTGCAGAATGAATTTCGAATCATGGCAGAGCTAGAATACGCCCGACTTCATATAACCCCCTTTAGCCCTGCTCTTCTCAACGCCATCATCCCAGCTTCCGTTCTGCCAAACGCTCGCAACATTTCCTACCACAGCTTACAGACCTTCCCCGACAAAGGCTACGGGTACATCGATTTACCTACGATGGATGCTGAGAAGGTTAAAAAGAGACTCAGTGGTTCCATCTTGAAGGGCACGAAAATTAAGATTGACAAGGCCCGGCCACAGAAGGAGCTTATACTGGTAGCTGAGGAGCTAGAAAAGCCCAAGAAAGATAAGAAGAAGCGAAAGAGAGATGAACTTCCAGGTGTGGATATTGGGGAGAGGCATGTAAAGCGGGGTTGGACGACGCCTGCTAAAGACGTAGGGAAGGATAAGGATAAGACCGTCAATAAGTCTAAATATACCACAGGCCCTGAATGTCTCTTCAAAACGGTCCTTCCACCAAATGTCGCCTCGAACTCCAAACCTACAGATTCCAAGCCTGATAAGAAAAAGAAGAGCAAGAAGTCAGGGAAGGAGGCGACCATCCACGAGTTTTCTAAAACTACCAAGTACGCTACATTTCTTAAGGGTAGTTCTGGGTCGAAAAAGTCGAAAGCCGTGGCGGAATTTGTAGAAGGAAAGGGATGGATCGATGAAGACGGAGAGCTAGTCGAAGAAGAGAAGAAGTCAAAAAGGTTTAAACTTCGGAAAAACGACCAAAAGCCACAATTAAAACCTGTGGTGAACAATGAGACTAGTTCATCCGAAGGTGGTGATAGTGAGGCAGAACCTTTGGATGAAGAGTTACGACATAGCAATGGCGAGTCAAGCATCCCAGCTGCTGGAATCAGCCAGGGTATTGAAGAAGGGAATGAGGATAGCCCGTCAGACGACTCTGAAGCTGGTGCCACTCAGTTACTTACAAAAGACAAGGCGTTATCACAGGAAGGTCCTTCAGACTTAGGCTCGACCTCTGACAGCTCGTCATCTGAAGAGCCTCCATCAACATCCACCTCTCGTCCACAATCATCATCGGGTCTAGCGCTAAGTATCAAGATTCCCGAGGCATCATCTACTCCACCTATTCATCCTCTAGAAGCTCTCTACAAGAAACCCAAGCTTAAGGTCGATAAAAAGCCCATAGATGCACCCTCATTTAGCTTTTTTGGTGCGGACACCGACGATGCAGAACTCGAGGTAGAACCACATTTGCAAGTCCCTCTCACACCGTTCACACAACGAGACTTCGAGTTCCGAGGCATTCGAAGCGCAGCTCCAACGCCAGATACTGCTCATCCCAACAAAAAATTCATATGGCCTGTCGAGAAAGATATCGAAGAAGAAGATGGGCCACAATCCAGCTCACCAATTCGAAAGGATGAAGGAGCTGGTCAGAAGGATATGAAATCTGGAGAACCCGAGAGCGAGTTTCAGAAGTGGTTCTGGGAGAATAGAGGGAACGTGAATAGGGCTTGGAAGAAAAGGAGGAAAATTGCTGCAAAAGAGAAAAGGCAGAGAGAAAACAGGAAGAAGCACGATGTTTAAACTGTCGCATTTGAGCAAGATACTGCTTGTGTTAAAAAATTGTTACGAAATAGCAGGCTTTGTTTGCAATGATAATTTGTAGTTTATGTGACAAGTAAACTTAAGACGAGTCCACATCGTAGCAATCCTTCTGGTTTTAATGTTGCTATCTAGATTGAGTTTCCAACCTGTGTCTCTGGTCCAGTGTTCAAATGAACAGCCAGCTCGCTTATGGACTTACCCGAGCTAGTCCTCCAAAACAAAGACCATCCTTTCAATGTTCGTCATCAGCAACAATCTTTGCCCCGGTTCTTATACCTCAGGATTCAAATTGTAAAACTTTCCCTGCTCCTTTGAATCCTCTCAGCTCTCTGTTCTCTAATCGCCCTATCCAGCTCTCCCACCTCCCTAATACCAATGCTATTCAACCAAACAGCCTTTGCCCAGTCCGAGCAGAGAAGCATCATAAAGGATCCAGTCAGGAGGAACAGCAAAGCGAGAACAAGTGTAAACAAATGACCCTGAGACTTGGCGACAATGTAAGCTGGAATCACAGCAATCGTAATAATGAGACCTAGAGAGAAAAAGAACCCATCAGCTGCCTGTGACTTATTCACAAAAGAGCATCGACAATGAACTCACTGACAACAGCCCAGACAAACGAAACCCAGAATAGGACATCGCGCCCGTGTCGGAGTTGGAGCACCCAGGACCGCTTCGACCTTGTAGAGGCGTAGACGTCGCGGGGGAGACGACCACGAGGGAACCGGGAGGACCTGGGGCGTGCCGCTTCGGCTGCACGGGCTCGGAGGAGGAGGACATCGCTGAAGGCCTGCTCGCGCTCGATGGCTGCCGGGTCTGGGACGGAGCGGAAGAGGCGGGCCTCGGAGACGGAGCTGGAGGTTGTGTTCAGGGTCGACAATGAGGGCTGGGAGGCGAGGAAGAGCATGGGTTCGGGGCCGAGTGACCAGTTCGGATTCTCAGGCGGGATGCTGGACATTGAGACGGATTCAGTCAGGCCATCCTCCGGGAGGCTCGGCTCGTCTGGTCCCAGATGCTCGGTGAATCGTGACTTTCTCATAATGTTGATGGTTGATAAAGGGAAAGTGGTGACCGCGGAGCGTTAGGAACGTGTTAGATCTGGTTTTGAGAATGTCAGTACAGAACATATGATTGAATGTGTAAGTATAGCTGCGTCTTTGAGGAGAACATAAGAAGTGTGAATGTTGAAGTGGAGTTGCGTCATTGAAAATGGTAAGACAAGTGTGAATGTCGAAAAAGGACTGCGTCTTTGAAAGATACACAACAAGTGTGAATGTCGAAATAGAACTCTGCCTTTGAAATGATTGTAAAAAGTGTGAATGTCGAAGTAGAGCTGCGTCTTTGAAACAAATATTGAAATATAAATAACATACCTTGGAAGGAAAAAGGGATCCGTTTCCACGAAGACAGTGTTTTCGAGAAAGAAGACTTATTATACTTGTTAGACAACAATAAGAGAATCCTAAATGTCCAGGATCTGAGTCAACACGAGTTGATGCGAGAACAGGTAAACCGGAGAGTCAATACAGCTAAGGTTTGAGGACTGCCTGAGCAGCGAGAACGTGATTTGCAATGCGGCTTCTTTCAAGGAGGACCGAGAATTAGAATGACCAATCCTTCCAAAGAGCAAACATGTTGGACGATAGAGGCGGGAGAAGGAGAGCGTGCTGATGAGGTGGGGTAGAGGTAGCTGTCGCAGATTGTAAACAAAAGCTCGCTTAGCTCAGTGACTTTGAGCTGCACTGTTGAAATGCATACCTAGGTCGGGATCAGGCAATGAGGCCGATATGTGAATGTCCATAGGGTAGCGACTTTGAATGGGTTCTCAGCAAAGACTTGATTCCTGCAAGAATACATGAAAGGTCGAAACAACAACCAAACAGGAACACTCCTACTTTTGATTCACCAAGATAGTCATCTTTGACGAATTGACATGGCGACAAAGGATCAATAGTATTCGTCTTGCTTTGGAAACTTCAGTGTCTCGCCCGATATCACATCCCCTGCAGCTTCTTCCTTATTTAACAAGTGCCTCCTGATTATTCTAATAAGTTCTAAAACACGTATGATTGACTGCTAGAATGAAAGATAAGTACTAGAGAAGACTCACATATATCTCATTCTGGATTATAGATGAGTTGCAAACTGAAGTCATGGAATAAACCTAGCTGTCAATGAAATACCCAACTCACTACATCATGAAAACATTTGTCTTTTGCTGCGATAAAATCATCCCGTAATGGGATTCTGTATTCTTGAGATTTGTATATGCACCTCTATGCATCTCCAACGCCACCCATGCTCTCTAATTTAAAATTTTAAGATTATCTATACATTTGGCGAAAGCAGATCATATTTCACACATCTTTCCACCTGCAAAGAGGTTAGTAGGGATTCTCCAGATCTAGGGACTTTGAAACTCACATCTTCAATGCTAGCCTGTAGGAATCTCCTGGCCTCCAGTCCCGCCCAAACTTTTAGCATTGAAAAGTCACCCTGTCTCAACATTCCACCACCACTCTGTGCACCCAGTTGCCTCAAGATGGGTAGCGCACTCGATAAGAGATCTATGTTTGGATTTAAACTCCGCCCAATGCCTTCTAATAAGAGGATGCTAATGACGACGTTGACGAAATCCCCCTCCATACGGACGTGATGCTGGCGAACCATACCAAGCACTTCATTGAGGATATCCCCGATCTTCATATTCCCAAGAGCCAAGGTACGGCTCTTGACCCCGAGGACGAGATGCTGCATCTTTAACGCAAATATCTCTTCATCGATGACAGCATCGGGCTGTCTACATCGTTGGCACATTAGATGACCAGCTTTATAACCATCGAACTCGGCCACGGCTTTGAAAAGGTCAAGGAAGTTCCTGCGGTTCGTAGCATTCAGTTCTGTAACGAGGCCAGTATCGATGAAGATTAGTTGAGGCCTGAAACCCTCATTGTCAATCTTCTGTAGTTCCGCTTCCCAGGCCTTGGTATCTTTCTTATGTCTAAACGGTCTTAAACGCGCCAGAACTTGCTCTGTGACATCTGGTTGTGCTTGTGGATCTTCATCTTTGTGTTTTCTGAACGGCAAATGTGGCTTCTCTGATTGATAGAAACGGACCATGATATTTCCAGGATGGAGATCTGCATGGACGAAGTTATCAAGCAACAACATCCGTAAGAAGGCATCGAGACCCTCATCTGCAATTTCCTGCTGAAAAATTCCCCCTCCATTTTCCATAAAATCAGCTAACGGGATTCCCTGAGCAAATTCTTCTACCAGAACTTGTCTCGTAGTGTAGTCTGTATATGGAAATGGGAACCAGGCAGTTGTCCTATCCTTGAAGTTCTTTCTGAAGATAGAGAGGTTTGCAGACTCTATTCTGAGATCGAGCTGCAATCTCATCATCTCCCCAAATTGTTCTACTTCATCTGGTAACGAAAGCCACTCGATTGTTGGAATAGCATTCAATATTGCGGCAAAGAACCCCATAATCCTTAAATCCCTTCTCACTACCCTCTCTACTCCAGGATGCAACACCTTGATTGCGACGTAGCTGGAAGGTACTCTCTGTGGCGTGCTCTTCATTAAATTATCCACGTTCTTCCTTATATTCCATTCCTGCTTCAAGTCCGGATCCCCAGGGGCAGCCAAATCACTCTTCAGTTTCGCTCTGTACACCTGAGCTATGGCTCCCACACCGAGTGGTTTCTCCTCAAACTCCTCGAAAATCTCATCAAACGATCGTCCATCAAAGGCTCTCATAATGATTTGTTTTGTCTGATGCAAGGAGTGTGCAGGTGCGTTAGAGTGTAGCTGCGACATAATCTCGCACATGTCCTCCGGGAAGATATCCGACCTTGAAGCTGCCCACTGTCCCAGCTATACCACCATCATAGATCAGCACTTTTTCCAACAGTCAACCTCCTAATCTCATCTCACTCGCTCACCTTTATAAATGCCGGTCCCGCCCTCTCCATCCCACTAACTAAGAACCCAAACCACCACACCTGCCCATTCTTGCCAATCCACAGCGCCGGCGACATCACAATTACAGGCACAAAGATCACCACCAGATGCAAGAACCTCAGTCCTGTACATAACGGCTCCCACACGCACGTATCCACAAAGACCATCACACTATCTCTCATGCGCCGCCATCCCGTCACATCCTCGCCGACTTCCTTCCTGATCTCTGCCCGAGAGGCTGCCAGCATGCGCCCTTCAGCCGTGAGTTCCGTCCCCTCATTATCTTTCTCTGAAAGCTGCACAAAGGCTGCGGGACTGAGCCCAATGGCTGCGGCGAGGAGGATAGTATGACCATGATGGCCGTGGGGCGAACGAGGGATCCGGCTGTGAAAGGGGCGTTTGGGAATGAGTCGCAAGGAAGTAGCTGGACGCAGACAGATACGGCCGAGGGCCAGCAGCGACCGCATATTCCTAGAGAGGTCTGCGATGCTCTAGGTAAGATTATCGGCTCTCCATTGAGATTTGCGATGTTGTTCCCTACCTGAGGTATCGGGCTTGTGAACGTGACGTCAGGTATGAACCTTGGACAGGGGTATTTGAGTACAGTTTGAAACGATGCATAAGGTTAGAATCGGGTAACTTGCACTATTTGCTTCATGTTATTTAATCGTGATGGTAATTCCTGAGAAGTATCACTCCAAGTAAATCAACAAATTGATATCACAATTTATTGCACCTTTGATAAGATTAAGCTATTTCGATTTATATTCTGCGATGAATGTTGGCTTGATTTCCACCAACACCCACACAAGGGAAAATTCAACGCTTCCCAAGTTCTAGTCTTATCTAATGTAGCGACAGTGGCCCTCCAGGTGATGCAGGTATCAAGTTCTATGTTTAACACCCACACACCGTAATGCAATGCAGCATTATATACAAAACAATACACTAGCAAGGACTTTTGGTATTCGCTCCCGCAAGGCACAAGAGCCAACAACGCCAACTAGCCAGCCCGCCAAGTACCTAAGAGATATTTGTACAAAGAGAAAAGTAGTCAAGTGATATGTTGTACACAGTTTAAAGGTCAGTATCAATAATTTCGATCCACTACAAGTGAGTGGGTAAGATATGTGAATAGCAAGCGATAGAAGTTTCATGAAGTGGACTTCCTCGCTACTCTTGGTGGTGAGCGGGGGGGACTCATGCCTCCAGCATGAGCAGGAGAGACCTCGTCAATCTGACTCGGTGGAGCATGGAGGCCATATGGATTTTCAGTGACGATATGATCATCTGATTTTGTGTCAGGGTGGATTTCAACATCGCCTCTAGACTCCAGTTCGGCTCGTCCGCTTTCCCGAGTGAACCTCATCGAATCGTTGTCATAACTTCGTTCGATTGGAGACCAACCAGCAACACTACCAGCAATAATGCCTGCCATGACTGCTGTGGCACCGAGTGCAGAGTTTGAGCGAGATCTATTTGTACGACCACGCTTACGTCCTTCGGGAGTATGATGCGTTGGCTGAGGAGTACCAAAGCTGTCTTCTCTATGATAATCTGTGTTTGGAGTTTGCGGAATAGAATTGCTTCTTGACCGAGATCCACTTCGTGAACGTGGAAGCCATTGGTCGCGAGTTTCTCGAATGGCGAATTTCAAGTTGTTTAATCTACCTCCCTTAACACGTTTCAAGAAGCTGAGCTCTTCCTTAACATCAGCCAATGGCTTGGGAAATCGGAAATGCTCTTCTTCGTCGGAAATCGTAACTTCGGGTCCTTTAGGCCTTCGTTTCAAAGAGCCAGGAATGAATTTCAAGAGGAGTTCGTCTGGAACGAGGCGGATAGCGGCTCCAATCGGAATCGACAAAAAGCCAAGGATGATGGAGTACGCCCATTGAGCTCCGTTAAGACGGACTACATTGAAAGCCTTTCCTCCGACGAAGATTATCATCACTTGGCCCCCAACCATGATGACATTGATTGCTATAAAGAACCAATTTCGGCTAACGCCTTCAAATATGTTAAACTTGTTGTCGAGACGCCGGTTGCTAAAATATGTTAATGAGGGTCTACTTGTACTTTCGGAAAGTGTACTTACTTCCATTGGTTGAAGATCTGCATCCATACAAATGTGTTAAAAACAAGTGTATTTATTTGAGCGATCTCACGGTCCGATTGATACGACAGAATTGATTCTGCACCATAGTAGAGAAGCAGAGTGATAACAAGTTGATAGATAGCCTCGCCAAAGATCATTTTCCACATTGTGATGGTGATAAGCGGAGCTGATTTTGGGTCAGGTTTACGGTCAAGGATGCTCTCGCTTGGAGGATCTGTTGCCAGCGCCAAAGCTGCCATGGTATCCATGATAAGATTTACCCAGAGGAGTTGAACAGCCGTCAGGACAGACTGCTCTTGACCACTAGAGACCGCTGTAACGAAAGTCAATGTGACAGCTGTAATATTGACTGTGACTTGAAATTGAAGGAATTTTTTCACAGCATCGTTCACTGCGCGTCCCCACATCATTGCCTTCACAATCGACGAGAAGTTGTCATCCATGAGAATGATGGCGGACGCTTCTTTGGCAACTTCAGTACCCGTAATGCCCATGGAAAATCCAACATCGGCGGTTTTGAGAGCTGGTGCATCGTTTGTTCCGTCTCCGGTTACGGCCACAGTCTCTCCGAGTTCCTTGAGACGTTTCACTAGGATGCGTTTGTCTTCCGGACTGGATCTGGCAAGAACCTGAAGACGAGGGATAACCTGGTCCATCTTGGCCTTGTTCAATTTTCTGAAAGCAGGTCCTTCCATGATGATACCACCTCTTGTGAAGATCCCACATTCAGTCGCAATCGCTTTGGCGGTAGTCAGGTTGTCTCCTGTGACCATGCGGACAATGACGCCGGCATTCTGACATTTCTTTACTGCCTCTGCGACACCTTCTCGAAGCGGATCTTGGATACCAACAATGCTTAACAGGACCATTTGCCTAAAGATGTCTTCAAACACCACTTCATTTCGGTCTCCTTCAGCTGTTCGAGCTCCTTTGGCAGGCCATCTGTCGAAATCGCGATAGACCATAGCAATTGTTCGCAAAGATCTTGAAGCATAGTTGTCGATCAAATTGAGCAATGTGTGGCGATTATCCTCGGTCATGGGAGTGCTAACGGGCTCCGAAATAGGGTCTCGGATGATGAATGAACACTTCTCCAATAAAATCTCGGAGGCACCCTTGACATATAATCTATACTTGCCCGTCTCCAATTGCACAACAACGCCCATACATTTGCGCGAAGAATCGAAGGGAATAAGTTGAATCACTTTTGAGTTGGATCTCTCCTGACTAACGGACGCCATGCCCAAGAAATCTCTTGCGAAGGTCAAGAGGGCAGTCTCGGTCTTGGAACCAATAAAAGTCTGCTCCCCATCAACCTCTCCCTCGAATGCAGTAGAGTTGATGACGATAGACTGTGTCAACATAAATTTGACCGCAGAATCTAGGGACGAAACGACTTCTTGTACTGGTACATTCTCCACGGGGTGGGATTGTGTCTGCTTATTCTTCCCTTTGGATGGAGCATCGTTTGAAGTACTAGTTGTGCCACCGAACCTTGAACTAGTGCTAATTGTACCCGCTACAACCAGCATTTTGTTCTGAGTCAATGTTCCGGTTTTGTCAGAGCAGATGGTGGTCGCATTACCCATAACTTCACAAGCCTTGAGATGTCGAACCAAATTGTTGTCTTTCAACATTCTCGTTGTTGCGAAGGCTAAAGCTAGCGTAACAGCAAGTGGCAATCCTTCTGGTACAGCAACCACGATGATGGTAACTGTGACAATAAAGATATTCAAGAAATCCTGCCCCTTTTCCGTAGCAGTGTGATGGTTATGTGGTAAGCGAACCAAGAACTCAATGAACAGAACGATAAACAACAAGAGGCCGGCAGCTCCTCCTAGCTTTGCAATATATTCGGCAAGTGTATTCAGTTTTGACTGGAGGGGCGTGACTTCTGGATCCTCTCGTAGGGACATCAAAGTTTTGCCATAACTAGAATTGACACCAGTAGAAGTAACCAAAAATGTGCCAACCCCTTCGGTAACTGTAGCTCCGGATAGAATGAAGGGATCCAATTTACGCAAGCTCTCGTGGTTCTCGATGGCGGCGTAGACTTGGTCGGCAGCTTGTTTGCGGATCAAATCAGACTCTCCAGTGGTTTGAGATTCATCACACTTAACATTGTGTCCCTCGATAAAGATGCCATCGACAGGAATCAAGTCTCCAGGTTCCAGGAGCATAATATCTCCGACTAAAATGTCGAAGACCGAGATCTCCCTAGTTCTTCCAGATCGTATAACGTTAACATCTCGATCCTGTTTCTTCTTGTTTAGTTTGACGAACTGTCTCTCTTTCTGATAATCGTTCAAAGACCCAACAAAAACAACAATGACAATAGCAGCGATTATAGCAACTCCTTCAACCCACTCAATTGGCGGGCGTTCGGCATCATGCTTGGTACCAAAGGTTTGATATAGCCCAATTGCTAATGAAATAGCAGCTGCAACAGAAAGGAGGATCAGAACTTTATCATTGTATGTGATCCACATGATCTCTAACAAGCTCTTGCCCTTTTTCACGGGTAAGCGGTTGTCCTTGAAAATCCTCTTCCTGTCGCAAAAAGCATGTTCGGGACCTGTAATTCCTCGGTGCGATACTCTAGATCCTTTGCTGTCCAGGCGCTCTATCGGAGCTTTCGAGTCGTAATTATTAGCATCCGGTGCTCCTTTCCGCGCTACTGCTGTGGCTTCATCGAATGCCACCGTTCCATCTAATTCTCCTTCATCGATACTTAAACCTGACTTCCTATCTGTCCTCAGACCCTTCTCTAGACCCGCTAATCCACCAAGTGCATAGAATGCAGATAGACTTTTTGGATTGATCAATTTGTTAAGTTGTCCCTGCGAAAACGCGAAATTATTATCCTGGACTTTGAAATCGTCCTCAGAACCAGGGTCAGGTGTTAGTGCATCCTCGTCGTTGATCACATCGTTATTTCCAGGTGATTTTCCAAATGACCTATCTTTATCTCCTTGAGAAGAAGTGTTCGCGAAAGTCTCTCCACTATAACTCGTAGAGTGGTTATCATCATTTGACTCGATTGAGTTCTGTCTCGATCTTAGTCCTGGCACAGCAAGAAATCCTGTAGCTTTATCGCCTCTAGAAGTCGGTGAAGAAACGTTATGCGGTGAGGTCGGTCGACTATCTCGTTCTCGGCTGTCGAAAGAAGTTGAGGCTCGTAGGTCAGGTACTGATATCCGACTTGCCTGACTCGAGTGGCTTATATGGTGTGATCGATTTAATGTTGATGCCTCAGCACCATCGTTGCCCAATGGGCTATTAGACTCTCCCTGCAACGTCGACGGCGAGTTAGGCAAAGCTCTTAAAGCAACTGCATCGCTCTCCATATCTTGAGGTGGTGGACTCATATTACTGACAGCAGAGGTATCGATGGTAATCGTGGGTCTACGCCTGAAGTCAGCAAGGCTCGGAGGACAGTATCTATAACTCTGGGAGACTCACGCTCTTTGCCTCCGCCCACCCGGACTAGGTGAGGGCGACGGACTCTTGGAATCCGTCATTTATGGTAGGCTGGTAGATGCCAACTCGTGATGGGCTCTTCTCGCGTCGTCAGCACACAGCCCGGGGCGAAGAGCCTTGGCAGATATGTGTGGGTGAGGCTCGAAGTTCCTAGGCATCTAGAGGAGGCTGTGCTCTGCTCCTCTAAGAAAACATATAAGCCAAGAGTCCAAGTTTTAGTTTGCCACAAGTTTTTATAGAGAAGGATATTGAATGGGGTCCGCTAAGCAGGCAAGCAGATTGCGATGAGTTCCCTGATTGACTTGGCTGATGATTCTTCTTGGTGTTTTACCAAATGCAAGTTTGCACAAATCAAGCTGCTTTGCTCACAAGCAGGTGCGGTCTTCCGACGAATACAATAGGGCGCAGACTCTGGGAATCCCTCTTAGATGTACCTCACCTCTATTCCTTCATCCAACCGACGAAATGGGTACCCGCGCTGGGGATCTGGAGGATTCTGATCAGGAGTCGGGGGATCGGCGCTGCAAGGGTGAAGAGCTCAGCATTGAGCGAAGGTCGCGACGAAGTGGTAGATGCAATTGAAGTAATTGCTACGTATAGAGAGGATTACTATCGGGAGATGAAGTGCTTGCTCTTGGAAGATACAGTCTTGTTCGAGGTGGAGACGAACAACAAGAGGTGCTCGCCTCGCTTTTGCAGATTACAGGGGGGATGGGAGTAGCGCCATTTGTGAGGCTGTGCAAGCCCAACTCAGGATTTGGCGCCCTATAGGAACGCCACCAGGGTCAAGCTCTCAAACGCAGCAAAAGCGATACGGGTAGTGTCCTTCTTGGCCGCCGTGCCCAGCTGGAACATTCAGGCGTGTAGGGACTCCATCTCAGCTTCATTCTCCACGAATCTTCTCTGACTTTCCCCAGGCGATGCTGGATTTCTCCGACCAAGATGGAGGCCTGAGTGGGTCACAGGGGAAGGTACGATATTACTTATTTACGGATGCTTCCCGCAGAGCGTGCAGGGAAGGTGATTGGCGTACGCAGCCAAGGAGAAGGAGAGTAACATCTCCTCCTCTTTTTGGCAGCGACGAGGGTCCATCTTGGAACAAAACAATTTCCAGACCTCGCTGATCACGACAATCGCCCATCCATCATCATCTCCAATTCAGTCTGGACAGCGCTCTCCGACGACTACTGTACGGTCATCTGTTTATGACTCGAGTTGGAGGAGAAGCTTGCGAGATGCCCCATGCGACGCATGCACTGGACATTCCATCCATCAATCAGCATCATCGTCTAGAAATGCCCCCAACAGTTGTTCTCTTGAGATTGGCCAAAGAAGTCTCAAGCCCGGGACGCCGGACCTTCCTCGTCCAACAGTCACGACAATTACCTATTCAGTCAACACCGACATCAGGAGCCATTCATGGAACTTTCGGATGCAGACCATAAAGGCCCAATATCAGAACCTTATCGTCCCACCGCGGTATCGTCATGCTTACTCGACTATGAATAGAGCAGAACCACGTACAATAATACCTCTACCGAGATGCAGATTTATAACCCGCACAGCTCAATTGCGATGACTCCATCTTAATTGTTTAGCAGTCATGGCCTAAAATCCCGAGTTCTCTTTAACGATTTGATAGAAAAGCGTGGTATTCGGCGACGGCGAGGCGATCTGGGGTACAAGCCACCAACCAGGTACGAGGCTGAGTGCAAGGCTTTTCGTCTGAGATTTCAACCTCTCAACCAACTTGCACCGACAAGCGCGCTGGGCCTCGTCACTCACGCTTATCCTCTATAAGAGTCTTTCCTTCCCCTCAACAAAACGCAGCAATGCCTCCTTAACATGAACAAGAAAGCATGATCAGGTTTTTTTTTTTTTCCCGCCCCCATAAAAATGCAGATGTGGGGATTTGCCTAGAAAAGCTGAGCCAACACCAAGACCGCACAACAGCCAAGTCAAACCCAACCCCGTATCGAAAGAAAAAAGTCCCTCAATGGTGCCACCCACACTCACCAACAAATAAATGATCCCTAATCGCGCTCCATGATAACATGTCTCACCCTCGGTAATCACTTTGTTCCTTCACAACTTCCCTATAGAGGTAATGTAAGCGAGCCAGTTCCCTCTGGCGGCCGTGGCGAAAAGGGGCTGAGTGACGGTGGTTTGCGTCGACTCGACAAACTCCAGGCTTATCCGTTGTCGGTCTCCGTGATCTGGATCTACAACTACCGCATCCGACGGGAGGCGCTTCTCTGAGTTTACTGGAACACGATCTTGTGACGGTGGCGCATTTTGCCGGTATCAAGTTCGCCTCATTGGGGGTTATCGTTCTACAACCCCCTTTAACTCACATCAATCATGAATCAAGCACGGTTTTGCCTCAAGTAGATTTAGTGATAGCCTTTTGGATTTCGATGCAAGGTTTGCTTGCGGAACAAATTGAAAATCTAATTGCCGGTGATGTGGTGAGAAATCAAATCCCAAAGCTCTACCAAACAATAATGTTTCCGCTCAAGGAAAAAGAAACGGAAAGCAAATTCTCGGTCTACCATAGCCATGCCAGTTCTACTCCATACGCCAGCCCTTTATATCCATATACTCCATAGCATAATAAGCAAGTGAATAAGAGCGCGTCCAGTCAATGCCCGCTCCCTGCCTTTTATAGCCCGGAATTCAAAGGATTCTTTGCAGCCTCAAAGCTTACTCATATATATCATCTGTTAGAACAATCATTTCTCTTCCTTTTTTGGCTCCTTTTTTGGTGCAGTCATCTCTTCAACCTGTGGTCGCTTGACAGTGAAGAGATGCCGACTCTTGAACCCATCCTGCAACTTAACCTCGACCTCCTGACCCTCGGGAATCATCTTGTGCTGCAAATCCCAGCCGGCACGTCGACAGAGCTCAGCCACGACAATGTCGCAATCGCCAAGGAGATCCACATCAAAATTGACATGGGACACAGCCTCACGGGAAATGTACATCTGAGGAATGTGTGCTGGCAGGTATGGCACGACCTCGGATACGGGTGCAACCTTGAGCGAAGTGCCGATGACAATGACCAGGTCAACCAGGTGTTTGTCGTGGTTTGTCAGACGGTCGGAGAAGCGGTCTGGCAAAGGCTCCCCGAAGAAGGTGATATCTGGCTTCATGACACCTGCAGCGGGGATGTCATAATCGTCCTCGGATGAAGTATCACCTCCTTCAGAGTAACGGCTACGCTTCTTATCTTGTCCGTTGCGAGAACGCTTGCGTTTCATAGCTGAAGGGACTTTGAGTGCCTTCAAGCGAGAGATACAGTGGTCACATCGAGGGATGCGGCCAGCTTTGATGTCATCATAAATCATAGTGCCATCAACTTGATAGCCGCACTCGACGCAAGAGGCTGTTGCGAAAGAGCCATGACATTGAATCAGCTTTTCAGGAAGGATACCGGCGATCGATTCGATGTTGTCGATGTTTTGAGAATAATTTGTGAGAAGCTTCCCTTTGGATTGAAGGAGACGGATGAAAGCATGAGTAGGTGTAGTCCTATCAGTTCCAGGAAGGATGTCGCCAGCAATTGAATAAAATATACTGGGATCTTCCCTGAAGATGTTGATATCGAAGACTTCTTGGGGATCTGCAAGACCAAGATGTTCGAGCTTTGAATAAAGTCCAGTGCCCTTTGATCTGAAATCAGGAATACCAAGCGAGGTTGAGATGCCAGCACCAGTAAGGACAATGATGTGCTTCGCATTCTGGATCAGTGCGACAGCATCGTCAACAGAGTTGTAGTGCGGTAGTTTGATTCTCTTGGATAGCTCGCGGCTGATGGCCAGGCTCAGAAGTCCATAATAGGAGTCGTCAGGTGACCCTTCCAGCAAAGGGGGTGGACGGATGCCAAAGGCCGAGAGAAGCTTCTTTGCGGTAATGGTACCAGCCTCAACAGTCCTTGCGCAAAACTCTTCAGGGCCGATAGCTCGTAATTGTTCTCGAAAATGGACAGCTTCTTCAAGCGTACACTTGTCAGGTTCTGTTAAGCTATTTTAGTATGGCCTTCCAGAACGAGTTTCAAAAGTGCTCACCAGCAACCATGAGACTTTCATCTCCAATCTCCTCTAAAGTCTCTTCGAGTTCCTCAAATACAACCGAGTCGACTTCGAACTCTCCGTTTTCGTCGCCATCGTCATCTTCTTCGTCAAGGTCATCACCTGATTCGGAAGAGTCGAGAATGTCCAACTCGTTAATCTTGACGCCATTGACACGTTGCGCCACAAGGAACGCGTCGCGCAATTCTGTCTCCTCTTCAGAATCCATGAGGTTGAAGACAGTACTCGTTGCAGTCTTGGAGGATATTGGCATCGAGCCAGGTTGGCTGACATCCATCAGGACAAATTATTCTGGCTTCCCAAGTAGGAGAAGAGAAGCGACCGTTGCGAGAAAGTAGACGAGAGGCCACGCCACAATCTGGCTAATCGTGGCTTATGTAATGGTGGTTAGACTCTAGGGTGCTGTTAAACGGATAAGAACGTGCAGTTAGCTACACTTCCAAATGCCAAGATTCAATCTTCAATCCATACCCTTGCGGCAAGGTCAAACAGTTCCTCCGATTTTTTTATGTGGATGAGGAAAAATTGAAATGATGAAGATTTTTTCTGATCTGCATTAAATGGCTTCTTCACAACACGGCGGTGAAGCTGGCTCAATAGGAACCTCTGGAGGCCCTTCTACTGTTGCTGTCGGGCCGAGGCGGGAAACCTCTGGATTAGACACGCAAAACAAAAATTTGAAAAATGCGAATATTCAAGATAACGGATCTCGAGTGTATCGCCGAAGAAAGTCAAGAGGGAGCCATAAAGACGAGGGGACGGGGACCCATGGCGACGTCAAAGCCATGCATAGCGATGCGAAACATATCAAACTCCAACCTCCTCTTGGAGACCCGAGATCTTCTGCATCCAGCATCTATCTAGGGTCCTTTGCTCCACGTTGGTCCTCACGGTCTTTTCAAACTCCTGGAACTTCTACACCGGCGTCTCCTCGCCTTAGTGTGAGCCATACCCACCTGGAAAATCTTCTACGGGATCTAAATCTAGACCTAGAAACTTATGGGGTTGAAGAGACGAGAGATGGCTTCTTTGATGCATCCTTCTTCAAACCGCCCAAGGTTGACCGTGAAGATTTGATGAGAGATGCAGAATACACTCTTCCTGCATATTTCCTCAAGAGACACCCATTATCTCTGAGCAACTTCCTGCCCAAACAATGGCATGATGTTAAACGAGTTGCGAGAATGATCACTACCACAAGAGTTGGGATTAGGCTTTTAAAGTCATTTTTATCTGTGTTTACTGCCTATGTTCTTTGTCTGGTACCATCTATACGAATATGGCTGGGACGATACAGTTATATTATGGTTATATCGACTATAATAAATCACCCATCAAGAACTTTTGGGGCACAAGTCGATGGTACTTTCCTTGCCATCTTGGGCTCAGCAATGGGACTAGGCTGGGGAAGTTTCGCCCTTTGGGTTTCCGACTCGACAGCCACGGCACGAAGTGGCTATGGAGGCATTCTAGCTACTTTTCTTATAATCTTCATGGGAACAATTGCAGCATTGCGGTCTTACTTCATCAGATTATACCAGCTAACAATATGTGCTGGTATAGCCATTAGCTACACTTGTCTTGCAGACACATCAAAGACGATTGATGTGAGGATTCCCTAGCTCTCTTAATCTATTCTTCATTTTGCTCTCGAGACAGAGTATCCCAAATGATGTACTCTCTATTTACATGTGTCTAAAGCGCATTTCTCCCTATCGCTCTTGAAATTCTTTAAAAGAGAAAACTGCTGATTTCGTATGATTATAGTGGGAAAAATTATTCAACTATGGTATTCCGTGGCTGTTTGGTCAGGCTTTGTCCCTTTGTATTTGTTGCATTGTCTTTCCAGATGCTGGTTCAAGACCTCTTGCAGTAGCTCTGCATAGTGCATTTGAGATCATGCAAGAGGGTCTCGTCATACCATCGTCAGACAAGCTAACCCTCCATCGCGAGCTCGCTTGGACTTTTGTCAATCTCTCGCAGGCGCACAGAGATCTTGTGCTAGATATCTCAGTCACTCGTTTCAAACCGTCTGATGTCGAGTCTCTGCGGAATCTTATGCAAGCCGTTATCAGAGCTTTACTAGCGCTAAAAATGGATACACAACTTTTTGATGACTTGGAGAAAGCTATCGGCGAAGAAGAAGCTTCAGTTCCACAATCCGCAACGAACACGTCCAATGAAAACTCCAAAGAAGATGAGATCATTGTCGATATCGAGACTACACAGAAACGGCCCCAGCTCAATCGGAGCAAAACAGGAGACAGAGCTATAAGATTGGTTACCAGCAAACTTGCTGATCCAACATCAAAATTGTTGACATGCATGAAGCTTTCTCTTTCTAGCTGCGACGCGGTCTTGATGGGCATGTCGGGATATCGGCGGTATTTAGGACCCTCAAATACTGTCTCTTCGGATATCTTAGGCAGTTTAACCAAGTTGAGAAAGGTCATGATAAAATATGATGCAGAAGAAGAGTCTTTGATGGATAATCCATCTCTGCCTCCAGTGTATTCTAATCATCCAGAAGTTGTAGAACTTTTCTTATTTGTACACCCAATTCGACAAGCAGCAACAAATGTCGAAGCCCTTCTAGTCAAAGTCATGAAAATGCAACAAAGTCACCCGATTTGGAGAGTTTACCTACCATCCTACCCATTCAGCAAAGCCATGCAACGAACAAATGCAACCGTCCGTCACGATCGAGGAGGGGTTACAGCAGGATTTTATTTCAGAAGTCAAACTCAACTAGCAAGAACAATGAGAGGCATGGCCAATAACTACAAACCGTTGCCACGCCAAATCAATGCGCACAGAAATGAAGAAGGGAAGGCTGAGGTCATTCGAAGCGATACTATTGGGAAATATGAAGAAGAGGAAGATGTTGCGATGGACCGAACTTCACAAGCCTCAAAAAAGCAGAGGTTTGGGTATAGATTGTGGATAATTCTACACCGTCTCCAAGGATTTGAAACCAGATTTGCTCTGAAAGTTGCTATTGTCACATCATTACTTTCAATTCCAGCTTGGCTCGATCAAAGTCGAGGATGGTGGAATAAAAACGAAAGCTGGTGGACAGTCGTTTTTGCTTGGATTATGATGCACCCCAGAGTCGGAGGTAATATCCAGGATCTAGTCACTCGCGCGCTTTGTGCAATTCTCGGTGCAGTCTGGGGTGGAATTGCATATCGAGCTGATAATGGAAATCCGTACGTTATGGCTATCTTCGCAGCCGTTTACTTAATCCCAATGCTTTATCGATACACCCAAAGCGGTCATCCGCGCTCTGGAATTGTCGGATGTATATCTTTCGTTGTTGTATCACTCGGAGCCAAAGAGGCAGATGGCCTACCTTCTGTTGTACAAATTTCCTGGACTCGAGGCCTAGCTTTTGTTGTTGGAATTGTGGCTGCTATCGTTGTAAACTGGATTTTATGGCCTTTCGTAGCCCGTCACGAGTGAGGAACTCTTTTCTTGTTGAGACATATTACCTAGGCAACGCTAACCTTATGATCTTTTAGGCTTAGGAAAGCGTTGTCTTCTATGTTAATTTACTGTAGTATTATCTATCGTGGTGTGGTGGCAAAGTACGTTTATTATGAGAAAGGAGGAGAGCCTGGCAAAGAAGATATAGAACGTTCAGGTGAGAATGGATATGCTAGATTTTAATACATACTCATGTCACCCTAGAAATGCTGGAAGGTAGGCTGCGTGAAGGTTTTGTTCGAATACGCCAGCTCATGGTAACATTTATCACTTCCCTTTCTCGAATCCTTTCACTAACATAAGACAGGCACTCACACGCCATGAAATTCGTCTCCGCGGGCCTTTCGAGCCCCTCCCATATTCCGCTCTCATCGACGGCTGCGAGCGTTTCTTCGAATACCTCGTCGCAGTCCGCCAATCCTCGCTATTTTTCCATCCACACTACGTATCCGATGATGAACAAGCAGCTGAGAGTCTCCTTACATACCGACGAGACGCCGTTGCTGCCATTCTCATGAATCTATATGTTTTAGCAGGCGCATTGAGGGGCGATAGGAAAGTACCTGCAAGTACCACTCTTTACTTTTTTCTTCCGTACACAGACACTAATCTGACACAGCGATATCTCCCCAGTGCAGTAGCAGCTCGAAAGCGACTCCTAGATCATATGGCCAAACTGGAAGAAGAACAAGCGCAGGCGCAAAGCATCTCTCGTGCGGAAACGAACAGAAAATGGTCGCAAATATACAGCTATTCTTACAGCCAGAGCTTGACTGGATGCGTGCAACAGCTGGAGCAACTTCAAAAATACACCAAGGAAATTGTGGGAGAACAAGGGTATGTTTCATCAACGCAGAATTATTGGAATGCTCCAACTAACGCTGTTAGGTTCGACCCTATTGACCTAACAGCATACAAGGACCTTACCAAAACACGAACAATAGCGCGTAGCATGCTGAACGGGAATGAGATTCGCTCATAATTTCATTGATCTCTATACCTAAGCTGTAGCATTATCCTATCCTAGGAATATTCAAGACAAGACAAACCCATACATACTCTAAACTCCGCGCTTGCCAACCTATGCATGATATTCCAAACCATCAACCCAACTCCTCATTAACCACATCCTGCAAAATACTCAAACGAGGCATCTTGAACGGCTTGTTTCCAAGTATTTTCTTAGTCGGCTTTCTTCTTCCTACGACGCCGAACCCAGTTCCATTCTCCTTTCCTATCAAAGAACTCATGACTTTTCTCTTCTTTCCTCCTGCACCTAGGTTCAGATCTGACTCTTCCAGCTCAGGGTCAACCTTTCCCGTTCTCCGTTGCGTTGCAGCAGGCCTACTCACTCCACTCGCTGTAGTTTGCGTTGCCCCCTCCTCGAAAAGATGGTCCTCCAGTGCACTTTTGGGAAGATCAAATACCCATTCTTTCGACTCCATCAGCTTCACGAATCTGGCAACCATCTCTTCTTCGCCATCTGCATTCGGTCCTTTCCCCTTGAGCGTGTCCCGGCTTCCAATAACTAGCAACTTCGTTTTTGCTCGAGTGAAGGCGACGTTGATTCTTCGCCAATCCTTCAACAGTTCCCCAATAGATTTAGCCTCGTTACTTCGCACTAAGCTGAGAATAATGACTTCCTTGTCTCGCCCTTGAAAGCGATCTGCCGTGTGCATCTCTACATCTTTCTGATTCCTGAGACGGTGCTTCAAAAGTGCTAATTGTGAGCGATAATGTGTCATCACACCAATATTCGATGCTGGTACACCAACACTGATAAGTGCTTCCACAAGCTGAGTGCAGATATTTGCTTCAGTCGGATTCACAATCCGGTTTCCTTTGGCCTCTTCACGGGAGAGAGGTAGTAGAGGATCGGTATTGATGAATGAGACCTTGGTTTCGGGGTCGAGGAGATCACGGATCCAACATCTTCTTTTTGTTGGACCAAGACATATTGTTTTCTGACTTTGAGATAGTGTAGATGAGGAGAAGTGGTGATCGCTCAGGCCGTCCATGTTTGGGATAGAGATTTGGCTTGCGGCCACTTCTTGGCTGCCGCATTTCAGCCGTCCATTATAGATGAGGTTATTGCTGAGTGTCATTACCTCTTCGCACATGCGATATTGATGTTCGAGATAAACGACCGAACTGGGATGTGTATCGGAGAGATGCTTAAACAGACTAATATCCAGACCACCCTTTCGAGCCTCTTCATTTTGGACCAGAGGTGGAAGCTGATAATGATCGCCAACTAAGATGAATGTGCGAGCAAGCCGAATTGGCCCGAGGCAGTTGGGAAGGGTAATTTGGGAGGCTTCGTCAACGATACAATAATCAAAAGTTCGTTCGTTGAAAATGCCATGATTGATACCAAGGCAAGTGGTCGCAACAATGGGAGTATCGTGCCATGTGCTTCTAATATCTTCAAATGATTCTCTAGTTGTCGCGGCAAGGGTCGCAAATTCTTGAACGTCTGGGCTGATCTTTGAAGGCGATCCGAGGCGTAGAATTCGAATGCCGTCTTCCTTAAGCTTGAGAAGAATGTTATCTACTGCGCTATGTGTATAAGAAGTGAGTAATACGCTCTTCCCTTGAGAGACAAGAGCCCGGATGATATGCGCTATCGTGGTTGTTTTTCCAGTTCCTGGCATTCCAAGAACCAGAGCATAATCTTCTGCACTCATCACTTTCTGGATCGCTCGTCGCTGATCAATATTAAGGCTTCCACGGTCTTTCAAAGTGTATGCCGTAGCTTGTGTTTTGAATCGCGGAACATTCATATCCACAACTAATCCTCGAATTTGGCGCGATCCGAAAGGTCCTTCTGCCATGATTTGAATAAGATTGTTCCTGACTGTAGCCAAGCCGTTACTGAACTCATCTTTGTCAAGCCTATACCTGATTGGCTCATCGTGTATTCTTCCTTCAAGTTCTTCTACGGAAGCTCCTTCCTGTGCTACTTCCATAATGCTTGCAAAGACTTGATTGTCAACTTCATCAAATCCAGGCTGTCGAATTCGAGCGTTATGCAACCTTCGATCAACTGCCACTATGATGTAGTTCTTTCTAACATGGGTCACATAACCGTTTGCAAGTGCAAAATGCCCCTTCTCGTCGGAAATAACTATTGGCTCGCCAACAATGATCTGAGACTCGAGGAAGGAGAAGCTCGGTTGAGATTCCGGTTTGACAAGTGTGTATCGGTATCGATTGATTTTCGGATTATCCTGTTCTTCATATGCGGACCCAGGCTTGATAATCAAATTCGAAAAGCATCGTCCCAACTTCTCTCGCTCTGAACTCAGCATAGTCCAGAGTTCGCGTCGAAATTTCAAACTTTCCTTCTCCTCTTTGGTTAGTAGATCATCCCATTTGAGGAAGAATTCTTTATGCTTGGGGGTAAGATGCTTCACCACATCGTCAAATTTTGCTTTTAGACCACTTGTCTCTCCAGTGCCATCGTCAGCAAGCTTGTGATAGATAAAGCAAGGTACCTTCGCGTAGCACCGATTGCACATATTCTCTTTTTTCAACATTGGTGGAAGGTGAGCATGCCGTTCACGGACAAAACAGGCAAGTTCATTCCGTTGTAGAATCATATGAATGAGTTCCCGCCGAATTGCTGGTATTCTGATAGTCTCTGAAGTCTCCATGTAATACAAGATACCGTAAGCGATCTCAATATCATATCGATCAGAGAGAAGTAAGTTGTAAAGAGCAGTCTGCGCACGATGAGCTGCACTTGGATTTTTGCCCGTCTTAACCTCGAACGGCACAGTCAACGTTCGTTGCTTCTTTCCATCTTGCATTGTTACTTGAACTGTTGCATCAATGTTGCCTTTGAGACCATACATAGGTGACCATACGTGTTCTTCGACATCGAGGAGCTTGCTTACACACATCGAGGCAGTCTCTCCGTTGCCTGCTTTGACTGAGGCGTTTAGCTTTGCCAATATTAGTCGGTTATCCTAAGAGTTCAAGGGAGGAAAGGATACCTTTGGTTGCGACGAAACGAATAGCTCGGCCCAGGATTGCAGTTCGTCCATTTTACCTTGCAGATATTCAACTGCTTGAGAAACCTGAACTTTGATAGTGTACAAATCCTCAAGGTGTCTAATAACAACTGTATCAATGAGATCGGCCAACCATTCTGTGTCCCATCGATTGGATAACATCGCTGCTTGGAATATCTCATGCAAAATTGTGCCGTAGACCAGAGGAGCACTGGAATCACCCGTTGCCTTCACGCGGTCTTGAAGAACTGCGCGTCGGGTACAACCAAAAGAATCTGCTACAACTGTAGATGAGATAAGATGATCAGGGTGTAAGATCAAGAGGTTGTGCTCATCGTCAATTACGCAGCTCCCTCTGGAATCGAACACGCCAATAACATGGACGAATGCTTTGGTAGTTACTTGTGTATCGATCCATACACCACGGAGATGGACGATCTTGGCAGTCTTTGAGCCCTCAATCTGTAAGAGAAGCGTCTAAGAAGGATTAATAACGCATTTTAAGAGATTAGTGAATATCACCTTTTCTTTTTGCTTCCTTCCTCGCGCATTCTCAAACTCTGATTCTAGGATATTTGTCACAAGATACCTTTGAATAGCTTGTACTTTCTGCGTAGACTACTAAACACTTAGCAAACTATTGACTATGGAAATCTGATACATACAGGAAGCAAACTATTAGCTGTCTGTTGAACCGCTTGCGTAGCAGTTGCCTCCGCAGCTTGGAAGTCAAACTCATCAAATCCATCGTCGCCAAATTCATCATCAGACTCTACGTTGAGATCTTGTTGTCTCTGAAGACGGTCTTGAGGCGTTCTTTCATGAGTCTTATTACAAATTGTGAGTTTTTCTCCAGAGGCTGCATCATATTGGGATGCAAGAACCTCTAGATCTGCAGCGAAGAATTCATCATCCGAGTATCCAAACTCATCATCCGCAGGTTTATTTAGGCCGGGCTTAGAATTGTCTACGCTCATCGCCATCTGATCTTGTACTGTGGCCTTGGGAGGTCTATAGGTCGGCGGTGGAGGGTTGAGAGGTAAGGAGTTTTCTTTGGGAAGTGATCCGTCTGTTGAAATTTCTGGGTTTGAAGCAAAGACTTCGAGTAGACTTGCATCGAGTTCTTCGTCATCGAAATCCCCATAATCTGATGAATTTGCTGGCTCCGGTGGTGGCTGAGGTAGAATGAGTCTATCACTTAGTTGTGCTGGCTCAGTCATATCTTGCACAATCTCCATGCTCTCGCCGTCTTCCTGTGACCTTGCTAGGACTGGAGAGTTATATTCTGTCCCAAATGATACAGTTCCAAAAGATAAGTCTAAAGACTGATCTCTAGGCGGAGACGCCACTTTCGGATGAGTTAATCCTTCTTGGACTCTTTCTATCAAAACTGACAGTTTTGAGGGGCCAATAACTGCAGTCTCAGTAAATACATCATCACCATTGTAACCCTCAACCCTTCTCCTTTTAGGGAATTGGTTTCCACAGCTAATTGCTCGCCTGAATCCAGCAGCGGGACGTGGTGTGATTCTCTCTTTGGTCGGCTGAGGCGATGAAGTCTGCATGATATGGGCAAGGGCAGGTACAGATGGCCCTTGTTGAGGAGTGATCATATTTGACTCGCAAAGAGAGTAGCGACCCCATAGCTCCGATCCAGGGTCAATCTGAGCCTGTCCTTTTGACTTGAAGTGGTTGGATGCTAATATCGGTGATGATCCTATAGGCGATGAACTTCGGGCACGTTTCTTGGCTTTTGTGATGGTACTGAGTGGAGTCGATCCTGCCTTTAAATCCTTGGTGTGGTCCCACTCTATCCTCTCGTCTGGAGAAATTTGTTGTATTGCTCGTCGAACATCATACATCCCAATTAGATCTGGCAAGGCTAATTTGGCGCCGGGCGTTGAAGGAACCTCTTTAGCAACGACTTCTGGTAATTGAGGTCCATCTTGTGGTGTTTCGTCAATGGTGTTTGGCATGTGTCTGACAGTCTTCACCTCTGTTATCCCGGGTACGCCTTCATTCTCCTTCTTATCCTCAACTACAAGATCAATCGCAGTTTTGGTGTCATTCTCGGAGTTTATTCGACCTCCAAACTGGAAGTTGTTCAGCTTATTTTTCGTTGTAGTAGAGACAGGAATGGCGGCTTTTTCTTGCAAGAGGTTCGAAATTGTTTTCGTATCTAGCTGTCCTTGAAAACTTTTGTTTTTGGTCCATTGTGGTCGGTACTGCTTTCTTCTCTTAGTTGAACCCTCACAAAAGTATATTAGATGAATACCTTAGGTTTTGAGGTGTGATTCTGCTCAGAAAATGATTTCTGAAGAGGCATTATTGATTCCAAACATTTGTATTTGTCAACCTCCAATACGACAGACTGTATATTTGTCCTGTAGAGATGATTAGCACGACCTCGCCTGTGTTCTCTAGTCTACGCGACGCGTTCAGGAGCGCAAGTCGCGCGATCAGCACATCACGTGGAACCCGAAGCCCCACCTGCCCCTTCCCTTAGCGATGACAGTAGGAAAGTGGGAGGGCAGGGAAATACCGTACCGATAAAGGAGCTTCCTCATAACAAGCAACCCTCCACTTCCCACCGCAATTGAAATTTTTGGGTGCGAATATTCTCCCCAAACTTCAGTCTCTTGAGTTGTATGCTTCCCAAAAGAATTACAACTGACCATTTGACAAAGGACTCGTCACTATGTCGACCGATAAGCCTCTTCCTTTCATATACCAGTTCGCTGCGGGTATGCTCTTTCCCGCGACATTCTCTTGATCGCAATCGCCAGACAAAGCTTACACTTTCAACAGGTGCCATCGCAGGTGTATCAGAGGTATGTTTTTAGTACCCTAGAGGAATCGCTTCGAATTTTAGCTAAATCGCGCACGCTCATAGATCTTGGTGATGTGAGGAACTGCCTCCCAGCTCGAGAATTTTGCTGTTGGTTATTCAATGCTGACTTGGGACTCTCTAGGTACCCTTTGGATGTCGTCAAGACGAGAATGTAAGATGGATCGCAGAAAACAAGTTGTAAGAGGAATTAACACATACTCAGACAACTTCAACCTGGAAATGCCACTGGAGCGGACTCTTACAATGGCATGGTTGACGCCTTCCGAAAAATTGTTAGAAACGAGGGGTATGTGGTCAATCAATAGTCTAGTACAGAGCCTCATAAGTGGATAGATTTTCGAGGTTATATCGTGGAATCGAAGCTCCAATTCTTATGGAGGCCCCAAAGAGGGCTGTCAAGTTTGCCGCGAATGACTCATGGGGCAAGTTCTACCGGGACTCTTTTGGCATTGCAAAGATGAATCAATCTCTTTCCGTGCTTACTGGTGCCACTGCTGGTGCCACAGAAGCTTTCATCGTTGTTCCTTTCGAACTCATTAAGATTCGTCTCCAAGACAAAGCCAATGCGTCAAAATACACTGGAATGGTCGACGCTGTGGTCAAGACGGTCAAGGCTGAGGGTCCATTGGCGCTCTATAATGGCTTAGAGAGCACATTGTGGAGACATATACTCTGGAATGCCGGATACTTTGGATGCATTTTCCAAGTTCGAGGACTTTTGCCCAAAGCGGATAACAAAACTACACAAATGGGCTATGACTTGCTATCAGGCGCTGTTGGTGGGACAGTTGGGACAATTCTCAATACTCCCATGGATGTCGTCAAATCGCGTATTCAAAATAGCCCAAAAGTTGCTGGCGTTGTTCCCAAATACAACTGGGGATGGCCAGCAGTTGCAACTGTTGCAAGAGAGGAAGGCTTTGGGGCACTTTATAAGGGATTTGTTCCTAAAGTACTCAGACTTGGTCCTGGTGGAGGTATCCTCCTTGTAGTCTTTACTAGTGTTATGGATTTCTTTCGAAAAATGCGAAACGAAACTTGATCATAGATCACGTACTTACACGGACGATGGTATACCCGGTGGATCCCCAAAAAATTTCCCGAGTGCTTCGTTTCCTTTTCGTTTCCTTATCGCTCCAGTGACAAGATTTGGCGAAGATAGAGGCCATATCAGAAAATTATTGTTGGCTCCGCGAATGCTTTTTAGATCATGTGGGTCTATACACGAAGATGTTTTGGCTTGTTGTAACTCTGTGTATACATCTGCTTGTACTTGTCAAGTTCTGTACATAGTCATCAAATAATACAGCTGCACATTCGTATTCGGGCTTAATTGTCGTCAAGTGATAGATGTCGATCCTCCTCTTTCATAAATTGATAGGAACTTTTGTTGAAGTTGAAGTTATGATCCTGCATAATCATTTCATGATGATTTAGCTCCATGTCTGCAGCGCTACATAATAGAGATTCTCAAATAAAATGGGAAGAACACCAGCCCTCACCATACTACTTACTTGTGCCAGAAAGATGCTGACGCAATATTAAGGATTCCAACTTGATGCCCTCTCTGATACCTGCAAAACGAAAATACGAGAGGGAGTTCGATTGAGGCAGAGGCTGGACAAATGAAAATGCAATAGGGATTGTCTTATTCTGCCTGAAATATCGCTACCATTCTACTACCATGACTTGTAGCTTTCACATCTAAATGTCTTATAAGCTTAACTATTTGATAACAGCCAAGGGCTTAATCAGGTTTGGAAATAATGCTAAGCAATGACCGACTAACTGATCGTCTGTTGATTTTTGCAGTAATCAAACACTTCCATAGTGCAGCTAGCTTATGGCTCTTTGGCAAATACTCAAATAATGCCAAAGTCTTACCTTAAGCATTGGATCCCTAAAAGTAGGTTCAGTTTTGAGGGATCAATTATAGTATATGAAGTGCCTCTCTCGCTTACATACAATCTATTCACCGCTGGGTAAACAAAGAGCCCGAGGGCAAAGTCTAAACTGAACACCTGCATTCTTCGGTAAAGGAAATGGTAATTGGGTTACAATGACGTCTTTGATAGGTGCCTCAGCTGCCAGTATACGAGAAATGAGTATATAGATAAATACAGGTTCATTATGATTACACAAAATGGTATACAGATCGCTCAGGGAGTCGGGCAAGCCAGTCCACGTGATTAAACATAGTCTATGTTAGCACGATCTAAACTAAAGACCAAAGTGAAAATTTGCAAATAATCTTCGAAATTTCCTTTCAATATTCTCTAAAGTTCAAGCAACAACCATGTGAATTTATTGGAGTTTTGAAATGTTGCAGGTCAACCCGTGCGGCTCGTCGAGAGGTCGGCTTACCTAGTCTGCTGCATAAACAACAACTGCCTCCCGACTTCCTTAACTCTTCCCCAAACAATCTTTCCACCAACACCACTTGAATCGACTTTTCGAAATTATTTCAAGCTTATCCTGCCTTGCGCGACGAATTTTCTGCTACTCTCGCATCTGTATAATTTGAAGTCAATTCAAACCGTACGTATATCTCTAGTTTCTGTCGCATTGTCTCCGCTCGAAACGCGTCCTTCGAAATGCGCCAATTCAGCGCAAACCTCAGCAACAAACATCCATGCTAATTCTGTTGCAGGAAACAATGGCTCGTGAAGGCACCCGTTCAGCTACCGGTCAGTATTTGTCGTACCTATTTGCTGCGGCCGTCAACTTTTAGATATGGCTCAGCGCGTAATCTACTCGAGCTCTACTAAACAGGTGATATAGGCAACTCCCGCCCAAGAGTCTTCCCAACTGTTCCCGAGACTACTACCACGACGACGACGAAGAAGCGCGCTACTGCCAACACGGGAGCTAAGCGTGGACCAAAGAAGGCTACCGCTGCTAAGCCAACTGGTGTTGTTAAGAAGAAGGCGCCCGCGAAGAAGACATCAGTTGCTACCAAGGTAAAATTCTCCAGTATATCTCGTTCTGCATGTCACTAACATGTTTAACAGGCCAAGGGCGTCGTGAAGAAGGTTGAGGGCACTGTTACTGGCAATCCTGAGAAGAAGGTATGTCTCCATACTGCCTTTTGTTATGAAGGCACCTTGACGCGTCGAGCAACCTTGTCAACAATAAAAGCTGTTCACATATCTTACATACGGCTTGGAATTCTCCCAAGTGGTAGAAGTTGTCGCTGCTCCGTTAATGTTGCTTTCTCTCCCAAGTCTACTGCAAGTCGGAGTTCACGCGACTTTAAGTGTATACATCGATCAATGTGACTCCTCACTTAAAATCTGACGCTAATTGCTCTTCCACAGGCTGCTGGTACTAAGAAGATCAAGGGCACTGATGGTGCTGGCGGTAAGGCCAAAGCAAAGACTGTGGCCAAGAAGTAAACACCTTCGCACGAGATGATACTCCGAAGCACATGATACGGACAAGGACGGCGCCCGTCTCCAGTCTATACACTTCTCCACTGGAATGACTTACGCTTTGATACCCTTTGTCTTTCTCTTGCCAGTGGAGCTGAATGGCGTTCGAGGAGTTACAGTGATGGATGTAGGAATGATGGCATGCGTGGGATAAATGGTATGCGCTTCCCAAAGGTACATGCTATTTCTGGGACTTGGATCGGATTTCTCCTTTCTGTATGCTTTGTCACTGGTAGATATTGTTTGTTACAACTGTTTCCTTAGTCTTTAAGCACATGCGAGATTTCTTTGTAAAGGTATATCCATATATGCACTCGCTTAATGTGTTGAGTGACTTAGGTTTCTATTTATGCTTGAATTGTGTTTGGTAAGTTAGTAGAAGTGACAAAGCTGAATGTCAATTCCGTGTCTCATATCCTCTTTTATCATGCTTCGTGTTGACATTCTCAAGCGTATGCAAAGCTAAACCGAGTCCTTCTACATGAATACTCTCTTTACAGCCACTACTGTACCCAGGACGGTTTTTATAGTAGCAAGCACTCTACCTGTACCTCTACTTCCGTCCCAAGTTCACCTCTCGCACACAAACCATCCTCTCCCTCCCAACATCCCATTCACTATCCCTCGCAAACCCAAAGAACTCCGCAACCGCCACCTGGACAACACCACTCCACAACCCTCCCACCAAGCCTTTTAACTCATCACCCGTCTGCCTGAAATCTGGAAAAGCGTTGATCTCCAATAGCCACGCCGTCCCCTTCTCATCAACGAGGAAATCCAACCCAAAGACCTCAAATGCATTTGGGAGGGTCTGGAAATGCACCATCATGCCTCGGGCTGCGGCTTCGAAGATCTCTCCTGTCGTGCTGCAGATCTGAGTGAAGATAGAGTCTTTGAGGGAGGTGGGGAGATCAAGCGAGGAGAATATGTGTACTGAACCGTCGTGGGAACCGGTTTGGAGACAGGTGTTTGTCAAGTGGGGAGAGATGTCAGTGTTGGACGACCATGGCGTAGTGTATGTGGTGGGTGCGAAGAGGGCAAGCATATCTTTGCAAACGTATACTTTTAGGGAGCCGACGGCTAGGACATAAGTTCGGATGTGAAATTTCCGGGGGTTGTCTTTAATTAAGAGCGGTGGGTGGATGTATGGTTGTGCGATGAAGTGGCGGAGGTGAGAGGCGACTATATAATCTTTTTCTTCCTCACCTGAAGCTCTGCCAATCGATTGCTGCTCTCCAGCTCCCTCTTCTTCATTATCGGAGTCTGAGCGCTCAGCTTCCCAACCCTCGAAGATGGAATACAGCTCTTCTTCTGTACTGAATAGCCGAATGCCTTGACCGCGGTCACTCATACCCGGCTTCAATATCCACCATTCTCTCTCTTCTGGTTCTTTCCCTTTGTTGCTCTGAAAGCTCGTTTGTAGTTCCCAGGCTTCTACTAGTGCATCATCAAGGAACTCCGCGTAATCCAGCTCGAATTCGCAGGAAGGCTTGATGTTAGTCGCTAATATTGAGGCAGGGTGCTTAGTGATCCAATTGTGAGCCGTGGTGCTCAAATAATGCTTTCTTATTAAGGCTTTACGGATAATATAGGCATTTGTGAGTGCTGTGGAGGGGTGTGACATGATGTGTTCAAAAGGAAGGGATTCGTACTCCCCAATCTGAAGGAAGAGGGTTTCGAGATTTGGCAGTTCTGGCAGTGAGGATATAATTGTATAACTGTGCTCGGGAAGGCAAGATTTCAAAGCTGCGAGGATGAGAGGCTGAACATAATCGTCTTCATAATTAATAATCGCGTAGAAATGGCCTTCGAGCTTGTTGGAAAGATGAAGATGTTCTAGACTTGGAAGAGATGGAGATGGCCTAAGTTTCACGGGTTAGACAATATTCGTGATGGTAGCAGCGAGAAGTTTTATATTGGTCTGACATGTCTGTTGTTGCAATACCATGCTTTAGCTACACTCACAGCTCGATTTCTCTTTGCGACGGGACCGAAGCATTCATAAAGTTCGCCTTGAGAGGCGTAACACTAAAAATAATGGGTTAGAAACTTATTATTTTAAGGGGATGCTGGAAACTTACCTTGTGTATCCCTCTTTGACAGCCCACCCATCATTACCAGGAGGAGCCTCATCTACTGATTTATAAACATCAGTGAATCGAGGCGCCCATTTGAAGTGTTTATGCTTGTGCCACGTCAAGCCATTCTCTTCTTCAGTGGCAGGAACCCCTTCCTTCTCTCTAATCTTCTCCTCTTCATCGTCCGCGTTTCCTTCCTTATCCTCCACTGCTTCAAAACAGCTACCCGCGTCCCAGTAATTTTGTAAAATGTTGGTCCACACTATTTTTCTACTTCCGACATTCTCCACTAAGGGGACATTGACCGAGTACAGATCGACACTTTCTCCCCAGTTCTTATATAGGTACTCAATTACCCTCACACTCAACTTGCTTGCTCCAGCAATGATATCTGGGTCATGATTCCGCGAGAAGAAAGCGTAGGATAGAGCAATTGACCTCTTCCTGCACATTGAAGCTTCCAATGCACCTCCCAAGGTGCCACTACTCAGACTAAACACTGCTGTTGAGTTCCGGCCGTAATTCGGCCCAGAAACAACAAGGTCAATTGGTCCTCTGTCCTGGAAGAAATGGTAGAGACCAATCTGCACACAACTTGCCGGCGTGCCATCAACTAAAACCCATTCCTCTTGTGCTTTGCTTCCTGGTGGAAGAGGTCGAGAATGCGTTGTACCATCGTCAAGATGAAGGGTACCTGGGCGGAAGTAGGTAGGCTTTACAGTTTGACCAATCATGTGTGCCTTGCCAATCCAGCTGCGTTGAGTATGTGGCAAGCACACAGAAACAACATGACCTGCTGCTTGAAGGGTATGAACCAGAGAATGAACATAAGGTGAGGACTGGTTAGAGGGAGGTCCGTCATCGTTCACCACCTTGGCCGAATTAGCATCAGAGAGCATGGAGGTGTCAAGAAAACTTACGAGGATATGCATTTTGATGAGAAAAGGGTGGAACAAACTGGACACGGCTCAGATTGAGCTTCTTTCGTAGTTGGAAAGTCCCAAGGAAATTCTTTGGGAACAAAGCGGCCTTGCGAGTTCGGCTCGTGGTGGGGTTGGTTCAAAGTGGCGCTTGATTCAGTGTTCCTGGCTGGGGTTCGCAACCAGAGCAGAATGAAAGGCCGAAATGACCGGGGGAAATATTACTCAGTCAGTGAGATGTAAATTTTTCTGAGGCTCAAGACAGAATATGCACCCAAATCTATGAGCTTTTAAGAAGGTAGAAAGTTTGGTTGGTCTCTTTGTCCGAGATGGGTGCACTGCTGTGAACCAAACAGCAGGGTCCACGAGCAAGCCAGCAGGCCAGCCAGCAAGCCACTGATTGCCTCATCGCCATCCCTTTCTTTGTCATCCATTCGCTTCGCTAACTTAACTTAACTTAACTTAAGTTAACTTAAGTTAACTTACTTATTGCTCGAGACTTTCAAGGTCGAGTAATTGCTGAGGCAAAGCTGTTAATTTTGAGATAGGTATTATCTGCTTATTACATAAAGCTATATTCAACTCCATTCTCATTTTGCCCAAAAGGAGGGAAGTTTTTTTTAAAATCTTTCCGATCGCACCTTGTACTACTTGTCCCACAGCGCGACCTAGATATGGTGATTCATGACTCTCGCTTTAGAGTATACCAACGCCAGACGGTAACCTACATGGTGCAGTCCTTTGTCATGTAAAAACGCAAACAAGAGTCGAATCTCTTCTGATATATAGAGAATAAGGAGGTCGCTGATACTTCAGTCTGTTGTTTACGAGTTTTACAACATAAAACAAGCTTTGTGGAACGAAATCACACAGAGATTTCACACTGCATCTCATTTCAGATTAATTTCATTATTTTCTATTTACTAGCCCGGAGTTGATAATCTCCCAATTCTAGTATCAATTTTGAAGAAAGGACAATTTCCCCATGAATACTGCAATCCCAATCCGTAACACAGAGTTTCATCCTTTAATAAATGTAATCAGCCGTCATGAGAAAAGTGAAGACGCTGCCGAATGTAATACTTGAACAAAATCATAATCCTCGTAATCCAAACAAGTCGGTCTTCCCTTCTCTATGCACGGACTTTCTTTTCAACTCCGCCTCGACTGATTGGCTCGCCTTCTCTCTTCTTGGTTCCCTTTACTGGCTTAGATTTGACGCGCTGCCATTCAGTGAAAGGGCTAATCTTGCCAGAGTTCTTACGGTGCATTGGACTAGTCAGCATAGCATCATCTTCGCTCATTGGCTCAAGGGGGGAGCTATCAATCTTCTTCGATCGAGTAGCTCTAACAGTGGTTGGTGGCGAGGCAGGCGCAAACTTGGGTGCTTTTGGAGTGAGAGTAACTTCGGGTGCTGGGGTCAAAACATTTGGATCTTCGATATCAGTATCAGCCTCTTCGTCTTCGGTGTTATGTGACTTGACGTCCTGGCCTGTGGCCTGTTGGGCAGGTGGGAAAAGGAGTTTTGGCTTGATGGACGACCTGGTCAAAGGGCGGCGGAGGTTGACTGGAACAGATTCGGCAAGTTGATCATCCATATCAGCATCTTCCTCATCTTGACCTTCAGATTCTTCATCTTCATCGGCGAATTTGCGGAAGATCTTCTTGCCACGGCTGTTTACGCGTTAGTCGCGTCAGTTAAGAATTGGACAAAGGTGAACTCACAAAACATAAACCAAACCATCTTCTCTGCGCTCAAGCTCCTCAACTGTTTGCTTTCCTCCGCCAGAAACACTGATCTTTCTACGCTTGCTGGAACGTTTGGTAGGCTCGGACGTGACCGTTGTACCCTCACCATAGAATGGGTTTTCAAGGCTGTTGTCAACTTCAGGAACACGTTCATTTGAATCAGTGAAAATTTGAATTGGTGCAGAGTCCTCTTCAACTTCAAAGCTGTTCATTGTGATGCCGGAGTACTTCTTGCGACCCTTCTTCTTTGGAGAGGGCATGATTTCATCATCGGGATGTGTAGCGAAGAGGTTACGAGCAACGCCAGTAACAGCAGTAGTGATTTCTGATGGTCGCTTGACTGGTGTCTTCGCGGGGGTTGGAAGCATGCCATTGCTACGGACAACTGCGGTGGATCGATGCTCGACCTTGCTTCCGCTCTTGGGTGCAGGAAGACCTAGCGATTCTGCAGCAGACGCAGAAGAATCATAAGTGAGAGCACCAGAAACCCTTCGTCCACCCATTTCGGCTTTTGAAGTTCTCGCGACACGCTTCTTGGAGGCGGTCTGGGGTGATGTAGGTGAGGTAGTCAGGTTAAGAGGAGATGACTTTGTGGATGATCTTGGTGATCGGGTGTGACTGTTTCGAAGGTTGTGGGATTGAGGAGGTGGTGTTTTGGTTTCTCGAGATCTTTGAGACACCCGAGCCGATTTTCGAGGGGAGTATGGCTGATAGTTATCGTCCAAACCGAATCTTGGTGTTGTTGGAGTGTGAAGGGAGGAAGGAGGTGGAGGGGTTGAAGCTTGCATGGTTGCTGCCATTTTGCAAGTGAATTTTTAGAATTTGGACCGCGCTAGAGCAGCAATACACAAGATTTTCGCGATTTCTGAAGGTTGATGGTCGACGATGTTTGTGGGCTGCTAAAATAAGCTAGAAGAGGTTCAATTTCTTTGGATTGGATGTGCGCTGGCAAGGGCTGGATGTTGCAAGAGTTGTAAGGAAGGTTAAAGTCTAAAGATATGCGATCGATGGTGGGAGAAGCACAATAATATTGCAGCAGACCGGCTCTTGCTATTGTAGTGATGTGGTCGGTGGCAAAGGGTCGACGTTTTGGAAATAATGAGGAGGTTGAAATTCACCAACCTCGCAAGACGTTTACCGACCGTGAGGCTGAATGCACGGGCATTTTTAATTCTTTCGATAAACAATCTCACCAACCCCCCTATCCGAAGAGAAGACGCGACTCTACGCGTTGACTGTTGATATTTACATATCTCTGGCCCGATTCTCGTGTTTATGTGGAAAAACTTTCATCTAGTCTCATTATGTCGACCCCTGATGTAGGAACGCTTGACATTTCCGATTCTGACAACGAAGACCTTTTTGCTTCACCCTCACGAGCCGCCAAGCCATCCCACAAAACAAATACTAATTCAGAAAGCGCCAACGCTCCTTCGCAGCGCAACGCGGAGTCTAAATATGATACTGAGCAAGCGAGAGAAGCTACGCTACAGAGGGAACTTGAAAGTGTGCGGAATATCAATGAGGTTATAGAGGGTGTTGTTTCGAGCCTTGAGTGTGCAAAAGGCAATATGGATGTGAGTTCTAGAAGCATCAAGATGTAGCTATTAAGCTTATTCAATTTTAGACCGTATCGCGGACGGTCACATCTGCCTCTACACTGTTGAATACATGGATTAGAATACTCTCGCAAACAGAACATAATCAGAGATTAATCTTGAATCCAAATTGGCAAGGCGCAGCTCAAGATGTTGCCGATATGGAAAATGAGACAGTATTGAAGGCACAGGCAGCAGAGAGGAGAGCAGCGGAGGAAGAGAGGAGACGGGAAGAAGCGAGGCGGAGAGCCGAGGACGAGGAGAGACAACGGCAGGCTGGAACTGCTACGCGGGGCGCTCGTGGATCAAGGGGGAGGGGTAGAGGGGTCGGAAGAGGTGGAAGCATCAGTGGTACTGGCTACGTCGCAGGAAGCTCAAGCACTTTAGGAGCTAATCGTGGCACATCACAAGTAGGAAGAACTGCAAGCGGTATTGGGAGAGGATTGGGAAGCACCAGAGGGAGAGCACGCGGAGTACGCTAAAAAGACTTCAGCATGAAATACGAAAAAGTTTAAAGACAGTTTGACGTCTTCAAATGTATCCTTTGAGGATCCAGCATTCAATACTAGCTATGGCCAAAACTATCCTCGCAAAACCCCACCGTTTTGAGTCGGTTTTTATGCAAGAGCCTAAACGCCATATACCCAAACAAATCGAGGTATTTCCAATACCTTAAATTTCACTTCTTTTTGAAGAAGTCGCTCATCTTCTTCATCCCATTAACATTGACCTTCTTCAATGCTTTGACACCTCTACTTTCATTTGCCTTTCTCTTCTTTTCATCATCTTCTTTTAGGCGCTTCTCGGCACGCATTTCAGTTTCCTCCTCGTCCAGAACTCGTTTTCTCGAATAGTCCCCGAGGGATCTTGCAGCTAGAGCCTCCTGCCGTAACTTTGCCAGATGGCTCAAATGAGAATCTAATGGCGCAAAATTGGTGGTGGTAGTGGATGGAAGCTGTTGCATGAGAGGCTCGCTAATATGAGGAGAAACGTAGCTCGAGAGGATGAAGAAGAGGGCCGTCCGAAGTCGAAGTAAGTCCGTAACTTCATTTGGTGCACTAATCATCGACAATGTCTTTGAATTGGATGTCTTGGAAATCATTGTCGATTCTTCAAACAATGAAGTTGTCGTTGTTGACGCTTCAGAAAAAGAGCTTGCTACTATATCTACCGATGCTACAGTAGATTGAGTATCAGGCGTATCCGCAGTATCTAAATCAAGAGTGGTATTGGAGGAAATCTCCTGGTACACCTCTTTTGGCAAGTCATGAGGATTGCTCTCCTCCACCATGCTCAGAATAGGTACCTCAAGGGCTTTCCGTACAAGCTTCTCTTCGATGCTTGGAGGCAACCCCTTCGTAGCCATCCTTTTTGCTTTCTTCAGAAGCTCTTCGAGTAGTTTCCCTTCATTAAATCGAAACATAATTTCATCTCCAGCTTCGACTGTATCACAAATCACTGTCATTCTCCGTTCTAGCAAAGATCGCAATTGGGGAGATGACGTTAACATCGCCCCAAATTCGGTAGAGGAGGCTATCATCTTGTCGAAGTAATCATCCCTGGAGAGGAACAGCTTCTTTGAGGATTCGGTGGCTTTGGAGGAAGTAGGAGCGAGATATGGCAAGATGATAAATAAAGGATCAATTAGCGTCGCAATCAGAAGATTGGCATTTCGCATAATATATCCTTCTGCCTTTTTTTCAAATCCATTGGTGGCTTCATTTTCTAGCTGAAAACCAGCTTGAGAAAGAAGCCAGCTTCGGGGTGTTGTTTTCGGCGCAGTAAACTTCTTAAGTTCATAAAAGCCGTTCTCTGGACATATGAAGTATCTCGACTCAGTAAGATATCGAGGATCTTGTAACGTGATGATTCGAGCATTCTTGGTAGTATCCTTTGGCAGTATAATGAGATGCGGCGGATTAGCGTCGTCCGTTCCTAATTGAGCTTTTGGATTAATTGGAATTTCAATCTCTTTTGATTCTTCTTTGGGCTTGTTTGAGGGTCTCCCACGGGGTTTCATTGTGTTCAAGATGCTGTTGATTATGTATGTAAAAACCTCACCAAACTCAGGATTGACGAGGTGAACTTGAAGACGCGACTTGACGCGTTTATATTGAAACACGGACCCACTAAATTTCTGGGGTTTGATTTAACCTATTTTGATATCACCTCCACCCCAAATGGATTTCGTAAAACGTCTCAATGGTCCAAACATCTTTTATGGCTGGAAAAGTTCCTCTCAACATCCTCAAAGATAAAGGACCGAAAGACATGCTCAATAGATGTCTTTGACGTAGACTTATTCCAGAATCAACATCTCCCAATTCAACTGCCAACTGCATGGGAATCTAGATACATCTCTCAGGTTTCTGAGAACATACTTTGTTTACCTTATGGATTAATTCGCCATTCAAAATGTCCCAGAGTAAGCTGGCGCACAAAATTTTTGGTTTATATTGACGGATTTCCAGAAAGACCTGAACAACCCAACTGGCCACCACGATCTCCTCATGAAGTTCTTTTGAGCACCCCTGGGGGGCGCGATCGTCTTCGCAGACTAGCAGAACGTACATCGCCATCGCCGTCTCCTATGAAAAGATCAAAATCCACTCCTTCACTGCACAATCGCGCGCTCCTAGATAGAGATATGGGGGAAGACGATGAAGATGACGAGGAGACTTTGCAGCTACAATTGCAAGAAATTCAGGCTCGTCTTAAACTCAAGAAGTTACAGAAGAAAGCAAGACAGACGTCGGACTCGGAAAACGAAGGCGCTCGAGTCGAACGAGAGGTTAAAAGGTCAAGTTCAGTCGCTGCTAGCAGGGCGGAGTCGAGGTTAGCTGGAATAAGAGCGGAACGACTAGAAAGGTCGAAGCCACAAGAGAGTGTGGCTGTTCCAGTATCACCTATTCGAAAAACACAACCACCCGTGGTTCAACGATCTCCTAGCAGAGTGTTATTAGGGATAGATAAAGGGTTGAAGGGAAGTGATGTCTCCTTAAAAAGAGCACCAAGTCTGAGAAGAAGAGATGAATCACTTTCTGAAAGGCTTGCTGGTCCATTTTTACAAAAACACAGCTCACAGACTAATACTCGAACACTCGCAGCTGGGACATCGCCCCAATCCAGTGAAGATAAACCCAAATCTTTCAGTGAAAGGTTAGCAGCTATCAGAGCACAAGACACTGATCGGCAAGACAGGGAGTTAAGAATTAAAAGGAACCGTAGTCAAGCATTTGATATCGATCATGAACAAATGCAAAGCTACAAGGAAAATGCTGTTATTCTTCCAGAAGCTCCTCGGCAAGCAGAAGAATTCAGTAGGGAAGAAGTTTTGAGATCTACTACCAAATTCGGAGGAAATTTGATACGCAGTAGGACAGCCCCGGACCTAAGCTCGGCGAGAAGGATTACAAGCACAAATACAAATTCAACTGTCATATCATCAGAAAGACCAACTTCGAGAGGGACTCCAAACTCTTCGAAAGGAGAAACATACGTCCCACGGAAACCGCCAAACGAAGTCACCGAGTCCGAAGCCACTCAATTTGAGCCTTACTCATCCCAACATCTGTCGAAGAGAATTATTCCTCACCAACGACTAACACGCACCCTCACTGGAAAGAAGACATTTCAGATACCAGATCTTCTAAAGGTTGTTAAAGGACCCGACTTCTCTGGTCCGGATATCGAAGAAGATTTGGTTGTACTAGCAATCATAGCTTCAAAGACTGAGCCAAAGGCTCATCAGTCCAATTCCAATTCCAAAAACCAAAACCGAGGAAAGTTCATGATTATGACTCTGACAGATCTCAAATGGGAACTTGATCTCTTTCTTTTCGATTCTGCATTTGACAAATTCTGGAAGATGACTCCTGGAACAATAATAGCAATTCTGAATCCTGCTTTTATGCCCCCTCCACGAGCCAAGGTAGATACTGGGAAATTCAGTCTAACTCTAAATTCTGATGCAGATACTATCTTGGAAATTGGAAATGCTAGAGATTTAGGCTTTTGTAAGAGTATCAAAAAGGATGGAAAGACATGCGATACATGGGTTGACAAAAGACACACAGAATTCTGTGACTACCACGTGAATCAAAGCTTGCAGAAAACCCACTCCTCGAGGATGGAAGTCAATTCGATGAATTTCGGGAAGGGAAATTATAGAGGAGGGGAGAGTGGAACCCGAAAATACAACTCGTTCGATGTAACTAACCGGCAGGAATACAAAGAGAAAGCAGAGTTGCAGAAAAAAACACGGTATGACGTGGAAAGCCATTCGCAGATATATATTGGTAAACGCAGTACCGTCAATATGTTAGATGATGTAGATTTTGACCCCGACGCTTTCCATCGTGGGTCAACAAAGGAAGAGCGTATGACTCGACGATTACTGGCTCAAGAGAAAGAACGAGAACTGGAGAGAAAATTGGGCAGCATGGGAAGCGGCATAGGAGCCGATTACGCACGAATACGAAGGAAAGAATCCTTACAACCTAGTCTCAGTAGCAGTATCAGCAGCGCCCAAGCAAATCCACCACCGGACGCGGCGTCTCTGGGTCTCCTGGGTGGCAAAGCCAAAGACGTTGCTCTCAGTCCCATCAAGCGGAAGCGCACAAACACGGTCTCGAGTTCTGCGGCCGTGGGATGGGGTAGTGCTCTTACGAAAGAGCTGGGTAGGCTGAAGAACGGGGAGAGTATCCAGCCGGTGAAGAAGAAGACACGATTTGTGACCGAGAAGGGCATACGAGAAGCCGGTAGGGAGAGCTTTGGTGGCGAGGCCGTAAAAGCTGTTGTTAATGACTTTGATGATGATGACGATGACCTAGATATTGTCAGGGAATAGGTGTATACTAGATATCCGGAAGTATTGCTATTGATCGGAATAAACCTGAGTTGCTCAGTATCTTTTGACCACGTCTGAAGAGCATGAGAACGAACATACAAAGTCGAGATGAGTTAGTATGATTTGTGGAGATGAGTCTCAATTGCCGCAACCTTTGAAGGTAGTAACTTGAGATTTCAATGTCGAGCCAAAGTCGAGAGAGAATGGTGGAATATTTTAAATTCTTTGGAGAGAAGAAATTCTAACCTTGCAGCCAAAATAGACAGTCATAAAGTTCTAAAACTGTGATAGTATTTCAAACTCATCCTTGAAAAGAAGTAAGCTACATAAAACAAGACTTTAAACCAAACTCCTCATAAATCCCTATACCTCTATTCTACATCGTCTTCCACTTCTGCTGCCTTCAGAGTCGCCGTCGAAGCAGATAAATCCTCTTCCCGACTTTCAGGTAACTCCGAGGTGCTACTGCTCTCCTTGACTTGAGGTTCTTCGTTAGGTGCAGTGGGTTCCGTGACATGGTTTTCATCTTCTGGTGCTTCATCTGACTTCTCGACCACTTCAGCTTTCTGAGCATGAGCATGAGCATCTTCCAAAACTGAAGAAGTAGGCGCTCTGTCTTCGGCATTAGGAACATTCTTTGAGGACTGTTGCAAGGAATCTCCTGCTGTGTTGATAGAAAGAGCCGATCCCTCTGGTTGCGCCTCTTTGGTGATGATCGTGGAGGGAGTCTCTGACTCGTGGGAAGCAACGTGGATGAAATCCTCGTCAGGGTCGATTGACCACAAAGTTGAAGGTGTCGCGAAAGCCAGGGAAGTTGGTTTGTCTGTCGAGGTTACAGTGGCTGGAGCAGGGCTCTTTGCTGGTGCTCGGCGAGCTGGACCCCTGGCCCTACCTTTTCGTGCGTCAACTAAAGGAGTTTTCTCTTTCTCTGGCTCTGGTTCTTCAGGGGCTGGCTCATCCTTCTTAGGAGCTTGAGGACCAAGCTGTAGACGTTTATTTAAGTCTGACATGAACCCACTCTGAAGAGCTGCAATTTTACCGCCCATAGGCCTAGACGGGATAGGTGGCTTCGGCTTGGCTGCTGGAGCGGAGCCTTGTTCGGACCCAATTGACTTTGCTGAAGAATTTGAAGTGACTTGCGTCAGTGGCACATTCTCGGACGACTCGCGAGTCACTGGTTTCGAAGGACGAGCAGGAATTTGGGGCTTCGTTTTCGTTGGGAGGGCCGGAGCTGTTCCGTCAGTGGGAGAAATTTGCTTTTGACGTTGGGCAGGCCGTTCTGGAATGGTAGGCTGAGGTTTCTCTGGAGATTGCGAGAGTTTCGACTTCGTAGGACGGGCAGGAATCTGCGGTTTCAAGACAGCTGCAATACCTGTAGTTGCGCGGCCTTCTTCACTACTAAGTGGAATCCCTGCTGCAGCCTTCTCTTGATGATACACAACAGCCCCCGTAGTTGGCCGTTCCTCTGGTGGACTCACAATATCTTTATCATCCACCTGGGGAGTGCTAACCGTTGTCTGGAGTTGCAAGCTATCAGGGCTATCTTCCCATATGTCCCGGCTAGGAAACCGTTGCTTCATGCTTGGTCTCATTTCTGAAGTCAGATGAGTTTTATGGGCCCAAGGCTTCTTTTCCTTTTCAAGGTGCAAGAAACTCTGAGAATTTTTTGATTCCAATTCAGCAAGTTCTTCTTGTCGCCTGGCAAAGGCTTGCGCAGGAGTTTCAGTAATAGGAGCATCCTTCTTTTCGTCTTCTTCCTCTGGCAATTGAGGCGTCGAAACAGTTGCCGTATAATGCAGACTATTAGGGGAGTCTTCCCAAATATCTTGACTAGGAAACTTGCGATTCTTCATCTCCGGGCGTTTCAGTCTATCGACGGCGGTTGTTGATTTTTCAATTCCAGCCTTCTTTTTCTCTTCCTCTGGAAACAATGGCTCGTACTCATCAAGATCCTCCAACGGCGTTGACTTAGGTGGGATGAAATCAGGCAAAAGTCCATGAATGCTGCCAGGCCTGCTGCTAGGTCGACTTGGTGGCCTGCTACTACTTTGACTGCCCGATCGATGATGATACAAGTCTTCGTAATATCCGCTCCCTCTACGTTCATTCAAAGGTGAAACAGCTGGCTGTAATTCATAGCCGAATGGTTCTTTCGCAACTTCATCCGAAGCTAAAATAGGCGCGCTGTAGCCGTGCTCGTCAGGAGCCTCATCTCCGTCAAAATGTGGACCAAGGTCCTCGGTCGATTCAGCATGACCATAACCTCCATAAATCCTTTCGGCAGGAGCCTCAACATGGATGACATTATCATCGTCAATCTCACTCCGCAAGGAAACATCAGATTGATCCTTCAAACTACGAGACAGCGTATTCTCGAACTCGGCCTTCCCAGTAGTTTCAACAACTGATTCTCTCCGCAGAGGAGAGTCAACGTGCGTTTCCGATGCATTGGAGTGCGCAACGTGGTAAACTCCGGGTAAGCGAGGAGACGACATCCGAGAGGTATACTCATCAGATGCTTGAAACCCAATTTGCTCGCTGGGCGTGCCTAAGGGTAATTAGATTTCCGCAATTTGTTCCTCGAACCAAAACAATATCCTTACCAAATCCAGCACCTCGGCTAGCAGTATCTCTAACAATCTTGTTCAAGTCCTCGCTACTCATAGCCCATTCTGGCCTGCCCTCTCCATATTGGCCAAGTTCTTTCTTAAACAGATCAGGGTGTTTTTCATAATATGCTTTTTCAAATCGATCATAGGGAAGAGCAACGCCATGCCCGTAGCGACCGCTAAAGTCATCGTTAGCCACATGTTTTGAACGCTTAACATAATGAGGCTTCTTTCGGCCATTTTAGTCCAAGTAGAGGGAAAAAATTAATCTTACTATGCATCAGATGGAACTTCATGACCACGAGCACTCAACTTCCGGCTATGATGCCTTGCCTTTGTTCCATCGTTATGAAATCCAATGCCTGGGACTCCCGTAACAGCAAAGGGAGTAGGTGAAGGAGCCTGAACATCGCCAGCGTTAGGATACATTGGTACATTCTGCCCAATTTGAGGAATGCCATGCTCGCTATCAGATACGCTAGACGGACGACGTTCGGTGCCATTCGAAGTTTGACTAGCAAAACTAGGTTTCGACTTTAAAGATCTTGAAGCGGGATCTTTATCGTCCCCGATACTTGAAGGATTGCCAATACCGTAAGCAGCTGCTTGTCCAGAATCGGTACGGGTGACAGCGGAGACTCTTTGCTTCGCGCTTGATGTTGGCAAGGAGGGTTTTGGCGCGTATAGCTGCAGATCGTTGGCAATATTGCGAGTCTGTTTCGGTGACACTCCCAAGTCTTCTGAGCTGCCGAACACTTCTGCATATTCACTCCCTTCTTGCCCAATCGATGGCAGACTGACACTTGGAGGTCGTCCAATTTCGGTGCCAGAGACATTGGCACTTTCTGTGGCATATAATGACGTCTTACTGGGATTGCCATTATTCGAGAGGAAAGGAGATTCGTTCAAGGGGGACCGAGCATATCGGTCGGGAGACATTGAGCGGTCAATACGTCGATTCAGTGGTCGAGGAGGAACTTTAGGTAACTCGCTGCTAAGGGAGGTGGCAGAGCTTTTCGAGTGCTCAGGACGAGGTGGGACTTGCGGTACGGCCGTCGACATTTTATAGGACAGAGCGATTGATAGCTTGAAAAATTGAGCTTCTATTTTCCTATCAGTATTGAGGTGGCTTTTGAGAGATGCCCGATCCTTGGAGACACTAAAGCCAATATTTGGAGTTGCTCAAAGTAGCGGTGATCTATCTTATCAAGAAGGGTCTGTATGAGGTTGTCTCTCCTGCACGACGGACAACCGAGCCCGGGGGTCTGTTGGCAACTTGGAAACGTGGAGACAAATTCCAATGGTCGCAAGAGATCTGGTGTGCTGCAAGAAGCAGTGATACAGACCGCTCGGTTGAAGTCTTTGTGACCCCATACGTCTCGGAAGAGGTGCCCACCGCTGCCGGGGAAGCAATGAAAGATGATTTGATAGAAACTTACTCAATTATGATTTGCGTTACGCGTAGCTGTTCAAAGCTCATTCATTGAAGTTCTGAGAGGCAATAATAGCGGGAGAATGGAGATAGAAGATGATCAAGACCAAAGCGGGCTATGCTCTTAAAGCTACCTCCTGAAGCTTGTTCTGATCTTTGCCGCTAAATCAACAAACTTCGTCATGGCTTAGCAGGTATTTATTGCCCGCATAGCGTCTAACCACTAAAGGCTGTTCTAATTGCGATTATTGGACTTCTCTGCTCTTCCTTCAGCTTGCACTGTCCTGATTCGCCTTCTGGGCATTTTTCAAGGGCACCCCGTTTGAATGCCCACTTCAACCCCGCCAAAGACAAAGTCTGGGCCTTAACCTTGCACTCAGCGTGGTGTCAGTGGCTGCACAAATCTTGAAGATCGAAACCTGTACCTCTGTACTCTGCTCCAAGAACTTGAGCCATTTGTCTGAATATAACCCGCAACGTCAGCTAAAGCTTCACAATATCCCCCCACAGAACCATTCGTTCTTTGTCAGACCTATTACAATCTGTGGTTGGAAAATGCAACAAATACTTCCAATATACCCAAATGTCGGTGTCGCCGTCAGTGAAACGGCAAAATATTGATTGCCACCTGACGGCTCCTGCGCATCAATCAGCTGTAACTAGTATCACATATTTCCCCGCGTCGGTCATGAGTTGCTAGCCTGCCAATCAGAATGATAAATGAACATGAATTGCGTCTGTGTGACTTGATGACGGTCCAGAAAAATAGTTCGTAGTGTCTTCCTTGCTTCCAAAGGGCAGTTTTCTTGCCCAAGTGTTGAAAATCTAGCCAGACGGCACATTTATCAAAGCAACACTTCATTCTTTCACGGTGCACCTCCTCAGGGTAGGCATAAAAGTACAAATTTCGAGACTCCTCCTAATGAGGTTTTCTCCAATAAGAAACTCGTTCAATACAGCCAAGTCAGCCAGCTGCGGAATCCCTTAACGCCTGTTCCACCTGCAAACTCATGCTACCCTCGCCACAATCTTGAGATCAGAGTCCTCATTCAACATATATGCGCCACTCTACGCTCGTTGGTCATGTACTTGGTTCTTTCATTCTTCAATAGTCCGCCGATTATTTCCATCTAGATGATCATTTGCGCAACTCCCTGACCACCAAGCGTCTTGCTTCCGACAAAGCCTTGTCCTTTTACACCAGCGAGAGCATAGAAAGCAGCTGCAAGTGTAAGCATGATTGCTGCAGCAATGAGACTGGAGGCTTCGTGAATTATGCTCAACCACTGAATGAGTCCCATTGCGAGATAAATCCCAGCACGCATGTAATTTGTCGTAAAGCGACGCATGAAGGTGTCGAATTTGGAAGAGGTAGGGCAGATGCGTAAAAGCAAAGGAATTTCGATGAAGATGATGAGGAAAGAGCTCGCCCTTTGCACGTTAGGAGGATATTCTTAGGCCGAGATTGGCTACTTACAAGCAGAGGGCTCCAAAGAGAATCATGATGCTAACATGAAAAAGATGCGAAATACCTAGGGCAAAGCAGAGAAATATGCATATAACTCCGGTCCTGCCGCCAAACATGTCAGCAAAGTTTGAGATGAAGAGCGCATTGGGTGTCATTGATGAATGGCATTATAGGGCAGATTTGGTTGAAGAAGAGTAGTCTTCCGACTAATTCATCGTGAAAAAGAGGTCGCTCTTTGGAATTCGCAAGTCTCGATCTTTGTTGAACAAAGACTGGAAGAAGCTATGGCTTGCTTACCATTGACCGTAGATACCTGGATATCAGAGTTAGCCAATACAATAAAGCACCTTGTCTCCCAGCGAAGTCTTACTGAAATTCCTCGTTGCAAATTCCTCGGCGATCGTCATTTTGGCTCTTCTTGATTGAAAGCACTGGGTGTCGGAAGGTGTTGAGTCGATATTCAATAAGCAGGATTACAGTTCCAGCCGAAAACGTGGCTTGCAGTCAAAGGAACTTTTTCTCAAAAAGCTGGTCTTTGAGGTGAAACGACTAGGGTTCCAATGAGTTGAGAGAGTGTGCGAGTTGTGTAAGATCCGGAAGCTGGGCTTTTGTTTTATGTGTTCACAAGAATGTCTGGCGATTCTTCTGACCGAGCTTGCGTCGCAGGGAGTCGTGATTGGGTAGGAGCCAATCGCTGCTAGTGCTGCGTCGCAATAATGAGGCTGAGAGGGAAGGCAACAATAAAACAGCAACTCGTATACGCATTGCATCTAAACCCGTTATTCTTAGAATTGCTACAACAAAATCATATCTTTATTATGTGTACTGAACAACTTGGGTAAGTTTTGTGCAAGAGCTACAAGCTGGCCTTCAAATATCTACGTTAACTCTCAATTGTTAATATTCAGAACAGATTTAAGCTCAGGAAGTGAATGGGAGGTAAAGCTTGCTTCTGAAGGGGTTCATTTCGCTGGTTTTATACTTCAATTTCGAATGAATGCTACCTTCACCTCTCTACATACTTAGCCTCATGATTAACGCCTCCATTACAAAGTGACCCCGAAAATAAGAATAAGAATAGTGACTACCAGAACGAGCCTTCTATCAACAGGCAACAATTGTGACACTAAGGCAGGGAAGAACACAACAGCTTTTGTCTTGATAGTGTTGACTATGAATGCACGTCCAATAGGAAGCTATCGCCAGTTATCACAGTCAAAGGAGTGCCACTGAATCCTTCAGCTGGCGATCTCCTCTTGTCTAACAAACAGATAACGCTCACAAACACAAAATCCCTCCTCCAGTTGCCAACTTACCCTGTCAACTTGTCCTTGTCTTTTCACGAGCTTATCCAAATACCAGCTTGAAGATATCGTTGAAAATATAATAACTTCCGTTCCCATCCGGCAGAAGTTGAAAAGCCTGGCTATAATTCATTGGCCTCTGCTCTTCGTCCACCTATAGTTCGTAGAGTTAGCTAATCTCTGATATACAGAGTATAGCTAGTATATTCAGCATACCAAAAGTGCGCCTGTCACCAATATCAGAATTCCGCCAGTTGCACCTGTAGGCTGTGCATCAAGGGTTGAGACGGCATGCTTGACTTTCTCAAATGGAAGGCTCTATCACAATCTGTAAGCCAAATATACTGTAGCAGCGGCCTAAGAATACATACCATAAGCTTCTCGATAATCTGTGCTGAAGAAGTAACCGAGGCAGACTCAAAAGTCAACATGGAGTCATTACGCTATTGAAGATCTCAGTCGATATTCTTCAAAAATCCTATGCGAGAACTCACGTAGAGAGGAGCTAGGTTGTGCCGGTTTTGATCGAATTGGATGTAATAGAACTCAACGAATTGCTCTACATGAGAATATTACTACTTGTTGTATATTCCAAACTCACTCTTCAATTATAGATCATCGAGCGTGAAGTAACGAGAAGGAAGTTGGTACGGACTTGCGACATCATGAAAATCTGTTGGCTTGTTAGCAAATACTTTCCCCTCAACTCACACAGTATCGGAAAGAGTGTGGAACCATGTCAAGAATTTCATAATAGGGGCTACCTACTTGCCATCTTAGCGGCGTTGAGGAGAGCAACTTGGAGAGATACTCTATCAGGTTGAGTTCAAGTAAAGAAAGCTTGACGTTCGAGGGGCAACAAAATTGACCCCACCATCGCAGCCTGATGTGGCACGTGACGTGCCTAGCGTTAATAAATTGGTGGCTGGAGTTTCTTCGAAACCATCTTCTTTTTCCCACTGCAGCAATGTCCTAATCTGCAACACCGGTGGCGCTCAAAGTTACACGTTGGTACTATGCAATGCCATATTTCATCTCCTAACTCATTCATTATCCTTTTGACCAACTGACCGCCTTTAGTTGTTCAAAAAAGCCTGCGTTTTCTGTCGGTATGTCTTTCTTGCAATTCTCAATCAACTCCTACACCCTGATGACTACAACTTCTGCCCTTAAGAACGGCCAACTGAAATATTATGTTGATCAATCAATCATCAAGCTCAACAGTCTGATCCATTTCCAAATTGCCTTATTCTCAATCTTCCTGATCAGTTAACAGCTTTTGCTAATATTGGGAAATAGATCTGATGCCAGCAGATTTTAGGATCACGTTGAAGGAATTTCAGGGCACTGAGCGATGTATTGGAGCAGAATATATTTTGAATGCCTAGTTCGGAGGCGATACAATGAAGGGGGAAAGATTGATAGGTTACACTTTATTGCTGGACAAGCCTAGAATCTTCTGAACGTATCCTTTCTATAATCATATTATCTCGCACTGAATAAAGCCGGGTTCTTTTCAAACGTAGTCGTCGTCTGCTTGTGAATAATTCGGCCTTGCTAACGGAGTTCTATTAGCTCATAGTAGAAATCTGAGACTTGATCCTGTATTTTTCTTTCCATTCACTTGAGATTGCTCCTCATATCCACCACTTGCGTCCGCGTCTCCAGCAACCGAGCCGTTGAGCGAAAGACCCGACCTTCTCTCCAAGAACCTCACACTCCCTCACTGCGCAGCCCCCGCAACGAAGAAACTCAGGGCAGATATACTCAAGACTTTGAGTAGCACTGCAATCAGCAGTCTGCTCCTGTCTTGGATTGTCGCCGCATCATAATCGAACTCCTGCTTCATCTTGCCTTTGGGCGGCCTTGAGGCGGCAAACCTCCAATCACGACAAACCACCAGCGAAGCTTCTACTTTGCGCCAGCACACCCCAGGTCATTGAAACCATACCGCCGCAGTGCTGCTTTGGTCATTACAGTACACAGTTAAACAAAAATGCCGTGCTTCAAAGGCATCGCAGTCAGTGTGCACGCAGAAGGTAATCCGCTCCCAGAGTACTCCGTACAGAAGCAATCAAGGGTTTCACGCGTCAACACATATATTCCTGTACCGAAACCGAAAATATCTCAAGATTCCTCCTCGACTAAGCCGGAGCCTTCCAAATTTGCCATTTCGATCACTCTTCTTACGCCTGGTCTTCCCATTCCATATTCTGCTCCGAAGCCCACTTCAGACAACCCAAATCCGAGTCCACAAATCGTCGCAGGACTACCTGGCTTAGGCTCTTCAAGAGGTGTTAATGCTGGAGGTACAGGTCCCTACATACCTATCACAAAATCTGAAAACGAAACCATTGCTGCCTATATTTACTTTGATGGACGACTAAAAGAAGAGGTTGCCACACTGTTACGACCTGGTGAAGAGACTTGGGTGAATTCACGCTGGGTTCAGGTTCCAACATCAGAAGGCGGTGGTCTGGCTGAGAGAGAGTTTCTTTTCCGTGAGGTCGGCCTGGAAAGATGGTTGAATGGTTTAGACCTTGATGGCCAGGATGCAGCAGCCAAGATTGAGAAACGTCGACAAAAATTCGACAAGCGCCGCAGACGAGTAAAGCAAGAAGCAGGTAGTGATGAGGATATTTTGGGCAATGAACGGAAGACTTCTGGCCTTCGAGATGTGCTGAGATATGGTGACGATGAACGATCTCCCGTTGAGAAACTGACGGATGATGAGGATTTCAGCTCAGGCTCAGATGATGACGCGCCCCCGGAGGCCGCAGGGCAAATTAAGGTCGCAATGTTTCGTGTCTTAGCCTCTGGTGAAATCAAGAGAGGAGAATACTCTCCACAATTCGATGCTCATGATGACGATGAAGAGGGAGGAAAGAATGGTAACACCGATGAAGCCGATATTGACCATACTACCAGTTTTGCCAAGCCTAAATCCCTAGACCCTAAGTCGATCAGTACCCAGACGGTGACAGGAATAGATGGACCAGACAAACCATTTGCCGTATTCACATTCTTCTATCGTGGTGAAAGTAAGTCATCTACACCCCCCTTTACCCCCCTTTGATAAACCGATACTAATATATTGTAGGACAACTTCAAAAGATGGGCATTGTCTCACCCAAGCAGCAAAAGAGTGGACCTATTTCTACAAAAAGACGGTCGACGCAATTAGACTTTTCCAACCTCAACCCCTTGAAGCCGGTTGGGACTGTAGGATTTTCGTCATTTAGAGATACTGATGGTTCTGCTCGCCGCCGCAACAAAGCTAGAAAGAAGAGCAATGGAAGTGTCGGTGGAGCTGTGGAAGAAGACAGTGATGAGGACGAAGATGATATGGAGATTTCCGAGAAGATGGACGAGATGGATGATAAGGATATCAAGACACTTCTTAGTCCAGAGGACGCCAGAATTACAGGGGAGGTTGCAGACGGTGTTGGGCGTATCAAGGTAAGTAATCTCAATGTGTCGAATGATTATTTGCTAACAAGAGTTTTACAGCTCAAGCGACAGCATTCTGCAGAACCTCTTAATTCAAGCTCCCGCAGATCTCCAGCCTCTGCAGGAACTACTTCTCACGAAGCAACACCACCTGCTGAATCAGAGCCTCATTTGCCGTCAATCCAAACACTACCAAATACATCTTATGCTGCAAACTTACCAGACGATTCCATCGTTGGTAGTCCTTTTAAGAAGCACCGAGCTAGCATAGCTGATGGCGCCACATTTGGGCAGATAGGGTTTGCCGGTCAAGATGTTATTGCTGCTGCAGAAGCTGCACAGAAGCCTCTACCAAGTGGCTCAAAGGGTAAAGTGGAGGACTTATGAAGAAACTTCAAAGCTCTACCCTCAAATCTCAGCCGATGTTGATATAGACGCCAGTCTTGAACTTTGCGGAAACATTTGGAAATACCTTAGCTAGGCATGGCGTATGTGAAACCTGCCGGGGGTCAAATCAGAAGCTGGTAGCACTCAGGCTTCTGTATGTTACATTGTAGTCTAAAATACCCAAAATCCGCTTCTCCACCAATTAGTGGATTAACCATTGAGGTAGATAGAGCCTCATAATAAAAATATTTATTCGATTCACACATGTGTTGGTCAATACCTTTCCGTAGTACTGAGAGCAACATGCTTCTTAATGAGGTGAAAGACGTCATTGGTAAATCAGACAGCCGTAGTCTTAGCCTGGGATTTGAACCGGCATCTCAGTCAAATTGCTTGACAAAACAAACTCCATATATTCCTTATCATTTTTAAACTGAGAAGGACAATATGTTTACTCGCAGTAGTTTCTTCATTTTGCTTCTCACTTCTAAGCAACATGTCTTGAAAGAGCCGACAAGTCCTTTCTCTGATAAATTTGAGAAATTGGTCAGTGAGCAATTGAATCAATGGCATGTTCCTGGAGTATCCATTGCTGTGGTTGATGGGGACAAGATGTGGTCAGAGGCAAGGCTTCGTAGTACTTTATGAGGTCCTATTGTTAAACGTCTAGGGTTACGGAATTGCCTCGTTCCCCTCCAACAAAGTAACCGCCGAGACTCTCTTTTATGCAGGCAGCACAACCAAAGCTTTCACCGCAGCCGCTATATCCCTTCTTATTGACAATTCATCGTCTTACGCCAATATACAATGGGACACGCCAATCTCTCATTTAATCACAGACGACTTTATTCTAGGTGACAATTACCTTACGAATCATATTACCATCGAGGATGTTCTCTCCCATCGTACCGGAATGCCGAGGCAGTGAGTGGCTTCTCTCTTACCATTGTTAATTTGATTGTGTCACTTAGTTACGGATATTGTCTTATGAATCGACAACAGTGATTTCAGCTACGGTGGTCATTATGGGAAAGATCACCATAAAGGGACGCCTAAAGACGTGGTGAGAAGCTTAAGAAACCTGCCAACAACCGCAGAACCTCGCACGAGATATCAGTATTGTAATATGATGTATGTGGTTGCATCCCACGTAGTGGAGACACTTACTGGGATGTGGTTGGGGGATTTCTTGAAAGAGAGGATCTGGAGTCCCTTGGAGATGAATTCAACAGTAAGCTTCACCAATAATATATATCTGCTTCTGGTGTCTGAACTTGTGTGTAGTATTTTTCTACACCGGCTGCCCAAGATGGAAGAGAAGAAGTTGCTCAAGGTTACGTCTATCTTGATGGAAAATTTCTAGATGTGCCATTCAGTAAGATCCCTGGCTCTGCCATTCCTTTACTCTTTTGATCCTAGGACAGAATACCTAAGGTGATATATTCGAAAGTCAATCATATATGGCGAAATCTAATCCCCCCACTCCTAAAACATGTTGTAAATGGAACTTACTGACTCCGGGGTTCCAGTGGACCTTGATATTGTCAGTGGCGCTGGTAGTATTGTGTCTAATGTGTTAGACTATGCGAAATGGATAAAAGCGCTTCTCAATACTTCTTTCCCAATCTCGGAAGAGGGCCACAGAGCTTTAAAAACACCTCGTATGATCGTTCCTCAAGAAGATGACACAGCATTCACAGGACCCCAATCCTATGCTTTGGGATGGGATTTTGGAGTATATAAAGGTCATGAGTTTTATTCGCATGGTGGGGGAATGGAGGCTTTCAGTGCACTAGTTTATTTCTTTCCTACTTTGGACTATGGACTCGTTGCTCTTGGAAACACAGCTATGACGGCTTCTTTCGTAGAGACGAATATGATCTTTCATCTTATCGATGAAAAACTTGGGTTAGCGGAGCATGAGAGATATGACTGGGATAAGAAGTAAGTTTGACTCTGATACGATTTGAGTTCTGGAAATAACGAATGTAGATTCCGAAGAATGATAGAATTCCTAGATGAGAAGTACGAGAACGCGACGAATCATTATTACCCAGAAGTTCCTAATCCTCCGTTACCTCCGACTTTGCCCTTTCACAAATACGCAGGGACATATTATAATCCAGGATACCGCAACTTTACAGTCTTTTACAAGGACGACAAACTTTCTGTAAACAGATTAGATGTGAGCTGGAAGCTTGTCTTGGATCTAGAACATATTTCAGGGGACTATTTCATAGCATATATAGACTCAACAACCGCTCCAGGATCTATATTTCGAAGAGCCTCTGCAGCGGAGTTTGTTGTCGCCGTTGATGGTGTAGCCACGAGACTTGGCCTGGCTCTTGAACCTGAAATGGGCTTAAAAGGAAGGATTTGGTTCGATCGAATATGAGAGAATAGCAAGGCGAATCGATAGACTTACAACACGTACCTGGGAAGGTTGTACGTAGGTTTTGACGACTTCGCAGCTATCGTAAATTACACTTGATGCCAACTCCTGATACAATACACGCACTCAAAGTTTACACAGGTTGATATCGCTTAAAAAGATAAGTCAAAGACTATATAAGAATGCTAGCACAAAGTCTCTATTTGTTTATACAATGAAAAGTTGGATAAGAGACTAATTATTCAGTTCGTGACTCATGTTGAGCTTTCTAAAGCAACATCCCAAGTCTATCTTTTCCTTCTCAAATTTAGTATATCGATTAGTTTGACTTCTCCCTTACCACCCCAACCCGCTACACCACTTTCTACTTCAGGTCTGACTTGTAAATACCAGCTCCAGCCCCTCCTATCAAGCTCATCTCGACTAATATGATCAACCCAGCTTCCAAAAAGCATATCCAAAGCACCGAGTAGTAAGCCTAAATTATCTTCTCTTTCCCTATCCAACGCAAGCCCAGATATCTTCTTCTTCGGCGAATCAGGACCAGGAGGCGGAGACCCGAAAGACTTCAGCAAGTATACTCTTGCACCCTCAGGCTTATGGATCGGCATCCCGCCTGCGGCGCCTCCAGTGACCGGCGCATCCGTACTCCGCATAGTTTCCAAATCCAGTCCCCATAATGCTTCCTGCCCAATCACCCCCGTCACACGTAGGCGTTGAGATAACGAGTCTCGAGCAACTTGGGACATGATTCGCCAACGATCAGGTCCAAGCATGATCCCTCCGTACCAGCGAGTAACTACGAGAAGGACTCCAACGATGCTGTCGGCTTGTAGTAAACCGAGGAGATGGCGTCCACCACCGGATTCTCCATCATCGTTACTGTCTTCGAGTATTCCGTGATTGCCTTGAACTCGCCAGGCTGTTATGTTGTGGCTGGCTTCGCGAAGGTCGCTGTTGCTTGCTAGAAGCTTCTCTAGTGCTGATCTTGCTTCTGAGGAAGAGGATATCGGTAAAGACCTAGCGATAAATCTTGATTGCTTCGAAGTCACACTTTCAGAGACCAGCCAGCCACCGCTTGCACTTATATGAGAGCCGTCTAGATTGCGACTAGCGATATTCCCATTTCCCCCTACATCGTCTAAGGTCTTCCTTTCATCTTTGATATCACTCTCTACCTTTTCTCTCCACTCATATCCACTCCTTTTCAACACACTAATTTCCCTCCCCAACACCCTTACTTTTGGCTGCCCCAACCCCCAGCCCTCTTCATCGGCCCCTTTCCCCTTCTCCAGTCCAATGCTGACAGCCTTGCTCCTTGAGTTTGCACTGACAATTGATTGTCCCAAACTCAGCCTGCTGCTTGGGGGTTGTTCCGGCATGGTATGCCTCAACAGCTGCACTGCAAAGGCCAAGACCAGTGGCGCTCGATTGGTATATATCACTGACTTTGAGACTGCTTCCTCATCAACTGAAGGCTGTGGCAGCTCTAGAGCACGCTCTATCTCTGCAGGCGTTTGAGATTCATTTCCTAGCTCATATTGGGATTTCATCCTCTTCGAAGACGAAAGCAGTGTGTCTCCTGCCCGTTTTTTGCCTGGTGTTGGATTGCCAGATTTAATATGCGCCTTAGAGGCGGCGAGGAGGGATTTGGCAGCTTTCTCGTCAGAAATAGCTTCAGTCAAGGTAGGAAGGTCAGAGGACGCAATCTCAGATATGCTGGCGAATGTAAGCAGTGTGAGGGCTCTCTTTGGGCTAGAATTAATACCTGCGTATTTTAGCAGTCTGGAGAGCTTTTACGCGTCCCATTGCACTCATCATATCCAGTTTGTTTCGACCGGTTGTGAGAAGGCGCAGAAGGTCTTGGACGTCATTTGCGGAAGCCATGGTAGGTAGCTATCGAATATTTTTGTTCTAGGTTGATGTGACGTCGATGAGGATGTTGATAAGAAGGAAGCGAGAATGCCGGAGCCGGGGTCTTGCATCAACATAAAAGCCCAAGATTTGTGAAAGGCCATGTTTCTACAAAGCCAAAGCCTCAGGCCGAGCAGTTGCTCAACAGGTAAGTTTCTACACAATATCTCAGAGTATCGGTGATATCGGATTTAGTGGTCTTCTGTGTCTTCATATATTGCGGTTTTGAAACATACCATTCACGATCTTACGTTCAAGCATTCCTTGAGTTTACCTGCACTGCACTGCTCTTGAAAGATGAAGCTCATAGTCACCGGCTGTACCGGTTTCATTGGCTCTGAAGTCGTCAGGCAATGTCTTCGAAACTCCTCTATCACATCCGTAATAGCGCTGTCTCGCCGCCAGCTTCCAGACTCTGTTGCCAATGATCCAAAACTGAAAGTGATTATCATGGAAGACTTTGCATTCTATTCTCCAGCAGTGCTGAGTCAGTTATCATCAGCCGATGCGTGTATCTGGTATACCCTCACAGTAGATCCGTGTTTAGATAACCACTGAATAGAAACAGGTGTATGGGAACAACCGCAGGAGTCAAAGCTCTTGAGATTGATTATCCATTAGCGTTTGGAAATGCATTCTCCAAGACGCTGATACAAAACGGCAAAAAGTTTCGTTATCTTCACTTAAGTGGAGTTGCCACGGAGAGAGACCAGGGCAAATCACTATGGTTCAAGTCACAGATGAGGAAAATGAAGGTAGGATTTCAGTCTTTTGTAAATCAAAACATTTTGCCTAAATACTATCCAGGGACAAGCCGAAGAGAATATGCTCGGATTTGCTCAGAAGAAGGAGAACAACGGCCATTGGGAGACGTTGATTGTGAAAGCCGGATTTGTGATATCTTCAACTATTGCAACCCCTAGAGACTTTGCGGGCTGGATGCTGGGGAGTAAGAGCTGTATTCGAGTAACTGAACTTGCGGCTTTCATGATAGATGCTGCAATGAAAGGCTGGGACGACGGCACAAATACGACAGCAGACAATATGCTTATGGCCTTGAAGGCAAAGGAGATTCTAGCTAAAACGAACTCTACTTGATGAATTATCATCCATTATTCTTGGCAATCATCCCAGAAAAGTCTACTGTTTCTAATTCGAGTAGGACTAAGAGTTGAGTTATTGCAAGTCAAAGTAACGTGGAAATCATACTTGGCAATACAGCGACGAGGGACAGAGTTGCTGTTAAAAGGTTCACTACTCCCATTTTATGATACATACGACCGCCAATTCTCCGTTCTTGATGACAGCATAAGCAAAACCATATCCCACGCCCATATGTCTGTTTTCCCCACGCCTTGCCATATTTTGTCTTCCTTCGCGCTAGCTCTCATACACATGATAGGCACGAAACCATCACCATGAATTAATTAGGGAATTCCGTCGTGCCTGCCACTGCCCCAAGTGCTAAAAATCTTGCAAAAACCCCGACCCCTCGCTCGCTATGCAGAGAATCAGGTTCGCAATAACCCTGGACAACAAAGAACGCCGCCTGTGATTCAAGAGGTTATGTAACAATTAGAAACTTGACTTTGAATAGTCATTTTCAGAAGGAGGTTTCGCGGATCGGAAAGTGGTAATTTAGAACATGAGCATTTTTCTACGCAGTTCAAAGATGGCGTGCTGCCAAGGTCGCAAATCGCTCTCTAACCTTTTTTGAGTTAGTTTATGCGTTTACTTTAAAACTTGTGGAAAGGGACTTACCTCTGGCGCAGATTTGATGAATGGAAGTTCAAAGAACATATATTTCTCATTCTTGATCAGTTCAATAATTGTTGCAATAAGACCCCATGGTTGTGGCCAGTTTGCAAGCAGGCGTTCAAGAAAGATTCGAGTAACTTGTTGACGAATATCCGATTCTTCTTGATCATTGAGATCGCTCCCGAAGAGCTCAAGTAGAGCTTGCGTGAAGTAATGAGTATGACTGTTTGGGAAGCGAAGCTGATCAATAATGCTACAGAGGAAGAAGTATCTGGCTTCTGGATGGAGCTCGTGAATAAGCATCGACAACAAAGCAGCGTCTGGAGATGTAGGCACAAAATTGGCTCCTCCTTTTTGTGAAGCTCTCTCAATTGCATGGATGCCGATGTAGATAATGAGAGAGTCAATCAGCTTCAAATCGGCATTTATAGGCACAAAGCCGGCTCCAGATTGTTGAGTCTTCTTGCCTTGAATTGCATGGGCAATATGAGCAACCGCATCCTCAGAGGGACCGCTTTGTAGGGCTTGGTCAACAACTTCTAGCAAGCCAATCTGTCGTAGTGGGGCTTGGACATCGTCGGTTTCCGGGGAGTCGCGAATATCCTCCACGCGATCAATCTTCAAACCTTGTTGGAGTGGATCAGGAAGCTTAGAAGATGGTGCTGAGTTCGCGCTCAATATTAGATTATGCAGCTGAACGCAATGACTGGGGATGTTCTCGCACAGCTTAGAGTGGTTTGCAGCCAAGAATTCTGGGTAGTCATGTTGCAAAACAACAATAAGCTTGAAAACTCCGCGATATATTTCTTTCGTTACTGGTGAGAGATGGAGTGGTTTGAAAAGTTCACCGACAAAGGATGTTAAATTCTCCATAATAGTCGCAAGCGGAGTCCATCCAGTACGGTTGGAGAAACTCATCAACACGGGAAGGAAATGTCGATGGGCTACTAAACTCAGCCAGGCAAAGAGGAAGCCGGGGAAGTACGACGGCCGCATGAGCGAGAGAACGCTTGCAAAGGCTAATGTTGTCTGTTCACGGTCTGAATCCGAGAGCTCGTCTGCAAAGGCGCTGAGATCGTTGAGTACAGTAGCAAACAAGCGGAAGAAAACCTTTTGATTGAAGTGCTCTCCACGCATGATGTGGTGGTGATTTAGGACAAGGACAACCACGGACAGAATAGATTTGAGAAAGGCACCTTTATCGGTCTTGACCTCGCCTTCTAACTCTTTACGCTTAACAAGCAGTACGATAAGTCTCGCCAGAGAGTCGATTGGGATGTAAGCATCATGTATGTTGCCATTACTTTGAAGCTGTTGTTCGAAGCGATCGACTGAAGAATCGATAGCTAGGCGCAAGAAAATGCATAAGTCGTCCTTGCTGTTGATAACTTGTTTGTTATACAAGTGAGAGACGAAATCATTGGCGGATTTTTCTGATGCATTCGTGTTTCGGCTTCGCTGGACCCATTCATCAAAGATGTAGTCCAATTGGTCTTGGCGCGCAATTAGGCGGTCATCTGTGCTTTGTCCAGTGGTCCTCGAGAATCCCGAGGAGAGCAGTTTCTGCTTGAGTTCTTGCCCAGCTTCTATAGATGAATCTTCTTCGAGATATTGCCATGCAACCTCCAAACTCCTTGCGAAATCAGCAAATAGCGCAATTGGTCGATCGTTGAGGAGGACAATATCAAGGAGGGATGACAGGAATTGAAGTGAGCCTTCCTTTCGCTGGATGATGGCCTTCGAGGCTTCGGCATCGATGCGATGCCATTCGATCATGTCAGCTTTGATGAGAGATACCACAAGTGGTACTTTTAAAAGAGTCTCTCCTGGTTGGTGGTTCATCATAAGTACAACACGTTGTGCAGTTCGACCTCCAATTCGACAAATATTCTCCAAGACATGGACAAGGCACTCAACGATAAGAGTCTGTTCTGAACCACCAAATAGCATCTTGCATATATGGTCAACGATGAGGATGTCATAGCCCTCCGGGCCTTGAGAACTTCTGATGATCAAACTATACAGAGCATCGAGAACATCAAGTACAGGATGGGGTCGGGGCAATTCCGCATAGTGTTGCTCTGGCGTTTCCGCTGCGACTCTCTCAAGTTCCAATAGAGTTTTTGACACCCGATCCAACAAACTTCTTGGGTCCATAGGCAAGTTGGGTAGCCTTCCATTGGCAACGGCACTATTCGGTTGAGCAAATGTCGGTTGCTGGTTGTTCAAGTGAGGCATCGCTGGTGGTTCTGCTGGAGTAGGCAAGCTGGGAATCGAAGAGTATTGATCTTGGAGAACTTCGTTTGCCATAGATCTTGTAGCATCTGAAGCTGAAGCGACATGGCTCGTGCCAGAGAGAGTTGGTGGAATTCTGGGATGGCGCGCAAAATCATCGTAGATAGCCATTTGTTCTTGGTTCAAACCGGACATGGACGGCTGTAACTTGTATGGGCTAGGAATTGTCCAAGACCAACGGCTCAATCCTGGATCCACATAAGGCTCATCGGGTCTTGTCATTCTATGTAAGCGGCGTGCTTCCAGTTCTTGCTCAATCATTTCCTCAATTTCGGGAACAGCACGTTCTTCAGCCTTTTTCTCTACCTGACTGCAAGCCAATTCCAGGTTCGAGTTGACACACATAATGATTGTGCCTTCTGGCAGCCCCTGGGGCAGATCACCAGACAGAGCCCTGATATAATTGGTCATACTAGCACGCAACGGTTCTTTTGAGGTGACCAATGCTAGACTGCCAGCTGTCTTCTTGACCATAAGAATCGCGGCGGAGCGAACTTTAGCCTCGCTTGGCTCCGTTGCAAAATCTTTATGGATCATCTGCGCTGTGGAAATAGCGGCAATGGTAACAGACCTTTCCACGACAGGTGAGATGATTTCATAAACTGCTCGAGTAATCGCAGTTCTGACAATTTCTTGCAGTCGAGCTTGATTAACAATCTCATTGGCTGGAGGGTAAACGAGCAGTGGGCCAAGATCAGGAATTGTTGATGTGATCTCTTGAGGAGAAAATCTTCCCCCGGTAACTCCACCACCCATGCCATTTAGTGACAAGTTGTCAAAACGATCTACAGCTTCAGGACCCAAGACTGATTCAGTAGCCTCATCAGCAGCGGGAATTTGATTCATGATCTCGTCTGATGGTTCAATGCTTTCGTGATCCAGCCCCAAATCTTTGCACAGCACTTCAATCTCAAACTTTAAGTTTAGCTTCAAGTCTGCTTTATGGTAGAGCTCTATGAGCGCTCTTGTGATGTCCATAACCCAAGGATTTGGCGGTTTCATGATTGTAGAAAGCCTTCCCTGCGAAAGAACTTTGCAAATAAATGGAATGACTAAAAGAAGTCGATGTGTCTGAAATCCTTCAATAAGTAATTGTTTGAAAGATATATTGTTGTGCTTGATCGGCTTATCGCGGGCAAGAGTTAATAGACCTAACCAGATAGCCAAGTTTCTTAATTGACCTCGTTCCATGGCAGCATTCGAAGCTAGTGTCGAATCAGAGTTCAAGAGTCGAAACGCACACACATAGGTCTCGCGGAGGACTTCGGTCCACAGAGACTTCTTGCCAAAGAGGCTGACGAGGTTTAAGTATAGGCCGTGGTAATTTGGTTGCATCTTCGCACGCTCTTTGACTAAATGTCCAGCAAACCAATGCTGGTTGTTTTCATCAATCACCTCCTTGAGTTCCTTGAATTTCGTGTCGAGATTCTCCATTGTCACATTATTGAGCGCAAACTGGATCTTGTGCTGTGTTTCCTCGTCCGGATCTTTAAAGTCATAAGGAGGAAGATCGACATGAAGAGCGTTGAAAGGAGCTGAACCAGACTCAGTACCCAGGATCTCGTCGATATTGCCGTTAGTGATAGCAACTCCGTTAGAGTGAAAGTTGCGGGCCTCGTCTTCCTGGACAGAGCGAACAACATCTTCCGCTTTATTCCATGCTTCAGTCCCCTGGAGGCCGGGAACCTGCAGCAGTTGACGGCAGAAGCCTGGCCATTCTGAAAAGCGGCCGAAGAGCTGCATTAGAGCTTGTAATCCAAACTTGTACATCGATTCATCCCGGGTGTGGTCGCGAACCGCTTCTAGAATCATGCCCAGCCCAATCTCAAGAGGAATATTTTCAATAAGCTTAGAAGAGATGATCCCACCGAATAATACAGCCGTCGTAGCAAGGGCCTCGAGAGGATATGTACCGTAGAGGACATATTCGTCAAATAGACCATGTATCATGCAAGCAAAGGTATCTTGGTCTGATGGATCTCGAGAGTGTTTGTAACGTTGAAGAGCTTCTACGACATTTCGGACTTGCAGTTCATCGCTGTACATGCGCTTGTAATGCTCTTCCATTTTATCATTTGCTTCTTGGGGAAGTGAATTCTTTTCAGCGCCATTGGCATCAATAACGTCGTCAAATTCTCCTCCGTAATTGATCAGTCGTGGATACGCAGTAATGCAGTGTCGTTGAATATTGATCAACTCCTGGGATGGTGAACTGGGTAGCGCTTCTTCAAGAAGACGAAGTAATACCGAGACAGTTTTCACATGAAGCATAACGCTGATGAGCTGTTGATGTCGTTGGAAATCAAGCTCGTGCTGTGTTTTGATACTGAGAAAGGTGAAAAGCTCCCGAGCGTGATCTGCAAGTCGACCTCTGGACACTTTCTGGCTCCAGGTCTGCAAATCCAATAAACCACGTCCGTGGGCTGTCGCGACAAGATCCAGAGCGAAGCCGCCGTGTAAGGAGGATAAATCATCAAGCCATTCGTATTTAAGAGCATGTTCTAGGATAGTAGGGAGTTCAAGAGGTTGCTTCGCATGTGTATCCACTAAGCGTTGAGCTACCCATTTACTGTCCTTGCGCCATAAACTCGCAAGAACAAATGGATAGTTCGGATCATACTTGAGCAAGAACCTTTCAAATAAGTTGTTTAGAGTGTCATTTGCCAATTCCGGCCAAGGTTTTGGCACTCCAAAAGCAGAAACCAGAAAGATGTCCAAATTCGGAACCACAACTTCTTGGAAAAGTCTCTTGGCTTCTAGGGTATCAGATGCTGAAGTGGTATGTAGAGCGACGTGGAAAATAGCCGACAGAGCAGCAATAGAGACGAGCGGATGCTTCACAGCATATATAGCACGTTCCTCAACCTCAGAAGATAGACCGGCGAAATCTTCTAGTGCGAATGAATTTTCGAGTCCCGGAATAGTAGTTGCATCAAGAAGTTCAGGGCTAATAGACGCAAAGGCGCAAATAAAAGATAATTGGGTTTCGGAATTTTGCCAGCTTCCACCCCATAACTGTTGGATGTCAATGGTACCGTCAACAGTCAATGGACGAAGTGCATTGTATAGAGCCAAGAACTGCTCCTGAGATATTCTCAAGTTCGGTTGGTCAAAGAGCGCGATGACTCCTTGCCAATTGAAATTTGACGAAACCTCTTGTCTCAAGCTGCGGACCAAAACTTCAAGAGATAGCGTTGGAGTCCGACTGATCGCTGCATAGATAAGCGCCGCTGCGACTTGCTCTTCGTTGATCATATTTCCAATATTGCGTAATTGAGTTCTGCAGGTTTCGTCATCTAACGTGAATGAAATCCCAGATCTGTGAATGTGAAGGGCTAATTGGTTGTTTTCATTTAAGAGTTGAAGGAGGTAAAGAGCGGCAAGAACTATAGTCGGGGGTGAATTATCTTCTTCGCTGTTCTGATATCGCAACTGGATTGCCAGCGCAAGATCCTTCTTCGATGGTTGGTCGAAGTTTGGAGGATGTTCTTGAATAAATCGATCAAGGATTGTGGCAAGGAAGGAAGGTGAAAGGTCTTCGTGGCCTGCTCTTGAGACTAAAAGGTTGAGGAGTTGAGTGTAGTTGGCGGAGAGTATGGCATCAGCTAATGAAGGTTAGTTTTATTGTGTTTGGTTCAGCAAACTAGTAAAGTACCCTTTGTCTTCAGATCTGATCTGTTTCCAGTCTTGAACGCTAAAGCCAGGATAGTCTTTTCAAGCGCGTCTAGCTTGAAATGATCCATAAAAGTTGAAAGATCAAAGTCGCGAAATATATCTTCGTTCGCGGTTTCTATGGCCTCTGCAATCTTCCCTGCTTGATCAGCATCATGAGATATCTTTCGCACTTCATTGACTAGTATCTGGTAATTGCCAGGATTTGCAACGGGTCGATTAAGGCCAGTGAAAATCTGAGGAGCATTGCCAACCACAAGACGGCTGAAGTATTTTTGAAATACTTCCATGCCGTGTTCATCGATCAACTGCGCAACGACTACGTTAGTACAAAACAACTGGTATAGTGCATGAATGCTACCTTTCTCAACTGTTCGGCTTGTTGTTCCCACTTTGTACGATCTTTGTCTTCCTTGATTGTGCTGAGCAGCAGGTAGACCTGGGCGACGACAATTTTAGTTAAGGAGTTCGTTCCTGTAGGACTGTTTGTGCTTGGACTTGCGCCAGCACTAAAAGTACTGTGATGAGAGCCGTGAGGAGAATGGCTGACGCCGGTAACGATAGTTTGCTGCGCTGGCGAAGGTGTAAAAGTCCCCCCTCTTGGGTTGACCATCGAAGATGCTGGCGTTCTTGTGCAGACCCACTCCCGCAGAGCTATCTCTCGACCTCTAGAGACGAAAGAAGATCTATCGGGGAGGTATGAACATTTATGAGCTTATGCGAAGGTCGAACAGGCGATATGGACGGTTCAGTCGCGGTTTCGGTGATAGGTGATGGTGATGTCGAAGTTGCGTCGGGTCCAAAATGGCATGCCGGTGTCGAGATGCGCTCTTTCGGCTAAGTTTGTACTAGGCAAGCCTGAAATGGGCTTAGTCGGATGTGTCGAATCAGCATGGATTCACATTTCGAGACTCTATATCTCATCTTTTAACATAACATTTCAGTATAATTCACTACTCATCAAACCTCATTTGGTTCTGGGAGATATCTGATCCTATACTGGTAATGAAGTTGATTTTCGGAGAGGCTCTCTCTCTCTCTCTGCCTACCTCTCCCTACAAACATCAGGTAGAACCCAAACCCCCCTAAAAATGAGGTCAGATGTTCTGAAATCCCTGGCCATTTAGAGTCAAAGTGCGATATTTAATTGTTAAAAACGATGATGCAGAGAAAGCATTTAGATAAATGGGTCTTATTTTTGCGCCAAAAAAGATAAAATTTGTTGTGCTCCTTGAAGGTAGCCTCCCGTGCCACGCCTTATTCCAAAAGCTTCCTTTTCTACCTAGGTACCTAGTCAAAGATCAACCTCATGTAAATGCATAATTCAAAACTTCAAGCTGTGGAACGAAAAGCCAAGACTATCTTATCCTGCTGGATATTTCGAGTGCTTAGCTCGCTCATACCAACCTACTGCCTTCTCGGTGCCTTGAGGTGTTTTCAGTATCTTGTGGAGGGGTTTCATTTGGAATATTAAAGGCCTTAATCCGAGCCTAAGACCCAAAAACGTACTTTCTAGAGTCGTCTCAGCCGGGCAAACGAAGATAAACCTTCTGTTCTTCGCCGTTATTGACTTAGAAGGATCCTGTCTCTGCACGGCCAGACGCGACTGAGACAGTCACGTGTCATATTGACGCAGCCGTGCCTGCCGTTTCCGTGGCGACGGGAGCTTAATATCAACACTCTAAGATGGATAAGGGAGTTAGACCTCCCCTGCACCTTACACCAGCTTCCATACTACTTGGAAATCTGAATTATTTCAAATTCTTCGCTATTTCATCGCAGCAAACTATTCAAATTTCATTAAAGTTTGATACTGCCCATTTGTTATCCTGATACCTACAACGAACCTTGAAATTGGGCGTCATGCCCGGAACAGTATTGGAAGGACCGTCGGTCAGCCTGAGTTTTGCGAATAACTTCTGGGGAAAAGATGATGCCGGAGTCGAACCTTTGCTGCAGCGCATGCATAATGCTAAGCAGACCTGTGATGAGTTAAAATCTTTCTACACTGGTATGGAATATAAACACACATCGCTAGATGCCACTGACGAGTATGTTGTAGCTCGGGCTTCAATCGAAGATGAATATTCTAGGAAACTACTGTCGCTTTCAAGAAAAGCCTTGGGATCTCAAGAAGCAGGTACTCTGAGAGCGTCGATGGACGTTCTCCGCGGGGAAGTCGAACAGATGGGCAAATCTCATCAAAACATAGCGGGTCAGATGAAGACAGAACTCGAAGAGCCGCTGGCGGCATTTGCCGGAGCAATGAAAGAGCGGAGAAAGATTGTTCAGAATGGGATTGAGAAATTGCTCAAAGTTAAAGTACAGCAGACGGGGCAAGTGAACAAGGTATGATCCGATATTCAAATCTGCACTATAAGTACTAAATATTACCGGCAGACACGAGACAAGTACGAGCAAGAGTGCTTAAAAATTAAGGGCTATCTAGCACAAGGACATATGGTTATGGGTCAAGAAGAGAGGAAGAACAAGGCGAAGCTCGAGAAGACACAGATCAACTTAGCAACCTCGAACACCGAATACGAGAATGCCGTGAAGATACTGGAAGAGACGACAGGCCGATGGAACAGAGACTGGAAAGCTGCGGCAGACAAATTCCAGGATTTGGAGGAAGAGAGATTAGACTTCATGAAGAGCAGTCTTTGGAGCTTTGCGAATATTGCATCTACTGTTTGCGTTAGCGACGATGCCTCATGCGAGAAAGTTCGGTTATCTTTGGAGAATTGTGAGGTTGAAAAAGATATCGTAGCGTTCATCAAGGACCGTGGAACTGGCCAAGAGATTCCAGACCCGCCGAAGTATATCAACTTCTGTAGAGGAGACGTCAGTGACAGTCAGTCGGAGGCATCTGAAGACGATAGTTACTCAGTCGCCCAGTTTCAGCGAACCATTAATCCTGCCTACCGAAGCTCCTCGCCACAACCGTCTACTTTTGAGTCTCACCATGATCCTCAATCGGCTTTGGTACGAGACCTTGGTCACGACACAGCGACGCCTTCTAGCCGAGAAGCAACGATCACACCTCAGAAAGCTAATATTGATAGATCTCGACAACCCCAGGTCGAGGACCTTCCAGAGACTGAAACTCCACCTCAACTAGCATACCAACCACAGCCACGCCAATCCCAAGCTCAACATAGATCCCACAATTCCCAGCAGCTTCAACTTGAAGATCAGCCTGAACCTCGAGCGCAACAGCAGATTGGTTACCAACCCTCGCCACGTCAATCACAGGGTCAAAATAGAACACAGAGCTCAAGGCACCTTCAGCTCGAAGATCAGCTAGGATATCAAGCCCAGTCACGCCATTCACAAGGCCATACTCGATCGCAGAGTTCAAGACAGTTGCAACTTGAGGATCAGCCAGACTCGCAAACGCAAAATCAGCTAGGGTATCAAGCTCAACCACGCCAGCCACAAACCCACAATAGATCACAAAGTTATAGACAGCTTCAGCTTGTGGATCAACACGAGCAGCAAACCCAAGGATATCAAGCTCCAACACGCCAACCACAAACTCATACAAGGTCACAAAGTTCCAGACAACTCCAGATCGAGCATCAATCTCAACCATCCACGGTTCAATATGACGAATCACAACATGGGCCATTGGCCGCGGTTCCTCATGATCCATACCCTATGGATGGAATGACTATGCTTTGTAGGACAGGGCCGCCGTCTGAAAGAAGTTCAGCACATAGTCCAGGTGCAAGACCATCAAGCCGAGATTCAAACAGTGAATACTCGAACCCGACATCATTCTCCAGCCAAGAACCACCTAGTGGCAAAACATCCCCTGTAAAACAGGGAGCTCCTCCTGCAGAGAGACAGCTTACGGAGAAGAAGAGCGGATTCTTTAAAAGTCACAGTCCATTTCGCCGGAAAAGTAATAAGGAAAAAGAGAGCTCGACTGCCATAGCCCCATCAAGTAGGAACACATGGTCTGCGAGAAGCACAGTAAATTCTCAGACCACTCCATCTCGACGACCACAACTATACAGTGAGGACTCAAAGAATATGATCAGTGATAGACCCGCTGCTAGTCCTGAGCCAATCGACCCTCGGGCTAGTTTCCAGTTGAACGTAGGGAATAACGTTTTCGATGTGGATACACAAGAAAAGAAAGGCAAAATGTCTCAAGATAAAACTCAGCAACCAGAAGAGGACATGGACCCTATTGCGCAAGCCCTAGCTGAATTAAAAGGGGTAACAAAGGCTTCATCTTCAAGAATGTCAGCAGATAATTATCACGGTATTCCAACCCCTGCCCCAGGTGCGAAGCCAAGTTCTCGACCTGGCGGCAGCCAGATGGCAAATGGTGCTCTCATCGCTGGCATGCGAGGTACTCCTCCTCCATCCTACGATCAACCAGTCCAAAGGCTAGGATTACCTCAACCAGCTTTCACATCCAAGTCGATGCAGCAAACAAGACAGAAGTATGTTGATCAAACCCAAAACATGTTCAACACTCCTCCAAGGCCGGATTCACAAGGTGGATACGGATCAGCACCCCAGTCTCGGCCTGGAACACGTGGTAGCGATATGCCCCGAGCAATATCTCCAGCTCCAACTCGCAGAGCAGTCTCTCCAGCTCCCACTCGCAGAGCAGTCTCTCCAGCTCCCACTCGACGAGCAGTCTCTCCAGCTCCCACTCGACGAGCAGTCTCTCCAGCTCCCACTCGACGAGCAGTCTCTCCAGCTCCAACTCGACGGGCAGTCTCACCAGCTCCCACTCGCAATGCATCGCCAATGCCGAACACACCAATGGAAACTAGGCCATTAGATACAAGACCAGTAGATACCCGTCAAGCCTACAGGTCCGCTTCTCCAAATCCGTATGCTGGTAGCCAGCGAGCTCGGGCAATGTCAATAACTCCGCAGAAGCAGCGTGGATCCGACCAAGGGTACTATCTCCAGAACTCTCCCAACGAGCTTGTCAGAGCAGCTTCTCCAGCATCATTTCGTGATCAAGAGAGACCTGGTAGCAGCCATATTGGTAATGATACGTCGATGCAAATGCAACTCGCTCCAGCTCCCGAAGACGGGTATGGATCTCAAAGCCGGAGAGGCGGTAGATCTGGTGGGACGATCAGTAGACCAGTGAGTCAATATGGGGGCCAAGGAAGTAATCAGCAATTGGCTGCTCGTTCACGAAGCAAGAGTGTTGCCGAAGTTCGACAATATAACAGTCAAGGTCGTCCTATTCTTCACTTTGGTAAGTAGCGATTCGATTGGAAATAGAAAAGATACTAACCTGTGCTAGCTCGAGCAATGTATGTGTATCAAGCAGCCATACCCGAGGAGTTGAGCTTTGCTAAGGGGGACGTACTCGCTGTGTTAAGACTTCAAGATGATGGATGGTGGGAGGCCGAAGTGGCTGGCAAGAATGAAAGACCCGGTCTTGTGCCTAGTAATTATCTTCAGAACTGCTGACCTCTGTCTTAGCCAGCCGAAGGAGAAATTTTTATGTATGCATATTTGAGAATGATCGTATTGGGTAATTGAATTGGTGTTTTGTTTGGCATGCATTAGGGTATGTTGTCAGAGTTTGGTATGAAGTGTAGATATTATGAGAATCAAGACAACGAATGAATTGCATTTGCTATCCTGTAATTATTTGAACCTAATTCTTATGCAAATTTTCTTTTCCAAGTATTCGAACTCAGCAACCTGTAAGAAGAATGTGCATGCTTATCTCCTCAGATTTCTGTTTGCCTATACAAGTACCTTGAGATTTATATCAACACTGAGACCAAGGTTGAAACTTTACGATTGGCAATGAGAGAGCCGCTGCGGCTCCATTTAAAGGTTGGCGGCGTCAGCGCCTCCCTCGGTTCCCGACGTCATTTCTGTTGAGCTTTCCCATCATTCCGCACTGAAAGGAACTGGCCGACCTTCAAAAACAATAACCGTGTGTCGCTTGGCGGGGATATCAATCATGGCAAGTCGAATCTTGGGATTCCTCTGGCATGGCTCTGACTCAAATATGCAGGATCTTGTGATGAGACCGGTTCGTATCGCGACATCGAAACCCGCCCGCCAAACCTACCTCAACACACTCCTCTTCGTGATTGCATCCGGCATACTGTTATGTTTGGCTTCACTGGCATATGTGTTGTTCTACCTTAATTATATCCCTAAGATTGGGATTGAAAGACCAATACATCTCCAATACGGGTATGTTTCTGCGGTTTAATCACACAAGTACTAAATGTAGCCCAATATCAGTGCCGGCCCTCACCCATATGGCATAACTTCACTCTCCTCTTCGCTCATTGCCCAACAACCCTACGATATCACACTCTCTGTCCATGTTCCGCGCTCTCCACCCAACCTTCAGCGCGGAAATTTCATGCTCTCTCTCTCCCTCCTCCCATCAACATATACACCCATCCTACCCAACACCCAAGAATCCACCCACACACTCCTCCAACCTCCCTCACCTGTTAGCGCCCTTTCTTCAGATCAGATACTTTTCTCCTCCCGCCGCCCTTGTATCCTAACCTACAACTCACGACTCGTGTCCCTCTCCTCGCGTATCTTTTACCTACCATTATACCTCCTTAACCTGCGCTCCGAATCGGAAGTTCTCTCTATTCCCATGGGCGAAAGTACGGTATTTCAACGAGGATGGAAGAACAATCCCGCATACGCATTACTCGAGATACAAGCTGGGCAAGACGTGCAGGTATATGACGTGAGACTACATTTCAAAGCACGGTTTGGTGGGCTGAGATGGCTGATGTACAATCATCGAATCATATCATTCGTGATTTTCACAACTATGTTCTGGTTTTCCGAGGTCATTTTTGCGGCGCTAACATGGGGGTTATTGAGTACCATGTTTAAGGGCAAGAAAGAGCTACAAATCAAGGAAGAGGATAATGTAATCACAGCCGAGAGAGAGGGAGAAGAACGTGGCACAGATGAAGAACCAGATCTTTCGGATACGCCGCGAACGTTTCCTACTTATGGGAGGCAGCCCCCGTTAAGATTTGTACCGAATGTTAAAGAGGAAGAGATAGACAGTGAGGAGTATTTGGTTGATGAGAAGGATATTAAGGCCGAAGCTGATGATGAGGATGAGGAGGAGGGATTGAAAACTGGTACTAAAACGGACTCAGGAATGGGGACAAGTTTTAGTGAGGCGGGGGAGCGGAGTGGACTTGCTAGGAGGAGGTCGAGAGGGGGGAGACATGGGAGTTCGTAGATGACTTGGCTGCTGACAAATGTAGAAATTTTTTGATACCCAAAGGCATGGAGGTAATCATCTAGGAGAATATTGTTTTAACTAGAAAATTGAAATGAGAGATCAGGTAAACTTTGTTAAGGCTGTTCATATTATTATTCGAGTTCAATATTTGAGGTAGATTTTGGTTCACAATTCCAAAATCAAGGGGATTTGGAACGAAATAGGGAATCTTCATCAAGAATCACGTCGCTTATATTTCTACACAGATACAAATCCTAACTCTCGTCATCAGAGTCAGCAAACATATCCACAGCTTTAGGTCTTTGCCTTCTCAGCGTAGGAGCTGTTTCCGTCCTAACCTCTGTAGTCACTTCCTTAGCAGGCTCAGGAGGTGCAGGATCTTCATCCATTGGCTCCCCTTCTAGATCATCCTCTTCCATAGGCACACCATCCACATCCTCATTTGCGTCTTCAGCCATAGGCTCACCATCCACATCCTCATCTTCCACCATCGGCTCACCATCCATATCTTCGTCCTCGGCAGCCATTTCTTTAGGGGCTACCTCCACCGCCTTCCATCTACTCTTCTCTTTTCCTTTGTCTCTTTCTTCCTCTTCCTTCCTCTGTGCTTCTTTCTGCTCTTTAAGAGTCAAAGGTGGCTTGTCGAATACGCTTGCGAACCATTCTTGGCCTTGTTGAGGGAAAACGCACCAGCCTTCCCATAGTCGTAAGACGTTTTCGACACTTCTCTTCCACTTCTCGGCCCGCAGCCGACCCCAGTTCATCTTCCGCTCCATTCTACCCAGACCTTCAAACACCTGGCGTTGCTTCAGTGCGGCCTCGAATAGTTGCCGATATCGCCATGCGTGTCTCACTCCGCTAGTAGATGAAGAGGATAAGATATCGCTAATTAGATAAACACCTATTAATGATGCAGATGATGTGTCCTCGTCCTCATCTTCTCCAGCATCACTACCGCTTGTGTTTCCTTCTCTTTTACGGTCGGGATTGGCAGAGGTATATGCAAATGGTTTCTCAATGTTAGAGATGATCATTGCAACAACTTCGTCAGCTCCTCTACCTGCATGAGATATAGCAAACGCTGTTACACGTGCTACGTCGCCTTTGCGCAGCTTGCCTGTTGTGGTAGGCAAGCGAGCTAGTAAATGGGTAAGTTTAGCTTTCTCTAGAGGATTAAGATAGGCTTTTCCGTCGTCAACTAAGGTGCTTGGGTCTGGTGGCACGCCTCCATGATGATGTTGCCGCCTAGCTCCCTCATCTCCTGAATCCTCTTCATCTGATGAGTTGTATTCTGAATCGGATATAAATTCATCTAAACGGGTGGTGTATTCATATGCCAACGGTTGATCCGGCGACTTCCACGCAGACGAGCCCTCAAAAAGAGGAAGATACTTACCTTGCCCGCGGCGGGTTTGAGAGCCTGTGAGGACTTCCCATAAGCGCCAGCGATACCAGATACCGCCTGAGCTTCGAGCGTCCCAGATCCAAGCCCATTTATCTTCCTGCTGAACATCCGGTCGGCTCATGAGCAGAGCTTCGAATTCTGGACCATGGGTGAGCAGAGATTCAATAACTTTGTGGATAAGTTTTAGCTCTTTAATATCTCTCGGTGCTCGAACTGGGACATGCAGCAGTGGGCCACTGCGATTAGATTGTTGACTGGCTGGTGCGTAGGAAGTGGGAGGCGCAAACTTCCCTTGATGAGGAGGTGGAGCGTGTCCTCGAGTAGCCGCTGCAACATCGACAGCTTTTGCACCGAAGGGCTGAGAAACTAAACCGGTCCCTAAAGTTGGTACTGGAGTAGAGCTTGAGATTGCTGCCGAAGATAGATGTCGGTGGAGGTTGAGATAAAATCCGTAGCCTAGATATCTGTTCTGTAAAGTATTGACTGTTGTGTCGATGTCGTTTGCTGGAGTATCCTTAGCCAGCGTTACAATCGCGGATATGGATTTTCTCTCTGTATGAACACCTGGCCCAGTCGGAGGTATTATCTTAACAGCATCCACCGTCAGGTTCGGTGGAAGTAATGCCTTGATAACAGCAGGCGATGTCCCTGGCGGCAGAGAAGCCAATCTCAAGGTCGGTTTTGGCACCACCCTCTCTTCTTCTCTGTCATGTCTCTGTCCGCTCTCATCTTCATCGTCGGAAATGTTAAGGGCTCTTTTTGCTGATCTCACATCTTGTTCATAGTCGTCGAAGGCCAACACTCCTCTATCGTCCCTCCTAATATCCCTCTGCTGTTGTTGAAAGCCCTCAAAAGTCCTCTTCCTGCCTAACGCTTGCGGAGGAGGCCCCAAGCTCCCTGGGCCGCTGCCTCTACCTCCTCTCTCTCCTCTCTCTCCTCCAAACCCTCTGCCAATAGCGGGCCCAGTCGGCGCAAAATGTCTCCTTGGTGGTCCACCACTGAATCCTCCAGGTCCAGATCCCCTCCCATATCCTGCCGGGCCATCTTCATCGTCATCATCAAAGGATTTAACAAAGTCCTCTAACACTGCCTGGGTTTCCGCTTCTTCCCGCAGACGTTTAGCCTCTGCTTCTGCCTTTTGGCGCTCGAAAAGTGACTTTTTAGTAGGTGCGTGAAGCTTGTTTTCTACATCAGGGAACTCGGCAAGCTTCCTGTCTGGGCCTGCCATTATTGCATAATCGCAGGATAGGATTGGATGAGGTATTGAGCGTGAAGGAGGTTGAACAGATACTGTGCTTAACGTCGCGGTTCGCGAGTGATTTCTCGGCCTCAATTCCGCTTGGAGTTGGTGACTTGTAGATGCGCTAAGCTTAGACCCGAAATGACAACACCAACGCCTTTCAAAGACCCTTTTCTTGACGACGTAACCCCACCTTTGTTGCTATGTGAAGTTTCACAGTCATCACATTTTCTCAAGTTGTTGAAATTTTTCCTTCTTGTATATATATTCACTATCAACTTCCTCTTTTCTTTGGTTTTTTCTTAGGACCATCTAGCTTTTCCTCCTTTCCTCTATATCTGCTTTACAATATGGACTCAAATATAAAAGCCAAGACTCCTCCCAAGTCAATACTTATTCTAGGTTCAGGCGTTTTCGGCCTTTCAACAGCCTACACTCTCACCCAACGTGCCTTATATCGAAACACAACTATCACACTCATTGATCGTTCTCCATTCCCTCCCTCAGATAGCAGCTCCATTGACAGCTCTCGCATCATCCGCGCCGACTACCACGATTCTGCCTACGCCTCTCTAGCTTCTCTCGCCCAAGAATCATGGCGTGCAGGATTCGGGGGCCCAGGGGTTTACTCAGAGTCTGGGCTTGTCCTTGTTTGTGATAAAGGAAAGGAAGAGTACGTCCGCGCCAGTCTTGAAAATGTGACGGCTTTGAGCAGGCAGAGTGGAGACAACAATGCTTTGAAAAAGTTGAACAGTAGGAGAGATATTGATGCTGCTGTTGGCACTGGAGGTGGCAGCGGTGATTGGGGGTATCTAAATCGGCGCTCTGGATGGGCCGATGCAGAAGGCGCAATGGTATGGCTTAGACGGAAGGTTGATGCAACAGGACGAGTCAACTTCCTCACTGCAGAAGTAACCAAATTGGTGAATACAGGCGCAAAGATCATTGGCGCGAAATTGAAGAGCGGAGAGACTCTAGAGGCAGATCTTACAATCCTGGCAGCTGGGGCGTGGAGTCCCAAGTTTGTGAACCTCCAAGGCAGAGCGCAAGCTACGGGACAAGTGCTATGCTATCTCCCTCTCTCTACCGCAGAGCAGGAAAAGTTAGGCAAAATGCCCGTCCTCCTCAACATGAGCAGTGGACTCTTCATCATCCCGCCACGCGACAACATCCTCAAAATAGCGCGCCACGGCTACGGCTATATCAACCCTCTTCCGATTCCTGCCCCCTTCAACCCATCCAAAAGTATCACAACCAGCTTACCGCGAACCCTTCAAGATGATCCGAACCTCTGGATCCCAGCTGAAGGTGAAGAGGACTGCAGACGGGCGCTGAGGGAGATGATCCCCAGTTTGGGGGATAGAGCGTTTACGAAGACAAGGTTGTGTTGGTATACAGATACGCCAAAGGGGGATTTTCTCATTGATTATCATCCAGAAGTAGAGGGTTTGTTTCTGGCTACAGGAGGTAGCGGACATGCGTATAAGTTCCTGCCAGTTATTGGAGAGAAAGTCGTGGACTGTGTGGAGAGAAGATGTCCAGTTGAGTTTAAAGAGAAGTGGGCTTGGCCTGAAAGGGTTGTAGATATAGTAGTTACAGAAGATGGCAGTCGAGGTGGAAGACCTGAGTTGGTATTAGATGAGGAGTTAAAGAAGAGGAGTAAGTTATAGAGTCACGTAGTAATCATAGAAATTTAAGATATTATCTATCGTGTTGAATTAATCTATCTCAACGAGAAGCAATTCGGGACCACCCTAGCACTCTGTATGATCGTTCGCAGGAAAGAAGAGAAGCATCCATCCACTACTAAAAAGCCAGTGTGCAACAGCCCACACTCACGACGAAAAACCGAAGCCGTATTCTACTTCTCAGCTTGACAGCGTCAGCCTCAAATGCAAATCTCGCATATCCCACCCATCCATCCCCTCCTAACCCTCTGCGCCGCAGCAGAAGTAATTGACCAGTGAGTAATAACCCTCTGGTGAGAAGCAATTATGAAGACGGCATCTTCGACCTGCGCACAATGCCATCGCAATATGGAGTGTGCAATCTATGTTCTTGAATGGCAAACATGCTAAAAGACCAAATGTAATAGAGCCCTCTTCTTGACTCTGTCCCCCTGTGTGCGCCGGTGCAATGCAATGATGACGGAAGGCAAATGGTAGCTGCCAGCCAGACAGGATGAAGTGTCTAACTGGTTCGCTAACCAGATGCGACAGCTTTTGAGAAAAGGTTCGTGAAATCGTAAACAACAAATACTTTTACAAGTTTGGGATGTGAGGTGGTGATACATCGCGGTGAAAGAATGGCGAATGATCAAACCGCTGATGCAGATCATGGCATAGCCAGATCAGACTTTCTTGAAATCTGGAAATTGATTAGCAGTGATGGAGGACAGAGGCATGTAATAGAATATACCTTGCAGGACAGGGTAAATCATCTCGAAGGCTTGATAGATCTCTTCTCGTACTTTCGCGCCGGTCAAGACAATCTTGCCGCTGACGAAAATGAGGAGTACGATCTTAGGCTTGATCATTCTGTAGATAAGACCAGGAAACAACTCAGGTTCATAAGAGCTGAAATTGTGATGGCGTGAGGCAAGACCTTCTAGACGAATTGGGAACTTGATGTCGCAAGAGCCGACAATATTTTGGATCTTGAAGTCGGTGAACTTTGCGTTGAAGCCGAGTTTTTGAATAATGCGAGCATATTTGCGTGACGCAAGCTTCGAATCGTCCTCTGACTTCGCGCCGGTCACAACCATCTTTCCCGAGGCAAAGATCAACGCAGTAGTCTTAGGTTCACGAATACGCATGATGACAGCAGCGAAACGCTAGATATGTTAGCAACAAGAAAGTACAGTAAAGCCTAGCGTCAGCAGTACCTTTGGGTTATATTCAGCGTTTCTCGCATGCAGGGCGATCGTCTTGAGGTCCAAACGGCAATCAAGATTGACCGTGGCAACGATATTTCTTTACATGCAAGATAAGCCTCAAGTTTTAAGGTGAGGCTCAAAGGGTTATACATACTGCAAGGTAGGTACAATACCACTCACTCCCTGAGTTGCGCCAGGAGTCGCAGCAGGTGTCGCAGGAGTCACCCCACTACCATTCTGGCCTTGAGCACCATGCTGTTGACTCCCATTCATCTGCCCATTTCTCTGACCATTTTGCTTATCGGCCTCCGATGAAGGTGGCGTCAGTTCACCAGCACCACCTGGGAATGATAGCGAGCCGGGTGCGATGAAGGTCTTTGCCTGGGCGGCGTTGGAAGGGTGTGTTTGAATCTGATCCATATTGAAGAAGTTGATTGCTTCGCGAGGATGTAGATAGAGAGTAGAGAGCAAATCTAAGGGAGATGATGTCAGAGGGTGGAATCTATGGACGATCGATCGAGCGTCGGTTTTCGCGACTCGAATCGAAGGTGTGAGTATGCAGAGGAAGGTGAAGGGGTTTGAAGGTGTTTGTTTGTCGAGTGGAATAGTCGTACCGTTTGTGGGAGAAGAACAACTCAATGTCTCCCCTACAGTCGCTGCTCGACGAAGATAATTCGGGCTGGATCTGTTGATCTGGCGCCGAGGAGATTATGTATGTGAGAATAAACTTGGAGTGCTTCTTTCCGTGCACCACTCGTTGCGACGAAGCTTCGAAGATTTGAGTTGGTCGCAAAGCACCTGAACAACCGGCCTCCTAAAACAGACCGAGCCGACCGACCGAATTCAAGGTCGCGCAATTCACCTAATTCAATGAATGTATTGAGTAGGGCACTATGATCTGTGCACACTCGTTGCGAAGACGGTGATGAAGGCGGTTTGATGACGAGAGGTGGGAGTTGTTTTGATGGTGATGATGGCAAACTCGCTTGTGCCCAGAACTACGAGAAATTTGGGCTTGGGGGAAGCCGCCTATTTGTATTCCGAGGCTGGGCTGGCGGCCTCACCAACAAGGCTGCTGTCAGGCATCCAGTGTCCAGGGGCTCCACTTTTTGCACGCCATTGATTCTTTATCGGCCAATGATTGCGCCGATGCGACGCTTTGAAACCCCCTGAGAAAAGGAGAAGGCTCTGTGCATCATTTCATTCATCCCGCGAACAACAACAACAACCACAACACCTTGGACATTATTCCGCATCGATGATTCTCTGCCATCGCTTTATACGTTCACATCTCAGCCAGACTCGTACCCAAGTCCCACAACCAGAGCACGCAAAATCCGCAACATCTCATGCGCTGAGAATGTGGCGCTGCCACAATCACCGCCGCCCCCCCTCCCCTGGCTCCAACAAAGGAAAAGCTGCTCCCTTGCCCAAGCCGAACGAAGCCGCGCAACAACACGAACGAACGACTGACCAGCCTCCGAACAAAGAAAGTAACTGCCCATCCTTTCTTTGCTGCCCGCCGGTCCCATTGCAGACCCGTCAAAAAGCCTTGCGACACAGGCCCGCGCATTCAGGAGAAGGCTGAGGATTTTGAGGTTGATGCACAACTGCATCGCAATGCATCCAAGCATCCAATCCCTACTCGGTGACCGTGAGTCATTGCTCTGCGCCAATCAGGGGCCCGTGATGGCCGGCAGAAATCCAGGCCCAGCCTCAAATGAGACTGCGAGTATCGAATGCCGCGGGCTGCCTAACGCCACAACAATACTCCCTTGGCTCGAACGAACATGACAGATATTCCATTTTCCAGAAATGCGACACCGCGACACTGTGACAGCTCGGCTGTTACCTCTGTGTTTTTGACCGAGGAACCCTCATTTCTCTCCTTTGCCCTCTCGGGCGCAAACGCCAAGCGTCAGCAGGATCCATGTCGAAGGTCACTAATAGATTGGCTCCCTGCCATTATTTATTACTTTCTCCAGGATCCTGTTCTGCGCCCCATTCAATGAGAAACTCTATCACCCCGCACTCCAATTAAGTGTGATAAGAAAAACGGACTTGTTTGGTGGTCAGGCGTTGAAGCTGGGCCGCAGAGAAACGCTTACCGTCATCACATGTCAATCAGTGGAACAAGATCTTGGAAATCGAGAGCATGCGTTGAGGCTGATAAGCAAGACCGAGGGGTTTGCAGATTTCTGTCACCTCCGCGGCAAAGAACATGAAGAGAAGAATGACAAAATGAAGGTCCAAATGCTCTAGCCATCAGCAGCGGCTTATCATGGAGTGGCTTCTTTGCGACAACACGAAGATTAGCGCAGCATCCCACCCTTTCACGTAAGCAGTCAAGGCTCCCATCCCTTCTGATATTGGAATCCTACCGAGGACCTCAACGCTGAAGGAGAGAGAATCTATCAAGGTAAGGCTGATGAAGGCTCAAGACGCTTTAGGTTTATGAATCTCGGCACCTTACAACCATCGCCAACTCTCGTCATTAGTAGCCTTCCAATGAAACCAAATAGCCCATGCCGCAAGGCTGCATGCTAACTTTAGGTGGAGAGAGGTGGATCCTATCGTGGAAGACTCCGAGCACTATTTGTGTATGCATCATCTAAGCATGCTCTTTTGCTTTTGCTATTGAGACAAGAAGTTCTTCTGAGTGTACAGGTTTGTTTCAGTTTCCAAAAATGGAGTACCTCCGACTTTCCATTTTCCTATTCGGGTATAGAAGGCAGCGCAACTGAGATGCATACGTTCAAGATTGAGACCTGTACAAACATAATCGGGAGAAATTCTTTGTCAGGATCCTAAGTACAAGTTTTTTATCTTCACATCCATTCTTCGTTAACCTTTTCTACTATGCTAAAAATCTCGGCAAATACATAAACTTTAATTATGCCTGCTGCTCCATCTCACCATATTAAAATAAGCTTAAATCCTTCATAACTCTACCTTCTACGATCCGCCCTTCCGGCGGAAATAATGTATCTTTACGGTGTTCAACGCAAGATTCGTGTTTCTCGCCAAGTTTGCGGAGCCAAGCATTTCAAAGTTATCTTTCGACACTTCAAGTCTTGCTCATGTCTTATCGTCTCTTAGTCCATGGTTTCTGGTTTATTCATTAAAGACAGTTCTTCTTTCTTGTATTTTAGTCCATCATATTAATCGTGTGCAATGGCAGCCTCCCTCGTTTCTGATATATTCGAGCTTTCGCAGGTTGGAATAAAGCACTACTAAACAAATACCAGTCTATAGACTCTTTAGACCCGCACTTCAGAGATAAAAAATCCGTAACTCACTGTCAAAACATCTCCAATCATTCCACATCACTTCTGTGGAAATGGAGTCTAAGAATTTCTACATACGACAACTCCATTTTCGTAAAATAATTAGTTTATGTATTTCAGGCAAGTCATGCAAAGATGGAAAAAATCTAATGTCCCAAAAATCAACGCAATTCCTCGTAGCGGGATATGCCCATCTTACCAAGTACGTGTGTCTGGAATGATGTTCGCCGCCACAAAATTGTGTAGAAGATTTGTCACAGGGATCGACCTTTCCGCAGGAGAAACTGCTTCAGAGCAAAGAAGACTGCCATAAAGTTTTGCGTTGCAGTCGTAGAGTTGACCGTTCTCTCTATTACTAAGTCCAACTGAACCTGTCGGTAATGAGGGCTTTATGTGCATTATATTCTGTTGTCTTATTCGAGCACTTCTTCGTTCAGTAGTTTGATCGTGTCTTTCTTATCATAGCCTCTAAATCTGCGAACGATTCTGTGCTTCATGATGAAAACCAACTTCCAGATATGAACAATAGCCTTTGACAGAGTGGTGGCAAGACCAAATGTAATGAGTTTAAGAATGACTTTGGGAGTGATACTACAGAAGCATCTTAATCCAACCGTTGATCCGGTCCACCTTCAGTGCTCGACCCGAATAAGTATGATATTACTCTACTACGAAGAGCCGGTGACGCGTCTTTTTAGCTCCAAATGATACCCAAACCCTTTAGGGGGTGCCAGACTCCCGGTGGTACGCTCCGCAGGATATTTCATTGGTTTAACACTGTATGGCTTCACAAGATATCCTATCGATTCCGCCGCATTGGCTGCTAAGATTTTGGAGGCGGTAAAACTCTCTCTTCGGTTCATCTCCGGGAAACCTATCTCAAGCTTTCTAAAGTGAACAAAGGTAACTCATTTCCTGGTTCAGCAAACGGAAAATGCAGGAGATCTAAACCTCCGTATCTCAGCGGTCTCTATATCAAGAGACCTCTCTCCGCCCCTTTCAACTTTGTTTCTCAATTCCCAACTACGAACTTGTATAATGGTCATTCAAACCGAACAGTGTTCCGACCCAATTTTACCTCCATTGAATAAACAATCTTCCTGTGACCGGTAGACTTTTCAGCCTGTTCTCACCTTCCCAACATTCGTTAATATCACCCTTTTCCCCTTCAGGTGGAGTTCCGACTTGTCTTTTTCATGTCAACTTACAGTGTACCTTTTAGGGAAGTACTTTCCTTGTACAATCTCTAAAAATAGATTCCAGGGCTTTCCAAGATTCATCGGTATTTACATCAATTGCTGTTTATTAGATATCAAAAAAGCTCTTTTCACCTGTCTAATATTCTATTGATATCTTGTTCTTGGGGGAGGCTGACAGGTATTGCCTAATTAGCCTGGTCCAAGCCTTACGAAACAAGCTTCAGACAAGCTTTTGACAAGCCATTCTTGCTTCCAGTCGGAAGGTTCTCGGGAAATATTCATGCAGCAGCCCGGCTACGACGGCACCATGAACCCTTGATACGCCACCGCTTGAGGTAAGTACTTTATGTTCATTAGATGTTACGTCTTCCCAACTAGTTTTGTCGATGCAGCTGCAACTCTTTAGAGTAAGAAGCCTTGCCCAAGTTCAGCCAGTTGCTGGATGATCCAGATCCATGATCTCCTAAGGTCCAGCCATACGTTATACGATGCCATTAAAGTATTGCGGTCCTGCGAAATTTGAATTTTGCCCATACAAAAGCGCTTGCAGTGGATCGAAGTAAACCTCTGAGTTTAGTCTTTAGATTTTTTTAAGTTCGAGATGTGGAATCACCAGTGAAAATCTGGTTGAAAAATTCTATTATCTAAATTGTTTTCAACTGTCGGCTTTGACAGAGATCTCCTGAAGTGCAAAGGAAGGAAGAATACTTCCTCAAGAATTTGCCGAAGCACCAGATCCGTCATGACAATCCCTACAACCTTATAAATCCTGGCGTGAATTGCCTGCCGTCTGAAGTTTCTTCTAAGTGAAGTCCGTGTCCTTGCACTTCATATCGGGGGTAAGACATTCTGTCGAGAAGTAACTATTCTTAGAAATCCAATTAATTGCATCTCTCTTTCCTAATCCAACGTCTTCAAAACTCAACTCGCGGCAAAGTGATCGCTGAGGTTTCCGAGGTTTTCTCTGGCATCTAAGTCCCTGCAGAGTTCTGCAATTACAGTGCGGTAGGGCTTTCATACCTTGTTCGTATACGTTCAATAGACGTCCGTCGTTATTGGTATTAGTAGCTGCGTTACTAGATAATGCCAAGAACTTAAAGCATCAAAATTAATGAATTCCTGCCCATCTCATCTGAGATCGCTTCAAAGAAGATGACGCGTCTTATCAATGAACTAAACGAGATTTGTGACACTGGAAGAGGCTAAATCTCCAGAAGTTGAGTTTCTGGGAAGTGGGACTCTTGTGGGAGGTCTAAAGGTAGGAGCAAGTCATAAAATGGGTTTGGGATGCAGACGCCACCACGGTCAGCAGATGGGAGTATCTCCTTATGATACGAGGACAACCTGGTGAGAGGCCTACGATTCTCCTACCACCATGCCGGATAATGTTCAAGAAAAATTGAAGGATTGAGGGGAAGTGTTTACAATTGACTTCCGGGACAGCGGAGTTGAATTATCATCGGGGTGGAGTACTGAAGCTTTGTATAAGAGACTGCAAGATTCCTTTCCAAGTCGATCCAGAAGATCTTCAGAGACATTTCATCGACATAAACGTCCAGAATAAACATTCTCTACGCAGCTAAATCAACTACCAGAGATTCCACAGGGCCACTTCACAAACAGAAGTCATCATGAAGTTCAATGTCAGTCTCCGCAGCACCCTGACTCTTCTCGTCTTACGTCCCTGTGTTTGGCCCAGTATTTACTCTTAATTAACTCGAATTTGTAGCTCATCACTCTAATTTCAAGCTTTGCGCTTGCTTCTATCGTAGTAGCAACCCCGAATCCCATGGCGGCTGTGGCTCGGGATGAGGCTGGAGATCCGTGAGTCCCAGGCAGCCGACACTTCCATCTACATAGTTCTTACTTGTTCAGTGGCAGAGGAGGCGATCACGAACACCGCCATCACAGAATTAGATGTGATGCAGATAATTTCTTGAGGGACTGTAATTCATGCACCTGCGACGACAACTTTGTCCACGAAGGCCACTGGTGGGTTTTCTTCCCGAGTTATGCTTTTTAAAAATAGCTAATTATATGGTAGGGAGGATGAATGTGAGAGACATTGTGACTGTGACCCCTCGGATTATCACTACAAATTCGCGGCCATGTAAGGATTTGCAGGATGAGTTGGTGAGATGATGGAATGGAGGTCTCTTTGAGCTGTGGTTTGGTCAACTATGGTCTAGGTCTTTTGCTAGATATACTTGTTTTCTGGCAAGAATGACGTCGGACTTGCTTGTTCTCATAGAATCTACCATTACTAGCCATTATTTTATCTACAAAATCGAATGTCCCTTGCTCGCGACCAGATTGTTGTTTGGATTGAGCTTCTGCGAGACATGAGTTCCAAGTCTCTCATGGATAAAGGCACTACAAAGAGGAGGACCCGGAGCTTCTTGAAAATTTCTACCTAGAAAACAATATCAAGAAGATAATTTTAGGGTACGAGGCGCTGTTGTACTGTGGCATTCCAAGTAAACGGCTCAAAAAATTGCAGATATCACACATGATACATCTCTATCTTTTGACTTGAATCATATGAAGATTTATTGAGCTTCAAGATATTGAGCCTCATTATTACTGATCCTGACTATTAGAGCCTCGTAATGCTCGACAACGTCTTGTATACGCCTCGGACATTTGAATAGTATCTAACCACGTGATGTACTTTTTGTCCTTAGACCTTCGCAGTTTTGAACCGATGGTGGCGGAAGGTAACATCAATGTCTATTGGAAACCAGAAATGTATATAAGACTCGCTCTCTCCGGTGGCCCGTTCTATATGTTGTTCAACCCCACCTGCCAACAAGCAGCTAAAGCTTGCAGTACCATTACCCCACTTCAACTCAAACACTTCGCTCTCTATCGAACTACTCAGACTTGGGACACTTCGAAATCTTTCAAACTGCTTTTTCATCTTGCAATCATTACAACACCTCTCCTAATCCCAATGACCCAGGAAAATGGCCACTAAACTCCCATTCGAGGCTGGTTCCTCTTACCAAAAGCAACAAGCTAGACTAACCTGACACAGATCAAAAACCCTTCCTTGTTCAAAGACAAATCATACGTCAATGGAGAGTGGGTCGAAGCAAAATCAAGCAAAAGATTTGACGTTGTTGGCATGAAGCTACCACCATATAAGCTGTATCCAAGCTAAACAACATTTCAGATCCCGGAACTGGTAAAGTTTGGGCATCAGCGCCAGACAACAATGCCGAGGATGTAGATATCGCTGTTAATGCGGCTCATTCCGCGTTCCAAAGCTATCGCAAGACCAACCCTCGCCACAGAGCCCAGTTTCTTCTAAAATGGGATTCCCTCATTCGCGAGAACAGAGACGACATCGCCCATATCGTGACCTATGAGACGGGTAAACCGCTCGCTGAGTCTCAAGGAGAGATTGACTATGCATTGGGGTTTACATGGTGGTTTGCTGGCGAGGCGGAGAGAGTGACCGGTACAATTCAAACGCCTGCGGCGCCTGGACGAAGAGTGTTTACTGTGAAGCAACCCATCGGCGTAACTGTTGCTCTTGTCCCCTGGAATTTTCCTATTGCGTGAGTCAAACAACTGTCTAATCATTGGTGATTTACTAATGTGGATACATAGGATGATCTTGAGAAAAGCTGGCGCGGCTTTAGCTGCTGGCTGCACCATGATCGTAAAGCCATCACCTGAAACACCATTGTCGGTTCTTGCGCTGGCAAATTTAGCTACTCAAGCAGGCTTCCCGAATGGTGTGTTTAATGTTCTCACTACCAGCTTGGAAAATACACCATCGTTGAGCGAGGCTCTGTGTCGGCATCCACTGGTCAAGAAAGTCACTTTTACCGGCTCTGTGGGTTGAGATGAGATGATCTACTTTCATAAGCTAATATTGTATAGACAAGGGTTGGGAAGTTAGTCGCTAAAATATGCTCAGATGGCTTGAAGAAAGTCACTCTGGAGTGCGGAGGCAATTGTCCCTTCTTGATTTTCGATGATGCAGATTTGAAGCAAGCCGCAGACGGTACGCTACTGATTTCTATTCTATATCCATTCGCAAACTAATTATGCCTATACAGCACTCATGGCACTGAAATGGCGACACGCTGGTCAAGCTTGTATCACTGCGAACCGTGTCTACGTCCAAAGTGGCATCTACACCAAATTTGCAGCCCTCATCAAAGAACAAACCTCGAAACTTGTAGTCGGCCACGGCGCCGAGAGAGGAATTACCATGGGTCCCGTGACAACAGCACGAAGTCTCGATAAAGCCCTCAGTCAGGTAGAGGATGCTAAGAAACACGGGGGAGATGTTGTCCTTGGTGGTGGCAAGGTGAAGGGGAAATCAGGCTACTTCTTTGAGCCGACAATTATTCTGGGCGCCAATAAGGAGATGGTGATTACAAATGAGGAGACTTTCGCTCCTGTTCTGGCATTGTATTCGTTTGATACCGAAGAAGAGGCAGTAGAGGCTGCGAACAACACTAGTGTAAGCTAATCTCCCTATTCTCTCATACCCCTTTCAATCATAACTGGTTTCTTGTCAGATGGGTCTGGCATCCTACTTCTTCACCAAAAACATTGATCGTACTTGGAGACTGCTTGAGAATCTTGAAGCGGGAATGATTGGGATGAATACTGGTATGCCATTAGCCGTATCTTGTATGAAAACCACTTATAGCGTACTAGGCAATGCATCAGCGGCTGAGTCTCCATTTGGCGGTATTAAAGAGGTAGGCTTCTTCCCATTCTCCTTGTTGATTTCTCTTCACGAGCTCCGGAGCTTGGGAGCTGCTCCGGGAGTGGCATGCTCACACGTCTTTCGTTTTCAGCTGCTCTCGAGACAGCTCTCAGGTTGAAGAGTTCTCTCCCAACTTTCAGCTATTCACAGTGCTAATCTAATGCTTTCAGTCGGGTTATGGGAAGGAATCAGGAAAAGACGTCGCTATCAATGAGTATCTGATCACAAAGACCGGAACACTGACTTTGGATGGGCATTTTTAAGAAATAGAATCATATTCAAGCTTTGCGTTAACTTTTTTCTCGCTAGACTCATTTTGTGGCTTACTATTAAATTGATTTAGTGCCCAAATATCACAGGCGATAGGGAAATACAAGAGTTAAAGGCTCTGAAAAGACCTCGCCTCGTATCGGTAGCAATTGCGTTGTTTGTCTCAGCCACTGCATACTCATACTAACCAACAATGGTATCTTCCGCCCGAAGCACTACCAATCAAAAGCAGTAAGCATTGCTTCCAACGAAGCGAGGGCATGATAACCACCTGATTGAGCGCATGAACAGCTGCAGCCAGATTATAAACGACGCCTCATTCGTTGAAAAGTTCCTGCATGTATATTTTAGAGAGACGCTTTTTCCCGGACTCCTTCTCCAATTGCCATTTTTAGCATTTTTCGAGGGAGCATTTCACAACGTGGCCAGAATAAGCGAGTGAGCATATGATGTCAATGAAAGGAGGGGTCCAATTGGAGCTTATGATTATCTGCCCAGTTGCATCGTGGCTGCCTGTCCGAGAAGATACAGCACCTCTGAAGCAGAGATAAATTGATAAGAAGAGCACCTATCCGAAACCCGGCATCCGCTCAACATCTGCAGAAATCGCCTTCTGACCCACATCTCTATATTGATTCTCCATCTTGCGCTTGAGGATGTCATTCCATACCTTCTCAGCTATACAAGCTTCGCTTGTCAAGATACTAGGAACTGCTTTGGATGCTAGAGTCACGGGTCCTCTCTTAATCGCGATCCTTTACTATCCAGAGCAGCTCAAGAGTATTCTACCAACTGACTTGCAGTCATGGGTGTCAAATCTCATCGTCATAAAGGCTCTTGCTGTCATTTTAGGAACCGATATCGTCCGAAAGGCAAATAACAAGTTTTCAGATCTTGTGTTGAATAATTTCAAGACGGTGAAATTCGTTCCAAGTGAGGAGTTGGTGTTGATTACGGGCGGCGCAAGCGGGATTGGACTTCTCATGGCTAAGCAGGTAAGCATAAGATAAGTCGAAAGAAAAGCGCCGTTAACAATTTGCAGTTCTCAAGTAAAGGCGTCAAGGTCATTATCATTGATATAAACACACCAACTGAAGAGCTCCGTTGGTCTTCCACCCCCAAGCCCTTGTTTCTATGTTGACATTGATAGCAACAAACATATTTTTCTATGAATCAGATGTAACGTCGCCCTCTAAGATAGCCGCCACAGCAGTGGAAATTCGTAAAGATCATGGAGACCCGACAGTCCTGATAAATAACGCTGGGGTTGGAGCCTGTCTCTCTATTCTCGACGGCACGGAAACAACTATCCAGAGGACATTTGAAGTCAATACGATCTCCCACTTCTGGTTGGCAAGAGAGTTCCTCCCTGCAATGATCAAAAAAGACCACGGTCACGTGGTGACAATTGCATCCTGTGAGGACCCAAACTCTATCATTTCTCTGCTGTTTTTGCTCGCAAAAAAAAAAGAGCATCACAAATGATGCATGCACTCTTCCTACAGCCGCATCTACCGGTGTTTAATCCCCTCCACTCCTTCGATATGCCGCTAAAGATAAATCCTAATTGATCGAATTCTAGTGGCTGGATATATTGTCCATGCTTATAATGTGGATTACGCTTGCACGAAAGCAAGCGCTGGCGCATTCCATGAAGGTCTGCATTCGGAGCTGCGTAATAAATATCATGCTCCTCATGTGCGAACAACGTGGGTCCTTCTTCCTGCTCAATTGAGCGCTTGCTAACAGCCAATAAGACTTGTGAATCCCAGCTGGACCAAAACGCCTCTGACTGAGCCACTTTACACAAATCCAGAGGTGAGGATCCCTGGCTCTCTATCACTTATTTGTTTTTTTCTTCATCTTTTCTTTTTACGTTGAGACATTTTTCTGAGTGATGTACTCCAAAGTCAACCGCACTTGGCGGCATTTAACCCTTGACTCCGGAAACACGCTGTAGAAGGAATTTGCTGACTTCCCGTGCAGTGGTGAGCTCATTTCTATACTAAATTGCTATTATACTCTAGGAGAGTTCCACGGCTCGGAGCTGTCTCATGGGCTTGACTCCCCGACTCCCCGACTCCCCAAAAAAATCGCAAAAGTCACGTACTAATTCATTGGCAGGAAGGGTCATGCGATGGAACCCGAAGAGGTGACTTCAGTCGTTGTTGATCAAGTGCTCTCTGGCCGCAGTGGACACTTGATCATTCCGAAAGAATTTAACCCCATCAGTACACTCCGAGGATGGCCAAATTGGCTTCAATATGGATTTAGAAACTCCATTTCGTTAGAGTTGGATCGGGTGAACTTCGCCAGAGCTGAGAAATGGGAGCGGTTTGATCAGGGGAGGTAGTGAGGGGCTTTGATGGCGTTTTCGCCATGTGATTCCAGAGATGGGTTGATCCGAGAGCCAGGATCCAGGCATGCGCCACTGGGAGCAGGTTGGACGGGTTTCAGCACCTCGTCCCAGCAGCGAGATAAAGTTTCGTGAATCGTGATAGGTAGACTTGGGCGAGATAGCAGGCGGGGAAAGGATATATATTTTCACTTGAGATGTTCTGCGAAAAATGCCGACTCTGTGCCATACAATCCCTCTGAAGCCCTCGACTGTTCCCCCAGGATGTATGTGATCTATAAATAGCTAATAATGCGAGGTCTTTTCCAAACCAATTGGGGCAGGATTGGAGGTCGCAGCCATCTGCAAGTCACCAAGACAGATGAAGTCATAATAAGCTTCGGAGACTTCTCTCAGACTCTGCCATTGATCTGTTGCGTCTCATCTGCGAGTGGCATCATTAGGTCCAAGCTCCGATAAGTGAACGGATTTCCGGGTCCGGGTTAATGGTGCAGCAGGAGGAGCAGATGCCGACGATCTCATCGTGATAATTAGTTGGAAGATGGGATCCTGGGTGGGACTGCATATGGTAGGGGGGGATGGATGTCTGTCTCAAGCCGCAATCACTTGCGGAGTGGTTCTGCTTGTCTGCCCAACATGGCACAAACCGTTGTCTTCAGCCACCAGAGATCTTTTCCAACGTTTCTTGCCCGCTCCAACTGATGAGCGCACACAGCAGGAAATGGGACTCGTGAGTAAGCCAATGACGGAGGAGCAGAGAAGGCCCTGTGCGATGGAGAGGGAAAAAAAAAGTCAATTGATGCCCACTTTCTGCGTTGGGGGAAACGAGAAGCTCGCCATCGTAAACTGGCGGGACCAGTCATGGCCATAACCGCTTTCCAGACTGGCTTGAGGAATGTCAAAGACAAGATTCCGCTTTGTAAAGTTCCCTCGATGTGCGCGCTTGCCGCCATTATAATCCCAAAGTCCTTTTCATCTTTGTTGCCACTACTGCTGCCGACCCCAAGCCGCCGCCGACGCCTTTCGACGTACCACTCACAGGGCAAGCCGCCTTCCCCGAATGGAATGGGTCTGCTTAAGCCTCATCTAACGCCTGTCGGTGCTGGGTCTAGCCGGAGCGAGAGAGGGAGGATGGAGGATGGAGGATGGAGGAGAAGATGGCCTGGGCATCGCCGGAAAGTTTCGTAAAGATGGCGAGGATGGGGACCCTCGCTTCTCGTATGTGTGTGTAGAGCCAAGTGTGCAGTGCAGGTTACGCCTCGACGCCGCCAGCGAGAGAGCCCTGCCAGGCGCGTTTGCCAAATGTACCCGATCTCCTCTAGCCGCTCTGCTGCATTCATTGGTGGCGCCCTGTCGTGTGAAGCCACCGTTGTAAGACCCATCTCAGATGGTCTTAACCTCCACATTGGTCCATGGCAGGATGAGAGAGTCTTGTTGCGGCCGGCGGTACGTCTCTCTCTAAACTTTGCTCTCTCCCCATGACCCAGTCGGAAGGGCTCCGTTGCGGCCAAGAGCTCTCTCGCGGGACCAGAAAATGTCTTGCAAACATGTGCTGGATGTCGAAATTCCGCTCTCCAGGTCTTGATAGTACAATTCGCCGAGACCGCACGGCTGGCCTCCCACCAGTCTCGTCTTCGGATGATGGCTCTTCACCTCTTTGACAGGAGAGGCTCGGTGAGACAGGGGATTCTCCTCGTGTTACTGTGTATATATTGTCGTTTGGCCTCCTGCACTGCATCTTTCCTGTGCGAAGCTATATTGGGTTATTGGGACGGTCATCGGAAGCGTGAATCGCAACCCCTCCACGTTGTACCTTCCATATTCACTTCTGCACGTAGCATATCTTGATTCAACAGAAAAACTTGTATTCTATATCTTAATCTGCACTCTCTCCTCACGCACTCGCAACTCTTTGCACTCTCCAAAATCTTCTTCCTCCCTCTCCCAACATATCAAAATTTCCAAATATATCAGCATGTTTTCTATCCTCAATGGTCTCCTCGTCGTCTTCGCCTTTGGCATCATGTCCATCATTCAACACAAACTGCGCCTGGGCTCATGGTTCAATCCTCAGAAACAACTCAACTGGGCCATCTTCAAGCTATCACCGAGTACCGCCCAGTCCGCTCACAGTGACACAGAGGCCTTGCAACTCCAAAATGTCAAACCCTATCAGTTCCCCCCATTAAGAGAACGAACCTCCGCCAAAGCGGCCATGGGCCTCAAACGCCTCGACACCTCTAACTGGCTCACTCTCGACGCCAACTACATACCTGAACACACCCTTCGGCTGCAATACCTATCTCGCAACCGGCCCCAAGTCATCCAGACCCTCACAGGCTCCGAAGCTGGATGTCACGAACTTCTCAAAATCGTTGCCGCTTTCCTCAGCAGCCGATTCCCTGCCCATTACACGACCTTCACCTCCCTCTCTGGACCAATGATCCAGAACCACCTCACAGGAGAGACGTTTCCCTGCGGCCCTAACGCACTACAGCCTCTTGAGATAGCAGCCAAACTCGCTATGGAAGACTTCAATCTCTTGTTCAAGAATGAAAAGACAGGAGATTATGACCTTCTTGCTTCGGCAACGCTGTTTCCTGCTGGTTGGAAACTGCAGGAGAGAATCGGTACATCGATGGCGAACTTACATACCCCAGTTCCAGGATGGCAAGAGAAGTTCGGGACGAATGTAAACCGGTGCGTACTGTCCTCTCTCTATCTCCGTCGTGTAGAGTTCCACTTAAACACGTAGCTAACAAGCAAACAGATACTTCGACCACCTCCAAGCACGGACTGCAATGGAAAGAACCAACTTCTTTATCCAATGCAACCCCGACCTCTTCCAAGACGCGCCAGAATCAGTCTCCACTCCAGAATCTTCTCCGGTAGCCACAGCTCAACAAGTCATGATCCGCCGCGAGAGACAGACCTTCACGCGGTTGCCAGAGTCTAAGGCAGTATGTTTCACTGTGAGGACGCTTATGTGTCCGATGACGGAACTGGGCGAAGAAGAGTTGAGAGCTTTGAGGAGTCAAGTCTTAGGTTGGGAAGAAGAGCTGAGAATGTACAAGGGATGGAGTATCTGGGGAGAAGCACTGATGGGGTGGTGTGAAGCCAAGCTCGGGGTAAATGAAAAGGAGAGTGAGATGCAAGACAGCTAATGTGAACGAGCAATAGGGATAGGCTATAGGGCAGCTGTAATATAGGGAAGAAAAGGATATAACGGCTGGGTGGCTATAGTTTTTTATGTTGGCGTTGTGGTTTGCGCTGAAATTCTCGTTATATAGCGGAGCGAACGCTTTCCTCCAAAAATATCGAAGATAGATAGCTGCTAGCGATGGCTTATAATATCTATAGGATTAAGAGTGACGGCTTACGATATATATTCAAGTTGGACGGAAAATCAATAAGAAAGAAAGTAGAGTAGTGCTCTGCAGTTGAAGATTGGATTTTGACATTGAATGAAAGTTTTGTTCCCTATTATCATTACTTGCTTTGAGGACTTATCCAACACGATATTTAGCTATAGAACGTACGAAGATTTGGCTGAGCACTTTGCTCAACCAATTATTCTCAACAACTAATGAGAGGCCCCCATCTCTCGAAATTGCTCTTGTCAAAGGAGACACCTCGCTAAAGGATCCTTTAAGTGGTCCAAACTCGTAAGTTGCAACGTTCCAACCTGCCCCTCTAAAGTCAAAAGTAGTGCCCCCCTGCAAGCATGAAAACCGGCTCGCTCGTCTAGTTACACAGTTTGCAATACACCATCTCTGCGAGTCCGAGGTGTGAGCAGGACTTGAGGTCGTCCATCTTTTCTGCGGAAAACGGGTAGATATCGGCTGGCGCGGTAGCAGACAGAAAATAACGCTTGCAACTGTATGCACTCGGTCCATCATATGCAAAAGCGTAGGACACCCAAAACAACTGGCGACAGCCGCCACCATGCCGATCGGTCCAAACAAGAAAAATGAGGTTCCATTCGCGAAGTGTGTCTGAAGCCACGGGCAATGCAAGAGGGCACAAGTAGGTTCAGGGTTTTCCCTCTGAGACAGTCGATCCACTGTCGCTCTCCGCGTTGTGCTCTGCATATGGATTGCAATCAAGATCGCTCTTTGCGAGAGTTACAACGAAGGCTTGAAGGCCCATTGCAATTCGATAGCCGGCGACCCCAAGCAGGGCGACTATGACGAGTAGGAGATTGATGATGGCGAGCAAGCAGAGGGGAATAGTATGCCAGAGCTGCACCTTGCGAAGAGGACAGCCACGACTCTTATCGCCCGGGCCACCTTCGGTTTCAACCAAGCCGGCCACTATGAACCGAAGTGGGCATTTTCGCGCCGGCGGCACGACGATAGTATCCGAAGAGTTTGAGGACGTAACGCTACTAGAGTCGCTATCTTTGTCTTTCTTATGTTTTTTAGACTTCTTGCCCTGATGAACAACCACGGTTCCTGAATGTCGTCGAGATCGACTGCGCGGTTTATCTTCTTTGGAAGAAGTCATGATGCTGCTGAGAAAGCTTGACATTTGAGAGATGAGGTCTTGAAAGGTCCAATAGGATATCAAGGGCAATACTTAAGAAGTTGCGAGCTGCCTTTGACTCGAGCATGGGGTCGAGGGGTCTGCTGCCCAATACGAAGAAACCTGATGAGTATCATGATCTTGGTTGCTGCCACAAGCCAAAAGCTCATGGCCATCGTGAGAATCCTCACCCTAGGTCGGTACTTGCATATCTAATCCTCTAAGACTGCCACACCTCCACGTAGATTCAACCATGACAAGAAATGAAGTCGTTGAAGCAGGTACTGTCTATCTCTCTCGTTCCGAGCCGAGTGACGTGGCATCAGTCAAACAAGTCCTCACACACCATCAAGTGAAGCATCGGGGTCTGTCTTCTTGCGATGAGGCTTTCGACTCCAGAATTCGCCCATCCGAGAGCGGTGCAGGCTTCATTCCCTGAACTAGTGGTGTGAAGAGCGTCGGCCGCTTATTGGACGCTTCACCAGGGTCGGGCAGCTTTCGAAAAGAAAAGGGTTGCAAGGTACCAAGTTACAATGATTTGATGATGGGAGAAGGGGGCTGGAGGATCCACACTTTGCTGAGACATTTGATCACACTGCCTGTTCATGAGGCTGGGTTCAGGATTGTCGAATGAGAAGGTGAAGAGGCAGCTGACTTTGGGCCATGTGCAAGACGAAGGACGATGGAGCAAAAGGGTGTCGAGAAAGGATAATGTGACCCACCTCGATCGTGTTCGCAACGATTACGTAGATAAGGTATCGATAGATAGGTAGATGTCCATGAGTGAGTATGTCGTTTGTGCGGGACTTGCAAAGGAGAGGGAGTGGAAGAGGGAGTGGAAGAGGGAGAGGGAAGATGGAGGGGGAGCCTCTCGCGCTTCGATCCAATTGTGGCCCGAGCGTCCACCAGGCACAGAGACGTCACCATTATTCCATACATCCACATCCCGTCTACACCCACCTCAGCTCTCTCTCTCTCGTCGATACTACGCCTCGATACATTGCGCAGACAATCCATGTGCCGCAATGGTGCTCGCCAATGTAGCCGCATCAGCCGGGGAGCAAACGTACAACGATGCGCCATCCTCAGACAGCGACCCATACTCCGAAGATGCAGGCATGCCGAATTACAACATCGATACTAGCAAATTCCCCCAGCCACTGCCAATCTTTGGCACTCTCTGGGGATTTACCCCCCAGATGCGCGAAAAGTTTACCACGGCTCAAATAGAGATGACACACAAGGAACTAGGTCGATACCCGACCAAAGAAGAAGCAGAAGCCTTTGCATATATCTCCAGCAAACACATCAGTACCATGTCATATTATCCCCCAATAGGGCTTGCCGCAGGAGCATGGAGGTCATACCAAACAAGAGCTACTCTTCGATTTCCTTTGTTTCAACCGGATCTAGAGAAATTCACGCCAGAAGAGTTCCCTTCTTCTCGACGGCCTATCCTAAGAGGAAGCCGCGCCGTGATAGCTTGGCACTCTTTAAGGACCCTCGCCCATATGGGTTCGGGACTGTTCATAAGTGGTTTTCTTATTACAAGCTATGCCGCCTCTGTTTCCAGTGCGGAAGTGCTGAGAGACCCGCGGTTGAAGGAGATTGTGAAAGCCGTAAAAGAGAGCGCACGTCAGAAAATGACTGCTTTGCAAAAGGATCGCGAGCAAAAGAGAAAGTCTGGCCAACAGCAACTACCAAGGCCAACGAATACTCAGGAGGATGATGCAAGTCCAACTGGAGGCATGTGGGGTAGTGAAAGTAACGAGGAAAGCGTGGCTGAAGTTGCGAAATCTTCACCAATCGTAGCTCCAAGACCCTGGCCAAAGGTTAGACCGGTGCCGGAAAAATCACGAGTGGAAGATTCTGGAGATCAACCATTTGATGCTTTCGATGATGCATCACCTACTGGGGGCCAAGGATCGTTGGAAGATGAGGCATTATATTCACGCCAGCAAACTGGTTCTGCTTGGGAGAGAATTCGGAGGGGCGAAAGGCCAGCCCAAAACTCCCAATCCCCGCCTCAAAGCGCATGGTCGAAACAACAAGATATGGCACGCAATACACAAAAAGAAAACTCTTCAAATAGTGACAGCTTTACTTTCTCTAAGAGCATGGAAGAGCGGTCTTATGCTCAAGAAGAAGCCCAGAAAGAATTCGACGCTAGAGTGGAACGAGAGAGACGTGGTGGTGATTTTAGCCAGAATGGCGGTGATCAAAAACGGTGGTAATTGTATGATTAAGGCTAATACGTGCTATGTATGCATTCAACTGGCGTCTAACGGACCAAAATGAAGTTCTGATTGTACTACATGAGAGAATATCTGTGTCTAGTTTGACTGTGATTTGATGACCATTTGGTCTGCTTGTGGAAAATCCACAAGCTCAGACCATGGCCCATACGATTGAGGAGTAGAATCATTCTAGAGGACCGCCATCTCGCTTGATTGAGGAGATTCATGCAAGTAATCAGCCACGAGTCACCTTTATCGATCAGGGAAAATTTTCTGAATCAGAACTTCAATGAAGTTAAGCGCTTCTTATCTAATAGATATCAAATCTTGAAAACAGTTGAAACTACGAGACCACATCAGAAGAGCTACCTGGCACGATTTACTGATTGTGCCAAGTCGCGGTTGTTTAACACTCTTCATAAAAGAAAGCTAGAATTCGATAAATGCCCCGTCGACCCCCCCCTTTACGCTAATAAATATTCCAAACAAGGAAGAAACCGTGAGGGAGGGTTTTCCTGTACCACAAAAGTGGTTATCTTTTTACCTCTTCGTACGATCAAATTCCTTGGATATGAAAACATTTTTGATCCCGTTCTTTCTCCTTGATATGTTGATTTATCCTCCGCTTTGGAAAATTAAGCGAGGTGGCTTTGGCCCAGCCTCACTCACTCAGCCTTCCATCCATTTCGACAAGTCGAAAAGAACACCATAATGGCCGATCGTACTCGAACGCATCGTGATGAGCGCTCACGCTCACCGCGCAGACATCACACGAACACCCACCGAACGCGCTCTCCCCATGGTCACCACTACAAGCGCAAACGTTCTCCAGAAGCAGCTTCAAACGCACCACTTCCTTACCATGCTCGTCAACTGACCAAACATGATAACGAGAAGCTGAAGCCTATATTTGCGCTCTACTTGGATATACAAAAGAGAATGCTTTTGGAAGATCTGGACGAAACAGAGGCGAAGGGCCGCTGGAAGAGCTTTATTGGGAAGTGGTAAGTTATGATGAGGGTGTTGGTGATAAAGAGATGAGGGGTCTAGCTAACATATGTGAGGAATCGTGGAGATTTGAGTGAAGGATGGTATGATCCTGAGACTCTGCAAAAAGCTGTTAAATCGGCTGCTATGATTGAAGAATCGCAAATTCAGGAGGAGCCAATATCTACAAGCGGGGCTGCAAGGCCCACAGAGGACAAAGTTGGTGAAAGTGATAGTGATGATCATATTGGGCCTGAATTACCGGGACAGGAAAGTCGATCTCGGGGTGGGAGAATGGGACCAAGTATACCCAACCTACAAGATTTAGAGCTTAAACAAGGTGTGGTTTCCTGTTGTGGTCTGACATTGCAACTACTAAATACTTACATCTGCAGAAATGGAAGTCGAAGATGGCTTGGCAAGACGTGACGACATCAGATTCGCACGCAAACTCGATCGAAAAGAACAGAAGGCCGCCCTAGATGAGCTAGTTCCTCGAGCGCAGGCAGGTACAAGAGAACGACAACTGGAGAAGAAGAAAGAGGTTAATGAGAAGATGAAATCCTTCAGAGAGAGATCCCCAGGCGCAGCAGAGGTACCGGATACGGAGTTGATGGGTGGTGGAGATGGGGTGGACTCGTTCAAAAAGGAGAAACAGGAATTTGAGAGGAAGAAAAATGAACGTGAGTTAAGAAAGGAAGAGTTTTTGAGGGCGAGACAGGCAGAAAGAGAGGAGAGGTTACAAGAGTATCGAACCAAAGAGGAGGGGACTATGACCATGCTGAAGGCCTTGGCGAAACAGAGATTTGGATAGCGGAGTTGCCTTTAAAGATAATGAACAATTAAGATACATATACGTCTGAATGCGAGAATATGTCATGTCTCGTGCCCGCAAGGAGATAATACGCTACATGATTCTTCTCTGCTCTCTATACTCAGCCTTATGTGGCAGCCTCGTCGTAGCCTTGCATGATCTGAGCGGAAACCTTATCATGCGATGAATTTAAGACTCTCCTCAATCAGCAATTCATACTTCTCCTTTATTACTTGTTATCAACGATGATCGAGACGACACTGTTTGATTCTGCAGGCATTTCATCCAAACCTGCCTGGTGTTGAAGTACGAGGACTTGAATGCTTCTAACTTTTATCAGAGGAATTCAATCAGCGCGCGACGCCATTGAATGGCAGGATGAAGACACTATGCAGAAGTTTTCTGCTTCTAAGCTCAAGTTTCAATGTAGGGCTTGTACGGAGTAGCACTGGTGGGTTGATATGCTGGAAAACGCTATCTACAACAAGCTTGCTACACGCTGCGAAAACCCAAAAGCCACTGCCCAAAAAGATTCTAAATAGAACTTCAGACTATAAGTATGATCAAACATCGACTCATCCGCGCTCTACCACTGACTTCACCATCAAGGTCTCCGAAACCCAAACCCAAACATAAACCTGGAGCCGCCCAAAAGCCACAAGCCAGCTCCTTTCGTGGCCGTAAAGCCCCCCTCATCTTAGGTGGCGTAGTCCTCTTCCTCTTCTCCTCCTCATTCGCCTACCTCATCGTATCCATAAACAAGACGAATACCACTCCAGCTCCAATCACACCAGCCACCCAACGCGACGTATCCACCCGCTACAATGCCATCGCTTCCACCTTCGATAGCACAATTGACTCAGCAGAATACTGGCTAGGACTGAGGTCTCTACGCAAGAAACTTGCCTCTCTCGCACATGGTGATGTGCTTGAAGTCTCCATTGGGACGGGCCGTAATCTGGAGTACTACGACTGGAACTTCAAGGGGTTTAATGGGGTCGGGAGACCGGATCGAAGGGGCAACATGAAGTGGGGCAAAGTCAAGAGTTTTACGGCTGTGGATAAGAGTCTGGAGATGTTGGAGGTGGCGCATGAGAAGTTTGGGACGATGTTCCCTGGGATAGTCGGCGTGAGGTGGGTGGTTGCTGATGCGGCGGAGAAAGGGGCGATTCCTGGGCCTCCAAGGAGTGCGGATGAGAGGAGTGGGAATAAAAATGAGAAATACGATACGATTGTGCAGACCATGGGGCTGTGCTCTGTGACTGATCCGGTGGCGTTATTGAGGAATCTAGGGGAATGTGTGAAGGAGGATGAGGGAAGGATATTGTTGCTTGAGCATGGTAGGGGACGATGGAAGTGGTTGAATAAGACACTGGATCAGAGTGCGGAAGCGCATGCAAATAATTTTGGTTGTTGGTGGAACAGGGACTTGAAGGCTATTGTGGAGGCGAGTGGTTTGGAGGTTGTGAAGATACAGACTCCGAAGTGGTGGCACGGTGGGACCACTTGGTGGATCGAACTGAAGAAGCCTAAATCGAAGGTCCCAGAGAAGTCTGTAAGAGAAGCTCCAGTAGCTCTCGAAGAAGCCACAGTCCCGACTAAAGAATTGAAGAAGAAGGGGCTATGGTAACGAGTAAGAGATGAATCTATTCGGAATTTGAGTTAGAACATCTTTTCATGTTATAAGAGCAGTGTATATGGTTGTTGAAGAACCAAATATGATACAAGCTCATATCTCTGAATTGCAAATAGAGAGTGTATATTAGATGTCTTTGATGAGATATTGTAAATAGAATCATAACGATCAAAAAACTTATAACAATATTGGGTCTGTGGTTTTTTCACACTTTTTCCCTTCTTAGTTTTTCTCTCATTTTTCTCATCTTTGACATTCCCCGTCGTCCAATGTTGATAATAACATACCTCTCAACTCGATCCTCCAGATAACCGCAATTTCAACAGTTCAACCTCACGATATGCACAAATAAGCCCCCTCTACAGAACCCTAGACTTTCGTCTTCAACAGTCCCTTGAAGAAATCGAAACTATTGCTATCACTCTGCAAATCCCACACCTTCCCAGTAGGGCGATCCTCCCAGCCCAGTTCCTCTGCCCTCAGCAAACCCCAATTCGTGGTGATGCCTTTTATCCTAGCCCTCACACCCCCTTCGGCCTCCAGCGTCACAATCTGATCCGTATGCAACCAGTGCTTGTAGTATAGCGTTTCCAGTTTTGAGTCAAAGCCCGTTCTGCAGAAACTTCTGTAGATGGTTTCGAATCTAGTGAGGATCCGAGCAAGCAACTTTTCTAATGTGAAGGGTGGAAGGTTTGATGGGAGGATGGCATTTAGGGACGTGGTTGGGGCGGCGTTGGTGGTGTTCAATCCGATTCCGACAACAAGGTCGTAGTTCCCCGATGAGTAGGAAGAGTTTACTAGGATGCCGCCTATCTTTACGTATGCTTCCTTTCCAGGTTTGGAAGGATCTTGGGCATCTTTCTTGGTTAGTGGTTTGTTTTGGAAGGGAGGCGTTGGGCAGCTCACATATATCATTGGGCCATTTTAACTTTACTGGAACTGTGCCATAGCCACGGTCGTAAGAATGAATGCCTTCAACAATCGCAATGGCTGCTAGGTACTGGATGAACACTACAGGAGCAGTGCTACTAAGCTCCATAGGGTGTTTTACGCAGACGGACATGATCAGAGATCCAGCAGGTGAGACCCAAACATTGGAGCCACGACCGCGACCCGCTACTTGCGTTGTCGCGGTGAACGTGAAGCCATTGGGTAGATTCGTGAGAAGTTTCGCATTTCTATGACTGGTCAATATAGTTTAAAATGAGAGATAGGGTTTACAAACTTCTCTAGAATTGTGTTTGTACTCGTGACAACCTCTCCATAGAGCAGATATTTGCCAAATTCATCTGACTCGCTAACCTTCTCCTCTTGATATTTACGAAGATTTGCATAGAATGAATGATGATTGAAGCAAGGCGTTTCTTTTGTACCTGGCCATTCGTTTTCGTGAGGGATAAGACGTTTCGTGATTGTATTGTAATCGACTACTCGGTCTTCCAACCCAGAGTTGTCAACAGGTTCGTTAGTATCCCCATTATCTTTTTTCAAAGTACCAGGTAATGACTCGGTAAGAGCCTTCACTGACCATCTCGAGTCTTGCTTCTCGAGATGGAACATATCATTTTCCCCTTTGATATACTCTTCTCCGCCTTCTTTAGTTATGATGTCCTCCCAAGACAATAGCAACTCTGGAATGAGATAGTGATGCACAGATGATAGATGTAAGCGAGATAAGGACGGTACTGAGGCCGACTCCTGGCTTACTATTAGATCTAGCTTAATGAGGCAGGCCTTTAAGAAATCAACTCGTGATTCATCGTCCTCGGTCAGAGCTTCGATCAAGGCAGGGTAATCTGGTGCATTTGCTTTTGAATCGAGATTTACGGCTGCAAATCTGGCCAAGAATTAGTTTGAAACGCTCATATGAAATCAATAAACTCACTCTGGATGTGGTCCAGTCAACAATGCAGCTCCTTCACCAATCTTACAGTAGACTACTGCAGCTGAGCCACCAGCAATGTCGAGAGAATCAGAATAATTAGCAAGAATTTCAACACCCTTGTCTCGATACTTCTCAGCGTTCACGAAGAGGCCGCCACCATTGTAATAACTGCGAAATTTGTGTGGCACAAGACCACTCTTGAACCCTTCCTTGATAGTCGTCATCTCTACAGCTTTAGCTCCGGCTTCACTGTGATATTTGAATCCTTTAAAAGCACATCCTCTGCAAGTTCCTGGGAAAAAGGAAAGTTCTCGGGACCCTACAACTTCTAGTTCTCTGTTGCCGATCTCAAATTCGCATCTCGAGCTACCATAATACCCCCCTGCACAGAATCCAAGATAGGCTCCACCTCTTCGGACGTACTGGCTAATCTTTCTGTTTCCATCACCGTTCAAAGACCGACAGTATCCCATGTCCGCTCCACCTGGGAACACAAGAAGAGCACATGAAGCGGTCCATGGCTCTTTGAGGATTACGGAATCCGTCACAGAAATTACCGCGTAATTTGGCGAAAGTAGCCGTCGTAGACTATACAGACAGTGACGAACAGATTCAATAGTGCTCCCATTACCTCGAAAATATCAGCAAGATTATTCATAAATGTGGTAGGGTCTAACCTGAGTACACTAAAACGTTCATTCGCCTCGAAACCATTTTGATTCTTCGCAACCGAGCTCCCAAATTCTCAAGTCGATTAAGTTTTTTATTCGATAACAGTCAACAATGTCGAAAACCGAAGACAATTCAAAGTTTGCTGCAACAGTTGATGAGGATGAGCCGGATGATTGGTAGGGAACTTTCAACCAAGAATTTGAAGTCCCAACAAACTGAGATTTTCTACAGGGACAAGAGGATTTTCAGTACAGGCTGTGCTGGTGAGTTGTGGTCTTCGAACTTGCGAAGTGGAAAAGTTCTCACTGGTATCCAGCTGAAAACATGAAAATGACTGATTGCTACTTTGAAAAGAAGGATTGGAGACTGTGCAAAGACGATGTGAGAGATCCTCTGGTCTTTGGCGACTGCTATTCACGCATCACGTGCATTGCTCCTTCACTCATCTTCTTACTGAACGACTGGACAGCTTGAAAACTTTAGAAAATGTTGGAAGCAGCATCAAAACGATGAGAGGACTGGCCAGAAGGATACCTGAGTGTGCTGAGAGAACCAGCTTATTACTTCGCAACTAGAACCACGTTTCTATATTCATGAAAGGTTTATTGTATAACACTAGACCTGATGCAGTTGTGATATTAATTAATATTGGTCCTCTATCATGTGGTCTATTAAGATTATTACTCTTGGTGTTGTCGTTCTAATTTAGTCTTCTACCTAGGAGATGGGGAGCGCGTTCCTGAGGTCATCGTGACTTCGCGTGGAGGATCTCCAAACCTAAACATCAAAAATGTCGAATTTAGTGCCTAGAGCAGCACGTTCTGCCACGGCGAACAAGTTATGCGCACCTATCTCCAGGCTCCTTACACGAGAAGCGCGGCAAACGGTTTCCACAAGATGGAACGGCCCAGCACATATCTCGAGATCAGTTTCTTCGACTGCCAGGAAAGCTGCTACACCAGCTCCAACATACGCCCGCAAGTCTGCTCCTGTTGAAGCGTCAAAGCCCCCTCCACAGCAGCCAAAGCAGCAGCAACAATCGATTGATGATCAATCACCTATCAGAGATATGACGAATGGGATAGCGGACGAACCACTGATCCTAGATGAAGGGAGTCGACAGGTTGACTGGACTCGATCCTTCCATGGATTGTCAACGCAACCGTTCTCGAAAGAAGCAGCGGATGTTTTAATGGCCGCTATACCCTTTGATGATGTAGAGGTCAAGCCCGATGGTATTATATTCATGCCAGAAATCAAATACAGGCGGATATTGAATAGGGCTTTTGGTCCAGGTGGCTGGGGTCTAGCACCCAGAGGAGAGACAATTGTTACGGGAAAGAGCATAACGAGGGAGTATGCGCTCGTCGCTCATGGTCGGTGCGTATTCAACTCGGTGCTATTTTAGTGTTTGCTAGAAACTAATATCAATGTCACAGTTTAGTCTCAGTGGCCAGAGGTGAACAAGATTATTTCTCCCCGGAAGGTATTCCCACCGCAACAGAAGGCTGTAAGTCAAACGCTTTGATGCGGTGTTGTAAAGACCTCGGAGTTGCCAGCGAACTTTGGGATCCTCGGTACATCAGAACATTTATGAAGGAGAGGGCTAAGCAGATATGGGTAGAACATGTACCTACCAAGAAGAAGAAGCAGATCTGGTTACGAAAAGACGATGAGCCTAGATACCCATTTAAGGTATCTTCATACGGCGCGTAGAGGTTAGATGGATAAGAATTTAATGCTCTAGATACTATTCGCAAGAAGTGGCCAGCTGGATTCCAGAATGTACCGGTCAGCCATAGGGCTGCTCAATAGCAGTCAAATCACAACTCTCAAAACAGACAAATCTTGGCACTATGATGGAAATATTAGTGTAGGATTACAAGAAGACATCCTGGAAGACGATCATTCTGATCGTAGGAAGTCGATGTATACTGGACCATATAATTTAAAAAATCTCAAAATATCTCCCAGCTCCTTAATCAGTGTATACAGTGAAAGGTCTAGTGTTACAGTGATACATGTTCGAAAGTATTTCTACTGGTCTGGTTCAACTGTGCACATCACTTTATCCATTATGTCACTGAAAACAAGTTAATATGCATGCGCTGTTGAGCAGTTGAGAGTTTAATCACATAGAGCGTCTGGAAAGTCATGATATGGCAGGCAAGATAAGCCTTGGAAGTGTTTAGTCTAAGAATGGAGTTAGATTATTCTACTCTAGTCATGTGATTGTCCTCATATCAGATTCAATCTGGTTCTTATCTCGAGGGTTTCGTTCTCTCTGCATAGGCCTTCAAGTCATTCGCCCAGTCCTCAAATCTTGCAACAACCTCGGTTTTCATGCCAATCCAAGTGATAATGTGTGCTCCCGGCCCTCCGAAAGTGTTCCAAGTCTTATACTCAATTTTTACCCTCCCATCTGGTAGCTTCGTTTCCAAGAACTCTTGTACTCTCTCAACTCGCAAGAAAAGCTTGCTGAGAGGAGTCTCGACGGATTTCCAAACGATGGATATTCCCTGCCGACCATCTCTCTCGATCTCCTCGATGGATACCACCTCATGGTCAGTGAGCGTCGTGCTAGTGGGCCCTCCTTCTTTCATTCTGGTGTGGAACTTGGTTCTCGTCCCTACTCGAAGCCTGGTCGGAGCGTCTTTCAAGAGGATGTCAGCCCTAGAGACGAATGTGTTCCATTCTGACCAGGTCGAGGTCTCCAGAATCGCATCTACGACCGTGGCAAGTGGTGCCGATATTGTGGTTGAGGCGACTACTGACCAAAGATTGTTTGATGGGTAGGTTGGAGTTGGGATAGGGTCCACAGCACAGGATTTAGTCAAGGGAGACTTTGAAGCTGGACTGGGTGAAGCCATTGAGCAAGGAGATTTGCAAGCGCAAAAGGTGAGGTTTCGGTCCTAGTTCGAGTGAACAAGGATTGTGCTGTTGGCATCGATTCTGTCATCCGAAGCAACGCAGCAAACGGAATCGCTTCACTGTGACAGTTCTTTGGAGACGTATAGCTTCTAATCTCGGGCCAAGTAATATGAGGATGGCCTGTCTGAAGAGAGTCTTGTTGGCTTCAGTTCATCGGTCGTCCAATACGAGTTTGTGATTGGCCAATTGAGATACTTGTAGAGCCTCACTAAGAGTTGTCATTTTGGAGTTCATGAGTAGTCATGTCTACAAATGTTATTTGCAAGATGTTTCCATCAACGACAGTCTACGGCGAGCGCCTCATGCTATCTCATGGGATCCATATGAAGCTGCTCAATGCTTCGGGTGTCTGGTGAGTGTTTTCAAAATTCTGCTCCTATTTTTGAAACCTCATCTCAGTATGAGAGGCCATAGGGGTGCATTGATGTTATTAAGATTCAGAATGTCTTTTCTTCCTGTGAGCCACATCAACAACTTTCTCGGCGCCTCTCGTTCCGTATCGCTCCACAACTCTCTCTCTCTCTCTCAGAAGCCCAGGTATGAGAAAACGTTCTCTTCAAAAATGGAGATTACGCCACTTCAGAGGCTACTGCATGCAAGAGCGATCTCAAAACGCGATGAAGCCGGGGGCAATTGATTGCAGCAATGAGACGGCTCGCGGAGTTTGACGAAACAAGGCATACGAGGAGCTCATGTTCAAATCTTTTTGGTGAAGATAGCTTTGCCTTGGAAAGCTCCAGCTCTTCGCCCTCACTTGCCATTAGTTTCGCAATAGCGAAGGGTTAGATGGATACAGTCATTCATAGCTCACTGAAGCTTATAAGATCCAAAACACGTGACTAGAGATCCGGCCGAGAGGAAGACTAAGTGGCTCATGCATTGAAGCTTTTGGATAACCTTGGAAGCTCAATGGAAATCTTCCATCGCTTCGCTTTGCTTTGTTGAGCCGTCATTTTCCCCCGAATGAGGAGGTCTGCTCGGCTCGTCTAGGATGCTTACTGAAACTCGATTTCGAATGGAACATTAACTCAAGTACATATCTTGACTTAGCAGCAGAATTGTTCTTCCGCCGCTGATCATCGGATAAACCAGATTCCCCGCATCGTGAGCGTAGCTTTATCGTTTTCATTGCCGGAGTGCCACCCTCCGCAGCCAAAACGACCCTGTGCCTGAATTAGTTCCAACCGACATATATTCAATCTAATTTGAGAATTGCACCCGATCAAGCGGAATTCATAGTTGAAATCTCCAAAACTTATATAAGATGACGAATGCTTCTTGTTCTTTTCCGGTTCGTTGTCGCTTCGGGTTTCTGAAAAGCAGGTGGTCGAACAAGCCAGGCTAAAATCCCTAGAGTTGATCCAAGACTTGGAGCCGCAATCATGACATCCATGATTCTTTCGATTTTGGCAGTGGCTCTGTCCACATCATCTGTTACACAAGGAGCAGCAGTCCCAGCAGTCCCAGCCCATAAACATTCCTGTAGTGCATCTTCCTACTGGCCGGGATGGGCAGGAATCAAACACACGTTCATTTTGTAAGTCTCACGGTTAACGTGATAGCCTCAAGAACTGATGAGCATATCAGTGGAGATTCCTACACGCAGACTGGATTCGAGACTAATCTTACACAACCAACTGCTGGCAATCCCCTAGGGAATCCAACCTACCCAGGTTATACTGCCTCCAATGGCCCTAACTGGGTGGATTACCTAACCGTCAAATACAACAGCTCTGCCCTATTGACCTACAATCTCGCCTATGGTGGTGCAACCATTGATGCTGCTCTCGTCGCGCCTTACGAACCAACCGTAATCTGCATCAATCAGCAAATCGAATCAGAATGGTTCCCAGCCTACGCCGGATCACCCGCTGCCACGCCATGGACCTCCTCAGATACTCTCTTCGCCATCTTTGACGGGATCAACGACGTAGGTAATTCGTGGTGGCTGGACACAGTAACTCTCAACGCCAAGATCTTTGCTGTTTACCACGGCCTCGTTGACGAGCTTTATTATGCCGGGGCCAGGAATTTCGCCTTCTTGAATGTGCCGCCGGTTGATAGGAGCCCGCTCGCGCTGGCAAATGATGCTGCCAGTCAGGCGAGCGAGAAAGCCGATATCGCGTCCTGGAATAGTGCGTTACTCAACTTGACCCAGGCGCTGAAGAAGCAGTGGCCGGATCTGAACATCTTCACCGTGGATACGAACAAGTACTTCACTGAGGTTCTGGACAACCCGGCGAGTTTCCCGCAGACGGCATTGTATAAGAATACGACTGCTTACTGCACATCATACGAGAAGTAAGCTATATGGATGTAGGAGAGACTGATTTGAGCTAACGAAAATAGTGGCACACCGGCTACGGATACCTTTACGGGCAGCTGTGGAATTCCCGTCAATGAGTACTTCTGGTTGAATAGCTTGCATCCCACGTATCCTATGCATGATGTTCTAGCACAGCAGGTTGCCGCTCAGCTGATAGCAGGACCAAATGTTTGTTAGATGTACACAAAAATAGCAAGTTTTTGAGCCGAGTTGAATTAAGTAAAACGTGACTGATTTTATAACTTGGCAAGAGATGCATTATTTGAAATCTCGCTTATTACCGATACAACTTGGCTTAACCCCTGAACACTTTATACATGTTGAGATATCATAAACTATGAACTTAATACTGCAACTCACTTGCAACACGCTGCACTTCCACCTGCAACAACCAGTTGGCTCACCTTATCTGTAGCATCCGTCACAGCACCGTGTCCAGCAATCTGGCTCGGTGTGCTGCAATAAGAAGGAGGCACATCCAATGCCGGATTCTTGTCAAAGAAATTTCTCGGCCTCAAGAGAAGAGTCATCGGCTCGGCAGGCATGACAGGGAAATCTTCAGGAGATGGGAAGTGTGTGATGCCAAAGGTGTGCCAGAGGACGATGTCTGTATTCTCGATGGAGGCTTCACCGTTGGCAATCCATTCTGGGATCCCTCGAGATGGTTCGCCAGAGGTCTGTGGCACGTGGCGACCGGCGGGGTGGATTTGTTCATCATCGTCTAATGTTATTAGCAAGATGATGCAGTGGTGGCAAGAATACTTACATTTGGTGACATGAACAGCGTGGCGGGCAAATCCAGCGCGCTTCCATACCAGGGAGCCTTCTTTAGGCAAGAGTTTAGGTACTTCTCTACTTACCAGCTTGTAACTAACTGGCTTATGACTGTGGGGATTGAGTTTGTTCTCGTTGGCCATGTCCCATGTTCTCGATGTAGCACCATCATAGTCAGCAATCGCTTCTTTGACCTTGGTGTACTTTGTTTTCTTGGCAAAAAAGGCGTTTCCAAATGGATTCTCTTTGCTGCCAACTTCGCCTGCTCCTTGTGTAGCATCAACTTGGAAAACGGTGTTGTTCGGGCCGTCGATATTCGGGTCAATTCGCAAGCAGAAGAGATGTTGGTGGTTGTGCGCGTTGACTCCTGGGTACACTTCTGTTCCCCAGCCTTTTGTATCCTCTCCTGGATTCATTGCGTAAGTATTTAGGATACCAGTGAGCTTGATCTCCAGTTGGATAGTCCCATCTTGGTGGAAAATCCAGTAAACACAATACTCATAGTTGGCGGCTGTAAAGATATGAGAGATAATGAGCTTGCGTCCTCGAGTAACAATCACAGAGTCGTCTCTGAAATCGGTGTGCTTGAATAAGATGCCTGCATCCTCTTCATGAATGCAAATTGCATTCTTAATCGTTGTGCTTTCTCCGGCTCTATTCACGAAAGCGGCATCCTGTGAGAGAGTCAGCTTTTTTGGCACAAATATGCAAAATTAGGATACAGACCATATAATGAATTGCTCCTTTGCAATCGCAGCCCAAAGAAAGACTGTTGGTCATGTAGCCGCCACCATACTCTCCTAGATCGAAAGCATGCTTCCTTTGGTGGGGATGTTCTGGATTTCCATATGGCACCACCATCTCAGACAATGACAATCTGTAGAAAATAGGCCGCTCAGTTCCCTTGTCATTATATGTGATATTATTGAGTACGATTCCTTCCTTGTATGTGAAACCGACGTGGACCTTGAATTTTTGCCATTCAATAACTCTCCCATCGACTTTGAAAGAGACACCCTCTGGTTGAGTGATATTGATAGGCTTGATATCTTTTCTGTAGCCTCCTTCTGCTTCGATAGCTGCTGGGTGATAGTTATTGGGTTTCGATTTGCTGAGGGGTCTGCGGATTTCAGGAATATCGATGTGGATGATCTCCTGTTTACCTGCATCGAAAATAGGGCAGAAATCGAGGGGAAAGGAATATTGACTGTCATCTATATGTGGCCGGTAGTACATAAGAGCTTGCTGTAGACGCACGTCGCTACCAAATCTGTGATCGTAGCCAATCGTCCAAGCTAGAAATCTTCAGAAACATTTTTAAATCGGGCTCCTTCATACATACGGTCACAATATACTTTGTGCATATCTTCTTTTGGAACACCACTGAGCACACACTGCTCAATCACTTTAGGGTCTTTGCGACACACGTGCTCGACAATCTGGAGGTCCTCCATAGTAATCTGATACTCATTAATGACTAAAGCTCAGAAGAAGCAGTAAAACTTACCAATGGCTGGACGCCATCCATTTGCGCCCATTTAATAACTCTCTCTGACTTCAGATCTACCAGGCCATCAAAAACTCTTCCACCAGGCGCAATCACGATCACTTCAGCCACTCTTAATGGCCGAGGGGTGCTGCCAGGACTCTGCAGCCATCGTAGCATCTCCTGCTTTCGTGGTTCCTGAAGTGTAATGGCATTATAGTAGAGCTGGCCGTATGCCTTTCGTACAACTTGGACTGCAACTTCAATTTCGGCATTGGAGAGAGGATCAAATGGATGTGGAGGAGGTGCGGTCCCGGAGATATGGTGAGCGACTGACTTCAGTCTTTCAACAGCCATTGTGAATAATAGTCAAAGGAAGATTCAAAAATCTCAAGGTGGGACGAGATGAGAAATGTGGGCAGGAACCAGATGATATATGAAAGAATTCAGGACTTGAAGTATCAATCGGGTCAACGAACCAGCAGGAGGCAAGAAAATGGTTTTCAAATTATGAGAAGCTCTGTGGACTTTTGACGACCCCTCAGATGCACGATATCTCCAAGCTATCAGTGCTGCATGGCCGGTTGTACTGTAGCACCAAGCGATGAGGATCGTTGGTTGGATAAGGGTCTGGTTGATAAGAGGGCGGGACTTCAGTTCCAGATACGGTTTAGTCAAAAGTGGGGATTGTATTGAAGGGAACGACCATCTCCCTCTTGACCAAGTCCAGTATATATTTCCCTTAGACAAGACAAACAGAAAAGAAGTTACAATTTTGGGCATTTCAAAACGAACACATGCAAACTTACAAGAGGACTCCTGGCCGAATCCTGCTATGTTGTCACGTGATATTCGTATTTACACAGTTCAAGATGTGGAAAAGTAGAGTGAAGCAAGATTGATTCTTCCGGAGACGATCCTTGAATCTTTTGGTCTCTCGGGAGCCGATTGATAAAAATTTCCCCTGTGAAGTGCCACCCCATGATTCCATGTTATCAAACATCCCGCTCAGCATAACTTTTGATCATTCCCTCCAAGCTAGGTTCATATTCCACCAAAGTGACTTTCCCCGTCTTCTCATCTACAACCGTGTTTGCTTGAATAAAGACCTTTCTAGGTTGTTTATTCCTCAAGACCTCGTTCCGAATCTTGGTACCCCAAAAGTCTGGCTCCACCTCTGTCATCTCATTATATAATTTTGATCCTGCCTCAAGATCCGCCGTGCTTTTATAAATGTGCAACTTCTGTAGATACTCCTCTACAGCCTTCCGCCCGACTGTGGGAATCTTCGATCGATCGACTTTGATGGTCAAGTCAGATAGGTCCTCATTCTTGTAATCGAATTTGCAGAAATCCGAAGGAGCATCGAGGAAACACTTCAAGATGCTAAACCGGGCCTGACTATGAGCCTGTCCCCATTTTCGAGATTGAGGGTTCCATAGCTCTAAAGAAGCCACACCAGCACGAGCCATAGATAGGTATGCTGCATAGAGCAAATCGCCAGCCTCACCGTCCATGTTTTCGGTACCGTCTCCGTGGCCGAATATCTTCAAAATCTCAAAATCACATGATAGTGCCATGGCAACACACTCGGCACGGCATTCTTCATAACTGGCAGCTATGCTACCAAAGACTGAACTCCATGTCTGCCCTGGCTTGTAATAAGTAGTAATTGGCTTGTTGGTGATGGGACTAATTGGTGGTGATTTTGGATCAAAATTAAACTTTCCAGGCTCAGTCTCTTGCAGAAGCTTGCCTGTTCCATGCCCAAGCAACTCGTGGATCCCAACCTGAACCTCGAAGGCATCGTCCCGATATTTTTGATATATTTCAAGGTCATCTTCGGCAATGAAAGGGATCTTCTCGTTGGGAGCCTTCGCACTAAGAACGTTGCCCAATGAAACATTTTTGAACCCTTCAGATTGTCGGATATCATCGTAATTGGGAATATTGATTCCTGCTGGAATTCCACTACCAGCGAAAGACAAGACTTCTAGGGAAGTGAAGTCTGGGCTAAGAAAAGAGTCCTTTTCGAAGGCTTTTGACCATGGGAGTTTGGGTATCATTGACTCGGCAGCGTTGACAAGAGCACCGAATGCTCTCGTGCGCTCCAGATTCACAGTAGCTGCAAATCCTGTAGTCATTGTTTAGCATATTAAGTGACATGACATAGAGGCTGGCATACCTTCCCACTCTCCTCTCACCCCATGGGGATCTCTATAGGTTTCAACGAAGCCAATATTTGATTCGACCATAGGGCCTTTATCTCGAATCCAATATCTTTGGGCGTCCTTAAAGGCTTCAAGAGAACCCTCTTCAAAAGACTTGGCATATGCTAATTGCATGTTCTTTTGGTTCTCGTTTGAAGCATTTTCAGCCGCCTTTTTGTGGTACCCAGCAATGATAGCCATCTCCTTGGAATGGTCACCATACACGAGGTTAAGTTTATGGCCTTTCAAGGAACCACTCTCGAATTCGAAAACAGTTTCTTTGCCAATGTCACCGCCTTCTGGTGGGACCGCTGTCACAGCTGAAGCAATCAACAAATCGAAGGTTCCATCCGCGTTTCTCCTTAATCGTGTATTCTCCTACAAAATGTTACAACAGTTCACTTCATCTCTTTCAGATGAATGTGATAAGAACTTACAACAAGCAATCCTTTCTTTTCCAAGAAATCAGATACGGCGCTGATATCCGCTTTGGTTATGCCCTTAGAATCAGGGTAATAGGTCGTCATGTGCCCATCATCTAAGTAGCCTAAATGCATGATAGCGCTACTATCACTGGAGAAAATGGCGCCATTGGTAGCTTTGTAATGTTCGTGGGCTTTGGAAGAAGTGGAGGCCAAAGCATCAAAAGCCTTTTGTTGACATCGTGGAATAAATTTAGAATCTCCGAACCCTTTATAGTTTCCACAGTTCCCTAAGAACTGAGAAGAATATTCGAGGAAATGCTGTAAATCCTGTTCTGTAATGCCCGCTTGTTTTTGTAGACTCTTCCAGTCACCTTTGGAAGACCTGTAAAGCTCAACTATGAAGTCGAAGATGCTCTCAGATTCAGGCGAGACTTGACGAAGGGTGATGCGTGTTCCAGTAAAAGCAGCCCTGGCAGTATGGTCAGTACAAATACAAGCACAAGTTAATGCTACCGTTCTTCTATCCAGACCGCTGTACAGAACAGAGGAGCTCATCATACCTGCTGATGTAGTGGGCGTAGCGAGCTTGTTGGTCATTCAGGGCCTCAAAGTGCTTTTTAATGACAAGATTCACACTACTCGGAGGGGAATCAGCCAAGAAGTTTTTGAGTTCCTGGGCGTCCATTGTGAAGTGTCTTTGGATGCTCGATAGTCTGAGTAGAGCAGTTGAAGTTGGCAACATCACACGCTTGAGAGGGGTCAAGCACTTATATGCAGGAGAGGAGGGGCTTAGCGTCAGGCTGCGGTTGCCTATCAGCGAATGACAAGGCAGGCTCCGGCCATTGAGTTTCAGTCGCCATTTTGACATGATCTTGGGACGATAGTATTATTTTTTGGTTGTCACTTTCACATTCGAGTGCCTAATTTTACCAGTCTCACTTGAATTCACACGGACCACTTCTCAACTACAGGTGGCAGGTTTTTGGAGATTGGAGGAGGAATAATAGTACAACATGCTTGTGTATGTAGGACTGACTTCGGTTAATTACCAAGGGCCGGCAGCTTGCTTTAAGAGCCAGTCAAAGTCTGCTAAATTCTGAATGAAAATGACTACAACGAGTGGCAGATTTGGGTTACAACATGACATTTATCAACATTAACTCGGTGCAATATCATTGATACCTACAACGGCTTTTGGAGGTTACTATGGAATAAGTGGTTTGGGCGGAGTGTTTCATTTTTGGAAGATGGTAATGCTGCTATACAGCCATCCTAGATGCATCCACATGTTAAGTGGACCTGAATCCTTTGTTCTTGCTTTCCATGGTTTTCGTAACTTGCAATTCTGATTACAAATGCGCCGTAGCAATCGAGACCCATGCCCCAAGGCCAAATGCAAAGCGACCGGTCATGTCGTATCCCACGCCCGCTCCTCTAAACTATTCCCGTCACCAATCTACCAAGCCATCTCATGTGGTCGGTCACCCTTGCGCAGGCTGAAAGTGCTGGCAAGGTAACTGATGAGCAATGGTTCCTTCTTGATGGTGGCTAGGAGAGACTTGTCAACTGCCTTTTGATCCGCGGCACGGCTGCTCGACGGCTTCTTCTTCTATAAATTGATCAGAATTCGAACTGGAAACTGGTAATCTAGCAGAACTTACCTCTGGCTTTTCTCCTTGCTTGAAGAATGCTTCCTCGCCCTTCTTCTTGTCACCCTTCTCCCGTGCAAAGTACTTGGGTCCAGCAATCTCCTCAATCTTCTTCTCATCAACACCAGCCAACTTGATCTTGTGGGACGTAGCGATCACATAGCGAGCATTGACTCTTCGGAGAGGAACACCGTTGATCTTGAATGGACCAGTAACGAGGAGAACACCTTGCTCGAGGTTCTTGAGGAGGATGACACGCTTGCCACGGAATCGGCCAGCAAGGAGAATGAGGACGGTACCTGGAGTAAGACTGGCGCGAGGTTTGGAGGCTCTGATAGATTTGCGAACCTGATATTCAAATTAGTCTCGATCTAAATAATTTGATGACTCTCGCTGGCATGGCCGTGTAAGAGTGCGATTGCCACAGCCGCAACGCTGTGAAAGCTGCGCAATTTGCAGAATAACTCCATCTATAATCTAGCTAATCAAGAACATATTGTAACGCACCTTCTTTGGTTGAGCCTCGTCCTCTGCAGGGTACCACTTCTTCGCCTTTTGGCTGTGGTGAGGGACTTCTCTCGTACCCTTGCCGAAAGACTTCGTCTTACCCGCAGGTTTCTCTGATACAGCCGGCATTATGGAAGGAAACCGCGTCGATAGATGTTGGCGGTCGTGGTTGTTGTCGAAATTGTCGCTCAGGAGCAGATCTAGAGTCCAAATCTTGAGTGTGTGGGCGTTTGATTCAAATTTAGCGAGAAATAATCACGTGTTACGAGGCTAGTGGATTTCTCCGTGCCGCCGCCTTGTGGAAGCTCCAAGTTCCAGGCTGAGCTAAAGCTTCGTAACCACAAGAACAAGAACAATCACAGCAACAACAACAAAATATTACAATGGCCACCCCGCTTATTACGTTCAAGGCGGGTATATGCGATATAAACGTACGACTTCAAGATCTATTCTTACTCTCTGGCTAAACTAACTTGTCTAGACCGACCGAAAGCCATATTCAGTGGTCCCAAATCCAGCTCCAGGCTATGTCTATGTTTACTCCGATGGCGGTCAGTACGAAATAAGAGTACTGATGAAAACGTATCTAATTCCTCAGATCTCCTCCACTTTTGCTGGCGTGAACGAAGCAAACCTATAGACGACGAAGAGAATTTGGATTTGGTAACTGTTCCGTCAGATTGCACATTCGAACCCTACGAATACAAAACCTCGGACCAACCAACTTCTAGAACTAATGGCCGCATATTTGTCCTCAAGTTCTCTTCCTCGTCCCAGAGGCATTTGTTCTATATGCAGTCAAGACCTCAACGTGCAAACGACCCTAGCTGGTTTAGCCCAAGAGACTTGAAGATTGGTGAAATCATCAACACATTATTACAAGGAGATGAGGTTGATGTACCAGCTGAAATTGCACAAGTAAGCGGGGCTCATGGAGGAAATGACGATGAAGATGAGACAATGGAGGATGTCGAAGGTCATGGCGACTCAGCTGAGCAGCACCAGGGAGGAAGCGGAGGGGCTGGACCGGCTGCGACAGGTGGAGATATCAGGGAGGAAGGATCAGGTGCACGGGAAGGAGGAGCTGATGGCGGAAGAGCGTAGGTCAATTTCCATTGCATGACATGCATTGCGTGAAGCATTCACGATCAGGAGTTCACAGGAAAGCCAAACGAATAAAAGTTCTTGTACTGTTAGACAGATACGTCCCGAATGAGAGTTGAGATTCGAAGCATGGATTATTCGGCTTATGAACGGGGCTGACGATGTGATCAGTGCTGGTTCAGGTCCTACAGACCCTGCAACAGTGGTCCAAAACTTCCTCAACTCGCTGAAAACGGGACAGGGTATGCAACCAACACAGGGTAAAGCTTATACCACTTTACCCGATCTCCTCCCTGCGTCCACAACGATACCTATCATCGATTCTGCTACTCTCCCGCAAATCGACAACCTCCTCAGCTATCTTCCACCAACAATCCTCCTCATTGCACAAGAGTCGGCAACCTCGATTGACGGAATGGTCGAGCCTAATGCTGCCACAGCAACTGCTGCTTTGGAAGCTCTCAGTCTAAATCAGAAGAAGACGATTCTGAAACGAGTTTTGAGAAGTCCCCAGTTCCACCAGAGCTTAGGAAGTCTCACTATGGCCATTCGAGATGGCGGCTTGCCTAGTATTGCCGAAGCTCTTGGAATTGGATTAGCTAATGGAGGCTTAGTTCGAGGTGGCAATGTACCTCTGGGTGGTGGAGATGCTGTAGAGGCCTTTGTGGAAGGCTGCAAGAAGACAGTAGAAGAGAAGTGACGATCATGATGCAGGCGAAAGCTTTTGTACAATACTAGAGGGCTCATAGGACTGGCTTTAGATGGCCACTTCTAAGACATTGAAACGATCAACTTGCTCAGATATGAGAAACGGTAATAATTCTAGCAAGGATGAACAATATCGACATTGAATAATATCAATTTTTCATGAAAGCGGGATTACAAGTGGAAGGATAGCATCCTACTTCGTTCGCAGACTGGCGAGAGCAACTCTACTTCGAGATACGTAGTGCTCTCTTTATCGGATTATGGTTCCTGTTGATCTGATCAAGTGTTGGTAATCTTCATTGATTTACTTTGATCTTAAGCTCGGTTCTTCATATTGCCCTTAAGCGAGGAGCTAGTCTTCCTATTGTCAACAACAATAGGAACTTTCGTTGAAGCGACAATGGTAGAATCGGTGATTGCGAGCGTGTCTTTTGCTACTTAATCAGGTTCGTGTCCTTAATTTCAAAATATTCCTTCATCCCTCCTATTCATCCTCTCCTGCTTAGGCTACGCGACTCGAGACACTTGAAGAGTTACGAACCTCTTCCTCTCTCTTGCTTCTGTAAGCCTATGATCCCGAGTACCCAGCTCTATCAAGAAACATATTCTCGGCTCCCGCCAACAACCCCCAGATCGGCAATTTCCCTCCTCCACCACCAGCTCAACCCTAGCCGCTACCATGGCCTACAACGCTGCTGGGCTGCTTTCCAACGCGTTCAACCTCCAAGGCAACTACCAAGTGGATGGCGAGCCCGAGTCCGAGTCCGAGTCCGAGTCCGAGTCCGAGTCCGAGCCCGAGCCCGAGCAGAGCAAGATCACCCTCGTGATCAAGTGCCCACTCACCGTCACCGGAGACACGAACCTCATCGCCCTCGAGCCCTCGCTCACTGCCAGCAAGATCTCCATCGGTCTCATCGCGGCTCTCAGGCAGTTGAGTGGCCACGGCATTGCCATGCACGATGAGGACGGCCGTCCCAGACCCATTGATGTCACTATCGAGGCCGAGGTCATTATCGAGGGGAATGAGAATATCATCGGTGAGAACGCGGTCCTGGAGAGTCTCAAGGTCAACGTTCTTCTTTCACAGGCAGTGAATAAGGCGGCTGAAGCTGCGGCGGAGAGCAATTTGATTAAGGATGAGATTGAACCCGACATTAACCTTACTGTTGATGGTAGAATCTTTAATCAGTATGGCGAGAAGAGATCACGCGGCCAAGGCGATGCGATGGACTATCATTCCAAGCGTACTCGCCAGAACTAAGAACTTTCTTAAGTTGTGTAACTCTTGCGGGATCGTACTTGGTGGAGGATCTCTGACTGATCGCATTGCGGATCTGTTAGGAACCTGGTTGTACCAGCAATTAGGTACAGTGAACTAGAAGACTAATATGAGAATGGTTCCTGCTGATGGATATCTTCTGGGTGTAAATTAAAAGCGGTAATTTACAATCCTTCTCCAAAGTTGTTGTGATAATAGCCCATCGCTCAAAGTCTGAAGTTGCAAGTCAGAGGTATTATGGAATTTTGCTATCTTACATATGCTCGATGATTCTATTTCCACCATCTCGCAACGCGAAGATCATAGGTAGATCACGCACGATGACGTGATATGTTCCATCTCCAACTCCAGATACTCCATACAAATCCCGTTCACAGTCCAATTATATCACACCAAATTTTCATCGATAATCACTAGGCCGTTGGTCGCCCTTGTGCAAGTCTTTTGACCATTGAGGAAGTTGGCCTTCTCTTTCCCTGAGGAAGCCGCAGTTACTGCACAGTTCCTGTTGACTGTTAGATCAGGAAAGTAAATTTCAAGGCCTACACTTACTCTTGGTTTTGTTGGTCCATTTCGAACACCCCAAACAGAAGTGCCCCATATCTTACAGTGGTTACATCTCCATTCATTACGTTCGTAATCAGTGAGAGAAGAATCGCCTCCGCCATACGCAGCGATACCACCAACATCGGGTGTACCTCGTCCACCAGGAGTTCCGGACCTACCAAGCGGGCTCAAACTTCTAAACCGTTTCTTTTTCTTATTACGCTCCCCTCTGCCCATCCTCTCTGCGTCAGTTGGCTCGTCGAAGTAACCACCTTTAACAGGTTCAGCAGCTCGTGGAATTCCTCCCATCATGCCGGTAACTGACGAGAATCTAGCAGTCTCGCGCCTCAATCTTCTGATCTGCCTCTCCCTATCTCCTTCTCTCTTTTCAATCTCCTCCTTGGAGAGTTGTTCGACCTTTGGTTCCCACTCATCTGCCAGATGTTCATTATCATACCTCCAACCGCCCTCGGCTCCGTGGGCAGCATCATTTACAACCTCTCCGCCGACTACTCCTCCGTTTTCAATGAATTCTTTCCTCTTGCGAAGAACAGCTTCATAGATGGCGTGAGTAATCGCAGGAACCCACTCTCCGGGCAGACCGAGGTCAGCACAGGTTTGCTTTGCAAATATTTCAGCCGTTCCAGGTGGGTGAAGAAGGGACCACTCAAACTTGTCTGTGTATAGATGGTTTGAAAGGTTGACGTTTAAAGTGATTACAAATCTATATAGATCATCAGGATTGAAGTCATCGGACTCTGGAGGAATGGCAGTTGTTGAAACTGTAACATCGTCTTTGATGGTCGCGGCGTCCTGCCTTAGTGGGGTTCCAGACCCATTCGTGTGATTGCCACCATTGATCAAAGGGGTTCCAAATCCACTAGCTGCCGGTGTCGCTGATGCATCTCGGGATATTGTGCCAGGCTTGATAGCCGTGACAACACCATTTGACGTTTGGACCTGTTCGGAATGAAAAAGTGGATGGAGAGCCAAACCAGCATACTCTTCCAACTGAGTTCGGATCTGTTTACTGATCTCATTTGCTAATAGAGCACGGTTGGGAAGATCGAGATCCTGTACCATAGCTTGCGCAAATTGATCCGTCGTGGTCAAGGTCTCATGGAGATTCCAGAGGAAGAAATCTTTCAACCGATATGGAACAGTCGTTTCTTGGAGCCTGTATACTGGGAGTGAACTGTCGATCTTAGTATAGGTAGGACCTTGAGGTAAAGGTAGGGGTGGTGGAGGAGTAAACGAGGGAAGGTCGAGGTCAATTCGGATGGGGATCAGATTGAGCGGCAGTGCAGCTTGCGCGAAGTTCTGCATGTCCGGCTTCGTAGCTCTAGCTTTGCCCATCCAATCTCTCCATATGCCTTGCAACTCCACTGGACCGCTCGACTCTTTTCCCACCTTGTCGGACGGGTCCAGTTTCCCTTGGTTTAGATCTTCTCTTCTGATACTCCTCAGACCGGTCGGTCGTCTCCTGCTGTCATCATCGTCATCGTCGTAATCATCATAACCGTCTTCTGCATAGTTGATTGCAGTCGTTCCTCGTTTCGTGGTTCTTGCTGACGGCGCAGCGAGGGTTGGAGGTTGAATGACAGGTGTGAGCAGCGCATTTGCGTAAGTGCGCAATCGCGGGGCATAGCTCGAGATGAATGATTGTGGAGGGCTTTCAATAACCATCTTGAAGGCCAACCTCAGAGCATGTCCGCCAATGGATGTTTCGATGAGAGTTCTCCTTCAAAGGAAGACAAGATGCGCGGCCGTCGTTTTCTCGAGCGCAATGTTCAGAAACTGGGATTGTTGCAAGACGAGGGCTGCCTGGTCATTACTCGCTGGTCTGCGCACAGCAGTGATGTTGTGTGGCAGCTCAGAGACGACTGTACTTTCTTGGTGATTTACTTCCTCTCTTCAACTGTACCGCGTCTCTTTCCATTTCGCGACTGCTACCATTTTTTGAGTCTAACTCTATCAAGACTAGAGCCAGTTCGCCTCGCGTCGGGACTTGGAGATTTTCCGCAGCGAGGGCTGCATTTGGCCTGGGAAACTTTTAACCTCGAGTCAACGAACTCTTGCCTCCCATTTGGACGCTTCGAGATCAAGAAACGCCACTCTTTTCGTCCTATTTCTACGACTACACAGCATCTAACATAGCATCATGGGCTAGGCTTCCTGTGGCTCAGAGATGATAGAGTCAAGTGATTCCGCTCTGTCCCTCAACCTATTTGCAAAAGCGACTATCATACAGCTCTTATTTTTTCTCTTTCTGACATAATCCTTCACTTCCTTCTTCTTCATGTTGTTCTGAAATATTAATTCTACGCTAGAGTTTAATGGCACACGTGCTACTACTACTTTCTTTGCTCTCATCATCTGCTTCTCGCTGATCATTTACCGCAACATCCTCCGCTACTCTTCAATCTCGTACCCGGCCATTTCTGTCTCCACCAAATCCTTCGCGGTATCCCAACTATCTTGAAGGTCGCATCTTTCCTTCTTGCACAAAACTTTCCACACTACGCTCTGTAGGCTGGCATATGCCATGGTATAACCAAGCTCAAAGCCATTCATGTCATCCAACCCTTCCTGGATCATGGTGCGCGCCCAGATATCTGGCCTTTTTACACTCTCCGAAGAGCCTTCTAGATATGCCCAGGCGAAATATGGTCCGAAACGTTGAATGAGGTCCTCGAAAATGCACATGCGCTCGCGTATCCAATTATCATTCATCAAATCTGTGACAGGAACTGACGAGGAAAAATCAGTCCGTGCTGCTGAGGCTGGGGGAAATGCTGGATGCAAGCTTCGCCGCAAGCCAGGGTCGGCGATCATTCTCTTCGTTATAGTGAAGTAGTTTTGGCCCATAACTTCAACCATGACACCAAGAATTGCCAATTGTGTCGAAGTTAAACTTTCTAGGAAATCTGATTGTTCAGCTCGTATATCTCTACTCTTCTTGCAACTCGCTGTACAGTCTGCTAGTCTATAAAGCAGGAGAAACGATTCTTGCTTGAATGTGAGCCGACGCTGTTGCAGTTCTGACTTTGGTACATCGAGGATAGGCCAGCCTGCAAATGATGAGCTCATAGTTATAAAAAATTTCAAGATTTCACCTCACTTTCTGTCAAGTCATTCATTTCGGTAAGCTCGTGATTGATTAGAAACTCAACCGTGTTTCTACGACATCGCAGCTCCAACAACCATGGATATGTTTGCCTTGTGACCAGAAGATTTCTTGGTAGGAGATGATGCGAGAGCAAATTCGGCTGAGAGGCGTTGACATATTCGAACCCAGAGCTATTTTCGCTAACAATTTTTGTGATGGATCTCTCGCAATGCTTCAGCAAGCCATTGAATGACTGTGTCGATATCAGCACCAGAAACAGACTGTGGAACAGAAAAGGCTACCTTGGAAAGTAGCAAAAGAGAACAAGCAGTTGTTGGTTCAGAATCAATCAAAACTTCGGCGACTCGGAGACATATCTCAGGGGGTAATTCTACACCAGTATTACTGCGCAAGAGGTTGAAGGAGTAAGCCATCCTTGTATTGTGCTGTTGGTGATTGATAGAAAAATACAACCTGCAATAATTCCACAATATTGATAGTAAGAGCGAGATATGCTTGTTTTGAGAATGTAAAAATATCTATGCAATGATGGTGATAAGAATTTGTTAATTCAGAGAAAAAACGTGGCTGTATGAATTAAGAAGAGCCAATGAGTCATCTGCCCCATCAAGGTATTCATGAGTGAATTGCGATGGGAGAAGTAAATTATTCTATCTGATTAAGAAGGTACGAGGCAGGTTGGTCTCATTGAAGACATCAAGGTTGACCCACTTAAACAATCTCCCCGCGATTCCAGCGAAGTGAGTGCTTGGCGATTTTATGACCGAGGTCTTGAAGAATTTTCAAAACGTATTACTATATATTTCTCAGGCCAGAACCTGATCGCGAAACTCTAGTCTAAAATCACCATCTTATTCTATATTTACATCAAGTTACTCATTTCAACCACCTTAAAGAACGCCACAACATTTAAAACCTCCTCGGCTTTACAAGTCATGCCTCGCTCTCTTGCTAGCCTTTCGGATCCTCTCTCCATAAAAGTACAGAGCGAACGGGATTGGTATGAATGCAATCGAAATAAATCCTAATGTCGAGCTGGCCCATCCTACTCCAAGATTATTGTACATGGCAGCCGCAAACAGAGGAAAACCTGCACCAAAGCTCGATCTCATGAAATCGTTCCCAGCATAAACCGATGCCGCATACTCAGGATAAGCATCTCCCAAGTAATTGAGGACTGAGTTGAATAACAGGAAAGCCCCAATTGTGAAGAAGCTCGAGCCGATAATCGGGACAATCCAGTGCACGGAAGGCCGACTCGTCCAACCGAACCAAAATAAACAAATCGGAATACAGAAGGCACCGACAAAAGCAGGCGGTAATCGTTTCTCGGGCTTGATCTCTCCGTTTTCATTAAATTGTGGCTCTTGAATCTTGTACAGGTAGAGGAAGAAAAACGGAATGACAACAAAAGCTCCGCACAAAATTCCAAGGAACGATAATCCTTCCTCGCCTAAGTTGAAGCCATAAATCTCCCCGAAGACGATAGCGAATGATTCGAACCAGACGTAGAGGAGACCGTAGATGAGAGCAATGTACAAGTTCAACGCAAATAGTATGGGCTCCGTGAAAGTGAGAGAAAATGGTCGGACTATGATCATCATGACTATGTCTTTGCCGGTCATAGACTCTCCTTGAAGTTCAGGCTCGCATTTCAGATTGTGCCTTCCAGTAAGCTTTCGAAGACGGCGGCTACGACGATAGAGGATGTTTGCGGAACTTGTCTCTGGCAAAAGGAATATCAAAGTGACGAGGCAGAAACTTGAGAGCCACAGGAGTTCCCATATGGGCCATTGCCAACCTTTATGCTGAGCAGCAAATCCACCAACCAATGGTCCCAAAACTGGGCCGCAGATAGCTGCCGCTCCCCAGATCCCGATGGCATACGCCCTCTTTGATGGTCTGTAAAGATCTCCCAGTGATGCGCCTCCTGTAGCTAGAACTGGCGAGCCAAAGAATCCGGTCAAGAATCGAAACGCTAACAGCATGCCAAAGTTTTTGGCGTATATCACAGCGAATTGGAAGAAAACAAATACGACGAGGGTACCGATATATACTGGGTTTCGTCCTATCTGAGGGATCTCAGACATGGGAGCCCACTGTAATCCTCGTCAGTTTCCTATCATCGATTCCTTCGTAGAAACTTACAATCATCGGACCCAATCCATAACCAGCAACAAATAATGTCAGACCGAGTGTCGCCGCAACTTGACCTACCCCAAAAACCTCCACAATCTCCTCGGTTCCAGCGGTGTAGATGGCCGATCCAATATACACAGAGAACGTTAAAAGACAAATCAAGAACGTCACCAGATATTTCTTCGGCCTCGACCAATTTCGGGGATTCTATGTCCAATGCCATTAGCAAGAAATCAGGGCCAGAGCCTCACGACATACCTCAGGATCATCATCTGAAAACCATCCGACGATAGTGACATCTTTACCCTTCTCAGGATCAACAAATACTCCACTCGCTTCGTTTCGAGTTCTTTCACTGTCGCTTCCAACCCGAGTATCCGAACTATGGCGGTAAGGGCTGTTGTCTCCGGCAGGCCTCTGTTCTTTCTCCTCTTCCTCCCCAGTATGCCCATGATGGGCCATCCTCGCACTCTTTTCACGATCCACGTATCGTTCCCACAACGACGCATCCGCCTCCTCTGCAAAAGGAAGGACTTTCCCCTTCGTCACGAGGCGGAGGAAGTGCCCAAAAACCGTGTCACGAATAAGTCCCTTCATCTTTGGGTGCTGTAGAAATCTCTACAGTGAACACAAGGCAAGGAGAATATAACAGGGAATACGAACTTCAGACGACAGAACGTCTTTATATACAGCAGAATTGGTTTATAAACAGCAGAATGGATTCACAACAACGGAACCTACGGTCTTAACATCAATCACATCGTCATATAAAGCTCCCATCTTCGCCCTTCGGACTCCGGACTCCGGACATTTTTCGATCGCGACCCTGGACCAATCTGGATGCGCTGATCCTCGATCCCGGTGAAAAGAGATCTTGATGTGCGTGTGTTGTGACTGATTCGAGGTTGGGCTGGTGAGATCCGACGATGACGTTGAGACTTTGAGCTTGGGGTGGGAGAGCAAGCTCGGGACCAACCATCAGCCAGCGCATCTCGCTGTTTGTTTCCATGCCGAGTTGCTCGGGTTGATACTTACAGAAAGAAGATGCCGAAATATTATGGGAGAGTATGGAATGTCAATAGTAAAAAGCGTATATTATTTATAGTAATCATAGTCGGAGAACCTTGTACTACAATGCGGCTCTGTTTGCCGTGTGGCATGGACCGGATGGATTTTCGAGCCCTACCATCAAAAGCCGAAGAAGAAATCATCTCTGGAATTGTGTTTCTGATTGCTTCAGTTGTCATTGCGAGCTCCGTCGTCGACTGATTTCGAAATATTCTCCATTACTGACTGATAAACGTCCTTTGATCCTCAAATAATACAGTGGTATTTCAGTCCATGACTTCATCCGAACGCCTTCGCAATGCAAAGATCGAGTTCCCCAACGCCCGTAAATGCCTATCAGTATCTCCCACGCCTCTGTGGATTATTTTCCAGCTCTTCCATTCCCCGTCCAAAATAAACAGCTCTCTATCTCAAGCCATGCGAATCCTCGGGTTCAACTGGTCTCTCCCTTACGTCCTTCATCTTCTTCCCGCCTAATTCTTTGATTTTATCAATCAACTGCTTATTCTCATCTAACGCAGCCACATCATCACCGCCCCCTATGCTGATGGCATTTATAAGCACGTTGGGTACAGTCCGTCTTCCGGTAAGTTCTTCCAGCTTATCCTGTAGCCGAGAACCTATCTCGTGCTCATCTAATTCTACCACGAAAGGCTCGGGCTCAATGATGTATTTCTTGAGCAAAATTTCCTTCGCGCGTTTCGAATACGGGCAGTGAGTCTTCGAGAAGATTATGACTGCTCATGTTAGTTCCTCTTCCTCTCTCTACTGCACCAAACTTACTTGGTGATTTCTTCAAAATCCGGTTCAGTTCCACTTCCACTTCATGCTCCTCTTGTGTCTCTTCCTTCACCGGCACCTGTTCCTCTCCCCCAGTCGTGTATTTCTTCCTTCCGGCAACACTCTTCTCCTCTCTCGCTCCCTCGGCCGCGCTTCCCTTTCCAACTACAGACGACGGCGGATCAGGTTTCGGCGCCTTTGCATTCGCGTTGTTCTTTGCAACCTGAGCAGCCTCCTTCAATCGCTGCGACATCTGCTGCGTGATCTCTCCATCCTCCTTACTCTTTCCTGCGCCGACGCTGCCATCGCCTGCTCCTTTTTCCAATGCGCTCTTTGTTGTGGAGTATAAGTCGCCGACGGTTCGATGATCCGGGGAGCGGCTCGAACGGACAGAGGCTGTGTAGAAGAGGATGGTGACGACAAAGAGGAGGACGAGGATGCCGAAGAGTCGGACTCGGCGCTGGGAAGGCATCCTGGTGGTGCGAGTGAAGAAGGGGGTGGTTTGGATCGCTGGTGGGAGGTTAGTCTATATGCTTACAACAAGAGTTTGTAATCATTGAGATATAGGGCGGGAAATCTTACTTGATGAACGGTAAGAGGGCATTTATGACACCCTCCTAATCGAGTATGCAAATCTTATAATCTTTATTGTCCGTCCCAGATAAGGAAAGAGACGCCCGAGATGGATCCAAGTTGACGCGTGCCAGGCGGGAAGGCGTCTCCGATGCTGGACGAAGGTAAGGAAGGAGGTTACCAGTTGGTACTGTATGTACAGTACCGGCAGCAGCGATCGTACAGGTACAGGTTCAGATATCAGATTTTTGAAAGACCCGTGTCCCCTCGGAATTGCAGGAGAGCGACGCAGAGGCAAAGTGTGGAGTACGGAGTACAAGGAACTCCAACACCGCGCGCGCTTGATGCGTTCTGCGGCTAAGGACGGCAGAGCCGCCGAAAGTAGGCATTCCCCCCGTGAAATTTGATCGGATACGGTTAAGGGCTGTGGGAATCAATAGCCTCAGCTTCCCGCTACTGTCCTGTACTGTAATGCATCCTTAAACCTTCAGGGGTCCCGACGGATCTAATCTCAGGGTCTCCCTACAGTACAGTCCAGTACAGTCCAGTACAGTCCAGTACAGTCCAGTACAGTCCAGTACAGTGTATCAACTTTCTCTTATTTCCGCCGGGATTGCTCCAAAAGGAGGAGGCTGTGCGGTCTTTCCGTTCAGGAGATAATGTAGTGGCAACGCCAAATTAGGATCCCGCGCCGGTCGGCATGCGGAGATACATCTTTGAGAAGCACTGGCTATGATATACCTAATTCGTAACAAGACGTCTACCGCGACACACTTTAGGAACAGGAGGTTGATCAAAATCAATTAACATTAATTTCTTAAACTCATAAAACAGTACACCGTACTGATACGCTAGGTCCTGCATCAAATAGAATTACATCGCTAGAGCAAATTAACATCCCGACTCCAAAACTCTCACGCTACCATCTCTCTTTTTATCATCTGAAGGCTCCAACACTAGCCACTTCTCTTAGCACTCTGCGCGCTGCCTCGTTCCTGCTCCCGCTGGTAGAACCGGTCACTTTATGCCAATCTTCCCATTCCCTCGCGATTTCCATTAGTATTCCACCCATTACAGTAGCCGAGGCCATCAGGCCGTGGCCTTCACCCTCCAAGACTCTAACTTCGCATCTTTTCATAGTTTTTCCCAGCCATCTAACATTTTCAACAGGGACTCGGGTGTCCTTGCTGCCATGGTGAATCACCACAGCTCTAGTAATATCAACATATCTGAAACCAATTGTATGTCGTCGTTCGAGGCAAACTAGCAAATCCACAGCTGGGTTAGCACCTTGCGTAGCCAAGTCCCAAATGGCATGTGTAAGCCTCGAGTCATAAGTCATCTGTCTTTCTTTATCTGCAATAGAATTTGCTGCGGCAGCAAGAATTGCATCTTCGTGGTTTAGTTCCGAGTCTTTCAGAACTCGTTCTGCATTGGCTGGGTCGGATGGGTCTGGATAGACTGAAGAGTTTCTTCCATGATTCTCCTTATCCAGACCAGGCGTGACAGTAGTCCGTCCAGTTGCAGGAGTATCGCGTCCAGTTGACCTGCGCTTGACCCGTCGTTGTTTAGGAAGACTGCTGGTGATCGAGCTACTCGTAGCACTCATGAAACTCGAATTTGCAGCCTTCAAAATAGGAGTGGGTAATGCCCGGAGTATGCGTTGTGAAGTGGGAAGAGAATTTGTTGGGGGCATAGCTACTTGGCCACCAAACACGTTCATCTGTGAAGGAGGAATCCAAGGCGCAAGGAGATGAATTCGACCACGAATATGCTGTGGCATGCGAAGAGCTGTTGCCAGTGCATAGATTGCACCGGCCGAATGAGCGAGGATCGAGAACTTGGTGATTTTTAATGCTTGGCATATTGCGTAGACGTCATCTAGGCGATGTTAGTAGTGAGGTAGGAATTCTAACAGCCAACATACCTGGCCAACTGAGAGGGGTAGCTGTCCCATCAGTATGCGGCTCACTGTCTCCAACGCCCGGGCGATCTGGGGTGATTAAACGAAGTTTCAGTGTTAGTGCCAGCTCATCATAAAATGCCGTGATATATCTCGTCAGGCCCATCCCAACGCAGCAGAATACTGCAAAGCCCTCGGAGTCACCAACTTCAGAGAAGGATATCGTCCGACCGGTTTGGGGATGTTTGATCTTTTGGGATAATCGAGGAGAACACAAGTAGGCTTCTACGGCCTCGTCTATCGAGTCCAAGCTGTTTGCTCGCTCATCGATATGAATTTGAGATGACCGCTTGGGTTCTGGAGAAGCAACACGAGAAAGCGGGTTCGACCCACTATGCGAGCTCTCGGCCTTGGGACTGAGGGGAGCGGATAAGCGCTTGAGCCTTGATCCATTCCTTTTCGGTTGAAGAGGCTCAACAGGTTCTGGGGTGTTCTTGCCTGACTTTCGTTTTTGAGTTGCTGATCGACTACCACTCTCAAGGACCTGTCGCGCCTTTCGTTGTGCCACAGCCGGAGAAGGAGCACCCTCATCTTCTTCAGAAAACTCTACCCCAAGATGGTCATCACTGGACTTTTTACTACTTGACGCTCCTGGCTTGTTTTCCAATGGCATTTGAAGATTCTCCATCAACTTTGATGTTGTGTCGCTGGACGAGGCTTTGTGAGCACTCTTGTTCCGCCTGCGATCTACGCTCTGCTCATCAGCCTCCATGATAATATCATCACTATCTGCCTTGGCTTTCTGTTTGCTGTTATGTCGACTTGATCTATCCGATGATCGTTTTTTGGATGAAGAACTTGACTTGCGTAGAGAAGAATCCCTGGCAGGAATGAATCTTCCAACACCAATACCGCTCTGTAAACTGGGACTTAGAGGTGTGTCTTGGTGTGCCTTTGCGTCTGTAAGCTTGGACGGAGTTCCTTCTTCAACTTCCTCTCCAATTGGGGTTTCTGCCATGAATGAATCTGAATCAATTTTGGGAAAGAGCATCCTGTCAAGGCCAAGGCCATTCGATGTCGCCGCTACCGTGCCCGCGCTGGCCCTCTTCTTTTCTTGTTCCTTTTCTCGGAGCTGTTCTTTGGAAGTCATATACATCAAGCCCTTTGCATGTCGTCCTTGCTTCTTGCCCCAACTATCACCCGATGATCGTCTTCGTAGATCTGGAGATGGTGCTCTTCCTGGTTCGATTGATAGGTTTCCTATACTGCTCGCATCGTCCATATCAGAGCCTTTTGATGAAGATGGCCGCGAACTGCCTCGGAGGAATGTCTTGAGGGGAGAGTCGCGTGGCGATTTCGGAGACTTTGGTGCGGTCAAAGGAGAGAAGCCAGAGGGAGGTTTCGAGGTACGTATCACTGGCGGAGTAGCGGCAAGCTCATCTAGGGACTCTTCTTCAACCAGCTGTCGGAGAGATGGGGTGTCATATGCACCGTAATCTATTCCAAAGCTACCACCGGATGCTCGCACTGCATTGCGCTGGTTGAAGCTTGCAAGGGAACTAAATGTTGGCTTTGGTGAGGCTGGTGTAGACTGGACTCCCGAAGGATGTTCGAAGAGCTCATTTGCAGGAGACGATATTATAGAGAGTGATGTAATTAAGGACGAGATGACTTCGGGTGAGGCTGGCTGCACCTGCACGCGGTTGGAAGAAGGTGTAGAGGGACCTTGGATCGACTTCCGCCGCGTATGTTGCTGTCTTATGCGACTCGGGATGGGTGGAGGAGACAATGTATTATCCATGGCGGGCTTCTGGAAGAGCTGCTTGGACTGGTGCGTAATCTAAGCGTCAATCTGGCCGATTCCGGCAGGTTCAAATTGTTCGTGTATAATTTAGGATTGTAGAAGATCTTTCGGGATGCATTGACGCTCCTCGGCGGGAAATGTTTCACAGATCCGAATGTGCTCAACGGCGTTCAGAAGCTGATTCGAAAGAGGTTTGACGATACCAATGCGACGTATTCCATTGGCAGGCGTCTGCAGGTGGTGTACTACAGCAGAGGCGGTTCTGCAATGGGAGTGGTCAGCTGCTGCTGCTGCTTCTTCTTCTTTCACGATGGATGTTCTCCTGAATCTGCAGACGAGTGTGTAGGTAGAGTTGCAACCCGAGGTGCGACGCACCTACCTTGCTTGATAAGACGCTACAGCTGCATGCAAGTCGCCTTGCGGTGCATGGAACGGAGCAAGCGTAAAGGAGGAGAGACGAGGGACTCGTTAGTGTTTTGGGCCAAACAGGAAGAGGTTTGGTTCTCGCGTCTGGCGATGTTTTGAGGGAGCGAGGGCGGGTGGCCGGTATTAATTTTCAGGAACCAGCGAAACAAATAGACGAGGGGCCGGCGACGGCGTGATCAGAGGGGAGGAGAGTTGGTACTATTCTTGACAGCCCAAAAGAAGAAAAGAGCAGCAGTCGAGTCACTGGAGATGCAGAGATGCAGAGATGCAGAGATGCAGAGATGCAGGAGACGGGACGTGTGTGAAGAGACCATGGATTTGATGCAGAACTGGACTGATCAGGTCCACCGATACAGGAGACAGATATATTGTGCGGATGGGAGGGATGGTCCCTTTTCCGCTGGTCGGGGAATTCTTCATTTGCCTCTGCGCACGTCCTTATTAAGATTAAATCGACCGTCTGCTCAATGCCTCAGAGTCAGGCTTCCGCGCCGCCCCGTGAGCCTGCAAACCGCCTCGCCGCTGACGTTGAGACTGCCCGCCATCTTCCCAAACTGCCTTCATGATTTAGCCAGAATACTCTCTGTTTCTCTTCTCATGAACCATATCTCGGACTCCTCAGCTTAAGTCAATGCGTTGTTCTTTGGTATCAATAGCAGAAGCTGTTATTGCATCCCCCAGCACTGGCAGCTCCGACCATTGGGCAATGGTCGTCGACATGGTCTCTCCCCTGTGATGCAGGCACAGCCGGCTCCTGTTGGTACGATTTGGCGAGACGATGTCATCGATCATGAAGGGACACCACATCACAAACTTGGAAGTTGACGGCCACGATATAACATGGCAACCCTCGCTGGATCATTTCTTGGGCCCTATCTTGTGCCATTACAGACAGCAGTGTCCATCGCCTGCGCATCTCCCGCAGCCTTGTTTCGTTCGATAGGGAATACAACTAGATTCACATCAGCTATTTCAACATCCAAAACACCCGCCCATTCAATATGGGAGCACTACTTTCTCTCCCCGTAATGGGATATTTTCTCATGCCGAGCGTGACGAGCTACAGCACCTCGTTAAATCTGCTCTTCTTTTACATGGTAACAGTCTCCCTCCATTTGTGAGTCGAACTCATTCTCTGCTCAGACATGGAGTACTTTGGTATTATCCCACCCACCTCTCCGAGTTGAGATCTTTGGAACGCTCGCAATTAGATTGTTATTCTTCTTGTTGCCGTCCTTGCTGTTCTTGATATTCGATACGATCCTTCCCAGTCTGGCCGTAGAGATCAAGACGCAAGGCTCGGCAGCATTACCGACGAGAACCGGAGGCGTCAAAAGTTCGAGGAAACGTGGAACGACTCCCCAGTGCTATCAAGTCTTGGGCTTGAGCATTTTCAATGTTTTCTTGGGTGTTGTGATCCAAGTTGGAATCGACTACCTCTTCACTGAGGTATTCAATATCCGAAGCGCCTTGAAAGTAACAACGACTCTTCCTATGCCATGGTCTATCTTCAAGGATGTTGCAAGAGGGTTGTTGCTCCGCGAGGTGAATATCTCCATTTCTACACGTCCAGTAACCCGCTTGAGAGGATACATAGAGTGCTGGTTACGTGATGAGTCTCAGTTTTGATTCGAGTATCGTCTATTGTGTTGCATGACAACTGCTAATGCTCGAAAAGGTCATACAATATTACTCCCATCGGTTTATCTTACACCAACAGCCAAATTTGCTAAGCCATCTTCACAAGAAGTACTATCACTCTATCACCGCCCCATATGCTTTAGCAACTTACTACGATCATCCTCTTCCATATCTCGTCCTCCGCTTTCTCCCAACCTACCTTCCAGCGCTCATCTTCCGAACCCACCTCCTAACCTTTCTCCTGCTACTCTCCATCGTCACCTTGGAAGAGACTCTTACCATGTCGGGCTATTCTACAGTTCCTGGAATCATGCTCGGTGGTTTTGCCAGGAGACAAGACTTGCATTCTGAGAGTGGAGGGAAGGGGAATTTCGCCCCGTGGGGTTTGTTGGACTGGGTGCATGGCACGAGTTTGGGCGCCGATGTGATGGATGATGCTAGAGATGAGGCGGACAAGCATCAGTTGAGAGAGAGAGGTGGGAAAGCGTGGGGTAACGCTAAAGAGAGTGGTAAGGAAGGGGTTAGAGCTTGGAACGGGAGGAGGAAGAGTTCGAAAAAATGAGTGAGTAGGTTTCTTAAGTGGTAAAGTTGGCGTTGAGGCTTCTCGGATTTATACCCTGTCTTGAATATGTTTTTCTTGGCAATTTATCTTCCAGTTAAAAAGACATTTTTGCGTCAATTTATACTCGGTATGAAGTTTGTATTGGACCTTTCAGTAATTGAAGTACCAAACATCCAAACAAGCAAGAATTATGAGTCTAACTATCGTCCAAAGAAATAAGCCGCAGCCCTCGCTCTAATTAGATTATAAGCTCTCAACCTCGTCCTCAACTCCATGCTGGCCCGCTGGATTCGCTCTATCAATCACAATCCAGTACAGATTCTTCTCGAGTTCCAGCTCCTCCCTCCTCTCATAATTCCTACCCATCTTCCTCATGCCCCTCCGCTCCATCTTCGCATCCCTCCGATCGGCCTCCCACTCGCCCCACCGCCTCCACCACGTATCCACGCGCTCCTTCTCCTCGCCCTCGAACACCAGCGGCTGGACCCTGTCGCCCAGGGCGGTCAGGCGTCTCAGCCCCAGCTCGACATCGACGTCGACATCGACATCGTACAGCTCGCCCTCGCGCGTGCCCTCGACGTCGCGCCGCCCGGTCACGGCCTCGGTCATCTTGGCCGTCTTCAGCACGCGGATGCGCAGGCCCCGCGGCCCGAACAACGCCTGGTTGGCCTCCTTGACGTAGCTGCGGCCCTTGGCCCAGCTGCCGATGCCGGCGGCGGCGGCGACGCCGCGCCCGACCAGCGGGATGATGGGCAGGTGGATGTTGCTGATGGCCGTCCCGGCCGAGGAGAAGAGCGAGGCGCCCTGCGACGCAGTGAAGGCGGCGTTGAGCCCGGCGGTGAAGGTGCGGAACTCGGGCTGCGTGATGGAGTAGTGCGTGAGGATCTGGGCGTAGGCGAGCGGGAAGGGCGGGAAGGTCGGGGTGGAGTGCGTGTGCGTCGGTGTGGTTTCTGGGGTTGTTAGAGGGGTGCTTCTTCGAGAGCGGGGGAAGAGCGGCTTACGGGGTATGACTATGGGTCTGAATGCCGTATGCGGTGATGGTGATGAGACGGTTGGTGGAGCTACGAAGGCTTGAGATGAAGGTTGGAGATTGCGTGGTGAGGATTCTTCGTATACTGGGGGAGGGGCTTCGTATTCAAGAGTTGGGGACTTGTAGTCCTGCTTGACGTCTGTCGGCGTGGACATGTTTGAGCAGGAGCTGGTTTTATGTTCAAGTATTAAGTGAGATTGGATGCTCAAGTAATTGAGTGAGACTGTATGTATGTATCGTATGCTGCAGGACACAAGAGAAAGAGGACTCCAGCCTCTATATAGCCATCCGCCCTCGATACATGCGCTGAGATGCCCGACGCAGATCTCCCACCACCAGCATCATCAGCGGCCGTGATCCTCACCCCAAAGGGGGAATTCTGAACGTTCCTGATGCTGTGCCACGCTCAGCGTTGACCTGAAGCCCCACTGTTGGGCCAAGCGAGTCAATGGGAGCGGCCGGCGGATCCGCTCTCCGATTACCATTGTGGGAATCTTTTGCGCCCGGCAAATGCTCCTTGTCAGCCCTACACATATGAGCTGGGCTCTTTGGGATGGATGCATGTAGCTGAGAGCTTGCTCAAGCAACAGCCATAGATGATGCAGGAGATGTGAGCGAGAAACACCACGTCGAATCATAAGGAATACCCCTTCCAAAACAACAGGAGCAAGATGGCATTACGGAGAAGTATCTATCAAGACTAGGTGCCATCAATCAGTAGAATGCGAGAATAGAGACGAGATCAACGTGTACGGCTGGGAGAAAGACGTGAGATTCAACGCGTCGTTCCCCTCCCGTTCTGGATTGCTTCAGCACGCAGAGATGCGCCGGACGACCAAGCGTGGTTTCTGCATTCCGCGCCCACCCCTACATTCTCCCCGTTCCTGAATCTACTTGGACATTTTCAATCACCACAAGCACAAAATCATCGCCTCACACCACACACATGGATTGTTATTTACAAATCCATTACTATCTAGAGTACGGTATCATCTCTCTCCACTTCCTTAATACTACGCAGCTACTTACTTCCCACCTTCAGTCAGCCACTAGCGATGCATGTCCATTCCAGTCCATCCAATCATAAAACCTTTTCATTCTTAATTGAATCTCAGGTTTGGTAGTCTTTGGTGTATCATCTCAAACAAATATCGAGCCGCCCTGCGCTTCCGAGGAAAAGGAAAAAGATCTTTGTACAAAGCGAGCAGATATGCCTTCCTTCCTTCCATGCAGGGGAAATGAAAACGCCACAGATGGTATCTTCAGTTCGCCGATATTGCAATTGAAATCAACCATCGGGGAAAAAAAAAACATCAAAGAAATCGCATTAGAATCATCTAGTTTATCTTTAGGGAGAGGGACGATTTTTTTCTTCTTCAGATGGCTCCAATGTGGTCCCGATCAGCCATGGCTTTCTCATGGATGTCACGGTGCTGGTTGGAATACTTGGACTCGTTGTCTGACAAGTCGTTCAAGACCTCACGGGTCAGCTCAACATAGTCATAAGCGAACTCTCCAATCTCTGAGTCATCGACACCTAGGATCTCAGCTTCCTCGGAACATCTCAGACTGAGACCAGGGATCAAGTTCATGACGAAGAGGATGATGCAGGTTCCACCGAACGAATAGGCCATACCGGAGACCGAGTCAGCAAGTTGGTAAGCCAGCTGAATCCAATGATGATTGACCCAACCACCGGGAATGACACTAAAACCATCGAGATGTGCTATATAGTCGGCGGCGAAGAAACCAGTAAGGATATTACCGATGAAGCCACCAACAGCGTGTTCAGCAAAGATATCAAGAGCGTCGTCGATGCCGAGAACAAATTTGAGCTTGGTGGCATAATTGGCACCTAAGATGCTTTAGTTATACGGAAGAGAGACCAAGGAAGAAGAGCTTACCTGCGCCACCAACCACACCGTAGACAATTGCAGCCCAAGCAGGAACATAACCAGATCCTGGTGTGATGGCCACGAGGCCAGCAACAACTCCGGAGCAGAATCCTACAGTGGACCACTTGCCTTCAAGACGATAATCAAGAAGACACCAGGTCATACCTCCAACGCAAGCAGCCAAGTTAGTAACCACTGCAGCCATGACAGCTCGCATATTTGCGGCATCAGCAGAGCCAGCATTGAAGCCGAACCAGCCGACCCAGAGAAAGACGGTTCCAATAACAATGTGAGTTACGTTGTGGGGGCGGTAGTTCAACTCATGAGTGCCGTGGCCACGTCGCTTGCCCAACATAATGGAGTAGGCGAGAGCAGCTGATCCGGAAGAGATATGCACAGGAGTTCCTCCGGCAAAGTCAAGGCCACCTTTCTTGGCGACCCATCCATGTGGGTTCCATGTCCAGCATGCAATCGGATCATAGATGAGGGTTGACCAGACGAACATGAAGCTAAAAGTGTTAGATTAGGATTACAAGGTTGTCTGTGGAGGATCACTTACACAACAGCTGGGAGCATACGACCACGTTCTGCCACCGCACCAACTGCAAGGGCAACAGTGATGGAAGCAAACATACCCTGGTAAACGGCGAAGAGGAGATCGGGAATCTTCTCGGAGCCCACGGAGGGAGCAGCTAGCGTATTACGGAAACCGAAATTCTCCAAGTCACCAAGGAATCTTCCGGCGGAATGCGAGAAGGTGAGCGAGTAACCCCACAAAAACCACTGGAAGGAGACCACGGCAGTAGCCATGATAGAGAGCCAGATGAGGGACAATGCCGATTTTCTGCGCGCCAGACCGGAATAGAAGAAACTAGGCCAGGTATTAGTTCTGGTTCTACAGAATCACCACCACATTCGTGTATGTACATACCCGACGCCGGGAATCATGAGCAGGACGAGGGCCGTGGCTGTGATCATCCAGGCGATATCGCCCGCCTACCGAGTCGCATTAGTTTGCGTACCGCGAAGGAGAAGCACGGCTCGAGGGGTTCTGCACTCACATCGTAGAAGACATTGAGATCGTAGTGGAGCGAGTCCCCACCCGTCATGGTGGTGCCATTGTAGGGGACCTTGACGGTGTAGTTGAGCTTATTCAGATCAATCCCATCAATGACCAAATCTGACGCCATGATGGTTTGTGTGTGGTAGTTGGATGGGAGCTAAAGTGTGTTTCGGGTTGTGAATTGAAGGTGGCTCAAACGTGCAAGTTGCAAGATCGCGATCTTCGGCGAAGGAGAATCTGAGAAGGCGGAGGATGGAAGGAAAGTCGTGAATGGAAGGTATAGGTTGGGAAGCACGTCGTGAGGCGGCTCTCGAGGTGAATTATACTAGTCGAGTCGACAGAGGTGTATCGGCGCCTCGTCGGGTCGTAGTGAAGGTGGACCGTCGGGATAGGTGGGAATCAGCAGCAGCAGAAATCAACATCCGATCCAGGATGCGATGGACTGAGACTGCGCTCGTAGATGTCGTTGCTCGTCGTAACTTTACGCAGGACTTGTCGGAAGGATTCCTGTCGTGAGGTTGTCGGAAAGAGGTGGCAGCGGAGGGACCATGGCCATTATGTATCAGTGGTTACTTTTGTTTCTGGGTGAGGTCTGGTCTGGCAGCACAGCCTATGGGCGGAGGGATTGGATCGCTTGCGCCCACTTGGCCCAGATTAAGGAAGCATTCACTAGTTTGGCCCGCCATGCCGTCTTCTGTCTAGCCACTCCAGCTCCACGCTTCACGCTCCACCGCTCCACTGCTCTCCTGACTTCTCACCAGAAAGCGAGTGCGATCCCAGCTCCGACCAGCTCTGCAATTCCTGCCTCTAAACCGCTCTGGGCATGAAGCGACCGGAGGCCCAAATCCACTTCAACACGGTCAACTGCTGCAATCCCTCCCCGTTGCATCAACGCCCATTTCGCAAGCGAACAGCTAGAGCAAGCCACCAGATAAGAGCAGTCTTGCACCAATGGCCGCCGCTGATTTGACCATTGCGCGTGTGTCTTGCCCAGGCCTGGACGAGCCTAGCCTAGGGCCAGGTCAATAGTGGTCTTCCCGCAATTGCTTCCTGTCGGCTTGCCAAGTCGTGGCATGCCCTGACAGAATACGGATACAGAAAGGGCCTCGAGAACGCCATCGAATCCCAAGATCCGGGGCCGACGAGGTCGAGAAGAAAGACGTCTGGACGGTCAGGACGGTGACCAGTTCCCTACAGTCGGACCATGTGCCTAGCCGTCCCAATGCTGCTCTGCACAGCAGCATATCACATCAACACACTGCACAATCCACGAAGCGACACTGCACCCTCCTGTCATGGACCTTCAAGCTTTTTGGCGGCTTGGTTTCAAACCTGTTAGTGAGTCGATGCTGGACATTCAGCGGCTCCACGCTACGAGTAGCCCCTCCCACGCCCACTTTCTTCGGGGCCTTCAGGGTACTGGTAGCTCTCCCAGGAACCAGCACTCCACTCACCAACAACCCCCCAATTCCCATTCCACGTGCATCGATTCTTGCACAAGTCAAGGAGCTCTAAAGCGCCACTTTCTTTTGACAAACCCCTTCAATATGAAGAAACGGTGAGTGTTTCGTGGGCAACGTTGATTTTGGAGGCACATCCAGACGGGCAGAGAATCCTACAGCGGCAACTGACACCAGTCGCTGCTGCTCTGCAGATCATGGTAGCACACCAAGTGGCATTCGACGCTCCGCTCATCTCAACCTCTGGAGGATCCCAATTACAGCACAGGACAGCCCAGGAGCTTCGACCAAGTGCTCTCTTCTTGGCACGCCTCTTCTTGGCATGCAGTGCAGTGCCACTGCCGTTCCTTCCGAATCCTAAAGATGGAGATATTCTACGAGTATAGCACAGTGTTCAACGACGGCGAACATGACAGACAGACCAGACTCGATTCTAGCAGAAGCTTGAAGCTGTCTCTTTTTCTCTCCTTCGAGCATCAGCCCGGACTTGCACTTTGGGATGTCCAGATCCCCGACGCATAAGGCGATTGCATCATGCCGGCACCAGTCGCCGCCACACTGATAAGGAGGGAGACTGGTTTGTTTTCCACGAGGAATTATTATCTGGGTCTCGCCTCCTTTTCAGCCAGCGGCGACCCGAACCGGGTCGAGGAGACCTGTGCGTTTTGAATCCCCCACGAAAATCTTTTCCATCCCACGGAATCCGGGGTCGAATCAGAGCTCGACTTGAGGAGAAGCGAACTTCAAGCCTCACGAAATATCTGCCTTTGTGCAACTTTGGATGAAAGTTCGAGCCGTGTCGATGTCATTGAACGGCCCAAGAGCTGTGGTAGCCACGTCTCGCTACACGAAGAGGCCGATTCTGGAGTTTCCCGATGATCAGCTCTCTTCAGCTCGCTTGTCTCAGCACCGCTGTCAACCTACCTCGAATCTCCTCTCAACTGTTTATGCAGCTCTGCCTCTCAAATTTCAAGAGGCAAACAGGTCTTCCTGCGAAACGTATCCCTGACGCAAGATTCCATACCCCACACATCCACATGGACGTCTTGACCAAGCCACTCCCTCCCCATCTGTGTTGTTGAGCAACCAACCGTATCCTAGATCTGTCCACATTAATCATACGCATGTCCTAGACATTGCAAATGCAGCACGGCAGGCCCGGGGTTTTCATTTCCTGCAATGTTGTTGCGGCGTTTATTCCTGTATTTTGTCTTGTGAAACATTCTTTGCACTTTCCAAACCTTACAGCCATTGCAGATCAAAATCCTCGAGGCAAGGTGAAGGATAAAGTTAAACAAATTTCGTTTATCTGAAATGCTGTTGAGCGCCCCCACTATATCTGTTACAAACGCTGGGCATCCCGCCTTCCTTATTGTGTCTTTCGGGAGTAGTTTGAGATGAATCCAGAACAAGTATCGGGTATCAAAACGTTTTACTTTCTGAATATTTCTCCGGCGGCTGAGAGAACCTAAATCTACGAGCTTGGAAGTGAACTCATGCTTCGAAGAAGTTGCTAATCCTAGACGGGCACTGTTTTTGGTTGGAAATGATACGAGAATCCTCTTAGTTGCTGGGATTCAGTTGAACCTTGGGGTAGGTCACATCCTCCTGTTTAGCAACAACGGGTAGTACGAAGGTGCGTTTGGGAAAACCCCAAGTACTTTTCTTTTTGATCTTGCTTATCATAATAACCGAATCGAGCGCTTGCCTGAGGAGGCCAACTTCTTGGCAAGTAAATCTTGAGGTGTTGTGTACCTCAATGATATCCCATCACAGCTTTTCAAGATGAAAGGTTGTACTCGAGACATTTCTTGATTCAATTATGGCACTCGAGGTGCAACTGGCAATCCACAATATGATAGGAATACTATAATTCTCTTTTAAGAAAGTATCCTCAATCAAAACTCGCAGTGTTGACCAAAGAGAGTATACTCTTATCGGGAAACTGCATACAGCGTACAGAGAGCATCGCACCGCTTCAAGTGTCATACAACATATATTTCCTCGAAGCAATCAGCCCTACCTACTTTTGAAGGTATACCGCTCACGAAAACGACGTGCGTCTCTTCCTTCAACCTTCCGAATATCCCATATTACTACCTCGCCACATCACCAACTCAGAAGTTTGCTCTGTAGCGGTCAGAAAACTGATTTGAGGCACAGCATGACCTATGAACCCTTGCAGACAGAACGCTTCCCACCGAGCCATTCATCTAAACGAATGAACCAATCCAAAGTACGAGATTACACTTAAATCATCTCACCAGCGACGTCCTACCCATGACAAGAAACCTCTCAGCTGGACAATCAATATCACGCGGTCACAGTGTCACATATCTGGCTGCAGCTTCCCGATTCTCGGTCAGATCTTTGGATCCTTCGTCCGATCTTGGTTCTGTATTTTGGGATGCTGTGGAATAGAATGGTGGCACGACAGTGGTCCCGGAGCGAGGTGGAACATAGCTCTATGTTTGGAGGGTGATTAATCAAACATGCGATCTATAGACTTTTGGAGGATGATTCTTGCGGAACGAGAATACGAGGTGAGCTCCAGAGTTCCAATTTTGTCATGATAGGACCTTTGTCCAAAGGAACAATAACCAAACACTCCTGCAGCAAGTGAAGTTGGCTATCATCTACGTGTGGCAGTGGCGTACTTTCGCTCACTGGTGGATGCAATATCCTCATAGGCTGTCTCGAGACGGACAGTTCTAAATTTGTACTCTGGCGTTGCATCCTCCAGGATTATCACTATTTCCATTCATCACTTAAACTTGGGATCTGATATCTGCCACACAGACTACTCAAAGCACCTGGGAAGGAATACTAAGACGAGTCAACGAATACTCTATATCCGCTTATCGAATTTGTGCTCATTAGAACTTAGGTCGTCTTCAGCAAAGAATCAATTCTTGTTTTTGTGTCACAACAACATCAGATCACAACTTGTCCTGTGGCTCAACTCTACCCAAACCTTCACCCACACTAATACCTCCTCACCATCACCCACTCGCAGCTCAGGCCCACAACCCCACTCTCAAGTAATGCCAATGCTCATCCCGCACTTCACCAGGCTTCATCCCCTACCTACCAGGACCCTCACCCCTATAGTCCTCCCAGTTCAATTTCCACTTCCCAAACTCCTCGCCTTTGAGCCCCTTATACTCCCCATCCACCCCTTGGGCAAGAATGTAGACCAGATCCCACTCTCTTCCAGCAAGCAACCGACCAGATCCAACCAGCCAATATACATGTAGTCGTCACCTCACCTCTCCTCTCCTCTCCTCTCCTCTCCTTTCCATTCCTCTCCTCTCAGACCCTACCACGTCAAACACATCCCACCGTGGGACGACCCCAGAGCAGAGAAGAGATAGCTCCAGAGAACGAGCCGTCGCAACGCAGCTCATCTTCATCATCCGAGACCTCTCCCGTCCCGTACTCCGGTGTGGAAAGAACACGGAGATGCAGAGGTGGGAGTAGTAAACAAGGTGGTAAAGAGGGATGGAGTTGAGGCGCTGTGTTGTGAGGGATAGGCTGTTGGTGGTGGCTTCCTTCTTGAGATTGAGAGGTACTGACGCCGTGTCTCCGTTTGAATATAGTCAGCCTTGAACAATCTGTTATGACTTCACGTCACGTTGAACAATTGTGAGGGGCAAGCTTTGGATCAAGCTGTAGTATCATTTATCAAATAGGTATCATACACCGAGTCTTCCCCTATGTACACCTTCAAACCATATGTATCCATCCTCCCCTAACCCAACAATACATTAAGTACTGTAATGTACAAAATTATCAATACTAATAAGGCGGCTTCATGATGTATCCAGCACAACAGGGAACAGTTTGGTCGTTTACCCTACCAACCCTTTGTTCAAACCATAAGTCCTAATCCAAGCATGCCATCTATCTGGCAATGTTGATCCATGCGCCTGTATAAAAATCCCATCGCTAAAATGCAGAACCAAATAATAACTTCCTCCTCATTCATCAAGACGATAGAGTAGCAAATCGTCCTTCGAAAGTCTTGACTTTCTCTTGCTCGATGGCTCTTTGTAGTCGCTTCGTCTCACGGACAGCCTCTTCTCTTTCATTCTGTAGCTCCATGACCTCGATCTGGGCAACATTCATACGTCCAACGACCTCCTCCATTTGTCGATCGGCTTCAGCCAAAGCTGCTTCAAGTTCCACCACTCTTTGCTTCAAGACATCCATTTGAGATTCCTGGCTCATACTCATGGCTTTGCCAGATGTTGTTATTGAAACGCGAGGAGATTTGTTGGTGTTGGCGAAGAAAGGTTCGACCGATGCCTTCCCTGGAAATGCTCGTGTGGAGCGAAGTGACTCCTTCATTCTCTGAAGCTGAGCATTATGGGACACCTTCAGATCCCGAACGTCATCTTCATGCTTCTGTATCTTCTCTTCGCTGGTATGTTGAGCAGCCATAAGTTGGTCCTCGAGAGATTTGAGCTTGCTTTGCAAGAACATGATCTTCTGTGCATTTGCTCTCTGCTCTTTCTCTCCTCGAATGATGGTATCAGAAAGACGCTGTCGTAGCGTAGCATTGGTAGCAAGCTGCTGTCGAACTTGGGTGGCTAGGTCTTCCACTCTTTTAGCAGAATCCCGGAGCTCATCAGCTAGAGCGACTTCTTGGCTATCACTAGCTTTCTCGGATTCCCGGAGAGAGTCATTCTGTTCTTTGAGAGCCTCGACTTCCTCTTGAACGAATTGGCGCTCTGAGAGGGCATCTGCAAGGCTCCTCTCAAGCGCTCTTAGCGCCTCCTCGGTCTCCACGTCCTTCGTCCCTGATAGCTCCAAATTCTTGATCCGCTCCAGAGATTCCGCGTAGGCAATCTGCAAATCCTTGTAAGCTCGTTCAAGCGACTCGGACGAGACAGCTGCCGATCCACTTCTTGGCCTCGAACCAGTCGTTAACAAGATATCCTTTTCCTGTAACAACGTCCGGAGAGATCCAATTTCCTGTTCTGCACGGTCGAGGTCCATTTTCAACCCACTTAGACCTTTCTCGCACTGCCATTTTTGTTCAATGGCTTCCTCTGCGCGGCGACGGAGCGTATTAATCTCATCCCGTAGGCTAGATACCTCTCTGTCGTATGCAGCTTTTTTGGGAGTGCTTGACAGAGCTCGATCTCGTTCCATCTCTAATTGGCGGATTCGCTTCCGGTTTTCTCGGTTTTGATGCTCCTGTCTTTCAAGCAAGCTCTTGAGCGCGCGGTGCAGTGCGTCACGCTGGAGCTCGACGTCTTTTACTCGCTCCGCTAGTGCTTCTCTGGATTCGGTAACCTTCACTGTTGAGTTCTTGGACAGCGATGATTGCCTTGATCGAGTTCCCTGGTTGACTGAGCTTGACCTCGCCAGAAGCTCCTTTGGGCTGGAACTCTCCTCGATTATGGAGCTAAACCTCCTCGTCTGTGGTTGAACCTCCATTTGCATCTTTTGAGCATTAATTAATGATACATTCTCGGTCTTCAAGGTTTGAAGCTCTTGCTGCATCTTGGTCTGTTCGTAGGTAAGCTTTTCGTGCTCTGCAGCCTGTGCTTCCAGACCTTCCACCCGGGCCCGTAACTGAGGCACTATTTCGTCTCGTAAATTATCTCGCTCATTGTGTGAGCTTTCGAGCTCGTCCTTGAGCGCCGTTAAAAGATCTTCAAAATTCTCCTTCACTTGCCGCTCCTCAGCGAGGCGGCGTCGAAGGTCTTCGCATGTGGCTTCTAGATCCCGTAACCTTCCATTGGCATCAAGGGAGTTTATGGAGGCAATATCGACCTATTCACATGTTAGCGATCGGATCCTACCGATCCCGAGAGCTTGCTTACCTGTGCCGCCTTCTCTTCCAGGAGCTTGATCTGTGATTCGAGCTGCTTTCGTATGGTCCTCTCATCTTGAACCTTGGAATTAAGCTCTAACCTCATCTGTGCCTTGTCCTGTTCGGTTTTTCTGATTGCACGGTCTAGATCATCTTGCTTAGAATCCGATTCTCCGGTGTACCTTACTGAACTGGTGCCCGAGTCGGAAAAGTAGTCACTCGTCCTTCTCCCAGGACTCTGAGTATTCTGTGCTTCCGATTGCAGCCTTTCGACAAGGTCTTCCAAATCCATTTCTCTGCGTATCGAGGCAGCCAGCTCTGAGCTGATCTCCTTTAATTCCTTCTCCATCTCTTCGATTTGTAGGGGTGATGGCGGCGTCGCCAAGGGTAACTGTAAGTATGAGTTTCCAAAATAGCTCTCTGCGTTGGCTCGCGGAACATCAATGGCTCTAGGTTTGGTTTTGGGTGGTCCTGTGTTGAAGAATGCATCAGATAGAGATGGTGCGGTGGATTCTGTGGGGTGCGGTGAAGGCAGTGGAGAAAACGGTCTCTCTGAGAAGGTTGTTGTAGAAGACGATGGGGATGGATTGCCTCCCCAGTTGAAGAAAGATCCAAGTTTTGATGGTCCGGGAGATCTTGAACCAGGTGAGAGCAAATTTTGAACGGTCGTGTCAGAGTTATGTGATTCGTCAGAGTAAGTTCGTGTTGCAATGTTTGGTAAGTTGTGAGGAGCTATTGGTTTCGCAGAAAATATGGACATGTTAGACTGGGTATGAGTAACTGAGCTAGTATCACTGAACCATGGGCTTGCTGGATCTGACGCAGAGGTTAATGCAGATTCGCTCACAAGCCGAGCATGCTGTGGAGTGGTAAGCTGTGTGTGGAGTGGGACAGCGAGGCTCGGACTTTTGGGTGGAGGTGTCGGAGGATGCGCGTTGGTATCAACTGCAACAGAGGGAGTGTAGAAAGATGGACGCGCCGCTGCTGGGAAGCGTTCGGTTGTAGGTCTATTCCGACTACGATTAGCATTGCCCAAAAAAGTCCGCATATTTCGAAACACAGGAAGCTTTGGAGGAAATATATACTTTGACGTGTTAAGATCTGCGTTTCTCGCAGGGGAAAGGGCGTTGAAGGTTGGAGGAAACTCGTGCAGGGTCGGACTGTCGTTGGAAAAGAGTCTCGCGAACGGCTGCTCTGGGAGTTGAAGCTTCGCGGCCGTGAGGTGGGCAGCAGAAGAGACTCGCGGAGGCAAAGGATAGGCCGTCGACGGGAGCGGTTTTCTGCGCACTGAAGTGACCGACGAGGTCGAAGTCGTCGAAAGATTTGTTTCTGCTCGGGGTCGAAGGGAAACGGAGGGGATGGTGGGCAGTCCGTAATCTTGGCCCAGATCCGCGGTGCTATTGGGTAGCTGGTTGGGGTAGGTATAATTGAACGGGTCTGAAGCATAAGAAGTATCAGAGAGAGGAAGGGAAGGGGTGGTGTTTCCTTGTAGATGTAACGACGCCATGGTTCGTGATGAAGTCGGCAGTCGATGAAGACATTGGAGGGCAGCGGAGATGGGCAATTCAAGATAAGGGCGCACGCTGGTGAAGGGAGAGAGCAATTAATCGAAATGGTCGACGAGAACCCCTTAGAAGTGCTCACGGCAATTGGCGCCTTCTTGGTAAGTTGACAGGCGATGCCCAGAGAGGAATAGACGCCGCGGTGATTGATGACAGGTGGAACAGGGAGGTGGAGCAGGGTGGTGGTGGGCCGCTGCTGGCGAAACAAGAAACGAAGGGCAGGGAGGCCGGGCGCCACGCTCTCCACTGTCAGCAGGCTGGATGGAGAGCCTCTTGGTGAGTCGCTCCAGCGCAGCGAAGACGTCAATTGTCCTCGCTGCACGACAGCTCAGCATCTCGCAGACCTGGAGCAGCGCCAATCAACCTGCGCGGCCCTCTGGATCTCCAAATTTGTCCTCGATGCGCGACGCCCAATCACCACGGTGGTGGGCTGAAGCCCATTCAGGTACGGCCTCTCCATCTGCAAGGTACCCGCCCAATAAAGGCCGCTCCAAGCCTTCATCCACCACCACGCCACCACACCAGCGAACTCTGAACATTCTTCCCTCACTTCTCGTCCCACCAATAGTGGCGTCGTCCTGCGTCCATCTCTCAGTCGGTCCCTCTCTCAGCATGTCCCTCTCTCAGTCGGTCCCTCTCCCACTCGGTCCCTCGCCGTTCCAGATGCCATTCCAAAATCCCTTGGCAGCCCCTGCAGATTTCAACCTTCGCACTGACTGACAGCCATCGAAACCTAGGGAAAGTTTCGTTTCTCTTCTCCTTCACCGACTCTCTGCCAAGCCAGTTCGTGCTTCGGACTGATGCGTCTGTCTTGCAGGTGCGCCGCTGACCCTCCCCAACACCAAATAAGCTGTGTACCGTGAGTATCAATAGATTCTACTATTAATATTGGCGCAGACTCCCTTTTGGTCGTCCAAATCGGGACCTCTTCTCCAGCGCCTATTTAGATTGCATGCAAGTCGCTAAATCCAAAAGAGAGACGGTCATCAGCCGTCAGCCCAGAATCACGACACCTCCTCAGCCTAAAGGACCTGACGGTACCAATCCAGACTGGGCCTCCCGCTTCCGGAAACTCCAGTACTTCGTATGATGATGACTCGGATCAACAAGCGGAGGATTCTGCGCCATGTCCTCCTCGCGATCTGCTGTTCGGCATGCTGCCAGCACTGATGCTCATACAATTCCTGTCTCGAACCGCAAGTCAGTTCGCAGCCAGCGTGCATCATCGACATGTCTTGAAGGCGACCTTCTATGTCCTGGTAAGGCTCAAACGGCCCGTTTACCATTTCCAGAGACTTCGATGCTTCGATGCATGGACAAGGAGAGTGGCCGAATTTCGCCTGCCTCATTAAGCTGGTTGAGGTTCCCATCAACCAATGACCACGGAAAGTTCATCCCTTCTCCCTACATCACCCACCATCAACCCCACACCCATCGTCAATTCATCCTGCGACCGTTATCCTATCACCAAAGGATTCGGGCCCTGACTTTGGTTGTGTGGTACCAACGTCACATTATCTCCTTTGCAGTGTGCAAAGATCCGAAATGAGGTCGATGCGACATGCCGGTCAAGCAATCGGCAGTTTCTTCGACCATCCGGAGAAGGCTTTCTTGGCGTTCTAGCTCTCCCCGATGATATGTGATGCAACCGTTTGATAGTAAAATTCACCAGCCTAGCGACTGAGCTCTTAGTCCAAACTTGACGTAGTTTTATACTCGTTCCTGGTTTATCAAACGCCGATTGGCAGCATTTCAGGCTCTTGCAAACCTGAAAAATCGAAGAATCAGTCAAAGGCTTCTTCATTTTATTTGATTCTGAATTGGCTAGATTATTTGATGCATGATTTCTAATTTTGTGGAAATTGTTGCCCTTGCCATCCAACCCCCTACAAAACCCGCCGCCTTGGGAGTCATAATCCGCTTTGCTTTATGGCTGTTTTATAGCATTGATAATCGCTGTGCTATTCCCCGGAATCAAAATCAAGAATTAAGAGGTTTGACAAAGAGTGCCATTATTTCCCACTTAATCATTGAATTAAATTTGCTGAACACGACATCAGGGTCAGGTATCGGGAAGGCTATAGACCCTATTTTTCTACTTCTCAGCACGGTGAAGCTCAAAGATAATAATTTACAGCTGTGAGAATACCTTGCTACAGATGAATTGAGATCATGTTTTGTCGAACTGCCGTCTAGCTTGGTTTCGAGTTGATGGAAAGTTTCGCAGTCCAGCATGCTTCTCACCTCCTCGGTCTTTCTTTGAAAGCTCAAAATTCTCATTGATATCAACGTGATGATAAATCTGGATGTCTTTCTACCAACAGCGGTTCCAGAAGACCATGTCAGCCGAGGATTCGAGGGTGAATGCCCCTCCGGCGCCAACGCGGTCGTCGTCTCCATCTTCGCTTAAGATATGGTAAACAAAACACACCTCCACTGCGAGAAAGCATTTAAAAATCAAACCCGCCTCCAAAAAAAAAAAAAATAACAAGATATCATTGCCCCAAAAAAAACCTAGTTAGTAATGCGGAAGGGGGAAGGGAGACATACCTTGAAACAAGGGCACGCTGAGGTGCCCACAGCAGGGCGCTTCTCTGCACCCCCCGTGGAGGGGGTGCGGTGAAAGCTAATTATAATACCCAGCTGGCCTGCGAGTGTTACTCGCAGGTTTCCCCTTTAGATACCTCGGGTGCTTGCCAGAGCGCCGCGGAGGCTGAGGTGGTGGGCACTGGCTTATTTAATAATATGAGCGCGTCTGGCGATGGGGACATCGGGGCATGCGCGGGAGCCGGCCGGGTGCTGTAGCCTCAGGACGGAGCGGAGCAGGTCATCTATTCACTTTTGATTGCGGTGTTGCTTCTTGGGGAGGGGGTGTTTTCTTGTTGTTTGACAGAGATGGCTGTAAGAGCTGAGAATCTTCCTGGGTAGAAGCATCAGGGTGGAAGGATCATGTAACCATTACCAGCGGTTCAGTCTCCTCAAGTCAACCATCTCTTTAGATATCTAAAGAAATACATGCCAAGTACTGTATCCTTGCTCGTGACCGCATCCCACTTTCGAGTACCATCTCTGTACTCACGCCCATCCAAAGAGTTCTGTGTCTCTATCCCAAATCCACAATAAACTATCAAATCTCTCACTCTAAGAAACCCTACTACTGACCAGCTTGAACACCCAACTCAGAACACCATGTCAATCCGGATCCCATCCCCGGCCTACCCAGCAAAAGACTCGGCCGTCTTATACGGGAACAAGATTCTCTACTCCCAGCTAGGGCAGATCGCCACCAGCGAAACCGACAAGAGACTCACCACCCACTTCGAGATCCCCATCCGCAGTGGGAGAGCTTGGGTCGTGAAGAAAGGTATGACTTATTCCCCCTTCTTGCATCCACAAGACTCTCATCTCTCTAGGGCAACTGTGCACCCTCACCACGCCCCACGGTCCCCAAGTCGGCGATCTCAACATCTGGGCGCTCCACAACCCGCGCGAACGCTTCTGGGCCGCTCGCACGAGACAGCTCCACGCTTCGCACGTGAGTGTGGGTGATCGGTTGTGGTCCAACCTCCCGTACCTACGACCGCTGGTTACCATCGTCGGTGACAGTCTGAGGGAGTACGGGGTTGACGAGGTGGGCGGGAGATGTCATGATTTACTAGGCACGAGGTGAGTGGGTTGCCTGTGGATGAGATGCAAGCTAATTGAGCTAGATGTGATCCTTACGGTATGCCGGAATGAGAATATGCTGCAGAAATAGCCGATTGACGCCTGGCATAGTAAATAAACTCCTCAGCGGGGATGATTTTGATTTCCAGTGTCACTCCAACCTCGTTCGAGCTGTTCTTCCCTATGGATTGAACGAGTCGGATGTCCACGATGTCCTCAACGTCTTTCAAGTCACGGGCCTGAATCAAGACGGGAAGTACTTCATGTGAGTCCTCACTAGCTCGTCCTCTTCCGCGGCTCGACCTCACCCCAGTCCCAAATCATAGCCAACACCCCACAGGGAACCATCACCTGCCAGACCGGGTGACTACTTCACCTTCTTCGCGGAGACTGATATCCTCTGCGCGCTTTCCACATGTCCTGGTGGTGATCTGTCGGTGTATGGATGGGGTGGGGATTCCGCGGAGAGGATGCTGGCTACGTGCCGCCCGTTGGGAGTTGCGGTTTATGATATCGTCGAGGGGGACAGGGTGCTCAAAGACTGGAAGGAGAGTGAGCTAGCGGGGTATAGAGGGATGCATGGTTTGAAGGTCCCGGTTTTTGGTTAATAAATTGGTTTGGGTTATGGGATTCTGCGTCTGATATCAACTCGCGGTTCTCCAAGTCTATTGTATCAACACCACATGTTACGGATATGTCCTATACAAACTGCACTTACCGGACTAGAGATACCATGTTCTCTTTCCAAAAGACTACTAATAGGCATATATTATCAACACCCTTCACGTAATCAAGTATTCCTTCCCAATTCCACAATATCAATATCCAAAATCTACTCTATACAACTCCGCCTCACCGTCCGTAATCTGCTTTCGAGACATCTCTAGACTCAGCCCACCACGGTGCAGTATAAATATGACTACTCCGGCCAAGTCTTCAAAACAGTATCTTTGCGGCAACCGGAGCCTGATCTCGTCTTGCACAGTTGATATTTGCGCAGGGTATACTGCATTTCTCCCCCATCTACTCAAGTGATACTGTAGCGTATGGAAGGAAATTGTGTGAAAATCGTGGACAGCAATTGCTTGATGTTGAGGGCGGCGTGGGAGCGCACGCCACGCTGAGCGGAAGGAAGGCTGGAGACCTGGGTTGCTCTAGCATATTTGCAGTTCTGGGGCTATTGTAGGGTAGATACGTAAGAGGACAGTGAAGAGAATAGTATATTTGACCTACGAGAAGATGTCGCTTCTCATGTAATGTCCGGGAAATGCTCGAGAGTAGGCGCTGTTTTGGGGTGAGCAAAGGGTAGAGAGCCCTCCACTTTACCACAAGCCGACCATACTCGTATCGAGCCAGGTAGTGTGCTAATCGAGATTTGCATGTTGGTGTTGTTGGTGTTGTAGGTGTTGTAGGTATTGGGCCTGAGGTATAGCTGAGAACGACATCCCTTCTAGCGTGGGACAGCAACCGCTTTTCGGCCTTGGGCCCTGAAGCTATGGATGACGACCTTATTAAACTGACTTTCTCCAGAACAGAATAGGCTTCTCTTTGGAATATTCAGAGACACAACCAGTACTTGTCAAAACTTCATTCTTGAACTTTCAAGCATGCCTATCGGATCGGTTGGTGGTTTAAAATAGCCGGCGCATATTCCAACTGCCAAGACTTTGGCGCCTCAAGTGAGCACCATCAACGTCTCCTTTCTTTTCCTCTTATATATACGCTGTGCGATTCCACCCCACATCAGCAATGCTTTTGGAATAGTACCTATCTAACAGCCTCTCATTATGGCTCGGCGCGTCAGGTTTTATATTGTTGCCGTTGTTATTATCTTCTTTCTTGCTGGGGGCTGGATTAATAGAAGGGATGATAGGGTCACGTGGCAAGATCCTATCAAGGAGGTGAAAGAGGGAGAGAGAGCTTCTTCAGTTCAGCCGGTCAAGGCAAGCTCAGCTGTACAGTTGAAAGCTAGCTCAGCTGGACCAGTTAAGGCAAGCTCAGTTGTACAGTTACAGGCAAGCTCGGCTGAGCCATTGAAAGCAAGCTCGGCCAAACCACTGAGACCAAGCATTACAAACGCGGATCAGTCAAATGACATGAGCAATGAGTCTGAACTTCCTGCTGGAATTCCCGCTTTCGTCACTCCTGAAGACCTCAAAAAGTCCGAGGAGGCTCCATTGCCAGCACCATCACCGGAAAAGACATGTATCCAGTACGAGGTCTTACAGAGACAAAAGCAACGGCCATTGTCTGAAGGAAAACGACAATTTCCTTACTCACGCCCATCGCCGGAATGCCGGACTTTCAACCTACCTGCTATGGAAAAGAAGATTGGGATGATGAAAGGCCAGATCAAAGATCCAGACTTGTTTAGGCTTTTTGAAAATAGTTATCCTAATACTTTGGATACGATGATCAAATGGAGAGGGTATGCTCAAAAAGAAGATCCTAAGACTGGAAATAAGACAACTACTGATGAAGAGTTGACTTATGTAATTACCGGTGATGTATGGAGATGTTTTCCGATCATTATTATCCACTAACACTCTCCAGATTGATGCAATGTGGCTACGTGACTCGGCCTCACAGATCTACTCATACTTACCACTACTGGAAGCATCTTCTGAATCAGATTCGCTTGCAAGTGTCTGGAGAGGATTGATCAACATCCACGCCCGATATATCATCATCTCCCCATACTGTCACAGTTTCCAGCCTCCACCAGAGTCCGGGATCACTCCTACGCACAATGGAGCGTACACGCAGAATAAACCAATTCCTCCATATGATCCAATCAAAGTATTCGACTGCAAATGGGAACTCGACTCCTTAGCTTCATTCTTACAAGTCTCAGTAGCTTATCACGAGCGAACCAAAGACGTAACATTCTTCCAAAAGTATAATTGGATTGATGCCGTCGAGGCAGCTGTAGATGCGGCCGGAGCCATGCGGTTAGGAACTTACTCGAAAGAAGGCAAGGTTGAAGAATCAGCCTGGAAATTTACGGGGTGGACGAATCGCGGAAGTGAAACGCTTTACAATGACGGAATAGGAAATCCGACCAAAGAGAATGGCATGGTTAGGACTGCTTTCCGTCCTTCGGATGACGCTTGTATCTTCCAACTTTTAGTACCAGCAAACATGATGTGGGCCAAATATCTCGAAGAAGCATCATTCATCATGGCCAAACTCGAGGGATCAAAAGCAAAGAATTTGACCACAGCAATGCGAGAATTTGCTTTCGGGATACGAAAAGGGATTGATCGAGATGCAGTGGTACACCATCGCGACTTTGGAGACATATTCGCCTACGAGATTGATGGTTATGGTGGTTCGAATCTAATGGACGATGCAAACGTCCCTTCCCTGCTTGCCATGCCCTTATGGAATTATTCCGAATCAGCCTTCCCACTACCTCCACCTCCGCAGGGAGAGAAACCTCGCAACTATGCGGCAATCTATGCAAACACTAGACGCTTCGTTCTAAGCGATGCCAACCCCTATTTCATGAGAGGACCTGTCATCTCAGCCGTTGGAGGACCACATCTAGGTCCTGGCAAGGCATGGCCAATGGCCGCGATTATTCGTGCCCTCACAGCCTTCTTAACTGTTCCATCTTCAGACTTGCCTGCAGAGGATAGGTTCAAGGAGCCACAGAGCGAAGATATCGAGACTGAGATCAAGGAGCAGATAATGATGGTCTTGAATTCCACAGACGGAAGCGGGGGTGAGCAATCCACATTTTTGAGGCGGCAAAACACTAACATGTACAGTGATACATGAGAGTATAAACTCGTGGAATCAAAATGACTGGACCAGATCCTGGTTTGGATGGGCCAACGGCATGTTTGGGGAGTTGATGCTCAAGATAGCAGAAGAGGATGAGAAGGCGAATCGAGCACCGGGCTGGTTAAGCGGAGAGTGGCAAGACTCCATCCCCGAGACTGTGATTCCTTGAATGTACAGTACCCTCCTCTAGACTATGAATCCAGTTCCCATTCCTCCAACCACCGTCCCAGAATGACCCAATGACAGTCCCGCAGTCCTCGCCAGCAACAGCCGATCCCTATCCCACAAGCTCCCGATCTCGAGCACGAGTCGGTGATTGAGCTGTCGAGCCGCACACGGGATCCCAAGAACCGTGACAACCTCCTCCCCTTCTTCCCTTCTCTCCTTCTCGCATCACCCGGTTATCCCCTCTGCCCGTTCCCGCACGCGACACGGTCGCGGTGGCATGTAGATGGGGTGGTATTCGGCCGCGAGGTGCCCGTGGCGTCGTATTCATGTTGGTCGTGTCAGTTCCGTCTCTCCGTACGTCACCTGCTGAGGAGGGGGGGTGTTGGTGGGACTGGACTCTAGCGTCGATGGTTAGGGAACGGCGGCTTTGTACTTGAGACTGATTGATCGGCTGGTTTTAAGGCGTCTCAGGAATTTAGTGCACGGCTTAATGGAATCTTATCTTAGGATTCGAGTCACATACGATTGAGGGAGAATTAAGTTCACCATGGTATAAGAGTTGGACAATGTCATATAGATGGCTAAAACGGTCCATTCAATACACAGTCTCGAACGAACGGAAACATGATTCAAGAAACAGATGATTCAAACTTTAAACACTAGACAATCTCAACACTAGAACGATCTACAGGTCGCTCTGTTCCATTAGACAGCAGTTACGGTTGTGGCGACGCCATGTTTCTCATCGTCACGAAGCTCGTTATGCTCAGCATGGATCTCCTTTTCCACTTCATGCATATCCAAATGAGCAACCTCAGCAGAATCGCCGTCAAACAGCTTCGCAAGTTCTTCAAGGGTAGGTCCACGAGTCTCGATATAGAAAAAGTAGACGAAGGTGAGTTCGACAAAGTCCCAGACCTGGTAATATGTTAGCAAGACTAGTTTAGGAAGTCATGGCGGTAAACTTACTGTGTAGAAGAGGCAGAAAGCCCAATCAGCGTGCTTAAGTTTAAGGTTATCCCAGGCGATGGCATTGGTATAACTATAAAAGCTTAGTATTGAAGAGTGCATGATGGTGGTAGTATAAATTCAAACTTACTTTCCAAGAACAAGGGCGGCTTGGACGGTCAAATTCATTATCATAAGTCCCTTTGCTCTCAGTTTATAAGGCAGGATCTCTAGTGCATATGCAACCAGGAGACCTGACCAAGCGAGGGAGTAGAAGACACCAAATACCCAAACCCAGACCACTTGGGAGTTCCCAGCAGCCTTGTTTGACCCACCGCTCTTCTCATAGATTGCACCATCGATGGTCCAGATAAGGAACATTAGGACCATACCTAGGTTCATAAGTCACAAATAAACTAGAGCGCATAAGGAACCAGACTTACCAGCAGTAGAAACCAAAAACAATGGTCTACGTCCAACTCGATCAATAAGGAAAGCACATCCAACTGATACGATAAGAGATAAAATTGTTTGACCAGCATTGAGCTATCACACACGTTAGTTTCATTATAAATCAACACTTGTCTCGAACGTACAGGAATCTCCTTATCTTGTCCGACTATACCCATCGAAGTATAGATCTTTCCCATATAGTTACTGAATAATGCATTGCCACTATATTGAGAAATAATTCCAAGAGATACGAGGATTATCAACCTATATCGGTTGCCTTTTGTGCGCATGAAGTCCAAGTACTTGCTTCCTTTCTTGTATTCAAACTCGAGTCGAAGAGTTTCCTTGATCTCGCGGAATTCAAAAGCGACAGTTGGATTAGTCTTGTCGCCATTGGCATGATACTTGGCAAGTGTAGTCTCGGCTTCTTCATATCTCTCCTGTGAGACGAGCCATCTTGGAGACTCTGGAACCCCTATAAACGATAAGTATTTGTACCAAGCTGTGCCCAAGGGACTTGATTTCGAAGAAAGGGTTACTGATATATGGAAACGGAAATTTTAGATCACTTACAATAGATGAAAGTAAGCTGAATGGTAGCAGGTAGAGCTTGTAGGAGTGCAAGGGATCTCCATGACCAGTCATTGTTGATGTTCATAGTTCCCCAAGCAATCAATGCCACAACTTGAAACGCGTTAGAACCGTCTATCCAGACATATGTACCAATCAGACTTACAGAGGGCACCCAGGTTCCACAAACAGTTGTAAACGGCCGTAATACGTGCGCGGTGTTGAGGATGGCATAGCTCGGTGAGTAAAACGGGAGAAGACATCTGGGCTAAGCTGTTGCCAAAACCCAAGATAAATCTGCCGCCACAATACACTTCCATCTTGTTAATCTAAGATCTTCATATGTGTCATCTAACTCACTGCCGTAGCCATTGGCAAAAGCTCCGAGGAAACCCCCAACAATCATCAAGACGCCGCCGATAGCAATTGGGACCTTTCGGCCCCATTGATCTGCGATGAAAGGACTTTAAATGATTAGTAAGTAGATGAACCCGCAGGGTTAGGTAACTTACACGATGGGAAAGCTGCAAAGAGAACCGATCTGGTAAATCGCATTTAAAAGACCTGAACGGGGCCCTTGAGGGTTGTCGAAGTACTACTTTGTTAGTGACATTTCGATACGAGCTTGATGTACATACTGATTTCCAATGATCGAGTTGTTGGGAAGTGTTAAGCATCATTCTAAACAGCGAGTTGGCGGGATGATATGATGAAGTTAAAATTTGATATTTGCATACCCATCATAACCCGTGGTTGCAGATGCAACGCAAAGAACAGCAGCCCAGCAGTAGAGGACTCGAAGGCCTGGATCTTTGTACCAAGTAACCTTTTCAAATTCAGGTGCCTCTTCCTGAGCAGCTTGTAGCGCTCCCTGCTTGGTATCAATGCCGACGGTCACCATCTTGACTAAGATGAGAAACCAAATGAGTATTCAAAAGAAATAGTGAAATGTTCCGTCTAAGTAAAGAAAGTATACAAATGCTCATCAGAAAAGACTTTCAACAGGGCCAACCGCTTCTTTAAGAAGGACCAATATCAAGAAGTCGGGCCTTGAGCGCTGTAGAGCGACGTGTGGAAGAGTCAATCGATTGCTGCATGTCTTCAGGGAAATCAACGCTCGTCGTCTATCCGTTTCTGGATTGTATACCTCACCCATCAGATGATCAAGGGTCTAGAGTAGCTCCCTGGGACCAATTATCTGTTTCACTCCTTCTCATCTCAAGAAACGGGTTGGAATGATGGGTAAATCGGTGAATCCGACATCTTGGAACTAGAGAATTATCCAGGCCGTCAATGCAGTGTCAATTTCTGACTGCTGGGAATCTGGTTACGACTGTATCAAGTGCGCAGCTGCTTTGTCGTTCTTAGTATCCGCTAGCCGTCGATCACCCCGCATGGCGTGAAGGAACCGTCAAATATACAGATCCTAGGACTCTGGGGAACGGGGCAAAGAGATAGCAGGAACAGGCTATGCGGTCCATACCTCCGGCTAAATGATTCTCTACACACACAAAGCTTGGCATTGGAAGAGTGATACTTGGAAAACGCATCGTAAGCCGCCAGATTTGTATTGGCCAGACCGTCTGAAGGAATACCATTATGGAGGTCCAGATTCGACTATCGCGACTCGAATGGAGCCCGCTTTGGACTCTGGACTTGCTAGACTTAGACGTACTACACCGTCAAATCAGCACTGATCTGGCGAGCAAAAACTCCTAGGGCACAAGCTAGAAGCTATCCACCTGCTTTCTAGGCCAAAAGTCTAAACGCACAAGGTACCGATATCTCAGCACCTTAAACTGCAAGATATATTAGCCGGGATCACTGATAGGTCCAAGGTACGACGAGGGACAGGCCAAGCTCAAATTCCCCACAGATTAAACGACCCACACCGGCCAAATCCCATGCGGGGAATCATCAGATTGGAATCCCACCTCTATACGGATGTGATCCTTTTAGAGATTGCCTTCACATTTTCCGGAGACAGAACCCGGAAACTCGGCCTCGACACTGTGATTTTCGGCCATCTGACAAAAAGAGACCAACTTGTGTTGGAATCTGAGGCGATGCTCCTTTCTGCTTTGCCGACCGATTTGCGGTTTCGCATCGACTAAACCACCTCTTGGGTTTACAAACAAGGCATCAGTGGTCAACACGGCAGATAGGAACCATTTGGAAACCAAAGTAACCTTTTGACCGGTCCCAGACTAACATGTAGCTGGCCTTCAGATACTCAAGTCCTCTTCTGCAAGCCACTGAAGCCACCCGAGCCGTATTTTGTCCCAAAATACATACAAAACAGTCACGTGTGACGTTCTGATTGTCTGGGACTGATTTGAATTGGTTTGGATTGGAGGATAAATTCGAATTTTGCGGAGTACAGCTTAAAGGCATTTCTTTACCCGGTTTGAGTGCTTAAGCCACATAAAACTTGCACTAATGGACGCCATCTTCGAGTAAGTTTGTCCATTGAGGCATCTCGATGTTGGTAATGATGGGCAAGAATCGTCGATGTTTGTATTCCACCACGCGGTCTAGTGACAATCGGTTGAATGGAGGTGGCGACTAGTTCGAGCAGATGAAACCTATCGGTAGAAATGCCAAGGGCGTAGTCTGATAATCTACCACAGAACGGAGATCTTACTAGAACTTACAGGTGCATAGCCTAGGATTTCAAAAGAATCCTGGATTGTATGGCAGCCCAGTCGCTGCATCTAAAACTACCTGTTCTCTTTCTTTCTCGCTGAGCTACCGTGCTGCTGGCGGGCGTGAAATGGTTGCAAATGAAAAGTATATTTCGGCGCGGGTTTCCGATAAGTGTACGTGGACTTCCATGGTCATGCCGTTCATGGGGTTTGACACCAGTCCTGAAAGAAGAGATAGATTGACACCGACTCAAATGGTTGGTTGGGACGGCAAGGAGGTGCAAAGTATTGACTCGTCACCGCGATTAGCGATGAAACAGGAACCTGGGGAATAAACGGCAACGCTATCTAATGGAAATATAGATGCGAAACAATTAGTAGCGGGACTTGTGTCTATATTATGTTAACGATAGCGCGTGGGCGGAATTGGTGTTGAGAAGGAAATTTTTCATTCTAGTTAATTAATGCTGCTTATCATAAAGATGAATAGGGGACTCCATCAAACTGTTTCTTCGTAACAGCTACCTTACCCAGGCACTAAGACGCCCATGCTTCGCCAGAAATCGCAGCGAATCCCCCTTCCACCTTCCCATGTCCATGCATTCGAAAGAGTAAAGTTATTTTGCAGATCGGGGCCTGTGTATTCCGTCACGTTGATAACTTTGTCTTCGAAATCGAATCCAAAAGTGATGGTGTCTTCGCCGCCGGTTTCATTTAAGTTGACTTGAAAGGGAAAAGCGCTGCTATAGACTGGCCAATCGCTCGTAGGATTGCTATAGTTGGCGGAAGGAGAATATGGATTTCCAACAGCAATTGAGATTGGAATGGAGGGGTTGTTCTTCGAAACAAAGTTACCCCAAATAACTTAGTGCGTTAGAACTTCAAATAGAGAAAAGGAAAGGCTTAGCTTACCCATAATTGCACGTACAAGGTCCGGTCCTTGTGAAGCGTAATGAGGTCCAAAATATGCATAATAGTCCTCACCATGAAGTGCTGCAGGTACCGAATACTGATACTTGTATGCTATTCTGTCATTGTTGGTGAATGCTTCTGCAAGCCAATATGATGGACAAACAAAAGTCATCTCTCCATAGATATTGTTCGCTCGCTGTTGTTGACCCGTGGCAACCGAACTTTCAGTATTGGCTGTAGGGTCTGCATAGCCTGACGTTGCAAATTTGGGGGAACCTGAAGGGTCAGATTCATTGCTGCTTGGATAATACTGAAGTAATTTTGAGATGTGGTCTGTGGTGAACAATGGGAATGTTTCTTGAATCCAGTCTACAAGGTTTTGCTCCGTGGAAATGTTTTGTGGTACAAATAGAGGCCCCTCAAGTGCATTATTCTGAGCCTGTCAGTACTGTCAGTTTAAAATGAAAGGTGTAACTTGCGCCAGAGAGAATCCGTAGCCCGTTGACTTGTTTCTTCTGTAATTGCTGGCTTGGAAGTTGCTGAATGAACACTCCATCTGTCACCGGCAAGAAACCCCAAGTTCCATACTGCAGCGGATTAGTATGTGATTTCGAGCCCCTAAGACAAGTTTTAAGAACTAAGCAGAAGCACTTCTGAGACAGTCTTCATGTTCTCAGCTCTCATAATAGAAAATATAAAGTTGGCATCGAGCAAGCTTACCATACCCGATGCAGAAATGTAATTGCTTGCGTTTTGGAGCGCAGCAGTGTCGGTATCAACAAGGCACGTGAACACGGATTTGGAAGCCAAGCTTCCTGCCCCATACCCAGACAAGCAACCAGCTGCTTCTGCAAATGCGTAATAGGATTGCGTTGGAACCCAATCATTGTAGTTGTACTGCATCGGAAGATATGGTGAGGCTGTAATTAGGTTCGTGAATAAGGACGTCCCCAGACTACCTCCATAGGCCAGAGCTTGGAGCATAACAGAGCCAGCGCCTGCTGACTCGCCACTTATCGTTACTCGAGACGCGTTGCCCCCAAAAAGATGGATATAGCTTTGAACCCATTGTAGGGCAAATGTTTGATCTCGGATGCCAGCATTAACAACACCAAACCGATTAACCTCATCAGACGACAAGAAGCCAAAAGCGCCCAGTCTATATTGTATGGTGACGCCAACAAAGCTGCTGTTATTCATGGTAATACTAGAAACTGTCAGCAACATGTTCTGGTGGATTCCTATGACTTTCCCGTGTCCCAATTGAGGATAAGGGATTCAACATTCAATCGGTAGGTTGGCCTACAATTCTGGCATATCTGCTAAGCTTTCTGATCTATGAGACAGTTAGTCGAGATATTCTCTGGGAGAAGAAGAGAGAATACCCATTTCCTAGCCCATAACCTCCTCCGTGGATCCAAACAAGGACAGGTAAGTTCTGGGCATTTTCTGGAGCGACAACGTTCAGGAATAGGCAGTCTTCAGAGCCTTTCAGACTACCAGTATAGACTGCACCGTCGTTGAAGTTGGATTGCGGGCACTGACTTGGGAATGCATTTGCTTCAATCACTGAGCTGCGATTGAAGACCGGAGGCTGGGGAGCTTGCCAGCGCCGTGTACCCGTTGGTGGCGCTGCATATCGAATGCCCTTCCATTCGTTGATGCCATTTGTAGTGTTGTGCACTCCTTCATATAGTGAATATCCAAGGTCGACTTGAAGAGAGGAAGGTGTAAAGATTGACTCGCGCTGGTTGAGGGCTTCCCGAAAAGGATTCGGATCAAAAGGGGTAGCTGCGACAATCGACGCAGTAAAATAATAGGTTGAGAGCTTCATCTTGGATTCTCATGCTCCAATTCATAGAGTAGAAATAAATAAGATAAAAATGCAAAAGTCGTGCAGAAATTATGCAGAAATTGTAATGTGCTTCTGAAGATCAGGATACACTGAAATCGCTTACCTGCAATGAAGGTAAGAGCGATCGAGCAAGACATTCAAACACCCATTCCGTTAATTCGTACATCTTCATCAGCTGCTAGAAAGTATCGGGAGGAGCGACCCAACACCACATATTGACTCTGTACCTAATATGATGTAATTGGTGCAATCACTCGCGGGAGTCGTCCAGGAAGCAACGAGCCTGTCAGATACCAACATTATTCTCATGGGTGTTGATTTGGTCATTCAGACGGCATTTGGTTACTCAAGGCTCCTTGAGTATGTGGTGAGCTGCTCAAGTATAAGTAACTTACTGTAACTGTGGATTTGTAAGGATAATTCAGGGAAGCGCCGGAATGCCGCAGGCTTCCGAGCTTCCGACCCGGGGTAATAGGTGTTCTGCAATGACGCAAACAGGCTATCTTGAACTCACGATACAGTGGAATAGAACCGGCTTGGTGCCATTTGATGTTAGGGGAGGACAAACACAAAACGGGTCATCTGTTCTTCGTGCTGTACTGTGATAGAAAATGACATCAGTCCTTGAAAAATTAAGCAAGATATACTCTCTGAAGAAGTTGAGCTATAAGCTGCAATATTTCAAGTTCATAATAGAACCACACATTTGCGAGGATAGGGGTTTAAACCCAACAAAGCATTGATAGATTAGTGTGGTTACAGTACAGCTGTCGAATGAGTCTCTGTAATCTCTTCAGTCCGTTCTTGATCCATCCTTGGATCCAGAGCCTCGGGTTTTGATCATGCAAGTCGTGTAAAAGAATTGCTAAGTCGGGCAGCCATCCTGTGGATTCAAGGGATGTCCGAAGAAAGTGATGTCTCTTCTCCAAAGTAAGCTAGCTTAGAATGTACTTGAAAACTAGTGTCTTAAAGATGATTATTTACTATGAAAATCTCTCTTATGTACAAACACTACCGTCTAATCTAAAACATCATGATCTACCAACCACCTCATGTTTTACCAATCGATATTCACCTCTCCCTGTCCTCCACCGGCGGCAGCCATCTCTCTTTTTGCCTCAAACGGCTTCCTCCCTTTCATTTTTGTCCCATTGGCGCCAATTTTCTTGTCCAGCTTCTCAAACGGCCCCTCTCCGCTCTCCCCTTTCTTAACCATCCACTTTTTTGTACCCAAGACCCCATCCAACTCATGCACTGGCGGGAGTTTCAGATATACCCACCCATCATCCCTCTCTTCAACATGAAAAGTGGCAATGCTAACCTCTTCATCATTCTGACATCTACCAGCTTGCTCCCCAGTCAGCTCAAAATTCCGCTTATGATTCGGACATGAGATCCAAAGCTTGTCCTTGCTATCGCCGATGAGACCGTCACTGAGAACGAATGCTCGCTTGTGTGGACACATCTGTTGAGATGCGAGCCACTTCCCCTTAACTCTGAAAATGGCAAGTTGAGTGTCGCCTCTCTTTACATTAGCACTGATACCATTGGGAGTCTCATCTGCGCCCGCGAAATGGCTCGCTTCGATGAGTGGCTGCCACGTCAAGCTCGTCCATTTGGTATTCTTGAAATCCTCCTTTACGCTATCTTTAGCCCAGAATACTGGGCGGGATTGTCCGCGATCCAATTCGGTCTCCATGTTCTCGACCGTCTCATCTGTGTTGTCAAATTGACGGAATTGCTTGCGGATAAGCGGGTCTGCGATGGCGAGTGCCCATTCATCGAAGAAAGTTCCAACTAGTTCTTCCATTTGAGCCTCTAAGCTGGCGCATATGCCGAGTTTGTCATCTAAGATCACTTCTCGAAGATAACTGATTCCACCAGGAAGGGCTTCAAGCCAGCGGGCGGTGCGTTGGAGCTTGTCTGCGGTGCGGATATAGAACATGAGGTAGCGGTCGAGGATAGGGACGACATCGTCTGGAGGTACGTCTTTGGCGAGCAACTCGGAATGCTTGGGAGAAGCACCACCATTACCGCCAACAAAGATATTGAACCCCTTCTCCGTGGCTATTAATCCAAAACTAGCGTTTGTTAATTTCAAGAGAGAGGACTGGGAGCGGAAGAACAAACTCTTTATTTTGAGCTTCGGCGCATTCACGAACGCAGCCCGAGACACCGCCTTTCATTTTGTGGGGTGATCGAATTGATTTATATCTTTCCTCAAGGCGAACAGCCATTCCAACGCTATCACCAATACCATACCGACACCAGGTAGTACCAACACAAGACTTGACAGTACGAAGAGACTTGGCATAAGCGTGGCCACTCTCAAATCCTCCCTCGATGAGCTCTGTCCAAATAGCAAGAAGATCCTGCTTTTTGGCACCAAACATATCTATTCTTTGTCCGCCAGTAATTTTCGTGTATAAATCATATTTCTTGGCAACAGTTCCAAGAACGATGAGCTTTTCTGGTGTAATTTCTCCTGCACTAACTCTAGGAATGACCGAGAATGTGCCATTTCGTTGGATGTTGCCCATAAATCGATCGTTTGTCTCTTGCAACCCGTGCAGAGGCTTTTTCATGATATGTTGGTTGTACAAGCTTGCAAAAATGCTTCCAATGCTAGGCTTGCAGGCCTCGCACCCTTGACTCTCGGGATCATTCCCAGCTTCTTTCATCACCTCTTGTAGCGTCTTTAACCTTTTAATAGCAATGATGTTGTACAAGTCCGCTCTTGAGTAGTTAAAGTGCGGACAGATATGGTTCTTGACTTCCTGTCCCAGATCTTTCATAGTCTTATTAAAGATCGAGGTAACGAGAGGCATACAACCACCACACCCAGTTCCAGCTTTGGTACAAGACTTTACATCCCCAATGGATTTGCATGTTCCATCCTTGACCACCCTCGTCACGTCTAGTTTAGTGACGTTATGGCAGGAACAGATCTGCGTATCATCGTCCAAGTTATCGCCACCCTCGTCATCTTCTTTGCTGGCACCTAGGATGAATTGTGAAGGTGGGATATCGAGCATCTTTTGGTTCTTGACCATGGGGACAAGCTTAACATAATCTTTTGTATCTCCTATCATCATACCTCCAAGAAGATATTTGCCATCCAGTGTGAAGAGATACTTTTTGTAAACATTAGAGAAAGGGTCCTTGTAAGAGAGTGCTTTGACTGGCGATGGTGGAGGGCCATCTGTTAGTTTTGTCAGAGGATCTGGGCTACCTTCTTTCTTTTTCGCTGTTCGAATAGGTAGATATTTTGGGCCATCTCTATCTGCAAAGAAGTCACCAAAGCTGGCCACCTCTACTCCTAGAAGTTTTAACTTGGTACTCAAATCTGGTCGCTTGAATTTGCGGTATGAGTGATCCTTAGCTTGGGTTAGGTTGAAGGACAGAACATCCGCCATCTCAATACCAGGAGCAATGAGACCAAAAGTTTGGTTCTCCCAACTGGCACATTCTCCAATGGCATAGATATCCTTTGCGCTGGTACTCAGATCTTCTCCGACGACAATTCCACCTCCTCTATCCGCACATTTGATACCTGCATTCCTTGCTAGCTCATCTCTGGCTTTGATTCCAATAGCAAAGCAAATTGTGGAGCAATCCATATTTGATCCATCTTCAAAGACTACACCCTTCACAGAGTTGTCTTCTGTGACCTCAATTTTGCCTACCCGCTTGCCGAGTAGGACATCGAGGCCAAGATCTCTAACCTGCTGCACCACAAGACCTCCTGCATCCGCATCCAACTGTCGACTTAAAACCCATCGATTTCTCTCAATCAATTTGACCTTGTCAAAGCACTCCAAATCGATCATAGCCTTCGCAGCCTCCAGCCCCAGTAATCCACCGCCCACAACCGCGCCATGTGTGCCTTTCCTTCCGGCCGCGAATTTAATCAAATTCTGCAAATCATCGATTGTGCGGTATACAAATACACCATTGGCATCGTAACCAGGTGTATGTCTTGGAAGGAGGGCATCCGAGCCTGTGGCTATGACAAGAATATCGTATGGAACCTTCTCGCCAGATGAACAGGAGACGCTCTTCTCTTCCACGTGGATTTCCGTTACTTTTGCATTTATGTGATAACTCAAACTCCCTTGTGGGACATTTGAATACCATTCCTTGGGGTTGAGATATAGGTTCTCGACTTTGCGATGTTGGAAGAAGGATGTTAAACCGACTCGATTATACGCCAAATATGGTTCTTCCCCAATAACACTGATGTCGTATTCTCGTCTTTTGGCATCTAGCTTCATCAATTTCTCACTGGAAGCATCATTAGTCTGCAGAGTTAATGGAGTAAAGACAGGAAACTTACATGAAGCTTATACCCACCATTCCCAATCCCACAATAACAATTCTCTTCCTCGGCCCTCCATGGGACTCTTTCTCGGAACCAATTACGCCATCAGGTCCGCCTTCAATGGGACCAGCTTTGATCTCTTGAACTGGGACTTGGGGCTGCCAATGATCAGACATTGTAACTAAGATTGATTCTCACGCCAACAGCACGATGATTTACCACCAGCGACAGTAGCCAATTTTTTGGGGAAAATTTCCTGTGGAAAGAAACAGGAATGAGGAAATACTGCTAGAGAGAAAGAAAGAATATGATAGCCTGCCTTACCTCTAGACTCTAATCCCTCCTACGGGACCAGCTGGCACCAAATCCTCGGAAACGCATGGCTTCATCACCAAGTAGACGTCCGCCCAATTGGAGCGCCCGCACTGGCAGAAGTCCCAGCCGGAGAAGAGCATCTGTATCTGGATGACCGTGGGTGACTGTTCACCACGCCCGAGGAAATGCGATAAGGTGGTACGGAGAAGCTTGATCATCGCTGGAGCGAGTTGATAAGGCTGATAAAGTGAGATGATTGGTTGGCTGAGATAAGTGAGACATGATTGGTGGAGAAGGGGAGCAGTAATGTGGGGCATATATGGTGGGCGGAGATGTCAGGAAATACAGCCATCTAAGAATGACATCTTATTCTAGAGGTTTGGCGTAACAGAAACACAAATATATACTGAGCGAGTCTTTAGAGGCAAAACCTTAAAATATATAATGCCATTAGATGATGTTACCTAAGAGATTTTCAAGACTTTCAAGACTTTCAAGACTTTTTAGACGAGAGAAGACAAAAGTCGTTAAAGCCGCCACTTGTCGCTCTTCTGTGTCGAGAATTTTGGGTACATTCATAATGAGCGTGAAGGTACGAGTCTGATCTTCAGAATGGAGAAAGTGGTCCATCACCTCTCCTACCCTCCCCAATGCTTCTCAAGGCCTTGAGCACTTTGATGTCGTCCACAGTGTAAACTCTCTGTTCCTCACTCACTGTTCTTCCGACTAAAGGCTTCTCTTCTGGCTGGCATACGGTGCCAGCAGGAGGAATCTCACCTGTATGGAAATAATTCCTTATATATCTTGCGGTGCACAGAGACGGAGATGCAATGCAACAGTGCTAGGAGTGTGAGCATGTGAGGTGATGATTCGAGAGGATACTTACTCCTTCTGAATCTTGTTGTAGAACAACTGAACCGGGAAACTTTTTGGCCATCGTATGGGCACTTTCCTCTTGGTTAGCGTTTTCCTGATCTCGACGCCAATAAACGTACTTTATCACCGGTGTTACAGGATCCAAGCTGTTGCCAATCCAAAGAATAGGATGCGAAGTGTTTCCCTTAATATCGGCTGCTTCCAATTAGCTTTTTCTATAAGAAGTAGACTGTATCTCACCCGGTGAACTCTTCCAGGCAGCTTTAGATTTCCACGCAACGCAAGATAATGGTATTTGAGCCCAGTATTCTCCTAGCCATTCACTCTGAGCAGACAGTCTCTGCCGCTCTGTTTTATACCAAGTCAGGGTCTTTCCCTCGAAACTCGGCCCATCACTGCAGTGAATTCCGGACGTACCCTCCCACGATGCTGCCGGACTCTCACATGCCGTTGCTGCTTCCCTTTCCCCACCGCACCGCAAAGGACAGCTGAGAACATGGCCCAACGACTTCCGCGAGGCGAACTTTGTGCCATTGCCGTAGATAATATCGGCTAAGAGCTCTACTACCTCTGGAGCCTTTTGTAGGGTAGAGTAGAGCGCGCCCCGAACTAGATCTCTCACGTCGCTGTATGTGATTATCTCAGGGCCTTGTGGTCCTAAGACGGAAAGAGGCTCCTCTTTTAGATTTTCAGCCAGACCTTCTACTAAATTTCGGATCTCTTCCGCCGTTGAATGCCCTGTATTTAAAGCACATCTTGACGGTCCAGCTTCAGCACAATATTCATATAACTTGTCCACAATTTCGTCGGTATTCTGTAAATCCTTCTCCCAAGTGTGAGTATAGTAATCTGTCGAGTCGACTACGCCATCTAGGATGACCCTCTCCACTCTCTCTGGCTCCATTGCCGCAAAAGTAGCTCCCAGTATTGTTCCATATGAAAACCCCCAGTAGAGGAGTTTTTCTTTCCCCTTCTGCCATTTTGTCCTTGAGACGACTTCTTCCCTGTCTTTGCAAGACACGTCATCTTGAGTGAGAATGCTCAAAGCCTCTTTCTCTCGCCATTGGCCTAGACCCTCAATGATTGCAACCATATCGGCTACCACAACCCGGGTATTCATGTGCGCTATCATCCCATTGGGATCCTCTGCCTCTGAGCAAGCCATCCCATGAGCCTTCGTTCGTGACCAGATAGATCCTATTGCTTCAATCCCTTCCACTTCTGCTGCTAATTTAAACACATCGCCTGATAAACTGTCGGGGAAGCAGGAAAGGCGGGGCTGAGTGTTGTTCACCCCGCGTGGATCCCAACTGACAACATCGAAATACTTTTCTTCCGTGTCAACAATTTTGGTCACTTCTGGGCCTATTCTCATTCCGGCTGAAATACCACTGCCTCCTGGACCACCAGGATTGATCAAAATTGCGCCTCCATATTTCTTGTCCGTAACATCCACAGGAGCAGGGAGTCTAATCACTGCAAGATGGACTCTCTTTCCGTTCTCCCCATCTTTCTCATTCCAGTTCATAGGAACATCCAGCATTGCACACTGAAAAGTGACGTCTTCTCCTTTGAAACAAGGTACAAAGTCCAGTTCGGTCGAAGGTTTCACCTAGGGTCCATCAGTTTCGGTCTCAATTACGACGTGGATATGAATCCTACAGAAGTCCAACTGAACTCTGGCCCACCAGAAGATGCATGATCGAAATGAATGACTGGATTCACGAAATTATTGGGAATTGGCCCCGAGTGAGAGAAGTAACTCAATTCGACATTTGGAGCGAGATGCACGCAGAGAAGAATGATTGATACAACAATACAAATATGGCACCAGAAATTGAGACGGCTTTTCCTTCTCGGTTGATTGAGTGACAGCGCTGGCTGCAGATCTGAAGATTCTTTTTCCATCGTGATGATTATTGGATTGATAAGGATTAATAAAGGTTGAAAAGAAAGACTCTCATGATATTGAGAGCGAGATGGAGGGGAACAGGCAACAGGCAATAAGAGTGAGCGTTTTAGAGTTGCAGATAAATTCACGTGCAACCGTCGATCTTGTCATCCATGTCAAAAGGAGGGGCGGCACAATGCGGGTTATTATATAGCGCATCACATTCTGGTAGATTCACCTTTGGGAGGTCTAGTTATTATTAGCGACGCACAACTAAGGACTATTTTAGTTAAGAGTAAGTAGAGAAACCATCTCTTCAAATTTCTATAATCCTGTTGGAGGGAATCCTATTTCTCCAAGCCCATCGCCTTCAGGAGATAACAAGATCTGAAAGAGAGTTCCCTCAGAGCAAGATTGCCAACGCCTTTATTCTCCAGTGAGCTGAGCCATCCCGCTCCAATCAAATATGTTCTCCAAATCAAGTATGCACACTCAATCCAAAAATATGACCCTGGCACGCGCACAAAAGATCAAAAAAATACTAAAAAGCACACAAGCAGAAGTCGATCAACAACCCTCATCCGCATCTTCCTCACTCATACTTCCATACCCAGCGTCCTCCATCCCGACAATGCGCTTCGTTACTACGAGACATCGATCTACTATTGCTCTTTTGACCTCCTTGTCTAACCCACTCTTCTCGCCATTTTTCCCGCCTATCCATATCCTTAGGCCACCAGCAAGTTTCTCGAAAGAACTAGTGCAAGAGCCAGCAGCGATATTGTGATCATTGATCTGCCCCATCAGCTTGAAGGCAGCAGTAAAGCCTAGTAGAGTGAGATTAATAGGCCGAATGGTGCGAATGATGCGGATTGCAACTTCAGGCTTCGCAGGAGATGGAAACCGTTCAAGATGAGCGATCGCCATTGCGCAGCGAAGTGACATCTGAACATCTGGAAGGCCTGCTAACGGAGTGCTGGCATTGATCAGAGTTGAGCTCGGGATAAGCATGTTCTTTTGCTTGTCCAATGGACCAAGAGCTTGCATTGCCTCTGCAATATTGGCTCCTCGTTTTTCTTTGATCAAAACAGAGCGGGTAACAAGTGCGCGAAGTTGAGGCCCCGAGCCAATTGGTGCTGTTCTAATAGCAAGTGAGATGTCGTTGGCAATCTGCTCTTGGGCAACGAGGTCATCGTCTTTGCTCTCAAGACTTTTCGTGAGTGCTCTTTGCAAAACAATGCTAGAATACCAGGCTGCAACTGCATCGAGAGGGCTTCGGATAGCAGAATCGCTAACTACGCTATCCATGCCATCACTAACATCGTAAGTATTGTGTGTAGTAGGTAGGTTCCAAGCAAGATTATAGGCTCGTTGGCCAATGCTATCAACAAGGACCTCGTCGCAGTCTTGCTCGAGAAGAGCCATGAGATAATCTGGAAGCCTGTCTTCTTGTGGGGTTTTGGTGTGGTTGATGAATTGCTGCAATTGCTTTGCCTCGTTCCACTTCCATCTAGCTAGCTTGGCTGCAAGTTCCTGGAACAAATAGTATCCGTTGAATCCGGCATTGCCCACTTCCCAGAGCAAGACACGAATATGCAAAGCCTTCAACATCAGACGAGCTGGAGTATCTGGTAACGTGGCAGAGGCAAGCAGAGTCAATGTGAGTCTGCTCTTGCTGATTTCCATATCTCCACCAGCAAGTTGAGCGTCAAGTGCGATCATCCAAGCTTTGACTCTTGCAGCCTCTTGTTGTGGAGTAATACCAGTAACATATGCATATCCTTGAACACCGATGACATTACGCATACTGAGTTTGGCCATTTTCAAGCAAAGGGCAGCAGCTTCGAGAAAGAAGTTATGTCTTGGGACCCACACAGTCTGAATGGCAGTGAGCCATGCCTGTCTTCTGACTTGGATAGTCGATGCAACGGATGGTGCGGCAGTGATAGTCGCTTGTGCAGGTTTGCCGCTCTTTGGCTTAGGCCCTGGGATAAAAAAGGACGGTAAGAATGCATAAAGAACGACACCGAGTATGAGCACAAGCTTCAGATACCATAATGAATTGGTAGCTGAGACATGATAGCCTAGGACACCAAACTCTGCATTGGAATAAAAGGTTGAGGAGAGGTGTCTTAGCAGTTGTGTTGGTATAGCGAAGAGGCCACGGCCAGCGGGTGACTCGGTGCTCTGCTCTCTCTCGCTGAAGCCCTCCATTATCATCAAGCCGGCTAGGGATCCAACCATCAACTTTCCGTATAGGCCAGGGTTCGTCCATCCATTGGCGGCCATTTGTTGTTGACGATCTGGGTAAAACTCTTGAGGGACAGGATAGATCTGCTGGCTAGCCTGGCCATGAAGTCTTCGCATATCCTCAGGAACTTGGATCATGCCTTGTGTATCCACAACTGGCGATGGGCCTGGTGTGTTGTAGTCAGAAGAATACTGGAATGGATTGTTAATAGGAGGTGTTGGGTTGAAGCCCATCGAGCCAGCGCGGAACAGTGTTTCGAAAGCAGCTAGACGAGCTTTCTGCTCGGCATTCTCTTGCTGTAGACGTTTGTTCCTCTTCTCTAAGTGATTAATATATTCTGTCGCTTTGCTCAGAACCTGTGAGGCGTTAGATATGGTATATACAAATGAGAAGAGAAGGTGCGACACTGATGTAGTCTTGGGAGCGAGGACAACTAGGCCTCACAATGCTGGAATGAGATATGAAAGGTCTCTCGTCACATATACATACCGTTGCTTTGTTCAATTTATGAGCTGGCGTCAAGCCTTGAAGGTCTTCTCTATCATCGGCGGTATCTTCGCCTCTCGCACTCTTCGACATTATTCTGAGGCTCGGTACGCTATCCCGTAACGCAGCGATCTTATCATTCAAATTGGTTCGATATCGCTTTTCGATCATGTTGTGGGCCGTCTTCTTGACTGGTGGGTTTGAGTCTTCATCGTCCTCGTCATCCGCCTCGGCCGAGGACTTGCGCTTTCGACTCTCGCTTTCGTGTTGATTCTCAGGAGAGTGACTTTTGGCGCTTTCGGAAGAGTTTGGGCTGTGAAGCCCACGATACTGGAGGTGTTGCGGCATGGCGATGGCGCGCAACTTGTCCCGCTGAGCCTCAGTGAGAGTGCTCATTGTCGTATAGGGTGCGCGTGCTTGAGGTTCGTACTTTGGTCTAGGTGGTTCCCAGTTGAGTGGAGTCGAGTAGAGATGTCCTTCGTAAGGAGGAGTCGTCTGCTGGTCCCAATCAGTTGGGAAAAGAGTACTGTCGTCCAGGGTTAGATTGTCGTCGAACGCCACACTGCTGTCGAATCCGGATGAAGGTTGAAAGGCATCAGAGATACCAGATAGACCAGAGGGGTCGAAAGATTCTGTCGATGCCATAATGAACGAGGTGGGCCCCTCTGAGAGGAGCGCGGCCAGAGCCTGTGTGGCCGGGAAAATGAGGGAAGGAATCTGCAAGTAGAAACTGGAGCAAGGATAAATCACGCGAGAAATGAACTGAGGGTTCTTGGGGCAAATTGGGATTGCATTGCTAAGACTGAGGGACTGGGAATCATCTCGACGAAGAGTCGTACGATTTCGTGTTGGATGAGGCCAATGGTTCTTTGTAACCTTGCAGGCTGGCCAATCAGGAGGCCGCCATGGTCGCTTGTGGACAAATCAGGTTTGTTTGTCCGGTGCTTGCAAAAGCAAAGTACAGACTCGATATCAGGTCAGATCACTGGGTACCTTTTCTTTGTACATTCATTCCTTCACCAGGTTATTACTCTCCTACCCGCCAGTCCTGAGGCTGTTCAGCGCTCTGTTAGCCGCTCAGGTATCTCTGCTATGCCCCTTTTCCAACACAAGAGGAAGACCACGCCTCGTAATTCCAATGAATATACGTGAGTAGTCCCGCCGTTCACCCAGACTGAACACCAATTATTTACCTTCGGAAGTACCCGATGTTCAAGACGGCAGGAGAGACACACAGTTGTCGATGAAGCTCTAGACATTGAGGTTTTCAGCCTTATTCTAGATGATGCGTCAAGCTTCTCTTCTTACACTTCTTTTTTTAACGCCAGTGGAAATGGAACTACCTCCGCGGCAGTGGACCCGGGAGGGCCAGCCAACCGTTCAGCAGCGAGAGTTATACCCAACGATGGGTGACGTTCCACTGGCCTTCCGGGGGCTGCCTTTGATCGACGACACCTGAGTCTAAACCAAACTTATCGAAACGTGACCAACTGTACATGGTGAATACATCAGAGGTCGCTTGAAGACATCATCCTTCTCTCGAGAAGAGAAGAGAAGAGAAGAGAAGATGGAATGGGCACATGCACTGGCGCTGAGGTGGGACGCCAAGACAACTGAACCTCCTCTGGAACTGTATCTCGTCGTGAATTCTCCCCGAGCAATTGAGGCTATACGTTGACACTGTCACAAAGCCTGACGCACTATTGAGCGCTCTCCAAGGTCGCAATTTACTAGCATCTCTCACAGAGAGGTAACACGGTAAAAGGAGAAAGCGAGGTGAGCAGAGAATTCTCTCTCCCCACCGCGACGCCTCCCCGAAACATCCTCCTTGCACAACCACACCACATTTCCAAAAGATCGTCTGTCGTCCTTGGGTGCACGCTGAAAGTTTACAGCAAACGAGCGTCTGCACGCTTCTGCCTTTACTCTCGCGTACATACCAGTCGTCGGAGGAAGCTTCTGAAAACCTCGCGCATCGTGCGAAACCCAGTCGGTTTCAGCGCAGGACCCTGCCCTAAACGATGAGGCTCTCAGCACCAACCATCCACCCCTCTCGAAACCGGAAGCTTTCCCATATCGGTATCGCACGTCAATGCCGCCACTCGTCAGCGTCACAGATGGTGTTCCAATTCATCTGGACCTTCGACGTTTGGGAGAGAGCCAACCCAATCAAGTCCTGGCTTCTCTACATGATCGCTGTTTGACATGGCCGCTATCTGATTTGCTATTTTCGCCCTGAAAACTCGCCGGACGTGGTGTCGGGAGGTCGCCGCCCAGTGGCTGCCGCTCTTTCTGATTTCGTGCATCTCCCCAGGTCTCACTTCTACATACCTATCTGCTGGTATCAACGACGTCAATTGTTGTCGCTAGTAGTCACCATGAGATTGTCCTAACGACGAGCCACGATGCACTTTCATCATCTTTGATTTCCTTCGACATTTCCCATAGATTGGGTTTACTCATAATATATTTCCTTTCTTTGTATCATACAGTATTCTTTCCACCGTCGAAATGGGTATTTCCGATTTGGTCCAGACTTTGGTGGCAGCATTTTCTTTGTATGGCATCTTGAGAAAGTCCCTCACTCGGCACTTGCTAACTAAGCGCAGTGGTATTTTACTCCAGGCTGCATCGGGAGCGTTATTCATACACTACAAAGGTCATGGATCGAGCTTGTTGCAGGACGGCCGGAGGCTGGTCCTCGTGTTGTTCTTATTTTTTGCTGCCCTGTGGGCACAGATCGAATTCATAAGTCTTCTACTTCCCGTAACGGCTGCCACTCCTTGCCAGGCCACATTGATATTCTCGACATTGTTGGATCAGCTAGCGAGGGTGACAGTGGAACAATTCTTGTTATGGTCCGTTGGCTATGGGAAGAAGGTCACCGCTGGACGTTTGCTATTACAGATCATACTCTTGGTAAGATTCGTAGCTGGAGGAGTCTTGGTTGGATTTACGAGGCCAGACTTCGCTCCAACATGCGTTGCTCGTACATCGGTACTTCCACTATCAGTTGTCGTGTTAGTGTTGGATGGTATCATCATCTCGACGCTCATGATTCGAGCCCTTTCACTAGGAATGCTACGAGACATGGGCGACAAATCTGGCAACAGGCAGGATGAGAGTAGAGCCTTAGTTTTCAGTATATTTGGCTTAATTGCATGGTTTGGCACGAGCATACCTATGATTCTTGGTATTCCAAGCATATTACTTGTCCTTAGAACCGTGCTGCCTTCGACTGGAATGCTCATTCTTGTTGGTAAGCATACTTTATCAATGATGAAGTTTGTATTCTAATTTGTAATAGGTGTTATCACTCTTTTCTCTGGGTCGCTCATGGCAACAAGTGAGGAGATAACAACACCCGAGGCTCGGTCACCATTCATTACTCCTACAGGACCATCGCGTGAGATATTCAAGAGCAATATTGGCGATGGCTCACCTGTCTCCGGGCATAGATATACTAAGAGCGGCGGATTGTTCGTTGTCAACCCCTCTGCGACGCCCCGTGATTCCCCTACTGTCTTCCAAGGTCCTCGGGGCGATACACGAGGCTTTACAAAGCTTGCAGATGAGTCAACTGTGAGCATTAGGTCATTAGGAAAAGAGCTATCTGATAAAACTGATGCCAAAAATGGACCTGGATACCGAGGTTCTAGCGGGATCTTTCCATCGCCCCTTTCGCAAGGAGCTCAAGTTGCACCATTGGTAAAGAGTGATGTTGGTTTGGCACCGACAGCTGCGGTAGCTACGATTCCAGTAGTTGCAGCTATAACTCAGAAACGGGGACTGTTCAATTTCTCAAAGGCTCCTCAACCAAAACCAAGTGTTCGAAGTCTGGGGATTTCCGGACCCCTAGTAGGTGCTGATATTGGAGAGCCTAGCGTCCAACCATTTGCAAGAATGGTCACGATCGACCTAGCACAGGCTGCTATTAATGAGCGGGAGAGGCGCGAAGGCACCATTGCTAGATCCCGTCTTGTGGCTAATCGGCCAGCTCCTCAACCACCCACTGTATCAGCGAAGGAGGCTCTCGGGAAAAGCATTAGTGTGAGGCGGAAAGAGATTTCGTCGCGTATGATCCAGCCAGCTCCAGTCGTACCAGCATCAGGCAACACCACTTCTGCATCACTTTCTCCAGGCCGAGAAGAGGTACGAAGGCGATCACCTAGGAATGCCAACAACTTTAACTTCAGCGCTGAAGACAAAGACCTGAATCCAAAGACACCTTTACAACGAAACCCAACTCTCGGATTGCCTTCCAATCCAAGAGCTCAGAGGATAACAATGACACAACCTGGAAAGACGCAAACAGTCATGTTTATGAATGATGTTGTCTATGATAATCCTGGAATCGTGGATTCAATTATGAAACAGGCTCCAAAAATGTATGCCGCAGCACAAGAAGCCAAGTTAAATGAAAAGTCTCACTGGTCTCCCACAACCACGCTAAAATCTTCGAACTCGGTCATTCATCGACCTCGGCCTATTAAACGAAATACCGAGAAAGATCTTTTGGGACATAGGCGAAGCAGATCAGGATCTTCAATCGGGAATCGGAAATCAGTCTTCACGTCCGCTCCAGGAAGCCCGACGAATTTGCCTCCTCTCCCTCTTCTTCCCCCTCCAACCAATGCTGCAAATTTAAAAAGCCTTCTCAAGGCCAATACAAAGAGCATGACTTTTAACGAGAAGATTGAATTTTTGTTCCCGGCTCCGCCTAAAAGGCAATCCATTCACAGACGGCGATCATCAGTTCCTTCGAGTCGTGTGCCTTCCGACTTTCTGGTTGATAGTCCTATACAATCTCCAATAGAAATGGAGCAGGATAGCCGAGCATCTAAGAGGTCAACCATTGCATCCACTGCTCTATTGGAAATGGATAAGTCGGCGAAAACTCCAAAATCATCAAAACATGAATCAAGTCATCAAATATACCGTTTTAGCGCCAACACGTATAGAAACATCACCGATGAGGTGGATGCAGCTTTAGTCCCCTCTGTTCCAGAAATTCCAGTTCAACAACCTTCAGCTCAGTTGTCACAACTCGAAGTGCCTAAGAGGCGCTCTGTCTATGATGAGATACAAAAATTGAAGAACTTGATGAAAGACAAACCCTATATTCCCGACAGGAAATCTAGCCAAAATCCTCAGATGGCAAGGGATTCATTTATGAGAATCGAAGCTCAAGGAGAACAAGTCATAACAGTAACTATGGATTCAGAAGAAAACAATGGTTCTATCTTACCGATTATGAATGATAATGAAATCTCGTTCTTCCTTGAGGCAGACCAGCCATATCCAGGTGACAAAGCACCAGAACCTGTTTGGCATCGTCGAATCGGTGACGAATTACCTACCTTTTCGGGGCGTAAATCTGCAACAGCCGCGCGTAAGATGCCTCCTCCAACGCCACTACTTCTAAATCGTAGGGGTAGAGCAGCGACGGTAATCGTTCGCAATCTTGAACCATCACCGCCTGCAGACTCTCCAGGCCGTGCCATCGAAGAGATCCAGGCTCAACTAAAGCGCTTTGAGGAACCCGGGAGAAACTCAGTATCCTCGCTTCTAAAGCGACTTCCCAATGCAGGCTCAAGGCCAGATGCACGCGGCTCCCAGCTGCTAGCAAATCTAGAGAAAGAGATGGGCCTCCAGGAAAATCATTGGCAGCTAAATAAAGCTAATTTGGATCGCGATTCCATGTCTTCAATTGCCATCGCCACGCCACGACGAGACGCCGTTCCAGAACCAGAAAGATCAACCAAGATTCCTCCGAAGGCTTTGTCCAGGCGAGCACGCATTAGGAATAGCATGTTGGGACGGCCGAAGTCTCCTGAGGGCTCATCGAACAGATCTACAACAACTTCTAGTTCTAGCTCTGACAATTCGACAGCAAGTGTGTGGCAACAACGTCTTGCTGACGCTCAATTGGAATATGCAGAGAATGCACCTGCTCTCCTCGGCAAAAAGAGCCTGAACTTTCTTTCTGTCGCGAGGGCTCAAGTTGGAAGCCCAACACCACCGGATACTGAGTCGGATGATTCAGATTTCGATAGTAGGATGCCAAGAGGAAAAGCTGTTGCTTCTGTTGCACGTAAAGAGAAAGCTTCCCTTTGGAAAGAATCTCTGCCTTTACCAAAAGCAGCTGCCGGACGTATGTGGAATCCACCCTATGAATCAGAATTAGTTGCATCTCCAGAACCACCGGCAAAGAACATCAGACCGGCACAACGTTATTCCGAACATGCGCTGCCCATAATTAGCTTTAACCTTTGGAGCAAGGCTCGCTCATCGAGGAGGATCTCGGTCGTTGGGCTGTGGGGTTCGAAGTCCATTCGTCCACAAAGCATAAAGGCTCGCCGAGCTTCTCGAACACCAACCCGAAAATCAAGAAGAATCACATTTCTCCCAGATATCCTTGAGAGCCCAGTCCCTCTTCCAAACAAAGACACTCTCGGCATTTTCCAATTCCCATGGGGCGAGACTTCAGACCAACCAATCTACCAACCAGCATTCAACCCTCTCATCCCAACTGCTCCAACAATCACCGCAAAGCTTGATTCTCGATCTAAAAAACTTGAGCCCGAGTCTTCAGCGTACTCATCATCATTCTTTGATGACTACGACGATGAAGACCAAGGCATGGAGATTGATCCTGACAGTGATGACGATTTTGACGAAACCACACTGTGGGAAATTGCAAGCTTACTTCAGTCGAAGGATGTTCCCTCCAAACTAAGCCTCTTGCCACCCGCCAGGTTGAATAGTATTGAGGATCATGATGGCTCTGAAGATAAGGCTAAGCGTACTGGAAAGGCCCCAGCTGTGAAGTTGCCAATCCAGCCTCTTGCGTTTTCGGCTAAAGAACGCTCTAAACTTTGGTCTAAGGATGCAAAATCGACTATCAAGGCCACCAGTGGTTTACCACAACCAATGCCGAGGGTCTGGGAAGCCATAGTTGCAAGATCTGAACTCAGCGTACAAACCAAAAATCGTCCTAGTAGGCCTGTTTCCTTACTCGGATCTAACGACTTGTGGTCACCAGTCTTATCTTATCCTGCAGTAACAACCGACAGCGGACTCTGGACGAAGAATGAATCCGTTTCCTTAGTTCTCCCCACACCAACTATGTGGGTACCGCAGATGAAGGAATCTAAATATCGCAAGTCTAGCATGTTTACAATTCCTGCGTCTGGAAATCTGATACGGACCACCAAGAAAAGTCCTGTAGTTTCTCAAATTTCGAAAGCTCCTCGTCAGCCTACTGGAGAAGCATTAACTATCTCGTCTCGAAACTTGTGGGTCCAATCTGAGACACTGAGAGAGAAGGGAGTATGGACATCAAAAGCTCATTCTGTAGAGAATATCCATCAATCTGTTTCTTTGTGGAAACTAGAGTCAGGAGTTGAAGTTGTATCAGCTGCTGGCCTATTCGATCTTTTAACTGCCAGGTCTTATCTTCGTTCGAGCGAGCTTACTCCAGCTGCTATCAATATGGCCACCAAGCAACGTACCTCTAGGGCTCCGCTAGGCGAATTGACTTCTACTATGCTCTGGAATGAGAGTCAAAAGCTGCCACTTGAGCGAGATGTAAGTTTTTATTCCATAGCACTAAATCTGTTACTTACTGTATCTCTTCTTAGTGGATCTCAGAGTCTTCTGTGCGACCAGAGAGTCCAGCATTCTCCTCATCATCCTCTGGTGCCTCGTCACCTATTTCAGACTCTTCTTCTGTCAAGTCAACAAGCACCAAAGCATCGTCAATCTGGGGATCTATGGTTCCAACTTGGTGGGAATCCAAGAATGCAAAAAAGACACCGGCCACATCTCCAACTGTTGACCAAGCACGTCCATCAAAGTTCCCAGTCCGCCAGAAGTCTGTGAAGGGCTCGTCACTTCCCTCTGTGCGAGAGTCGAGGGTTTTGGCATCACGGGATCTCTGGGAGGCTAAAGCTCTAGTCTCAGAATCATCGGTGAAGAAACCTCATAGTAAATCTGCTTCCGAGGAGCCAGCTGTGTTGTCTCAGAAACCCCTTCGCCATCAACATCGACCCGCCGTAGCAGTCCACGGAAATTGGGATGAGGCTCTTTCTGAAGCAATTACTGCCGGGAGAAAACCAGTAGCTCGTCCTGTTTCTAGCAAGGCTGATTGGGAGGCTGCCCTTAGCGAAGCTCTTGAGAGATCAAAAACAGGTCGAGCATATAATCCTGCTGCCTTACATCCGGTTTTCTTTACCAGGACGTTAATTTCAGCTACCCGTGATGTCCACCCTGCCGCTCTAGGGCATGTTGTCAAGAATTATGACCCTGCTATGCTTCATCCTGTATTCTTCACTGATTCGCTGGTGTCTGGCTCAAGAAATATTCACCCTGCTGCCATCGGACATATTGTAAAGAAGTATGACCCGACAGTTCTCCACCCTGTCTTCTTCACAGGGTCGATGGCAGTTACATCAGATGACATACATCCTGCCGCTATTGGGCACTTCAAGAAAAGCATCGAGAAAAATGCGTTGTGGACCTTAAACTTAGTGGGTCATCCATCTCAGTCCGGCAGTGGCAAGAAAATGGGAACTCTTCAGCGGTTAGAATCAAATGAGCTCTTCAAGAACAAGGCTAAGGCCCAGGAGAATACCCACTGGCTTCACAAGACGTCATCAAGATCTGATCTTGCCAATAGAACACGGATAGCTTCATCGCCGTCAATTTCGACAACGGAGAAGACGGGTATGTGGGAAGCAAAGCCACGAGCGGACCTAGCAGAGACCGGCATCTTCCAGAATCCACATGGCGAGCCTTGGACTCGAAACAAGAGGACTGAGACACCATTGGTTGTGATTAAGGACACTGATATGTGGCGACCGTCACGGGAGCTGCCTGAGAGCCCCAAGAGCTGGCTTCATAAGAGGACCTATTCAAGGGTAGTATTTCGATACTAAATATGGAACGTTGATTGGAAGATGGAAGCTCTGAAGTGTCGTATTAACGGCATCGTGTGGTGTGGGCCGCGTGTCTATTGGAAATGGAAGGCTCCTGAGGGGTTCTGAGAGGTCTTCTGGTGAAGCTTAAATTGATGATACCGTCGGATCCGATTAAGCGAGGCCTATTTGAGCCTTAGCATGTAACGTAGACCATGTAAGAAGGTTGTTTGTAGCCGCTTTTCCGCTAAATAAAGAGGATGTTGATGAAAATTGTTGTATGAGATTAATGCGGACGGATAGTGCCACAACAATGAGCTCAAACCTTAAGCTCACGTGACTTTGACCGCCAATGAGAATGCTCCTTCTCTGGACTAGGGTCGTATCTCAGATAGCCTCACAACCTTGACACGATGACGAGGAACGGTCGATCATGAGGATGCGTCTCACGCAGTCAGTATCAGACACATGCCACAGTCCTTATCCTATTTATTATAAACACCGCCCTATCTCCTATCTTCTTGGAAAGAAGCAGAATATATGTATGCATGCTCTCCCCAACGCCATCTCGGAACGCCAACTCCACAGCGAATTCACTCTTTATACAATCTCCATCGAGTCGGACGCTGATAAAGAATCACCTGCCACTCGCCCAAGATATCGCCATACATCTCGGCAGCATGTCTCGAGACTCTTCTCTGTGCGCCAGCCTAGTTCTTCCTCCGCTCTACTCGCCTTAGCCACGCAAGATCCAACATCACCCGCTCTTCGACCGACAAGTTGCCTTGGTATCTTTCGCTGGCAAACGCGCTCCATGGCTTCAACCAACTCGAGAACCGAAGATCCACGGCCGCTACCAAGGTTATACACTCTGAATCCACGGTCTGGGCGTGACTTGAGTGCTGCCAAGTGTCCTCGAGCAAGATCCGAGACGTGAATGTAGTCTCTCACTGCTGTTCCGTCTCGTGTATCCCAATCTGAGCCGTAGATGCTCAACACGGGGAGAGCACCTGTTATCACTCTTAGCACGACGGGCATGAGGTTGGTCGCCGCGTCCCGAGGATCTTCGCCGATAAGCCCGGATTCATCGCAGCCAATTGGGTTGAAGTATCGAAGAGCAGTGATAGTCCATTCTGGATCAGCTGTTGCCAGATCATTTAGAATAGCCTCGCACATCCATTTCGTTCGACCATACGGATTCGTGAGTCCTGAAGATCCAGACTCCACAACCTTTTTCTGTCCATCCTCCTCGACAAACACGGTGGTGTCTTGACTGCAATACTCCTCCCTGAGAGGAATGCCCATATCCGCCACAGTTCCGTACACTGTCGCAGAAGAGCTGAAGACAAAATTCTTAATTCCAAAGTCTCCAAGAAGAGAGCAGAAATCAACCAGTCCACAAACGTTGTTTGCGTAGTATTTCAACGGGCTCTTGATACTGTCGCCGACAGACTTGAAAGCCGCGAAATGAATCACTCCTGTAATGTTAGACCGTTTAGGAGCCTCCAACCCGCCTAGGCTAGATCCGAAGCCACAGGGCCGTTCATAAGCTCGAAGAATTTTAGTCATGGCTGTGGCGTCTCGGTAGTCTGCTTTGTACAACTTTAGAGTTGGTTGGCGACTTGGTGTTTTCTGATAGTGGTTGGCCACCATGCCCTCGATAGTGGTGAAAACCTCACTGAAAGCGTTACTAAGGTTGTCGACAACAACTACCTGCACAGATCACGGTCAGAACTGTCGCGAACGATATGTCGAGGTAGATATCCTCACATTATAACCAGCCTTGGCAAGTTCCCAAACAGTATGGGATCCGATAAATCCACAACCGCCAACAACAAGAATATATTGGGAGTTTGCCGATCGCTGGATAGCGAGCTCGAGGTCGACATCGTCAAAAAGCAGAGAGCTCTCGGTGAATGGGGTATCAACATCTCCACATTCTGAGCCAGAAGAGAATCGTTCTGGGCTGGATGCGCCACTTCCCGTGCTGCAAGGCATGTTTTTATATCTGCTCAAGTCTCTGAAGATGTCTTGACTGTTTTAGAATTGTTATTTTGAACAATATCTGTACATCTCCTTATATATTTGCTGCTTCGAGTGTTTTGTGCGAGTGAGTTATTTCCTCAGAGAGTGAGTGGATTCACTTGTTTCCAGCCTCGCAGAAACGTGGTCGCCTTGCGTGATAAATTGTCTACGTTGATGCTGGTCATCTTGGTTTGACCCTGCTCGAAGTTTTTTTCCTTCCCGCTCAGCCGTGGAATTGTTTGCACCATATTACTCTCGGATTTATTATATTGAAATGCTTGTTCTAGAAACATTGGCAGGCGCGGGAAGAATGCCCAAAGCATTTGACGCGTGGACTCTCGTCACATCATTTAGCCCTGTCACTTTCACTCTATTGTGCCTGTATTCGAACCTCCGGTTGGAGGGATAGTTCGTCCCGGACTTGAGACCTCTCGTCCTACCACAACCCGAAAACAACATTCAGACTGGCATAGGAAAATTGGCACAGCATGATGACCGAATTGGTCAGGACAGGAAGTATCCAATCATGAACGGTCGTCTACCGGCCAGAGTCTCGGTGCTCAAACTCTACTGCCCGAGTCTCCTGACAACACTTCAGTGTGGATCGCATCGGCACATCAAGTCCCATACTGGCAAGCCTGGTTTGCAAATTCTCGAATTGCTACGAGATTTTCGGAAAGTAAAGTATTGAGAGAATAGTGTTTTCTTCATATAAATCCTGAGATTTGAGCAAACGCCATGGTACTGGATTCTCAGAAATGACATCTCATTGGGTTACATCCTACACTAAATTTTCTCTTAAGCTTTGCTAGATCTTTGAAACGATGGACCTCTCAAAGTCTACACCCTTCGAGCTTCTCAGTTACTTCCAGCAATACGGGGAGAAATGGAGCTAATCGATGCCGGACTGGATGCCGAAAGACAACATTGTTTTCACTATCTCGTCGCTACACCTTACAAAGGCTGCAAGATCTCTTGCAGCTACATGAAAGAGGATAGCTTGAAAAGATTTTCTGCGAGTATCTCGATAGTCTGCACATGTAATGTACGACCGACGTGCCTAGATCTGGGGTAGCATGCTTGTCCTTGCCCCAGTGACGATCTGTGTCTAAAAATTTGGATGGGCTCGGCGCCGAATACCTTGACAAACTCATATGCCGGTGTTGCATGTTAAATCGAAAATATCAGGTCTTGCTGGGAAACAGGTGGTATGACGGCGGGGATCTCTTTATCCAAATGACTGATGAAGTCCCATTTTAGCATTGGAGTATATCCTGGTATGCGAATTATAGAACAGATGGTGCCAATCGGGTATCTGGTGTGGAAAGTTCAAATCTCGGGACGGCAGGGCTGCAACACAACCTTGCCCATCCCCTTTACAGCTATTGCTGCATAGAGGCTAAATATCTATTCTGCGAAGCGATTGGTAGACGGATTTGCGATGATGGTTCTCGATTTTTAAGGTTGGATGCTACGTTTGTGGGTCTACAGATTCGTGCTCCTGTGGGTCCCTGAGCTTGGTTTGGGTCTGTAAAACGTGTGGGGAAGGCTATTAGATCCATCGCTTCAACCACTAAGTCGGTGTCATAGGGGAGAGACTATTATCACGAAACAGGTACTTGACATTAGCACCGCGTTACTCCTTTCTCCCCGATGAGGCTCTGATATTCCCTGTCTGGCTCCTCGCTTTACGCCCGCTCATGGTCGTGTAGCCGAGATCAATTTTACATCACAGATACGACAGCCCAAACGATTATTAAGCTGGATATCATCTTTTCGATAGTGGGCGGGCCTGACTTCCGAAATCTTGACACCTGCTGAGGGCCAAACTGTCGTCAGTCCCAGGCTCTTTGAAATGGGTTGTCATGTCGTAGTCACTTCTGACCGGTATTGCGTGCCATACCACAGTAGCTGTAAGCATACTGCGATTGGTGGTGGAGAAAAGGATCTCCAGGCCAAACACACAAACATCCGTTTGTTTTCCCAGCAACAGTTCAATGTCGGTGTACGAGCTTTGCAGCAAGGATATAAAAACACCGGATTTCCTCGGATTGGAACTATTGAGTCTGCATTACCCATTTCATACTTCCGATGCAGAGTGGCAGCCAGCTTGGCCGGTTTATTTCTGCAAGGACAAAATCTGGTCGTCAGTGTAAGCGAGCAAGATTTCCCCGCATTTACCCAAGTTATGTAAATCGAGATGGAAGTATCTCCGTGCCTGTATGGCCGTGGCCACCTACCTCTATGATCTCATGGTGGATCCCATGATTTTTTTGATTCTTATTTTTGAAGAGACTGCCACCAACTCGACCGGTGCAACTACACCGTCTTGGAGAAGACGTACCGGGGTATTTGTCCTTTTCCTTTTCATTTTGGCTCTTCTGGTTGAATAAGGCGGTCACTAGCGATCAGTCGACTTTTGCAAGTCAAATGCCGGCAGTGGCAACAAGCGCTGGACGTCTGCGTGATCATCAAAGGCGTAGGAGATGAGATGCAGAGAAGGATGGAGGTTTGATGTTCCATTTTGTGCAGTCAAAGTATTTCCATCACTCGGATCTGAAAAACGCCTGGCGGCTGCAATGCACGCAAATAGGCTGAGATTGGGGGCCAAACAGCTGCAAAGTTCTCGTAATGTTTCCCTAACACACTTCCAACCAGTCATCCAAGCTCTGCTGCTTCACAATGGTGGAGAACCCTGTTTCTAACCTCTGGCTGCAGTCTATTTTTCTATTCGCTGTTGTATTTAGTGTTGTATTCAGGTATTCGATATGGAAGACCGGCTTCCCAGCGCTAATGAAAGGTTGAAACGTCCCACATTCCCTGTACGCTACGCATTGTTCGTTGACTTCCCATTGCACGCTGTCGATAACTCGATGGACAATATCTCCGCCATTTTTCAGCCCAATGGAAAGATTGCGCGCATGAGCTGCATCCGACAAGAAGTTGATGTAGTCTATGGCGTCGATCTGTGTAAGGTTGAAGCCATTGTCGTTGTTGTACGCATCTATGTTGTCAGGATCGACACCATCGCAGCCAATGCTTGCTGCGCGATCAAGTCTGGCTAGCATTATTGCCCTAATGTTTGTTGAGTTTGTATTTAACCACCACTGAAGATCAGGAGTTAGCGTTTTCTTAGTCTAGGGTTTCTAGGAGCGTTTTTAGGGCGAGGGAGAATGAGCACCACTAGATAAAATTGTTCTAGGGGTGCGTTACTTGAGATACCCTCTCTTTCGAAGGTTCAGAATAGAGGAATAAGATTCCGGGGATCTTTACTTCGCCAGGCCAACCTGCTAATGGATTACCGTAGTCAAACGGAGTGAACGACGAAGAATCCGGGCGAAAATCTTCATAAGAGCCAGCCGAAAAGTAACAGATGACTTTCCGATTCTGTGCATGGAGAGATGCTATGGTTTCGTTGGTGTTCAAGAAAAGGTCTATGTCGTAAATGGACACGTTCAAGGTGATGTTTCTCACTGCATGCTGCAGCTCAATTTGCCAAGTAGCACCGACACTTGGAGACCACCAGGCAGTTCCATATTCCTCTTCTGCGCTGGATTTTGTGGACATAGTTGTGTTGGCCGAGGAAGCCCGCTTCCCGGAAAGTCCTACTCCTAGCCCGAGACCTAAAGCGACTCCGAGGACAATCAGGGTCATCACGGCTCCTAGCAGGATGTGTCTTCTGGAAATACATCCTGAATGTGGGTTGTCCGATGTAACTTTCTGCTGTGGGAGTTTTCCGAATTGCCCCCCAGACGACATGTTACTGGGGCGGAAGCGAGCCCAACGCAGGTGCAAATGCGCTCTTTAGAATTCGATTCGGCTTGCAGATCGTGTCGAAGCGAAATTGATCAGTTTAAAAAAAAGAGTTTGCTTCTCACCAGTCTCGGGAGTTTTAGGGACTGCTGGTTGCCAGATATCAGCTCTTCGAGGAAGTGACTTGTCGGGGTTCCAGAACACAAGCCATCGATGCAATGCCAGGCGAAGTAGCAAACTCATAAGGGGCTTACGTCACTCAAGCGTCCCTCATTTTGACATATATATTGCCGTGGCTCTCGGGTGCCCAGGATGGCTGTCGTCGCTACAGAATTGCACTTTGGATGAGACGCCTAAACTAAGCAATAAGCGTGTACCAGATACATGGTTTAGATGTCGCTGGAAACAACTAATTCCGTTCCGGAACAGAATAGATGCTCCGTACGAGGCTCAAGGTGGACTTGCACCCACTCTTCCCTCATCATCCAGATGAAGTGCCGGATTCATAAGAGTCGGGATATGATGTGCGCAGGATATGACTTTGAAGGGAGATGGGATCTCCAGGGACCGGAATCTGATCGCACCTGCCTGTCTTGCGGGGGCCAGCCCGACAACGTGGAGAGAGAGAGAATGGGCGCGTTGGGGGATTAGCCTGATGTGCCAAGACAATTTGGCTTACGTAGGCTGCATCTGGGGCATTGGGGACGCGAGAACATGGATAAAGGCAACGGCCATGTGGGGAAGTGGCTGGACCGCTGGGTTTTCCGCGAGATTTCTTTTGGCATCAGAAGGTACTGTACTCGTCATCCGCAAAAATGCGATGGGGGCCGACAACGCGTCTGGTGCCATGTGGTGTTGTGCATCGGACGGCGGAATGGGATGGTTGGATCAGCGCATAGTGAGACTGAGGTACTGGTACCTGCATGTGGGACTGAGCAGGTCCGGACAGCTGCGGACGCCCAGATGGCCGTCAGATCAGCATGCGAGCGAAAGAAGGCTTCCGTCTGCACTGCACGCAAAGGGCGACTGATGTCAACTTCCTGGCCAGAAGAGTCGAGGGCTAACCCGCAAGCCTGGAGATGAGGTGCTGAGGCAAGGGCTATAGCTACAACGGGCTTGTCATGGGAATGGCAGATCACGACATCACGAACCCGGGTTTGGAGGAGGGATTACGGATCGGACGGCGTCAATATGTACACTGAACGTATCAAGGAAGAATTTTTACATTCTGTGTTTCAACATTATGAACCTAGCTGCCTATTCCAAAGGAGAGACTTGATCCGACACATCTTTCCCACCATGCAATTTCGGAGCCCAAATGTCGACATATGATGAAAGTTACCCTTATCCATACTACAAGTTCCCTATCCAATAGGGTGATTAAACCGAGATCGGCGTGCTAAGAGTAAACGTTACTGGGTCGCCGTTCAGAGTGACCCAGATGGTCAGTGGATCGGTACCAATCTGCTCTGTCGTGAAGCCTTGCGTGTCCGTCACTTTGCCTGGAACTGTGAGTGGGATGGGAGCTGCACAGGTGTTGCCGTCAGATGTTACGGTGACGGTGGTGATTTTCTGGGCGGCCAGGTTGAGTTTCCACGAGATATTGTAGTTGCACTTGTCTCTCGTCATTCGGTTCTTGAAGGATACAGAGAACTCGATTGTGTTAGCTGAGTTGGTTAAGTTACTGAAGGATGGGACTTACATCATCGTGTTTCAGTGAGACGATAGGCCAACTGACGAGCCGAGACAACTCGTTTGTGACGACTGTCACCCAGAGCTCAAAGAGCGACATGGTGTAGCGAGTTGCACTGGAACTAGTGATGTAGTATGAATCAGCTCCAATGTATCGAAGGTTGGCTTGGTGGAACATGAATGCATCGTGATGCAATCCGAGTAAATGTCGACTGTTGACCTCAATTTCATTAGTGAGGATCGTGTAGAAGTCGCCGACTCCTTTTGAGACGTTCTTCCACTCAGCCACAACACAAGCAGACAGATCACACTAGCGGTATATTGATCAGTATTTTTCTTTTAAAGCAGTACATTTAAACTTACGTTGTAGTAGATATTCGTGGCCCATCGAGGAGAAATTTGCATGCCTGCAAAACCGTTGGACTCGACGGTGGAGGTATATGGCCAATGCTCATTCTCGGTGTTAAGAAGAAGTGGTCTCGTGTTATCCCCAACAACGTATATAATTCCTGCATCAGACCAAGCTTGCAAAGCATCCCCGTTGTGAAGGCCCGTGATTGCAGGTGGAATTATCCCCAAGGGACTCCAATTTGTAGCTTGATCAAGACCTGATCCCTTCAACCAGCCTTGGTTCCACGTGAGCTCCTTGTAAACATCAGAGTAGGTCGAATTATCCTCATCTTCATGAGTAAAAGTGTGAGAGATGTGAGCAAATTTGTTTCCATACGAAGGAGTTTGCCAAAATGTCAACAATGAATCCAGCTGCATGCAAGTGAGACTGTAGTTGGGATAAGCGCCAGCTGTTGCCGGATATAGGGATTTCCCAGTTCCTAATGGCTTCACGAACTCCAAAGGAGTATCAATCTGATCCGGATATTCAACTATCAAATGTTAAAGAGAGTTTCGATGGACGTTGGAGACGGCAGTCTTACTTGGTCCGGTACCGCAATACCCATACGGGACGGTGTCAAGGTCGGTGGACGTCTATAGAATTCAATATCGTACACTGAGAAGGATTTGTAAGAGATACTGACTTCAATGTTTCCATTTCCGTTGTGGCCGACCTCGATCACCCAGCTGCTTCCCGGGTTTGAGGTGGCCAGCTTTGTATTAACGGTGTTCATGACGTTGATATGATGTGCCACATCTGTTCCAGTGACACGGTAATTTAATCCAGTGTTAAACATTGGTGTCTGGCTACAAGTCAATCAGTAAATCATCTGTACACACCATGACTGTGACTCACAGAAACATGTCGTCGACTAGAAGTTGAATAATGTTAGTTCACGTGACTGAAGTGATCGGAGCAGGTAATACGAACTTTGTGTATTAAGCATTATCCTGCGATAGCCGGCATCTACAATAGTTAGTTTCAAAACTTCTATGATTTTGAGGAACATACATAATCCTCTTGTACCCCAGCTGATCCAAGCAGCTTGCAGGAAGACAGATGTATAGGACCAGTCAGTGGCAAAAGGCATAAAGAAAACCATCTCGTTAGGGGTAAGTCAGTGAATCTTTCGTATTAGGAGTTGAAGCTTACCTGTTGACGGCCATTGATGTTGTTGATGACTCCAGCCGTGCTCACAGTGGAGAAATTTGGGTCGCTGGTCGCATTTGAGGCTGCTGCGAATGCAAGAAACTCCGTAGCAATGCTAGAATTCGTAATCGTGGCTGGATAATGATACAATCCAGATGTGCTAACACCTGCTGCCGTTCCACTTTGCATATGTTAGGGGGCTTCCCATCTTAAGCGACATCTTGACTTACGTTTTAAGACCAGAATTTGGGAAAGCAGCTGCATTAGAGATATACACATATTGTTCTCCAGTGCAACAACTTCCGAGAGATCTTGTACCGGTTGACGGTCCTGGATTGACATCTAACCTGACCATACGAACACCGAAAGCAACTTGGTAGTTATAAAGTTGTTGCCACTGGTCAGGAGTGATAGCACTCGCGTAGCCGGAAGTCCCATAATTGTAGCTGGCCTCTCCGAGCACCACTATCAGACCGAAGTTTCCATGAGTAGTAGTGCTGTTCAAGACGGGAAGTCCTATTCCGGCTTGAGGGACAATCAGAACCTGGTAAGGTATTCCGCGATCATTTAAGCCGGAATATCCCGAGTATGCTTCGGCGGTAGTCCGAGCAATAACGAGGGCGGTGCTGTCTACACTGTCCGCACTCATTCTCAATGCTGTGGTCTTCACATCACCAACAGAAGTGGTGTTTGTTTCGATCTCTCCATTTTGAGTAGAAACCTTGACCAGCGGAGTCACATGGAAATTGTCTGGCCGAGTGAAGAGTGACTGAGAGTTTAATATCTTGTTGTCTTCCGAGTTCGACGGGCCACCATTTCGTCGAGCGAGTCTGTGATCGCAGTGTTTGTATGCCTGAACGTTGGAAAGATACAAAACAGTCCCCAGGAAACATGAGCTCAAAAAGCGAATCGACATTTTGAATGCCGTGCCAAGACAGACGTGCAGTGGCCAAGGGAAGTAGTCGTGCTTAAGTCTGCACCGGGAAAGAACGACTGGTATATAAAAGAAGAACGCCTTGAAGGGGAAATAGATAAGAAGGATGGGTCACACTCGGAGGGAAAAATCTCTGCAGCTGGCTCCCGTCACAAGCCCGAAGAAAAGAGTACGTGGACGAAGATAGAAATTCTTCCTACGTCAATAAGAACGATCATCGACGCCACGTATACCAAGCACCGTTAACGTTACTTAGAGTAATTTGGGTATCCTGAATCATGGGTTTTAGCCTTGGCAAGTTGTTTGCCGGCTACCCTTTCTTCCTTCATGTCCACGGGGAGTTCCCCATACTCTGGGGTGTCAAGGACGTGACGGTTAACTCGGTGGCGCCGACCTCTCCTCGAGCCCAACATGTTTGCGCAGACCGACTCTTAGTCTAGAATACAAGAGATTCGTAGGCCTGGTAATGTGGCTGTCGGCCGTGATACTTCTTGCGTACTCGAGAGGAATAGCCGGCAATGCCAGCTGAAGACAGCAGATGGGAATGGCATCGAGAGCGAGCAGCCATGCTCACAATATGGGTATTCTGACGGATGCAGCTTGGAAACAGAGGACCCTGAGCAGAATCGATGGATGAAGCGGATGAACAGAAAATATATTGGAAAACCAAGCAGCTTAAATTAAGCTCATAACCTTATGCCCATGCGAGTATGGGGTATGGGGTACCAGGGCGTGATGCGAGGATTGGGCTCAAGCGGCGCCGAGTCGAGATGAGACGCAACAACACAGACGAGAGACAACGTTGTTGTTGTCCGACCGGCACCAGTTGAATCATATTCGCATCTCGTGGACGGTGGCGTGGGAGCAGGAGTTGCGGTGGAAGTCGGAGACGGAGGGAGTAGGAGTTGCAGTGCGACAGGCACACAGAACCCATCCCATCTTGGGCCTGGTACCTACCTTGCCGAGATGCTTGCGGGGCCGACGCTAGATCCCGTTGGATTTATCCGATCGTTTTAAACGTCTGTCGACAAACATTGTAGACGAGACGAGGCTCCGCTCCACTGACAACGACCCGTCCATCAATTTCATCAACCCCAAATAAAATCGCATCAGCTCGTTTATCTGCCCTCTGGCCGCCAGTCAGACCCCATACTTGCCACACCTGGCCTCCCTCCCTGGGTCGGGCATTTGGTTCTGCAGCCGCGGCCCATTCAGTCGATCGAATCCAGCAATTTGCCTCTGCAGTGGGACGGTAGTAATCGCCACAAGTATGCTTGGGGTCAAGGTTGGACGCCATGTACAGATCATTATGGCTCTTTTCAAGATGAAACGCCACCGCTTTCACGCGTGTCTATTCTTTAGCATTTCCTCTTGGCTGGACAGAAACAGCCGCCTTTCTTCTCTTCTCTCCCAGAATGGACTCACCCCAGGGCCTGGGATGTCCGGGCCGGCCTTCAAAAGACGATTCGTTCTACGGATCGTGCCTATTCTGTCGTCACAGTATAGACCAAGGGTTTTCAGCATGGGCACGAAACAATCTATACTCCGCCTGGCCGGATGTTTGGCATCAAGATCATGTAGCTTCGTACCATAGCCATTAGTGGCCGCTTTGCTCCAAAGCTCCTTCGAGAGCCATGACCTTCTTGAAGAAATTTTTATACATACATTGTATACATCCACGTGCTAGTGGGGTGTTATATTACGCTGACGTTGCTCAGTAGCCCTGTGATATTTATGACTTTCTTGATATGCCGGCTACTGTTTGTTTGTGCTTGACTTGTTATGTTTTCTCCAACTGATCTGAGTCTCGCAAGTGCTGCTTTTCTCAACAATGGTTCGGATCCTGGGTGTTGAAGCAGCTGACTGGCATACTTTGCTTCAGAGTTGGTGGCAATTTGTACAAGCAACTCACTGATTTTGAGATTCCCTCCTGCTAATTCTCGGTAGGTGTTGGTTGGGTTTATCCTCGTTTCAATTGGGTTAGGCTCGACGTACCTGTGCTATCTGCTATGTTGCCATGTCTACGAAGGATTCATAGTGAGATATTATTCTTTTTTGAAGTTTTGATTTACTTATATGCAACGGATATTGAAAGAAGGCGCTCTTAATAGACTACTAACCTTCTACAGAAACGTAATTTACTTACGAAATCGGTATCCTCGTCTATTAAAAAATACCTTCTGAACGCCTCTGTAAAGCTTTCCCAGCACCGAATCGAGAAGATAGACAAGAAACCCACAAGTTTTGGAGTATACCTTGGCGGATTCGACAACCCTCCCTCGAGAGACCAAATACAAATACTGTCGGAATGGGACTTGTTTCTGTTCGACCCTTCGCAGGAAGGGATTCTGGATGCAATGTCTTCTGGCTTGTATCCAGTCTCCCCTCAAACTATAGCACAACTTGACGTGGATTTTGTTGTCGGTAATTCTGACCAGCAACCTATCATCGCAATTGTTAGATGGGTGACGAGGCATATCGAAGAATCCGAGAAAGAAGCAGAATATCATCACCGCTTTACTGGAATCAGCATCAGCAATTGGGAAGGCCATCTCAGGGTTCCGCTTCTAGAGGAATTCATTCTATTCATCAGTTCCCTTGGTCTTTCGGTCTACTTAGAAGCGTCCGCCCCCGACTTCCTGTCAGATCCGAAGCTTGCCGAAATGGAAGAAATTACTGGAATTGTCATACGAAATGGGACTATATCTACGAACGGAGAAGAGCGTGATGCCTTTCAAATGAACGAGATGAGGCCAACAATCAAGGCGTTTGTTTCACAGGCATGTCTGCGGAGTTTTGTTGTCCTGCTGTGGGAAACACTCGACGACGAAGCACTGCCTCTAAATGCCGTCGTGAAACGTAGCTATCAATGGTCTAGGTTTTACAGTGCATTGCCATGGATTGGAACAAGATCCGCGCTCTCCTGTGCTAGCCTCTCCCTCGCGCAGAAGGAGCCATTGGGTGCTTTCGATTGGCTGAAGGAACTTCGAGTAATGAAAGCTCATGAAAAATGGCGCTTTAATAAAGCTGTATGTTCAACTTTAATTGTTTGCTTAAGAATTTTGACTGATAGTTGATAGATTTCGTTACAATATCTTTCAGACAACTCGATAGAAATATCCCTATTGCATACTGTTTTGTTTCCAACCGCAGAGTATGTAGGGGACCTTTTTATGACATCGGAGGCCGCCGAGAACTCGGATGTTTCACCGGTGACCTTAGCGGATCGACATAGCTATTTTCGTAGGTCCTCATATACGGACAAGTCGATCACTATGAGCACAATCTCTACACGTAATGAGACAAATTCTACGTCATCTATGGCCTTGGGTGCTGCGAGCTGGATGTCGTTATTGGATTCGGCGGACAACCACGCCATTTCAATGTCACCCACCGGAACATCTTTTGATTATCTTGGATGCTTTCCTTTAGGTGCCAATGTCACGAGAAAAGCATTTGGCGATGTTGTCCGCTCACAGCAACGATTACGAGACCTGGGTCTTCTAGATGAGATAAAGCATTCAACGCTGAATGAAATAGGCATCCAGCTCAGCAACTTCTGTGACTCGTTAAGTCGCCGTAGTACAAAAGTCATGTTGGAATGGTTCCCCGCAGTTCAGGATCTTGCACAGCATTTGTCAAGCGTTACCGAGAATGGTCTCAATCCAATTCGGGCTCGAATTGGTCTAGATTCTGGGTTCCAAATTCAATACGGCTCGCGTTTCTGGGCTGTGTACGCTGTGAATGAAGAGGGTACATTAGACATTTATTTATCTCGGAACGCCCATGATTTCACCGGAGTGATAATGCACACCTTCCTCTCCAGCAGGGGTTACTCAAGACACGAATGCTTCCAAGCCGAAGTTGTCTTTTCAGAATGGTCAAAAACCCTGGTACGGCTGCTTCACTTACCTCCAAGAATTGTAGCAGACATAAGTCTTCTGTCGCCTTCGGAATTATTGAAATTCCTTCAATATCTCAATTTCTCAAAGGTTGCTGGAGATCCAGCGCTTATAGATTTGATTCGGTCCGCGACCAAAAGACAACTTTTGGATTCGACAGACTTTTCACAGATGAAAGATATCAGCACCACTGGGTATCTCAGTGGGCGTGCATCTGTACATGATCTCATCAACTCTCGTCTTGACTGGTACAGACAGATTGGCTGTCAATGCCCCGACGCCGCAACTGCAATGCAAGGTTTTATCGGGATTGATCTGACAATTACAGAAATGCTGAAAGACAGGAACCTTTCAGCACTTCAAAAAATCACAGAGAGCCTTTCCCGATGTATCGAATCGGATAAAATTGACTCGAGGGTTGACCTTGTAGCATTTTCGATTTTCTGCGCTATGAGGAAGCATGCCTTTGATGAGGCATACATCGAGGTCACTGATCGCAATACCCTTTTTAATGATCAGAGCGATCAAGCAGCAGCCTTCGCGGAATTATTTGCAACAGGTGCAAGATGCGAAGCATACTTTGATACCACCCCAAGCGCGCTTGGCAAGCTTATATCTGATCGTTATAGAGCATATCATCACCGACGTGGACACGAGCCGCCCATCTGGTCAGATGCAAACCCAGCAACTCCTTCAGCATACGCAGCAGCCAAGATTGACGTTGATCCAGATTCGAAGAAGTTACAAATGTCAACACACCAAAAATTTACATTCTTGAGCGTTTTCGCTATCCCGGCGTTGCTCGACATCCTGTTGCTGACCACGACTGGACGAGGTCTATATCTAAGTAGTTTTATGACACATAGAGAACAGCATTCAGCGACACTAGCTCTTATGCTATCCCTCCTGATATCTGGAGCGGTCGGAACATGGATCACTTGTGGTGGCTCTTACTATTTGATATCCATGGCATTCTCAGCAATGAATATGTTTGTGGTGACCAGACTTGTCGCTGGACTTGCCTTCACACTCGTTGTGGGGGTGATTGGATTTATCGCAGTTGGGTTGGTTGAAGATGGTGCAGCAGGACTTATCTTCTTCCTCTATCTCATTGCGTTAACTTCCTACCTCTGCTTACTTGCATCATTGGCGAATTTCCAATATCCTGGTTCGGCCTTCCAGTCAGGTCGCCCCACTATCGTCATGGTTGTTCCATTCTTGTTCATCTCTCCAGTAGTCGCCATGTGGGTTCCAGATGCGGATAATATATATGTTTACCTTGCGGTCCTATATACTTTCCTAATTCTGCTCGTTCTTGGAGTTCGGCATACTGGCTCAAAGTGGACGACTTGGTACCTGAACATCGAGAAGATTGGCGATCCACAACTCCGCAAATGGTACGTCGACAAATACCGGGATGGCGATGAAAACGCGCTTGATGGTCTTACGGAGCCTGGAGTTTTGAAATTAGCTCGAGAGGCCATCATGCAAGATATAAGAAAAGTTCAGAAGAGCTGGAAAAAGAAAACTACCGATTCTGTTGTCATGTCTCTTGTCAAGAGTTACGATGCTACGCTCTTTCTACTTGAATGGTACAGTGGCTATTCGGGCACCCCACTTCCAATTCCGTTTTCGTCCACTTGGAATATGCAGACGAAAGTCGCACTTCAGACTTTGAAACAACTCCAAACCGGCATTCGCCTTCACAATGCCTTTATTCACTGGCGTCAAGCTGGTGATGAAGTTGGATGCAGCATTTTGTATTTCATTGTAGCGCTCTTGGATAAATGGAATGCCCTCCTTGCTGGTGGGCAACTACTGGGGCTGTCAGTGCAGAATCACAAATATAGAATGCCTGTCGGATTCGCACTGGCCTATTACTTGCTTGGTGCTGTCTTGTTGGACTTTAACGCGGCCAAGCTCCATACTATGACTGCTCGAGGTCAAAATATGCTTATTGGTGACGTTTCTTCAATCCCGGAGGCCGTCAAGCGTGAAGTTAGGGCTAGACGATACCTTTACTGGACAATGTTTGGTCGTTATCTTTTATTCCACGTTTGGAGTCTTGCAGTCGCTTCTACTCTATTATGGGTATTTGACAGCACCAGAGACTCTACGGTATTGTTCTTGGCCTACGTGGCTGCATATACAGGATTATTGTGGTATCAGTACACCAAAATCTTCACTGGGCCTCGCAGTCTCAAACCCTTGATCGTTGCTGTGGTTATTGGCCTGCCAATAGGTCAACTTCTCCGACATTTCTACCCCAAATTCATGTATTGCGATGTGGTAGCCTTAGGAGTTGCTACATGGACTGCTGCTATTTTATCACTCTGGTTTGCCCGCATTAAGACAAAAGAGATTTCCAAATCATCTGTTTCCCCGGACAGCGAACAGGCCCACAGCAAGCTTTCGCCAGATGGCGTGTATCATGCATTTACTAATCCTGGCAAAGATCCGCTATTATCACAAGATGAGTTGCGGATAGTTTTTCACAACCTCCAATCACTAAGGACAGAGGAGAAGTGTCGCATCAATCCCCAAAACCATCTCGGCTTGGAGGTTAAGTCTGTACTTCTACATGCCCTTGGTGAATGTCGAGATCCTCGTGCGGCACTATCTAAATTTGCTCTTGAAGCATTTCCTGAAGCTGCTGATCTATTAGAGTATGCTGCTTTTGCCTTGGAACGCGGCGCGGTCATTATTGACTGTATACCAATGGCTTGTATGATTGATGGATTTGCCGATGTCAAAGCTATCGCCTATTCTATCAATGGGCAGCTGCAAATCATTATAGGATGCGAACTGATGCACACATCCGATCAGCCACCCAGCATTACCAGCTTCTGTCAGACAACGGCTGAGGTTCTCGTTCATGCTGTTGCAGAGAATCTTATGGGTATGAACCATGAAAGTGCTTCTCTGGCTGAGTCGCTTCTTGTGCCTAGGCCTCTGTCGCATTTCTCTAGAGGAGCTCCAGTCCCAAGTCGAGTCAAAAACTTCCTCAATAACGTGAAAGGCTCCTCTAAGCAGGCATTAGTACTTGCTGAATTCAGTGAAAATCAAACTCTTCAATTTCTCGCGTTAGGGTTTGATCCAGATATTCAATGGGATACCCTTCCTCGTGAGATTCGAGAGCTGATAGTCCAAAGATGTATAGGACAGGATGAGCCTTTGACCAGGTTTCAGAGAGAATGGTTGGTCTTCAACCAAGCTCAAGGTTTGCCAATCCGGACTTACCTCAGCCGCTGCAATTTTGGAGCCTACATAGCAATGTCCAATCGACGTTATGCTCTTGGGTCTAGAGATGAAATCTTCGACGAGAAATTTTCCCAGCATGACACTCTCGATTCACTCAGACTTCTTAGAGTCGCACCACCTACCTCGAATCTTACAGTGAGAAAAATATTACAATCAATTAAATTTCCGTTCAGCGTCGTATATCATAAAATCGGCGTCTGCCTGAAGCTTCTGGCCATCGCCTTTGTCGCAGAACCTGATCTGATGCGGGAACTCGACTATGCTCTTCACTCTTCCAACAAAGTCACTCGGAGTGTTGTTTTGTTCTTCATAACTTGTGTTTGGAACTACACAAAAGCATTGCAAAACATTGTAATGCCACTTTTTCTACTCCATGGACGGAAAAACGTTTCAACTCTGTGGAATCGTATTGGCGGTACTACGGTATCTTTGAAGCGGCAAAGAATTGCTATCGAAAACACTGATGGGCTCTCCACTGCTTTCATTTCGCCAAGTTCAGAGGATGGCATTTTCGTAGTTCGTACGTACGGTGGTGGTATGGATAAAGAACCTGAGAACCAGGGAGGGCTTCAGCGGGTCAGCACGTACTCTAAAGATATGCTTTTGATACAGCGAGAAGAATATACGAAAGCTGGTGCCAGAGATAATGTGTACGAATATGAATATGCTCCAGAGGCGGAGAATCTGCCACGGAAGCGATTGTCAAAATTCAACAACCCTCGGTATCCAATTCTTCGCAGGTGTGTAGGAGGCAAGGATGAGTTTGAAGAGGTCAACTTCAACTACCGAGGTCTTGTTCAAAGTGGATCGTATATCCGCCACGGTAGCTTGATCCGATTCAACTGTCATTATCGTCAAGGCAGCAACTTTGATGATGAACTGCTACGTGCCGAATTTTCTCTACCTCATCTGACCTGTACAGTCTCATGGTCAGCGCCTCCACAGACTCACCCGGAGAAGCTAGATAGATGGATTCCCCATTCACAGGTTACAGAGGCAACATTTGTTCTTGGATCTGATGTTTACGAATCTCGCTGGAGTTACGATCACAAATTCCACCCCACAATCCACACTACTCTCAATGGCGAACTTATCGAAACTCCACCAATCGTTCAATGGGATCACTTGGGTGTTCTCAAGAAGCCAACCAAGTATAGTTTCCACCATGACGATCCTTTGATCAACTTCAAGTCGCTCCAACCTCATATCATTCCCAGATGGCTGGGCCTCAACACTCATACAAACCCCGTATCTACTTCGCATGCTCGCTCCCGTTTATGGAATGCTTGGAAGAATACCCCTGGATTCGATGGCGTGATGGTAAGATGGCTAGATGAGAGACTTCTCAGAAAAGAGCCTTTATTACGCCTTTATTGGCGACGACGTGATCGTGGCGATCTTATCGGCGCAGAAGCTTTTCTAAATGAGCATGCGGACGGTGTCATGGCAGCCGTTGACTTGGACAATTCGATCTCTGGATGGGCACCTTTAGCCATCAAAATCGCGGATCTATACAGCTTCGGACAGGGTGGTGATGCCAATAGCAGAACAAGGTCGAAAGCTCCAGACTTCGATAATGGCGGCTTACAGGTTTTGGCAGTGGATTCTGGAACATGGCCGAACGAGGGCGGTGGAGTTTCGGCTTGTCGTCGAGACATGATCAACAATCTTAAATCTGTCAGCTGGCATATGATTGCAGAGTCGGCCAATGATTTTGGTCTTCCTAAACATCAGGTAAGGTGAAAACGTGGAAAGCACTGGAAGAGAGCTAAAACCTCAGCAGACGGAAATGAATGTTCGGAGCTTGAAAATAATACCTTTATGGGGTCTCGACTTCCTCACTCCTACGCACGGCCTCTTCAAAGACCGTCTCGACACAGAAGTAGAACATGTTCCTCGCTATGCAACCAAGCAAGATATCCGAAGAAATTTTGTCCCAATCCTCACTGCTCTTGTGAAGGGTGCCCGAACCAGCAACTTCTCCAAGAGCGATATTTTGCAGTGTACACGTGCGTTAGTAAACCTTAACTCGTACTTCTCAGAAGAGAAACATTGGGGGGGTGTATGGAGTAGCACCATCGTTAAAGATGCCTGGCGGAACTTGTGGATCTCTCAAGATTTAGTAAGTCCGACACCATCGGAAGGATGGTTTCAAACCGAGATTCCCACAGTTGCGCAACTTGACGGTGCCTTGGAACTTTGGTTCCGGTACTTGTTTATATTCTCAATTCCAATTCCTGACAGGATTCCGGCCATTTTCCAGTCTTCACACCACAGTGTGAGTGCCTCTTACGGAATTGTTTGCAAGATCAAGCGCGGCTGCACTCTGCAGATTTGGGATCATGCAATTAGTTGGAGGGAAACTAATCTCTATTTGTCATCCGATCTTTGTGGAATGGCGCCTTTCGTTCGCAACTCCCTTCTAGGATTAATGAGAATCACAAGTCAATTGATTCTTCACCACGCAGATACAATTCTTCCATGCGCGGATTTCTTCAACCCTGGATGGGAGATAGAGATTGGGACCAGTCAAGGAACCATCGAACACCGGAACACATTCAAGAGGAAGATTGATCCGGTTGTCAATGTGAGTAATCAGTTCTCGTGAATCCCTTTTGGCGAGAAATAAGAGGCTGATGTTTTGTAGGGAATACCTGATATGACAAAATTTGCGCCTATCAAAGAAATCAAGACCAAAAAACCGACAGTAACCATGTTGTCTCACGTTTGGTATGCGAAAGACATCAAAACTGCCATTCTAGCCGCAGACATCATTGTAAACGAGTGGGGTTTTACAGACTATCGACTCGACATCTATGGAGCAATCGACAAAGCTCCTTCTTATTCCACCGATTGCTTTGAAATCATTGCCTCCAAATCTTTACCAAGATTTGTTACCATGTGCGGAGAAGCTAACCCCACAGCCGTACTTGAGAAGACTTGGGTTTTTCTCAACTCATCCATCTCAGAAGGTCTACCTTTGGCTCTTGGCGAAGCCGCCCTTACCGGAGCACCTGTGGTTTGCACCGACGTAGGAGCCTCTCTGCGTGTTCTAACTGATCCCGATACTGGAGCTCGTTACAGCGCTGTCGTTGCACCTAATGATGCTCGCAATCTAGCTCGAGCCCAAATAAACTTTCTGGCGATGCTGGATGAATGGGCTCCATATGCAAATGACCCAGAAGGACATGTAGCACCAACCATTCCAGACAAGCCAACCCAAGAAGATGTCGACAGGATTACAAAACGTATGTACGAAAAGACGGAAGAGAGAAAGGCTTTAGGGATGAGAAGTAGAGAGATTGTTCAGAAATCCTTTGGCGGCGAGCGATATCTTCGCGAACATGAGCAGATGCTTTGGATAGGCAAGGCTCGTTACGATCTGCGAAGACCACCAAGAATGCCAAAACCTACCAGGACAATCACCAGTTCAAGTTTCCCAGTGCCGAGCAATGTCTGGGGAACTGCATCAGTTTCTTCTGCACTTAATCACGAATTCCCATTCCCTGTAACATCGATAAACACAGCAAGCATGCTATCTCACTCCAGAGAAGCTTCGACTCATATGACGCCTGGTATTCCAAGCGTATTTGACACCAATATGACCACAACATCAGGATATCGGACCTCTGGCAGTAAAGCATCAACACTCTTCTCGCAGTCCATGACACCTCCAACACCAACCAAAAGAGCCTTACCAGCACGAGTCAGTTTATTACAACGTAATGACAGTTATGACTCTTCGAGATGGTCATCATTTAAGACCAAAGCTCTCCCGGGAGAAGACACATTCATCCACGACGTTACGTACGCACTTGAGCAAGTATAGATTGCTTTGAAACCACTGAAGCATGCTCAACTCATTCATTATATATATAATTTGCTTTTAATGGGAGGTTAATCGGCGTTTGGTTTGCATTGCATGCACAGGTTCATCGTTCAGCTAAATTTGCATTTTTGCCGTGATATCCCGGGCTCTAAAAGGTCGTCCACATCTTTCTGTATATAGAATTTTCAATTGAGACAAAAGGATTTCAAATACCTGTATATAGCAAGAACAATCTCATTATTTCCTAAATGCAGTGTCCCAAATAAAAAGAAGAGTGAGCAGATTTCCAGCAATCCATTACCCCTTTATTCCTTCCATTCCTCACTTTAAGCTCCAACAACACAGCAAGCCTGGGAGCAGTTAAAACTTAATTCCGAAAACATCCCCAAACTCGAAGGATACTAATATCAGGACCAACGGCAGAATGAGGCATTTAAAATCCGCCGCCAAGAAGCAATCGGCTCTTGCAAACAGCACGATTATCACGTGGACACGATATGATTGCCCAAACTGGACATGCGGCGTCTCAGGAGGGAAGTATGTTGGTCCAAGCCACAACAATACGTCTACCCTGGCGTGTAGTCTTAAAGAGGTATCCTTCCCATCATCGTATTTGGGGTTTTCAGCCCTATTGCTCTCTGGGAAATGATATTTATACAATGAAAATCTCCTGCTTTCCTGGTTTCTACATTCACTAACAATTCCCAACCATCTCCTTCCTCAACTATTTTGGTTCTTGTTAGGGCGGTCTTGCAATGGCGGACGTCTCTTTCTATCACTACGATCCTTCGCTGGATGCGGCGATTGTGGTTGCTGTACTCTACTCTCTCGCTTTTCTGGGGACGGCAATCCAGTTTCTTCGTTTCAAGAGCTGGGTATGGACCGTTATGGTTTTGGCAGCGGGAAGTAAGTAAACATATAGTTAGACTTGTGAACTTAGAGGAGTTATTGACAACGTATAGTGGAAGCTGCTGGGTATATCTCAAGATGTATCTCTGTGCAGCATGTTACTTCGAAGAATATATACATCATTCAGTTCTCGCTGGTTGTTCTGGCGCCGGTCCTCATGGCTGCAGCATGCTATGTAATTTTTGTATGTGGTAGTCTCCCGTGTGATCCTGATATCTACTGACACATTGTAGGGCAGAATTGTTGCTCATGTCGTACCCAAAGCAGACCGAACCACCAAGCTTCTCTGGGTTCCTCCCCGCTTCATCACACCCATTTTCGTAGTCTGCGACATCAGTAAGTCTCCAGCGGATTCCATTTACATCCGAGCTGACAAAGATATCAGTAGCACTACTTCTACAGCTCTGGGGTGTAGTTAAGATCACCTCTGTGACAGCTACCGATTCAGACGCAGCGAGCAAACTCAGCAAGGGAAAAAAGATCGCGCAGATCGGTGTAGCCGTCCAACTCGTCTGCTTCGGTCTCTTCTCGATCATCGCGGTCCGCTTCAACTTCACATCCAAGCGCTTTGCGACCGCTTTCATAGAACGATTGAGTAACACGGATGAGAAGTATTGTGTGATAGATGGAGGCAATAAGAAATTGAAGAGAAACTGGCAGGCGATTCTGCGAGTCACGAATATTGCTTCAATTTGTATTCTGGTAAGGAAGGCCGAGTTGAATGGTTTTTGATGCCATGTGCTAATGAGTAATGATTAGGTTCGCTCCGTTTATCGTATGGTTGATTTCACACTCGGAAAGACTGGATATACTGGTACACATGAGTGGTGCATGTACGTTTTTGATGCGATGGTGATCTTTCCCGTGGTCGTACTCTTCATCCACTGGCATCCTGGAAAGTACCTACCTTATCTTGGGTTCAGAATTCCTAAACATGCTCATTGAAGTTCGGGGACGAAGATGAAGACATCTGGAGGCTGGGTGAGAGAGCAGTGATGGATGTATGTTTTTGGCACTTAAATTATAGTCTTTTCCTTACCTTAAAGATCATAGTAGGCTCAGTAGTAGACACTCGAGCAACGCTTCTTTTTTTCATTTGCTGCAGCTTTTAAAGAAATAAAGTGCAATATTCAAAATACATTCCTTGGTTCAATATTTACTTCCCAAGCTCGTACATGCATCGTTGAGGCGTGGAGTGGCGCTCTGCAGCCAATTAGAGACCTGGTTCCCCGTGCTGGATACCTCTTTGGGATCTAGCGTTCTCTGCACAGCTGAGAGCTGACGACGAGAAAGATCACTTAGTTTCGATGCCGGAGCACTTCATAAATGCCGAAAGACATCATTGTTTCTGATACAGTCATCTCGTGCTCCGACAATACTTTTAAACAAGTCCCTGTTGGTTGCCATAGTTTCTCCACTCCAACCTCCGACTTGCATTGCATGTGTGTGACCTATTTCGAATCGGCGATACGATTACCTCTTTTGGAAACTCACGCTGAATTGCGTCTGCAAAACATCGAATCTGATAGGCTCTTTTGTCCTTCTAGACGATCTCGCCTCAATCATGGTGTTTTGTGGAATCGCGAGTAAGGCATGTTCTAGTTGTCGCACCCGCCGGATCAAGGTACAAGAGACCTCCGTCGAACATCATTCGTTCTCGGAACTGATATCTGATATCTTGTAGTGTGATCAAGTCTCCCCTGCATGTTCTCAGTGTCTGAGAGCTGGAAAAGAATGCACTGGGTACCGAGACCCCGTTACTATGATGTTCAGGGATGAGAATGAGAAGGTCATCGACAAAGCGTCTCGTAAATTGCGAGGCTCTAAAGAAAGCACTAGGTCTCGAAAAGCTTTAGCCGATTGTGCAAAGCCGTCAGGCAGTCCATTAGGTACAGCCTCGCCGTCAGATAATGAGATCGAACCCATTTCGGTAACAGTAAACGCATCTTTAGCTTCCTCTGCTTCCACAGATACCGGGATTCAGTTTTTCTTCGAGAACTTTGTGACTGTCGTCCCATACAATTCATCTAATGAATTAGACCTCCCTTGTTCGTCGCTGTGGTGCACATTGGTCACAAACAAGACTTTCAGCAATGCTGCCTCCTCGGTGGGCTTCGCTGCTCTGAGCAATGTGAAGAAAGACGCAAATCTCATGCTGATAGCAAGGCAAAAGTATCTGTCAACTATAAAAGACGTCGCTCTCGCATTGGAAGATCCTTCAAAGGCGGACCTGCTTGCCACTTTCAAGTCTGTTATGGTTCTTGCCGCTTTCGAGGTGAGTAGCACCATGCTTGATATTGCCTACTGATGAAGCATAGGTTGTCAGTTGTACCAGCAATGATTCTTGGGGCATCCATATTGAGGGAGGGCAAGCGATTATCAAATTGAAGTCAAGCAATCGGTTCGAATTACCGGGTCCAGTTCGAATGCAGATGCAGTTCATATTTTCTGTTGTATGTTTGAACCTAGTTTTCGAAATAACAAACTTCTGACCTTGCAATAGTGCATAAAATGTATCTCAAAAGGAGAACGACCACCAGAAAGTTTGCTTGCTCTGAACGAGGAATGCAGGAAACTTCTAGCAGTCGACGAATCCCACGCAGCTTCTCTCCTTGAGATTACATATCGAATTCTCGAACTATACGCGGACATAAGGGCATCTCAAAATACAGTGCCAAGGGCACTGCTAGAAAAAGCCTTGCTCCTCGACCACGAACTCGAAGACTGGGAGTCGCACCTTCCCGAGAGTTGGAGATTTGAAACAATTACCACCACAGATGATGTGGACAATGCATACCATGGACAGACTCAAGCATGTGTTCACCTGTGGTGCGCGAGAGTATACAACAACTACCGCTGGGCAAGAATCATCGTGAATCAACTCATCATCGCGCACATGGCTAAAGTCGGGTCATCGTCGAGCGAGAATACCACCCAGCGGACCAAATCAGCAATCGTCATCTCACATACCGCCACGGATGTGTGCAGTAGTGTTTCTAGTCATCTCCGTCGCTACAGTGCTCAGGATGCAGTAAGATACGGTGCGCCTCCGCTTTCCGGGGTCTTCCTAACTCTGTTTGCCATTGCCATTGCAGGGAGCGCGATGGAGGTATCTGACGACTTGCACAATTGGACAATCAACACACTTGAGAGCATCGGGAATCGGATGGGGATTGCGCGTGCATTGATACTGGTTCCGTTAATGAAGATGCAGAGAGAGAACTGGAAGAAAGGTCGAACGGATTTCCTTCTTCTAGGAATGAGCCTCAATTCAGCCACTTAGGGTTAACCTCTACACGAGATAGGGTATTGAGATGTGGTCCCTTTAACCAGCTAGCCTCGGGGAATATCTTGAGGTTGGGATCATGTACAGTACATACCAAAAAGTTCCCACAACATCCCCACCAAATACCTATTCAGAACGCTCAGTCAGTTGGTATCTCCAACAAAACAACGTTACTTGGCAAACTCGCATTGTCTTACTGCTGCTCGTGTATTTCTAGAGCGAAAAGGGCAGCTCATCGTTGATCCGCCTGGTAATCAATTCATCCCCGGAAAAACATCACCCCTCCCCGCTCTCTTTGCTTAACATATGATCAGAACAACCAGTCAATTTCCAAGTACGTGTGGGTCTGATGAGCGGTCATCTTGTGCCTGTCTCTCAGGGGTTACAGCCAATGCTGATATCAGATCAACCGGCTATTACCCCAGACGACGGGGATTCTGGAAAGTCGCATCGGTACTTTTCTACCGGACCGAGAGCCACAACTTGGCTCAAGTGAGCGTAATCTATGGTTTTCATATTTGAAAGATCCGAGTTATCCTTGTGGCTGAAGATGTGCTCTCTCATATATATTGTCTCCCACAACTCTCCGTTTACCCTATCCTTGGCGCCATATTTTCCCGCTCAAATCAGAGGCTCAACAGATCTTCTAAAATCTCCGTAGATTAAGCAGCACAGAAAAGTTTTGACTTTCTTTTCTGTCCAGCATCATGTACCGAGTAGAATTCTACGTGCCGATCTTGGCTTTGCTCTCCTTCACGGCGTTGGCCATTCCTCATGGCCACGAGCCTCTGCGAAATCGTGCTGATAATCATACACTAAATCGGGAGAGAGCGGATGCCGTGAAAGCTGCGTTCGAAGTTGCATGGAGTGGGTACTATGAATATGCATTTCCAAACGACGAGTTGCATCCTGTGACGAATGAATTCAGTAATTCGAGGTAAGACGATGAAATGAGACTGTATTGAGCTTGTAGCTCATGCTGGCATAGAAATGGATGGGGAGCAAGTGCTGTAGATGCTTTCAGCACAGCAATACTGATGCAAATCCCTTCGGTCGTGGACACTATTCTAGAATTTATCCCGACCATCGACTTTGACAACACGACCACTCAAGTATCCCTCTTTGAGACCACGATTCGGTACCTTGGAGGAATGCTGTCTAGTGAGTGTACAAACACGTGAGAACGAATCTCAATTGATACCCATAGGTTACGATCTCTTAACCGGTCCACTGTCAAATCTGGCTTCGAACAAAACAGCCGTTGAAGCGATTTTGAGTCAGGCCACACGTCTTGCAGATAATCTTGCCTATGCTTTCGACACTCCATCGGGAGTGCCTCGCAACAACCTGATTTTCCCTAATGCAACAGATAACGCTACAACCAATGGGCTAGCCACAATTGGCACCCTTGTTCTAGAATGGACGCATCTCTCCGACTTAACAGGTAACAAGAAATATGCTGAGCTGTCCCAAAAAGGAGAGTCATATCTCCTGGCTCCAAAGCCAGCAACTTCAGAACCATGGCCAGGACTTGTTGGAACTTATGTAAACGTAAGTACCGGGCTCTTCGTAGATGGAAACGGAGGATGGATTGGTGGTGATGACAGCTTCTATGAGTATCTCATCAAGATGTATGTGTACGATTCGACGAGGTTTGCCAGTTATAAAGATCGTTGGGTCCTTGCAGCCGACTCAACGATGGCCTATCTCGCAAGCAATCCTTCAACTCGACCAGACCTCACATTCCTAGCTCAGTACGTGAACAATACTCTCATCTACGAGTCGGAGCATCGTGAGTTTCCTTGCTATATATATTACCACTGCTGACCAGTACAAGTTGCATGCTTTGACGGCGGCTCGTTCATTCTCGGGGGTCTAGTTCTGAATGAATTGAAGTACATTAACTTTGGCCTTGAACTTGTGAATGGATGCCATGACACTTATACGTCAACTCTCACCGGAATTGGACCAGAAATTTTCCGGTGGGTAACAAACGATACCCCACTCAACGACACCTGGAATCCACAACCCAGTGCAGATCAATTGGCTTTCTATGAACAAGCTGGATTTTTCATTACTGATGGCGTTTACATCCTTCGACCTGAAGTGATTGAAAGCTTCTATTACGCGTATAGAGCAACTGGCGATCAACTCTACCGAGACTGGGCTTGGAATGCATTTGTAGCCATCAATGCAACCTGTGGAGTGGGAAGCGGGTTTGCGGAATTGAATAATGTCAATGCAGCTGGTGGAGGTGGATTTACCGACTTTCAGGATAGCTTCTTATTTGCCGAAGTGATGAAGTATAGTTACTTGATACATGCTCCGGTGAGTTGTGCTAGTTTTATTTCTCACTGTTCATTGTTTGCCTGATGTGTGGTAAACGCTAATGAATCGTGCAGGATAATGTTTGGCAAACTGAGAACAATGGTGTAAATCATTTCGTTTTCAACACCGAGGCGCATCCCTTAAAAGTCGCCGGACCAGCCATTTGAATGTGTGGGATTTTCATAGTAATGGTAATAGATGCGAAGTATCTGTGTTTGAAAGATAGCAACGCTAGCTAGACATATCTTAATAAAGACCGTCACGGAATGACGAAATGGTCCCTTGACCATCAATATATGAATAGGAGTTGGAAATACACGGAATTGTTCGAATCAAGTTGTTCTTTGCCGAGAATGTGACATACTCAGAGCACATATCCAGTATAGTTGATCCAGTTGTAGCGTTTAAAAAGAGTATCGAGACCAACGCTAACCATCTTGTCCGTCAACCCTTGTGGCTTAGCCATTGGACGCCTTGAAGAACAGCAGATTGAATTTCACGTCTGCCAACTTGGATTGTTCACGGAGATGTGTGATGTACCCATGCAGTGTACGAGGCAGAATTCTGGTGTAAGTTGAGCAAGAATTGGTGGCACCACCAATCAAGAAGTCTGTGTTACCAAGCACAATATGATAGCAAATGAGCAACAGGAAACTCACTAGCAACAGTCACCGACCGGATTGGCAATTTCTCGCTTTCCGCTGCTGCAGGGACGGGACGCCAGCAATGTCATCAACGAAAGAGGCGTCCCCGCGACACCAGGGGGCTTGACCAATCGTTTTGTTTGAACGAAACATGCCCGCAGCCACTTGGCCAATCAGAACAACTGTAATTGGTGCTGACGCCGTCACTGTCTACTAAATAGGAAGTTTCCTGTCTGTACACCTCGCAACCGGTCACGAAACAAAGACACAACACAATTCGGTACACGCCATGGCCTCTAGAAAGGTTGGCGGTGATCGATACACACGTCTGGACAACCAAAACGAAAACCGAGCTCAGAACTATGACAGAGAGAGCAGTCCTTTACTTGAGCATGCAGCTTCCGCAGAGAACGACTTAACTGCTCCGCAGATTCTCACAAACTCGAGATCAGTTGTCAGACGAAGGCGCCCTGAACCAAGGCTATCACCTGTCTCCATCATGTCTCTTGTGGGCTTGAAGAATCTTTTCTTCAGTCGGACTTTGACACCAATTCCAGCTCGTGCCAAGTCCAATCAAAGTATGCTAAGTGTACCTACTTCTTCCCAGTATTCAGGGCCATTCGATTATGGTAGTGACTCAGGAGAACCGCTATGTTGATCAATTGAGATTCGAGTCAGTTGCTGACCCCACCACCTGCAGATAATATCCGACCAATCCAGTCCGAAAATGACGACGTCGAGTCGCAGAGTACCGATTCGAAAACATTAAAGGCGAACCAAGCAAAAGGCTTCAGAATCGACGCGCGAGTTATTTCTGATGCAACAATTGGATTATCGGATGGTCTTACAGTACCATTTGCACTCACTGCTGGTCTGTCTGCATTGGGAAATACCAAAGTTGTCATCTACGGAGGCCTCGCAGAGCTCATTGCAGGCGCAATATCGATGGGTTTGGGAGGATATCTTGGTGCTAAGAGTGAAGCGTAAGTGTCTCTTTTTGAGAGAGAAATGCCTGCTGATCGTCAAAGTGCATCATATCAGGCGCAAAGAGACAAAACGGAGACTTTGATAGCTACCAATCCTCAAACCGTAATTCAGGATATTACCGAAGTATTCCAACCATATGGCGTACCCAAGGAGACCATCGAAGCCCTCACCAAGCATCTCGCAGATTCACCACGGCTGGTTGACTTTGTTATGCACTTTCAGCATTGCGAGGAAGAACCAGCATCAAATCGTGCTTTTGTGTCTGCTCTTACAATCGCCCTTGGATACTTCCTTGGAGGCCTTCTACCCCTCATTCCATACTTCTGCGTCGGTTCATCTCAAGTCTATGAAGGCTTGTATATCTCAATCGGCGTAATGGTCATCGCACTCTTTGCGTTCGGATATGGAAAGACTGGTGTAGTTATCGGCTGGTCGGGAGGAAGGAATATTCGCGCATGCTGCTTCGGAGGGGTACAAATGGTTGTAGTAGGTGGTGCTGCAGCCGCTGCAGCGATGGGACTAGTGAAGCTTTTCAACCACGACGAAGGAGGTATTGAAATGAGCAACTGAACGAATGTTTGATTCTGCAAGTATTGGCAAAAACAGTCCCCTCATCACACTGGCGTTATGGTTTGGTAGTGGTGCATAGCAAAATGATGGCGTACCGGCGTTGCGAAGAAGCTCTCGATGATCGCTGGAGCTCTGGATATTGCTAGTAACGAGTCTCTCATGCTTAGAAATGCATAGATTATTAAATGCTCTGAACTCCAATATGTGGTGAAACTAATAATATGCTCTTTCTCCAATTTCTAGTTCGAGGTTGAAGAATGCTAGTGATGATTAATGGTCTGATCTAAAATGAACCCTTCGCAAAGGTAGGTAGGTAGGTAGGTCACGCTGCTGCACGTGCGTATGAGAATATTCACATGCTCTCAACATTTCGACTTATTCTCCACTTCTCCACCTCTCCTGAGAAAGGTCGCCCAATCTCAAGTGAAAGTCGGTGGATCGCTCAGCTTAGACAACCCAGTAACTAAACTCAGGAGTGTGTTGTTTGGGAAGCTGAACATGAGTATCAACAACACCGTTCTTATCAAATTGAGTTTATCGTTCGTACTTTCTTCACTTGCTGTTCAAGTATGTTAGAGGACTATGGACCTAAACTTAAAGCTAGGACTCTGTGAAAGCTGCAGTGCAATATGTTTTAGGTTCAACAATAAAAACGAGGCTCAACAAACAATAAGTTAGGATGCGAAATTGAATCAGCGATTTTGATATCATTACCTACGTAGCTAGCTGCTACTATCTTCAGTAATTGCCACTTAACTTCTACTGAGTTGGAGGAACAAGGTACCGCCCTTATGCAAACGCTTCTTTCGTAATCAACATAGCTCATTTCTTTCCGTGCCATCCCACCAGAACCATCAGCAACGTCATACCCTAAGAGAACCCATGCTCAAACGCCCGCAATGTCATTGGAAGTGAAATATTCTGCTCAAGCAAAAATGTCGCCATTTGTAACCTCAACGGACATTGGACTACCACCATTTGCTCTCCGAGCTCGTTTCAAAGGCTGCTGGGGCCGGGTTGAAGCGCCATTGTTCATGCCTGCATCTTCGTCTTCGCTCTCTTCGGGGTGGTCGGCATGGAAGTTTGAAGCTTCGTCTAGTTCCGCGATATCGGCTGGTCGATCCCGTAACCAACCCATCCGTGGCCCACTTCGTGCACGCTCTGAAACCTTAAAACCGTAGATCTTGGGCTCGTAAACCTTTCCCGGACCAAGACCAGGCGCCAGATTGGAAGAATTCATGCCATTAATTTTCTCCTTCTCGTCAGCATCAACTGATGTTGCAAGAGAGCGCGCATTGTGTGGACCAACCAAGGCATCAGCGCCTTTCTTGGTGATATCGTAATCGGGAAAGGTGAGAAGAAACAGAGCACCAAAGGTACGGCCGAAGAAAGCACCATCAACAGTTTGGAAACGTGAGTTTGGTGGTACATAGACGTCTAAGCAAGATGGACAGAAGAGCTTGACGGTATCCTCTCCAGGTACGTCAGATAAGCCTACGGGTAGAGTGCGAGTGCCTTCGCAGTTTGTCCTGGGACATACGCCAAAATGTGTAAGCTCGTATTTTTCAGACATTTGTTGAATACCAGCACGAGAACAGATGAATCGTTGGTGGATTAGACCGTAAAGCATCTCAGCAGATGATTCGATGATAGAGAGATCCGAAGCTATTCGTTGGTGTCTTCGTTCTGCGGCTGCTCTTCGATTCGATCGTTCTTCTCCTTCTGCAGAATCATCGCCATCGTCTTCTTCCTCTTCATCCTCCTCTTCGTCATCTTCTTCTGGCTCAACGTCTAATATCATCTAAAGAACAGTGAGAAGAATATTCCCTTAGCGACTTCTTGGCTTACCTCTAAAGCTTCCTTGTACATGGCGACTTGTGTTTGCAAGCCGGTCAAGTTGAAGTCATCCTCAATAAAGTCTTCAGAAATCTCCGCAAAGTACTCGTGTCCTAGTAATGAACAGAATGAAGATATCCATGACTCTGGTGTGCCCGATGAGGAGGACATCTTCTTGGCCTTTCCAGCTGCTCCCGCAAAGGAGCTGAAACTGGAGCTGATGCTGGTGAAAGAACCGACTCAAAGATAGAGGTATTGAATGTGGCGCGGCTCTTCTTCTTGCTTTGACGAGGATTCTTGGCCTTGATACCACTCCCGAAACAGAATCTTAGTGCTGATAGCCGCGCCCAACAACAATATTACGCAACTTTCGAGACTGCCTCCAAACAAGTGGTATATTGAGTCTCGATGATCTCGCCTGTCGTCTCACGCCTAAGGGCTCTTCGGCTGTAGTGATAGTTTTCTTGAATAGCAGGTTGCGAAGCCGGCCGAATTCGAGAAGCGTAGTGTCTTTGGCGCCAGTAGTGCTCGAGGATCATCGGTCGCACCGTGAGTACTGTGACTAGTAGTCAAAAAAATAACCGCCAAATCGCAAGACTGCCCCGCGATCGAAGGGGTTTAGTGGTTGTTGCTGAAGAGTGTGGCTGGACTGCGCGGCCTACGTTGATTGTTTATTCTTCCCTCTCGTAGTGGCGGCGGGAGGGCACCGGAAAATGGTTGTTGCGAAAGCTGAGAGAGGTCCGAGCGTTTTCAAACACCAACATATGTTGGCAGCAAGAATGGTCGGTAAGAAATTAAAGTTGGCGATTATCTGAAGATTTCATGAGCAAGCTCCACAATTAAATAGAACTATCAAATCCGGTCTATATTTTTGATTCTTCTTTAGTGTCAATATCTCGATGCGTAGTCTTCAGTACGGGTCTTTCTACAATAAGAGATAAAAATCTACCATACTCTAAAAGAGTCATGTACTACTCCAAACCGAAGACTGCAAAGACTTTATCAGGCTAAGTAAGTTTTATAGCAACCAAAAATCAGATTTATTAGCATTTATTTTTTGCAAATGTGGACGCTCAAAACTTGGAATCGTCTTCGGTCAAATACTTTTCTGCAAAGCAATCTTGCTTTACAAACAATCAGATCTTGTTAATCCTTCATTACTTCTTGATAACGCAAGTTAAGAAATTCTATTTTGCTTGAAGAGGTGCAGTGGGAAAGCCGTGTTTGTACCTGGTTTTGCTTCCAGTCAAATGCTCCTCTAATTTCTCAACTACCCTCGATTCGGTCAAATGCCAAGGAGATACCATCAGTTGGACAAGTTCTTATAGTTTTTTTATACTATTCGGCTGGCATTTAATGGGTATACGGCTACATTCATAAAGGAAACCTTGTGGTCCCGCAGTCTATCGTAGTAGCTCTTCACTTTATAGCAGCTACTTCTAATCACAACTTAAAAATAAGTAGTACTAAGCCTCTCAGTCCTGGCTCTCTATCAACCAAAATCATATGTTAAAATTGACAATGACCTGAGGTTTGCAATCTTTATATGTGCTATACCGATAAATTGCTTGAGTGTTCAGTCATCTCCCAATCACTAAATAGGAGTAATATGCCTCGACCTAACGACTGGGTTACTGGGGTTATCCTGATAGTAAACGCTCAAAACATTAGGATTCTAGCCATGTAAAAGATGGAGGACTTTATTTGAGGCGGTGAACACGGGCTGATATATACGAGATCACCTCTTTGTCCAAAAGTGTAATGTCGATGAGAATATTTTGTGTAATCAACGCATTTCGATTTAAGTCTACTTTCCTAAACCTTTGGACTCTGATTATCATACGTGAATTTGATATGGCCCAGTTAAGTCATAGTTATGATATTTTAAGTGCTCGCAAGCTCCTACATTATTGAATAGTGATGCTTCCTAAACACGGACAATTTAAATAACAATCCTTGGAGACTAAAAATGCTGCAATTTCACCCTCAAAAGTAAAGATCTCGAGTTAGTTCAAACAACTCTCCTGCAAAGGACTGTCGACAAAGGATGGAAGGATTGCCGAATTGAAGACGCCACTTGATTGAGTGGAGCAGGTCTTCCGAGAAATTTCTACTTGACGACTGGATCAACATTCCAAAATACGAAGAATAAATCCCACTCAACACTTGCAATAAGTTTGATATCAATATTTGATGTAATATCTTATAGTCTCCACCAGTAGAAGCTGGGGCTTCGTTAAATTCCTGTTCCTGCCCACTCTTCCACTCACTATGGCAAACTGAACGATCGTCAAAGCTATGAAGAGAGCAGCAACGCGCTGTTCGCGCAGCAGCATATCATCAATTCTTAACTCCTATGTTTCCAGAAGAGGGCTTTCGTCAGCTAGTCTACCGCGCGTTGAGAGCATCTGCGGAGCTCTTCATTCCATCTCCATCACCGAATTTCGAGCGCGGGCTTTCATCCCAGAACTTCCACTGCACATAGTCCCTCCTCAAGCAGAAGCATTGGGCACCCTCCCTGCTATAAAAAGATGGTTTATACACGAGAACTCCAAATCTGCACTTGCAGACAAATCTGTTGCATCTTATGGTTGCAATGGGAACGATACAGCCTTGGAGCACAACCCTGACGACATCTATCCACTTCTAAATCGCCATTACTTCTCTCCATTCCGCGACACAGTCCTCCCTTATGAATACTTCTCGCCGCTTCTGAACAACGAATCCTCTTTCCACACCATGAACGCCCCTCTCCAACTATTCCTCGAGCAAGCCGATGAGCACTCCGACTTCCGACACGAGAGCCTGTATATCGCACAAGCGCAACTCACCGACCTCCCACCGCCGCTCCAAGACGATCTCCCTGTTCCACGGATCGTAAAAGAGGCCGGGAAGGGCGACATATACGACGCGAATGTATGGATGGGAATCCCACCCACGTATACACCTCTGCATAAAGATCCAAATCCGAACCTGTTTGTACAACTGGCAAGTAGGAAACGAGTGAGATTGTATAGACCGAATGTTGGCGACAGGATATTCTGGGAGGTCAAAAGGAGGATTGGGGGCAATAGAGGAAGTGCATCGATTCGGGGAGAGGAGATGTTTGTGGGAAGGGAGAGGAGCGAATTGGAGGCTGTGGTATGGGGGGAGGAGTGCGAGATGAATGGCTTGGAGTGTATTGTCGGGCCTGGAGAAGGTTTGTTTATACCTAAAGGTTGGTGGCATAGTATTAGATCCATCGGGAAAGGGACAACCGCCAGTGTCAATTGGTGGTTCAGGTGATGCAACCAGGAGAGGTGGAAACGATCTCTAAAAACTGGATCGGTGATTGATATTTCGCTCAATGGGGTGAGAACCACCTCAGGCGGTTAAGATTCGCAAAAAAGAGCGACTGCAGAAACCACAAATGATCAAGTTGAACATTGAAGTCGAAGAGTTCGACATAAGCCACAAGTTCTTAGACCCCATTCCACAACGCCATAATAGAAGGTCAATTTACGACCAAATTCTACACCTACGCCTTCCAACCAAATAAGAGAGTATGCCTCCTCATTAAGCGAACATATAAACACTATGTACTTACACCATTATACAAAAGCCACCGCAGCAGGAAATACAACCTTTTCACGATCACCAAGCCATTGTAATCATCATCTGTTGATGCTTCCCATCCTTATCTGCAATAACCCTCTGGCCATGGATCGCTATATTCCTTTCCAGGACATGATAGTCTACAGCCGTCAACTGTACCCTATTCTTCTCCGGGACGTTCCAGCCTTGATTTAGGGCCGTAAATTCCGATATCGAACCAAATTCAGAGCCTTGGTCAAAGGCAGCTTGGTCGTCTCTGTCCATCCCATCATCGCCTGCCGTGTTGACTACCTCTGATATTCGCATCATTTGGTTTGCTCGAGCTTGTGCGAGTTCGTCGGATAGATGTGGAGACGAAGCATGTCCATTTCGCATCTCTTTACTTGACAACTGTTCTAACCCAGGGGGGAGGTAAGGGGGAGAGAGACCTTCTTCCTCTTGTTTGACAAGCCAGCAACCTACTCGAGCACTAAGAATTCCGTCCCACATCCCTTCTTGCCTCGGACTCTTAAACAACAAAGCAATTGCTCGTCGCCTAATTATTGGATCTCGACACCGCGTAGCTGTTACGTGTAGAGGAGGTACGATCCCAATGTCAAAGCTAAAGCGTGGGTTTCTTGGAAGGCAAAATTGCTCCTCGCAATCGATCACACGAGTAGCTATGGAGACGATATCTTTAAAGTGAGCAAGGTGGTTGTCGTATACCATTTCTGAGTCATTAAGTATTCTACCAAGCATGATCACGACGACCTTTTGGTAGAGTGAGAGTACAAGTGGAGCTGGATCGGAGACACTGCCATCTGGAGCGGTCGCATCTGACAGGATGGGCCTGAAAGCGGTTTCGAAAGCTTCGAGTTGGGAAATGTAAACGGTGAGTTGTGTCAAAATTTCATCTCTCGACTGCGAGTTTGCCGGTTGGTATAGATTGTTAAAGAGAGTGCGCCGATAAAATTGGACGGCGCGGTCCATAAGGAAATCCCAGCATTTTTGAGCTTCAAAGAAATTATTGAAAGACTCGGGAACGAGAAGGTGCCAAAGGGAATGGATGTCCCAGATCAGCGGTGGAATACCAGGAACCGTCCCGAAAAACATTCCCTGTCCATCAAGGCGGACAAAAGATTGGAATATTGAGTCTTCAATAGACTCATCGTTTTGGAGTACATTCCTCCGCTTTGTAGTGCTTGAATCAAGTGACCGTTTCCGTTTCCTAACAATTGCTTGCTTTGGGACCGGGCTGGTAGGCGACTGGTTTAGTGAAGAGGGTGTAAGTGGACCTTCTGGCGTCAAAGTCGTTGGCGTCAAAGTTGAAGGAGTCAGAACCACACTCGGCGTAGAGCCTGTTGAGGAACTTGAGTTTTCCATCGCAGTTGAAGAGACAGAGGAACGCCCAATGGATAGTGTCCCACTATCATTTGAGGGGCTTATAGGATATTTAGTTGGTGGTTCTGCCTCTTCAGTACCGTCGTGCTCTTTCTGAAAGGATGGGACGCTCGCAGACCCTGGCGGGCCCGCTTCGTTGCTAGCCATGGGGAACTCGTCGGTTCCTGAGGTTTGCTCCATAAAAGGTTTTGGCTCTCGGCCAAGATGAGGACTCTCCAGTTCACTGGCAAGATAATCCTCCACATGCACGATCATTGCTCTCTGCTTAGAGACTCCATCACATCCTAACCTAGATATGATTGTTTGGGAGATCTGCTCTGCTCTTAGCCTTGCATTTCTGTCCAGAGTCGCTTTGGCCGGGATCCAAGGTCGAGGGCCAGGTCCAATGTAATGATGCCTCAGAATCTTCAAGCCTCCATAAGTTTGCAAGACACTAGATGCGACATTTCCTTGGATTGTTTCAAAGCAAATTATTAGGAGGCATGCAATTAGTGTTGTTCGTATTTGGGGAGACTTGGCAGTAGCGAGGTAGTAATTCAACCACTGGACCGCGTTGTGGTAACTCTGCAACGCATGTATGCGATGCGAATGATTCATGGCGTGAATGATATTGACTTTGAGGTCGGGCGGAGGAGCGTTATTCATGCTCTCATTTAGAGCACCAAGAGCAATAACAGCATGTCGGATAGCGTCAGAATGGTGACTTTCCTGCAAAACGAGTTTGTGCCAGAATGGGTTTTCGTAATACCCAGATAATTCAAAAGCCGTACGCCTGGTGAAGATGTCGAAATATCGACCCTCTTCTTCACTCCGGTGTGGAGAGACTGTTGGGGTATGCAAGTTCAGGAACGAAGGTATTCGTGGCTGAAGTTGAATCACCTTTCGTGATTGCGGTTGGCCGTAGCCATCGCAAACTCTACCGAACTTCTCGCATCTTACACAGCCAGGCTTTGTCTCATCGCATTTGACCCGTCGAGCCTAGAACTGCGTAAATACGGTTGTTCTCAACTCGTGATAGAAACACGTACCTTGCAGGTGATACATCCTGAGCGAACTTTCGGCCTACTGGCCCTCGGTTTCTTGGAACCCTCTGCGCAGTCGTCTGGAGGCGACTTGCGACGCGGTTTGGTGAGCCGCTTTGGTTTCTGATTTGAAGAGGGCAAGGAAGATTCCATGGCTGAAGTTGGTGGCACCTCCATTTGCGTCTCGTGACACGGGAGATAACAGTGATCTGGGTTCAACCTCTACAGTAATGTCTGATGCGCACAATCGGCCGATAAACGTTCTCGTTCAAACGATTCCGAATGCTTTGTAGCATCGCTCAATGTAGCAAACGTGCCGGCGGCGTCGAAGAGAGACGAGATCTAATACTCGGGGTCGCTGTGGGACTTTAAAGATTGCCCTGTCGCTTCTAGTCGTTGTGCGCCCAGAGTCGGTGTTTCCGAGATTTCGATGCCTTCAGCGGCTGGGCCCTGCTAACGCGCCATTGTCACACCGGTCTGCAGGTCTTGCATTCGCTGGGAGATCGGTAGGATAAGTTTCTCTCTTCAACGGAAAAGGAGGAAGCGTTACACAGGCCCTAGATTTTGGGGTGGGAAGATGACGGCACAGGGTAGGGACGTGTACGGGAAAGTCCCAGGCTTGTGGGGGAACTCAGTCCGGAAATCGTGGCTTGATTTGGGGTCAGAATTCGGCTCGAAGGCGTTACGCCTTCATCGATTTCTAGCGTTAGAGCCCTTGCCAAGACGCCTAGAACGATGATGAGGAAGATGTGAAGAAATTATCTGGGAAACACTGTGACTTTAACGACATCGCCACCTTGCGTCTATCAATCTCCTGGGACTGCGAGCGAGGATGCAGCGTTTCCATTTCAAATTTCTCCGTGTCAAAGGTCGAAACGTAGCCAGGAAGGGTGTTTGATTGGTTCATGCCCGAGGGTTCCGTGTCGTCAAACACTTCCCCCTTTCCTTCAACCCAAGACTCTCTTTGTATGTGCCGCCGGGATACCATGGACTGACAGTGAATTAATGCTGTGGTGATAACAGAGAGAAGTTCGTGACATAGCGATATCCTCTTCGCAAGATCACAGTACTTCTATCCTCGCAGGTCTCACATGTATCCAGACCTCGGGCGATCAGCCGCCCCCAACTCCAGCAACAGCTTCACCATCCACGGCCATGAGAATCAGTATCAAGCCATGTGGATAAAAGCTTATCGGAAGGCAAAATGATTACCAATTCGAGACCGTCCCAACGAGACTTGCGGCTCTGCAAACACCAAATTCGAAAGATCATCAGACGAGGCTTTTGGATCGGCGAATCGCATGGCACTCAAGTCAGGCCACCTCGCTAGGTATTGGACGCCCAAAATCACCAACCCAAGTATTGAAAATGCACGCAATCTTCCGAGCCTTCACCGGCCAGACCCAGAACCTTCAGAAGGACTCTGAACTGAAGAGCGCGAAGAGGAACGAATGCGCTCCAACCACCCTTTTTTTCTTGCTTATTCTGAGCGACAGACACACGGGATGCGGAGGCACAGAAATAGAACGAGAACATGAAAACCCTAGGGTCATCCCTTGAAGCATGAATAAAAATACCGAGTATGGAATCGGGCAACAATATATCCGAGAACTGCACAAGGAAGACGCGGGAGACATCGTTGTTGGGGGGTGTGGACTTGCATAGGCGTGGACTCTTTGGGAAGCGTGCTCGCTAGGATGTGAGCATCTGGGTCAGCTTCATCGAATGAAAGTTCGGGATCAGAGGAGATGATGGTGGTCTGAAGAGACGAAGACAAAGCTCAGGGATGGTTCATCCATGAGATTATTGGGTAAACAGTTCCAGTCCCGACCATGAGCATCGTAGGAGTCGGACTTGCCCACCACCAGCATCGATGATCGTATCTCATAGGGATAAGTGGTCGCCCCTCTTTGACTCGGCCTGGCTGTAGGATCTTCTTGTGGTACCTCTCAACGGTCCAAAGGAAAAGGATCGTTCGATCATTTTTCGCGCAATTCAGACTACAGTAAGTACTAGAGACCTTGATGAGCCAGGATAAGTTGCACTTTGAGACCGAAAACGTAGAGATATCTCTTACTGGACATGGCTAGTGATGATCGTTGCACTCGATATAGCATGCGCATAAGCAGGTACATCAAATCATAATACTCGTAGAATAAAAACCAGACACTCATGGCGATTCCAACACCAAAATCCCTCTTGATTTGCAAACATTGGAAATGTTTTCCAGGCGGCTTACAAACGCGGAATCTAGCTTGAAGATCAGCGGGCCCATTGCGCCTTTGGTGATGGAGGGGTCGTCATTCCCCCCAGCCTTGTGGTACCTGATTCTCTTCCCTAGTTGATACTTCCTCTCTTCTTCATCGGAGAGTAGCTTTCAGTTGTCAGAGTCCGCAGCATATCCACCGAGAAATACAGGAGTGGGAAAAAGGCATGGCAGATCCCTCCAAATACAGCTATCCTTCACCTCTTGCGGGTTACGAAAATGCCCCTGCATTACCGGATGAGAAGGCTGAAGGTGAGGCTTGTTCCAATAATAAACTCCTGTTGTTTTGTATCAAGGTTCCAAAGCTTCACAATTGTTAATTCTACATATTTTCTTCTTGGCCTTGTTCCTAGACTCAATACTTCCTTGACAAATCCCAGCTATTTACAATGCTAATTCGATGGTAGATGGCAAGAGTAAGCGGATACCTTCTTAGTCAATACAGCTCGCACAAGCTTTTTGAGCGTCATGAACATGCTTGGAGTTACCTAGCTATGCATACTACCGCCCGACTACGATCGAGAATTTAATTCCATAGCCTAACTTGTTGAACTCCTAGGTTTTGTCAATCCCAAAACTGGAGTACTTAGCACAAGCTACGAAAGATTTACTGAACCATTGGACAACGGAAGACGTGGCGGATTGTACGTATCTGGCTCTGGTATATGCAGGCCGCTGCTGATGAATTGTTAGTGATATTCATATCTACTACTTCCAAGCCAATTCCAACCAAAGTCAATTTGCAAAGGAGCTTTGGCAGCGGATCCGTTACGAATGTATAAACTCTCCATCATTTCTTTGACCATGGAATAACTGCCCTAGTTCCTGAGCTTCGAATCTACACATTCTGGGATAGACCAATTGGACCTCACCCTATCGCCATGTTTGAAGTCAACCTCTTCACGCCAGCACAGTTTGGTGCGTTTATTCCATGGCTGGTCATAAATCGGGGTCCATTGAGCGTGCTCATCCATCCCAATACCGTCGATGACAAGGGAGAGCCGTCAGACGGATATAGAGACCACACACAGAGAGCGACATGGATGGGAAACCCAATAGCCCTGGATCTGAGCCTCTTTGAGCGTCTGAAAGAGATTAGGGCGGCTAGAGCTGCTGCCGAAGTGAAGAAGACTTGACAATACTAAGGCCTATTGGAAGTGGTTACAACTTCCATCTGACCACAAATCCAAAGACTGTCCTTCTTAGCTCTTCATCACCTCGATCTTCCTCAAACATGACCTTGGCCATCTTTTCCTCTAGCACTTTCTCCACTTCCATTCCTTGCTCTCTGGCCAGATCGAAGAAGGCCATGTCTTTGTCATACAGCCATGGTCGATAGGGCGTAAAGAACACTAGAGCTTTAGCTTCTTTGGATTTCTTTAGCGTGTTCTGAACCGTAGAGATGAGTTTTCCATGCTCAGAGTGATTGAATAATAAGTCAGCCAGTATCAGAACATCGAAGCCGGGTGGTGACAAGTCAGCTAGCTGAGATAAAAGGATTGAAGGATCTGCTCCCCAGCAATAACCTTTTGCCACAATCTTCCTTTCTCGAGTTCCCTTGCTCTTGTAATAGGTGTCAACATTCGTAATCAGATTCTCGACCAAGTCCGGGTCAGGATAATCCGTGACAACAACTGTCCTTGCTCCGACCTCAGCGCACACCAAACTCGGCAACCCGGCACCAGCACCTAGCTCAAGTACAGTCTTATCCTCAATGAGAGAAGGATTCCTCTCGAGATATGTACTGATCAATCGGCCTGCGTTCCAGAGATGATGACCCCACAAGGGGTTGTGGCCCACCAGTCGTACGGTGAGTGTGCGACCCGAGAGCAGCGTGTGGGATTCTGTCGTAGGCTTTGGCGATGGTGGGTAGTAGTCTGATGGCTCCACGAAGAGGTCCAAAGCCTCCGTATCTGAGTCAGGGTCTGTCATTCCTGAGATGATCACGTGGGCTCAATTGCAGCTCCGCTCCCTTGAAAATACGAGAGGCGCCGAGTGTGGAAGCTGCTGAATCGGTCAGCGATGATAAATGTTATGGGGTCCGGATTTAGCACAGATACCTGGAGGTTAGAATTGGTTGTGCTCGGGTGCCATTGATTCGGCGTAGCGGATTCTTGGTCGGCCAAGTCTGGAACTCTTTTCGCGCAAGATGTTTCGATAGGTAGTCGGAACCGTGGCCAAACAGCGTATGCAGAGTCTTGAGAAGCCAAAATGCAATGATTCAAGCTCTGGAAGAGCGCTTTCGTGGGTTCGCCCTGGTGCCTGAAGAGAGTGAAAACGCAGGATAGACGGTGCAAGGCGTGGCCCGATGCAAGTTTCCCGCCCCGGCATTTCCTGATTGAGCTGGGCCACTGCCTCGCACCCCTCCATCTGCCATCCCCACCTATATTGGATGATTTCGAAATGCAGCCAGATTCGCCCGCTTCTTCCTTCCAGTTCCTGAGAGTGCCGCGCAAATCCCGAGGGGAAGGAACCCAGAACCCCTAGAGACGGGTCGGTTGAATTGAAGGAGGCAGACAGGCAGACAGACAGACAGACAGACAGACAGACCATGCGGCCTTGCACTTGCGTCGTCGCTTTGGCACCTAGAGCGCTTGGAGTTTCATACTGCAAAGCAAAGCCCTGATCGCTATCGTCAGCCATAGCCATGAGGAGAACGGTTCAGCAGCAACGTCAACGGACGCTACCCCACTAAATGTCCGTCGTCCAAGAGGGCTTTTGACCCTTCCAAGTCCCTCTGACACCCGCGCCCTGCGTCCACCACCAGCGAGCTCACACGTCCCACTGGCCCCCCCAGAGCGGCAGAGGCACGGATACTTGTAGCCTTCTGTGGCTAGGGGTTGCTCAGGCGCTGGTTTGACTCGGCAGGGCCTGCAGAGGCTTGAGCAGGGCGCTGTGTGACCTATCAAAACGTGCTCATCCTCTCCATCCCCCGACCTGCCTCTCCCCACCGAGACTTCCTCCACCAAAAAGACGTCCTGGATTGATCATGGTGCCATCTTTTCACCCAGTCCGTTTCGATTCAGAGATCACGACGCTGCTGGCATCCTTCGGTCTCTGATCAGGTTTATGTTGGCAGTCTTCGAGCAGGGCTCAGGTGTCTGCGAATCGGCGCCCTCTCCACCATCACGAAGCCGTTCTTTGTAAGTCTAACCTCAGCCTTCCCATCCTCGAAGTCTGTCAGCTCGGATTGCCCCCATGGACTTCGTTTTAATGGATCTCCGCTGCAAGATATCTTTTCGCTGACCCCTCTGAAGCTAAATCAGCTCAAACTCCCTCTTCTTCCTCCATCGCAGCCTTCACTTCTCACTGTATGGCCGAAGCTTTTGGCGCAGATTCCACGATCATCACCCAATCCCAACGATCTGGTTAATCGAATCTCCAGAACGCCCCCGCTGTTCCATACGGCACCGCAGACGCTTTACCTGATACGTATATTGCTATTAGATTGATTTGTAGCACCTGTTCATGCAGACTGCCCATCTAAGACGCTTTGCGACAAGGCCGACTAGATTTTGAGTCTATTAGGACTTGGTGAACTACTCGAAGCCTACCGGGCGTGACCTTGATTGGAAAACCTGCATCTACGGCGTACGCCGATAGTTGCTGATATGCCTTTGATCAATGGTATGAAGATGGCCTGGTATGTCTCTCCTCGTATTATACTATCTTGGCAAGGCTAGGTTGGGCGGCCTCTTCTTGAGCCTCATCCAAGATCCAGTAGTGCACTTTACTTTTGGCGGGGAACCTATTCCTGAAGGATCTCTCTACTAACGTATATACCTCAGTGAGCCATGTATCCGAGGCCATCGATCAACAAAATGTACCCATGCGAACGAGAGACTGATGGTTCCAGTGAGAAAACCTGGGCGGCCACTGAGCGCTTGCCCACACCCTCGGGACCAGACGTGTGGATGTGGGAGCTCGAGTGTCACCGCTGCGATACCAAGGAAGCAAGCATGCCGTTGTGGCAGCAATGCATCAGGAAGTACTGCACCTGTATCCAAATCCTCACACTCCGCCCTTGCAGACCTCCCTTCTCCCTCCAAAGCGACTTTCAAAGTCGTCAAGCCAAGCCAGCAGCGACCTGGATCTAGTCGGAAACAGTCTTTTGATCCTGCGAATATACAAAGAATGGACGTTAACCAAATCAATATCCTTCCGCACAATGTTCCCATCACTATCTCGAACGGGTACCCGACGTCGACTGAGGCACCCAACTACAACATGCCAGTGCAGTACGCAAACCTCCAACCACAATATGTTCCTATCCCCATGCAGCCCCCTCCGCATCGGCAAAGTATCGATGAGACTATCTCTCGAACACCTGTCACCACTAGTACGAATGGATACAATGGTATCCTAGCAGACAGCGGCCTCGAACATGTGATGGAGAGTCCTTTGGCCACACCGACATTCTTTGCTAATGGGGAAACCAAATTTGTCAATGGTGGAGTATATGGGTTTCCAGACGCTAGCATAGCACATTATAATGGTACTAAAGCTGAAGCAAATGGTGGCTCTTGTTGCGCGCCTCCAAAGAGTGAGAACGAAAACTCTGAGCCTTTTACCAATGGCAGTACTTACAGTCACAACGGCCATCCAATGGCGAATGGGAATCGATCGCGTAAATCATCAATGAATGGAGGATCCTGCTGTGCCCCAAAGAAGACTCATAGTCAAAGCTCGAGTTCGAGTTCATTATCGGAGATTCTAGAGTCTCAAACGCCAAGTTGCTGCTCCTCGAAGTCCCAACCTAGTTTAAAGGAAGAGCCAATGTCAAATGTTGGCACTCCGCAGGTAGCTCACCAAATATTACCTCAAAATGGCGTAAATTTCACCACTCCGTTCTATCAGCCATACCCGCCGCAGACAACTGTATTCACTTATCCTGCCACCTACGGCTCTTTTCAAAACCCTTTGCAGGCATCCGCATGGCGACAGAACGTCCGCGACGGAAACTATAATCAACAGCCCATTCTACCTCAGGAACACGTACCTTTCGATGCTCCGCTACTGTCTGGGACTCTTAATACAATGCATTCCTGTAGTTGTGGAGATGGTTGTCAGTGTATAGGATGCGCAGCTCATCCTTACAATGACGCAACACAAAATTACGTTCGCTCTGCTTGGGAAAGTATGTCTCTCGAACATTCAACACCAAGCGAATTATTTAGCACCGCTCATACCAATGGAAATGTTGCAATCGGCATTCAGGCAACGACGGATCCGCTTGCCTCTCCCAAGGTTCACACACCGTCGAGCACGGCATCTGGAAATGGAGAAGAGCAAACTCTCTCTGCGAATGATTTCTTTTTTGTCAACTACAACTTCCCTTCAGATGGCTGCGGAGGTGATACGTATAGTTGTCCATGTGGCGATGACTGCCAGTGCATCGGGTGCGAAATACATAAGGGCGGATCTTCGTCAGGATTATGATTCACTGTGCATTCTTGTATTGTTTGGAGTTATCTTCTGGTATATAAAATTGGTTGGTTTCATGGGATTATGCATGAATATATGGGTGGATTTGTGCAGGTTTGGAGCAAAATACACATGGCAGATGGTCATGAAACGAGGATTGGGCATGTGATGATACCCTTCTTCTTCTTTTGCACGAGCTACGTGCTCGAATGGGCCTCATAGTTGATAGTTGGGTCCAGAGGATAGGTATGTAATATACTACGAATTGAACCAATGAAAGGCCACTTCGAATATTCGTTTTTATTTGTGAAGTTCTTTGGTATGGGGAATTGACCTTGAGAATACCTTGAAGCCGACAAATTCAATGCCACCGACGTAATTTCAAATCAAGTACGAGCTCCTTGATCAGATGCACACGAAAAGTCTCCTAGTTGACCTTGATATTAGTCTTATCGCTTTCGCGACGCATGGGTCTAGATGCAAGAATAAGTGATTCCGAAGTGAGTGCAGAAGTTATGGGACTATAAGGTATAGATGGAGATGTACGATGGTATTGGAAGATGATTCATTATGGATAAAAATCGAGCACTCTTGTGAGAGGCGGTTGACTTGGAAACTTCGATCCTCGATGTCTGATGAGCGTGCGTCATAAAAAGAGGGTGAGGATTCATTGAGACCGTAAAGTAGCTGAGTAGCCAGTCTCTTACTCTCATCTCACCGATAGCCTCCCTTCTCACGAATGATCCGGATAACCAAGAGATACACTACCTGTAGACCTCAGGAAGCCGGGTCTTCGGGATGTGAAAATCCTCTCTCTTTCAATCCGAGGTAGGCGCCACTCAGAACGACAACGACTTTTTCAGGAGCAAAAGGCCTATAAGTCTGAGCATGCAGCAGTCAGGAGAGGAACCTTGATCCTGTCCTGTCCTGCACCAGACCTAACATGAAATGCTGAAAAGGATGGGATGACTAAAGAGTGGCAAATGATATAAGTTATTATCAAGAGGCGGAGGTGGAGCGACAGATCTGTGATAATCTTCACAAGCCAGCTGCAGGTATGACATTATTGGGGATGAGCTGTGAAATCTATGGACTTAAGACGCGGACTTAAATCCTCTTGCAACTACATCGGCCGCATGCCCGCTTGATTACCGCATTATCGTACCTGCATGCGGCCGTCTACATCGGATTCTTGCATCCATCGGTAGGCCGCCGAGTACAAAAGCAAACCCTTCTCGTAGGATCTGAAGTTTCGATAATCCAAAACAAGCCATTATCGTCTGCAGTTTCTCAGAATGACTCGCTGGGGTTTCACAACGACTGGAAATGAAGTTGTCGAGGCGTTCAAGGAAAGAGTGAGAGGGAAGACAAGTAAGTGCCCTTGACCTGAAAATGGAAGCGATTTCCTTACAACCTGCAGTTGTTATCACTGGACCCTCGATAGGCGGCATTGGAGCAGAAACAGCCATTTCTTTAGCCGCTGGGTCTCCAGCACTTCTCATTCTCGCCGGCCGCAGCGAAGCCAAGGTAGCTCCAGTAATAGCCACAATAGAGAGCCGATTCCCCACTGTGACAACGAAGTTTGTTCTTTTGGATCTCGCGTCCCAATCTTCGGTACGGAAAGCTGCTGCGATCATCAAGGGCCTGGCACCGAAGATCGACATTTTGATTCTCAATGCGGCGATCATGGTCTGTCCTTATGGCAAGAGCGAGGACGGTATAGAGTTGCAGTTTGCAACAAATTATGTTGGGCACTTTCTGTTGGCGAATTTGCTGGTTTCTCAGGTTCTGGAAGCAGGAAAGGGTGCTAGGATCGTGTGTGTGAGCAGTTCTGCGCATAGAAGTGGGAGAGTGAGGTTCGAGGATATAAATTTTCAGGTATAGTACCAATCACTTAGAAAGTCTGTTAGTGTTGACAAATCTTCAAACAGGATGGGAATGTTTATAATGAGTGGGAAGCTTATGGTCAATCCAAATCTGCAATGATTCTCTTTGCTCACGCGCTTGCGACAAAATTGAAGAAATATGGATCATTTGCTTATTCTTTGCATCCAGGATGTAAGTAGTCTTGCACTATGCTTCAAGACTTCAAGTGCTGATGGTTTTTATAGCTATACGTTCCGGACTCCAATTACATATGATTGGAAATGAAGCTTTACTACAAGACGGTTTGGCCAGAGCCGCTGCAGCAGAAAAGGCTGTAGGGAGAGAGTTCACACGCCCCACCCAAAAGACATTGCAACAAGGCTGCTCCACCACTTTAGTAGCTGCGTTAGATCCCGAGATCGAAAGTGAAAATGGCGCTTACTTGGTTGACGGTGGCGTATGGGATCAAGACCCACCCCAAAATGCAACAAGCAAGGAAAATCAAAGTAAGCTTTGGGAGTTAAGTGAAACTCTTGTGGACGAAAGATTTGACTGGTGATATGTTTGCCAGGAGATCATGCAAGAGCAGAATACTTTTTAATTGTATTGACTTGATAGCTTTCATTCATTAACTTTGCAGTATTGTGACTCCACTTGGAAGACCGAACACCTGACTATTCGTTTCGTACAAGCACTTTTTCACTCCTACTGACCCATGTCGGCCTTCAACGAGACATAGGCTCGAATTCCGACTTCGAAGATTGCCAGAATAAAGATAATCCCAGAGCTGGCTCGCGTCGCCTGTACAGTCTTTCATCGCAACCTTTCCTCTGCCTTCGTCTGTTAGGCAAGTGTCTCCATCGAAAAGACTCGTGATAGAACCATCATCCTTAGTGAGCCATACTTGGCCATCATCAGCAGTCGAATTGACCCAATGAAGGCCTTTGGCAGATGAGGTCAAAGTATGTAGAGAATATGTATTGAAGATCATACCAGTTGGAATGACGTCGCCTGGGGCTGCGACACTGAAGATTGCAGTACCATGCGAAGGTACGTTTGTCGCTTCAACATAGCCATGAAATATGCTTGTCCCTTTCGTCCAGAGGTCTTTGACTTCCATGATATCACCTACTGCGAATCCCAATCTTTCAAATGATACGCTGTAGTTTGAGACTTCGCTACCTCGATTGACGATGGTCAATAACCGATTTCCATTAGCAAGATTTTTGGTCAAAATATCCCAAGTTCCATCTTGGCTAACCAGTGTCGCTTGCAGTGCTAATGGATCTTGGTCTACAGCGATGATATCTTTGTTTGTAAGGTATTCTATCTCTTCTGCGCTGAAACCTGGAATCCAAGCAGAAATAATCAGAGGGGCAGAAAGTGAGGCCCAAATAGCGAAGTGCGATTTCTTTTCGTCAAGCGTATAATCAAAATGATCAACGTTCAGGAAGTCGGGGTCATTGAAGTATCCCGGCTTTTGGTATCTTGCTAATCTCACTTCTTGGCCGTAGTTAAAGAGAATGCTGTCCCATCCTGTAATATTTGGCCAATAACTCGTTGAGTTGAAAACGAGGGTATCTCGAGAATGTCTTGCAAGCTGGCCGTACTGTGGAACCCAATCCATGACCGAGTACCAATCGGTGAGATTGTCTGCCTCAGCAAAATACGCGGGAGCCGATTCCGAGAAAACCATTGGTGATGACTGATTGCTCAAGATTTCATGCCAATGGCCATACACTTTCTTGTATTCCGGCTCTGTTGCAGCAGGCATATTGCAACCATCTAATTTGAGATATGTAAAGCCCCAGTCAGCAAAGGTTTTGGCATCTAGCTCTTCGTGGCCATAAGCTCCCGGGTAGCCGCCGCAGCTTAGGTTTCCAGCATCTGTATAGATTCCCGGCAAGAACCCAAGACGCTTGAGATAGCTCGTCAGCCACGGCAAACCACGAGGGAATTTTTCAGGATTCCACTGCATAGATCCATTCTTTGCACGCTCCATTGTACTCCAGCAATCATCAAGATTGATCCGATTGTAACCTGCTTTAAGCAATCCATTCTTGACCATGGCATTCGCAGTTTCAATAAATACAGATTCATTGAGACCACACATAAAGGCAGACCAATCGTTGAAGCCTTAATGTTGTCAATTTCACACTTGGAAAACAACAGGAAGCTCATACCCATAGGTGGTGTAGGTTGAAGGACCGTAGGTGATGCTCTTGATGTCGGCGACGAATAGACGGGTGAGACCACGGTCGTCGCCGCGAGAAGCGTGACTAGCCATGATGCCATGTTGTAGAGAATGAGGCTCAAAATGAGTAACGGAAGACCTGTCTTGGAAAATTCGCCCACCCTTCTGACTCCGGATAGCGCGCAAGATTGCGTGCTCCAAACGCGGACCGGCTCTTTCGTGGAATCCAAATTTGGATACGCCATTGTAGTCTGGCTGCTTGCTGATACTTATCCAACAACAGACAGTGAGTCCGAAATGCCCATGGCACGTTACAGGGCATATCTGGATGCCAAGATCGGAGCTGCAACGTCGAAGATTTTACCCGAAGGCTTATCGTCGATCATCCTGGGAGCGCGGGGAAGAAAGCTGGGGAAATGCACAGCTCTAGAACGTTATTTTGATATTTGGCTTCCTCAAGTCGAGACTAGAGGATGGTGACTAGGACCGTCGTCATCGTCGGGCGCAACAATAGGGAGCATTCGACTCAGCGGAAAAAGATTTCCTCCGGAAGTGGCAGATGACGCGTAGAGGTAGAAGCAGGGTCGTATCCTTTATTAAGTAGCTTAAATGGCATGTCCCTCTGTAGAGGAGATAGATGAGGAAATGCAAAGACGACGAATAGGGAGATGCTGCGTCTTTGATGGCTGCCGGTTGCCGTATTTTTCCGATTGGGTTGCCAAACGAAGCCTCTCTTCTGCTTCTCCGTCTCCCTTTTCTCCTTGCTTTCTATATTCATCCCTCCTCTATCTACCGGAGCGTTTCATGCACCTCTGCCACGAGTTCTTTCGCAGGGGTCATCCATCCCATGTAGACAAGTTGTGGCCATCTTTAATTTTCGGTCTAGCTCCTGAATTCATATATATACAGTACTGCCAAGGGCCGTCGGATTGGTACCCCATTGATATTCAGCCTGAGTATACTTTTTGGTTTTTTTCACATCCCGACACGCGTGTCCTCAATATCTGTCAAAACAATTATAGCCACTATAAGCTGCCAAGATCATGTGCCCGATGGAAACATCTTGTGTTTCCTTGATGTCGATGATCACTGTTGCGTTTCAAGCTTCAGCGTTTGACACGCCTTTTCCCCATCAAGGAGGATCGTTTTGTCCGCATCCATCGCGCCAAGATGGTCAATCCTGCCTTTGTGTTCCTTCCTCTATATCTTTATCCTTACAACACATCATCATGGAGCGCAATCACAGCTCAAGTTGCTGCGAACCCAGAACTTGAGTTTCAAATAGTTGTCTCTCCCAACCTCGCAAACATACTACCCGATGCGAACTATCAATTAGCTCTGAGCGCATTGAATAGCTACAGCAATGCAAGAACCCTTGGATACGTTCCTACCTCGTGGACTGATCGAAACATATCGGATGTGAAAGCAGACATCAGTGCATATGCAGCATGGGCAAGCAATCCAAGTATTGCAGTGCAAGGCATCTTTTTCGATGAAGTTGTGTCTTCCTTTACAACTGAAACATTTACATATATGAGCGACTTGTCAGCATTTGCAAGAAATTCCTTGGGACCTGGACGGAAATGGGTAACTTTCAATCCTGGAGTACCTGTCGACCCTGCATTCTACAACATCTCAGATAATATCATCATCTTCGAAAATTCATGGTCCGAGTTCAACCTGTCACAGCTGGAGCAAAAAGATTGGAATGTAATGACAAAATCGACATATATCATCCATGATTTCCCAACGGACCAAACGATGCAAACGGATATCATTAACAACCTGACCGATTTCAATCTTCGAGGTCTCCTTATCACCACACAATCGAACTACAACGAATTATCTACGCTGTGGGATGAATTTTGTGATGAAATGGGGAGTAAGATGAACGGAGGTGATTGAACCCAGAGAAGCACTACCGATATAGACTGCCACTGACTAGAACAGTAGAGTATTGCTGGTCGGCTAAGAAACGACGGTAGAGGATGAAATGGTTTTATGATTTTGTAAATATGCATAAGAAGCTCGCGAAGATGGAAAGGCGTTGTGAAATCATGTTTTGGGAGTGAGGGAAGTCAGCACATATTCTCGGAGTTCACCAGATCATTGAGAGGTCGGTACGACTCTTTACGGCTTGTTTGGGATGCGCTTTTAGCATGCTCTATTCCCAACTTTCCTCATCTTCCGTTCTGTTGATGCATTAGGTTAAGATATTACTCTGATCTCTGCACAAGTATGAGATATCCAACAGTTCCAGTTCAACTTGTCAGAGTGAAGTGCACTGGCTCAGAAAATGACACAAGTAATTCCGAGATCCGAGATCCGAGATGGAGCATTTCTTGACTTTTGGATAGGTAGTTAATTACGCCGTATGACTGATTGTCTGCTCGCCACACGGCCGGCAACATGACTCCATCTTTTCGGTGAGATCTCTGCTGCACGATTCGCTCACAGGTAATCTGTAATCCGGTCCTGACGATGACCCGGGGCCGCCCAACCCCACAGTTTCCATTGTCTTGACCGCAGCGCCCAAACGAAGTGACGAGTGATGGTTCAGGACGCAGCAGGGATGGAAGCAAGAAGAGGCACAACTTGTCACTTCATCTTGAAGCACCCACTTTTGCTTCAGGTCTGGGCGGAAAGGTTTGTTTAATGCCGACGGCCGAGGGAGGTTCTCCGGGACGTCAAAGCTCCCCCTGCTTCAAGAAATAGTTTCCCTGAGCAGCTTGCTTGCTAATCTTTTTGGCGGCATTTGTCCTCTAGTGAATCAATTCTTCTCTACTTATTTCCATACCTCTTTCCTTTCTCTATTTTATAATCTGACTTCATTTTGGATCCCTATTATCATTAGACGAAAGCATCATCCCCGCCACCGTGGTTGATGGGCGAGAATGGCCATGTCTGGTAGCTACGAACTTTCTCCTGAAGCACTAGAAGAATCACCGATCGAACCAGCATCCAATACCGCACGAACATCAATCTCTACCATTACTGACGCTGAGGCTGAGAGGGAAAACGCGCGCCATGGAAACCCGGAGGGCTTTTCAAGAACTGAGAGTGGGATTGATGTCAAGGCTGCCGAGGCCGAATTTGCAACTCTGAAAAGGGAATTGTCTGGTATCAGTCAGGCGAGTAGGAAATTGAGCAGGACTCAGAGCAGGCGCAGTGCCAAGAATGGAGAGAAAGATGTTGAGAGAGCCGCATCCGTTGATTCTTCCGAGCAAGAGCCATTTGATCTAGAGAGCACATTAAGAGGCAACCACACTGTAAGCATAAAACTCAAGATATTTCACAACTTTGCACCTTTGTCACAAGAAAACCCAGAACTCTCCCACTTCATATTGGAGCCTCAAGCTCATTCCACACAGGCTGAACAAGAGTCCGGTATTCGACCAAAACACCTTGGGGTAGTCTGGGAGAACCTGACCGTCTCTGGCGCTGGAGGCATCACTAATTTTGTCAAAACGTTCCCAGACGCTTTTATCAGCTTCTTCAACGTGGTAGAGACGGCCATGAACTTATTTGGCTTAGGGAAGAAGGGTCGAGAAGTCAAAATCCTCGATAACTTCCGAGGCTTGATTAGGCCAGGCGAGATGATCTTGGTTCTAGGTCGGCCAGGATCCGGATGCACCACATTCCTGAAAGTCATTGCAAACCAGAGGTTCGGGTACACTGGGGTGAATGGGCAGGTCTTATATGGTCCCTTCGAAGCGGAAACCTTTGCAAAGCAATACCGAGGAGAGGCTGTTTACAATCAAGAAGATGATGTCCACCATCCAACGCTCACGGTCGGTCAGACTTTGGGGTTCGCGTTGGATACCAAGACACCCGGGAAAAGGCCTCATGGGATGTCGAAGGGTGATTTCAAAGGTAGAGTTATTACTACTCTCCTAAAGATGTTCAATATCGAACATACTCGTAACACAATCGTGGGAAATCCGTTTGTACGAGGGGTTTCGGGAGGAGAAAGAAAGCGGGTATCAATTGCCGAAATGATGGTAACCGCTGGTAGTGTTTGTTCCTGGGATAATTCTACGAGAGGGTTGGACGGTAAGGCTGATTCTCATTTCCAAATACCTTTTTTTTCTTTTTATGAAAGCTATAGAACATCAAGTGCTGACTTGGCAATAGCATCAACCGCACTTGATTATGCCAAATCACTTCGGGTTATGACCAATATCTACAAAACAGCTACGTTTGTATCCTTATACCAAGCAAGCGAGAACATTTACAAGCAATTTGATAAAGTGCTTGTCATTGATGCAGGAAGAGAAGTCTACTTCGGGCCCGCTAATGAGGCAAGGGCTTATTTTGAAGGACTTGGATTCAAAGAAAAGCCTCGCCAAACAACCCCGGATTTTCTGACTGGGTGTACCGACGAATTTGAGCGTGAATATTCCAAGGGAAGGTCTGCATCTGATGCACCTCATTCGCCAGAGACGCTTGCCGAAGCCTTCAATCTGTCAAAATACGCCAGAGACTTGGATGGTGAAATGCAACAATACAAAAAGTCTTTAGCAGATGATAAGCAACGACATGAAGATTTCCAGGTCGCCGTCCACGATAGTAAGAGGAAAGGCGCGTCGAAGAAATCTGTTTACAGTATTCCGTTTTACCTTCAGGTTTGGGTACTTATGCAACGCCAATATTTGATCAAATGGCAGGACAAGTTTTCTCTGGTCGTTAGTTGGATTACGAGTATTGTCATCGCTATCGTCCTTGGAACCGTCTGGCTGAATCTACCAAAAACCAGTGCTGGTGCTTTCACTCGAGGAGGTTTACTTTTCATATCCTTGCTCTTCAATGCCTTCCAAGCCTTCTCCGAACTCGCAAGTACAATGATCGGGCGACCGATCGTTAACAAACACAAGGCATATACTTTCCACCGACCATCAGCTCTCTGGATAGCGCAGATCATTGTCGACACAGCTTTCTCAGCTGCGCAGATTATGCTCTTCTCCATCATTGTCTATTTTATGTGTGGACTTGTGCGAGAAGCCGGAGCCTTCTTCACTTTCTACTTGGTTATTGTCTGTGGCTACCTTGCTATGACGCTATTTTTCCGAACTATTGGATGCTTGTGCCCGGATTTCGATTATGCCATCAAATTTGCTGCCACTATTATTACGTTGTTCGTTATTACGTCGGGATATATCATCCAATATCAATCGGAGAAAGTTTGGTTGCGGTGGATATATTGGATCAACGCACTCGGATTAGGTTTCTCGGCCCTTATGGAGAATGAGTTCAGTAGACTTACACTTACCTGTACCGACGACTCACTAATCCCATCCGGTCCTGGATATACGGATATTAACCATCAAGTTTGTACTCTAGCTGGAAGTATGGCGGGTACTACTCAAATTTCCGGATCAGATTACATTACCAAAGGTTTTGCTTATAGTCCCTCAGATCTCTGGAGAAACTTTGGTATTATCATAGCTTTGATAGCTGCCTTTCTATTAACAAATACGACCCTTGGAGAGCTTTTGACATTTGGGGCTGGTGGGAACACTGCAAAAGTGTTCCAGAAGCCAAATAAGGAAAGAAATGAACTCAATGCAGCTCTCGTTGCTAAGCGAGATCAACGTCGATCTGCTGGTAAGGGTCAAGAAGCAGAAGATGCAGCAATTAGCATCAGTTCGAAGGCTATCTTAACTTGGGAGGGGTTGAACTACGATGTTCCAACTCCTTCTGGAGAATTACGTCTTCTTACTAACATCTATGGCTATGTTCGACCCGGAGAGTTGACAGCGCTTATGGGCGCCTCTGGAGCTGGAAAAACAACCCTACTTGATGTCTTGGCAGCCAGAAAGAACATTGGAGTTATCTCAGGCGATGTTCTGGTGGATGGAATAGCACCTGGGACTGGTTTTCAACGTGGGACTTCATATGCTGAACAACTGGATGTCCACGAACCAACACAAACTGTTCGCGAGGCTCTCAGATTCTCAGCTGACTTGAGACAACCTTTTGATGTCCCTCAATCTGAGAAGTATGCTTATGTTGAAGAAGTCATAAGTCTTTTAGAAATGGAGGATATGGCAGATGCGATTATTGGTGATCCAGAGTCTGGTCTCGCTGTAGAACAGCGCAAGAGGGTGACTATCGGTGTTGAGCTTGCCGCGAAACCTGAATTGCTTCTTTTTCTTGATGAACCCACGTCGGGTCTCGATTCCCAATCTGCATTCAACATCGTTCGGTTCTTGCAGAAACTCTCGAAGTCTGGACAGGCCATTCTTTGCACGATCCACCAGCCAAACGCAGCCCTGTTTGAAAATTTTGATCGGTTGTTATTATTACAACGCGGAGGCCAGACTGTATACTTTGGTGACATTGGAAAGGATGCCTACGTTCTACAAGACTATTTACGTCGCCATGGAGCAGAGTGCCCACCAGATGCCAATGTTGCCGAGTACATGCTAGATGCAATTGGAGCAGGACAAGCTCCAAGAGTAGGAGATCGTGACTGGGGTGAGATTTGGACCGAGTCCCCAGAGTTGGCCAATATCAAAGATCGGATATCCCAAATGAAAAGCCAGAGACTCTCTGAGGTCGGTGGGGATTTCAAAAGAGATGAGAAGGAATTCGCAACGCCTCTCTCTCATCAACTCAAGGTCGTGCAGAAACGTACCAACCTTGCCTTCTGGCGTGCGCCCAACTACGGCTTCACGCGACTCTTCAACCACGTAATAATTGCTCTCCTAACAGGTCTGGCATATCTTAACCTAGATGACTCCAGACAGTCGCTTCAGTATCGCGTGTTCGTCATTTTCCAAGTTACTGTTCTTCCAGCCTTGATTCTCGCACAGGTCGAACCCAAATATGCCATGTCCCGGATGATCTATTATAGAGAAGCCTCGTCCAAAATGTACGGCCAATTTGCATTCGCATCCTCGCTCGTTGTGGCAGAGATTCCATACAGCATTCTATGCGCTGTTGGATTCTTCCTACCAATCTATTATATGCCTGGATTCCAACACGCGTCTTCGCGCGCCGGTTACCAGTTCTTCATAGTCTTGATTACCGAACTGTTTTCTGTAACTCTCGGCCAAATGGTGGCAGCGCTCACACCATCACCGTTTATCTCGGCACTCTTAAATCCGTTCATTATCATCACTTTCGCCTTGTTCTGCGGTGTCACGATTCCGAAGCCTCAAATCCCGAAGTTCTGGCGTGCTTGGCTCTACCAACTTGATCCTTTTACTCGTCTCATTGGCGGTATGGTGGTGACTGAATTGCATGGCCGGCCTGTTCACTGTTCGACTTCGGAGCTCCAGCACTTTACTGCACCGGCCGGACAGAACTGCGGTGATTACATGAGCGCTTTCTTCGAGCGAGGCGGGCCCGGATATCTTGTTAGTAATGCAACCAGTGCCTGCGAATATTGTGCGTACACGATGGGCGATCAGTTTTATACGGCGTTGGAACTCGATTATTCCAATCGCTGGAGGGACTTGGGAATTCTTGCTGCGTTTATTGGTAGCAATCTGATTATTTTGTTTCTAGGTGTAAGTCGCGATTATCGCCTCCCATTGCTGCGTTGTGTGACTAATTTCGAACAACAGTCGAGATATCTTAATTTTAATCGTAGATAGTTTGGTTTGGGCTCCATTTCAGTGTCCGAGATTCTCCTCTGTTTTGTACGTGTGATAGACGGCGAGAACAAGGTGTTTCTGTAGGCATTGTTAGGTAGATAAAGTAGACGGCATATAAGAAGAATGAAACATCAGAGATGCTCGCATTTGACGAATCGGCTTCTGGTCCATTATGCGGGTCGATTGCCCCGGGAGACTGGGTTCAGGTCAGGGGTCCCCTCAGCAGTGGGCGTCTAGATCTCCATCGTCGCATGGATCGAGATTGAGGGAGGCTGCTGCACTGCATACATTATTTTTGTCCCTCCCCAGATCGCTTCCCTTGGCTTTACATTCTTTTGCCATCAGCATGTCCTTGGATCCTCGACGGTGCTCACCCTTTGGCTTCTCGTCGCACCTGTGGAGCTAGCGACGATCCAGATGACAATATCAACCTACATCCGAAGGCTATGTCTAATCCCCTCGACCCCTCGAAGCCATTGGTACTCCTATCAGCTGAGAAGCTTTCTGTGGAACGCGTCTTTCCTATTCGTAATCTTCTATTCAGTAATGCAGCCGGCACATCGGAGCAAGATGCTGACTCGATCGCTCCGCCAGTTCCCAAAGCTGTAGATGTTGTAGCTACCGAACCTACGCAGTCGCAGAGTCCTACAGAGCAGAACGCCCTCGCATCCGAACCTAGTTTTGAGGACCCTCCCTATCCTCCCATACCAGCCGAAGATGCTATCCGAAGGCTCTCAATCAGTGGGTCGGAACCTGGTCATTCAAGAATAAGAACTGAGAGGTCCCAATTAGTTCCATCTACATCTGGCCCCCCAGGTGTCGTACAGGGTCAAGTATCCAAAGAAGGCGATGCTACTCTCTATAAATGCGAGGACGAGCCCATCCATATACCAGGCAGCATCCAGTCATTCGGGGTACTTTTAGCGTTGAAGTATAATGGAGCAGGGAATATTGATGTTCGGATTGCCAGTGAGAACAGCCGCCAGCTTCTAGAATATGGACCTGAGCAGCTCTTTGGTCTTTCCTCTTTCTTGGATATCTTAGAATCAGAGACTCGAGAGGATATAACCGCTCGCATCAGCCATGCACTTAGCAGGTCCGAAGATACCAAGCCGCTGAAAGACGAGATTAATCTTGACATTTTTTCTGCTACCCTTCTATTACCACAGGGAGTGCATAAAAAACTTTGGTGCGCTATCCATATTTCTCAAGGCACCGAGGATTTGATCATCTGCGAGTTCGAAGCATATTCCGATGTCTTCTATCCCGAGGAAATGCGAGCAGCAAGGGCGATGCCGGAAGCTCCTACACGCATACTGTCAGATGTTGAAGTTTCGCCGGAAGAAATACTAAAGAGCACAATATCGAAGAGCAAACCCTTAAGGGTGTTAGATGTTGTTCGACGGAGAAAGCAAAGTAGACTCTTATCAATGGATGTCTTCAATGCGATAGCCGAGTCTCAACAACAGCTTGGTGCGGTTAAGAGCATCAAACAGGTCTTCGAAGTAGTGGTGGGTATTATTTCGGAGCTCACAGGCTTTCACAGAGTCATGTTTTATCAATTTGATGCTCAACACAATGGTTGCGTCGAAGCTGAGCTTGTTCATCCTGAAGCAAGCGATGATCTATTCCTCGGTGGGTAGGACTTTCGTCTCGAGAGTATTTGATACTAATTAAGCGAAGGCCTTCATTTTCCTGCGTCGGACATTCCGAAGCAAGCTCGAGAATTATACAAGATCAACAGAATTCGAATTCTTTATGACCGGGATGCAGAAACAGCTCGTTTGGTAACTTGTCAAGTCCAATATCCTTCAAAGCTGACGGGCCACAGGTCTGCAGAGAAGAGTCTGACTTCCTTCTTCCACTGGATTTGACGCACTCTTTCTTACGCGCCATATCGCCAGTTCATCTGAAGTACTTGAGTAATATGGGAGTTAGATCTACTATGTCTGTCTCGGTTGTAATTAACGGAGATCTCTGGGGCATGATTGTGTGTCATCATTATGGAGACCAAGGGCTTCGAGTGACGCTCCCGATGCGTGAGCTTTGTCGCAATATCGGACAGTGTGCAGCAACAAACATAGAGAAGTTGATTATGTTACAAAGGATTGAAGCGAGAAATGGCCCAAAAAAAGCACCTCTAACGCAGAATCCTGTGGGGTTTATTGCAGCATCTTCTGCGGATTTATTACGTGTCTTCCAAGCGGATTTTGGGCTTCTCAGCATCCAAGATGAAGCAAGAGCAATCGGGAAATTAGACCCCTACCGTGAAGCCCTAGCTATAGTAGCTCACCTGCAGACCCGACGATTCAACGAGATTCAATCATCTCAAAATATAAACGAAGACTTTCCTGGTATTCAGTACGAGCCAGGTATTCACATTCTCTCTGGTCTGCTTATCATTCCATTGTCTATCGGCGGCAAAGATTTTCTAGTATTCTTCAGGAGAGGACAATTAAAGCAGGTGACCTGGGCAGGAAATCCGCATGACAAGTCGATCAAATTTGGGACTGAGTACTTGAATCCCAGAACCAGCTTCCAAAAATGGACCGAAACTGTTCGAGGTATGAGCAAGGAGTGGACCTATGATCAATTGGAGACTGCTTCGGTGCTAAGTCTTCTGTACGGCAGATTCATCGAGATCTGGCGACAAAAGGAAGCAGCAGGAAGACATAATCGATTGACTCGATTACTAATTCAAAACTCTTCTCACGAAGTACGGACGCCTCTCAATGCCATAGTCAATTATCTAGAGTTAGCTTTGGAAGACAAACTTGAAGATACTACAAGGGACATTCTCCAGAAGGCCCACAAAGCTTCCAAATCTCTTATCTACGTTATTGATGATTTGTTGAATCTTACCAAGGTAGAAGAAGGTCCGCTCATTTCTCCAGATGAGTCTTTCGATCTTTCTGCCACCGTTACGGAAGTCGTAGATCAATTCCGAAGAGAGGCGTTACGAAAGAATCTGGATCTAACAACGTCAACTCACCAAGGCCTCCCTGAGATAGTAAAAGGAGATGGTGCTCGTCTTAGACAAGTACTCTCCAATGTTACCAGCAATGCATTTCAACACTGCCTTACGGGAGGAATTAAGATTGACATGGCTCCTGTTGCTAGCATGGACAAATCAACTGTTGTTTGCATCACAGTAGCTGATACAGGCATTGGGATGTCAGAGGCACAGCTAGACGTTAGTCACCTCAAAACGATAGGGCAAAAATTCTTACTTACAAATATCATCTAGGAATTATTCCAAGAGTTTGAGCAAGTTCTTGACGAAGAAAACCGCCCATTCTCGGAGAATACGACTCCTTCAAGTGATGCAGAGAATAGCCAATCCATAGGCATCGGGCTGGCAGTTGTCGCCCGATATGTCAGGAACATGAAAGGCCAAATCAGGGTTCAGAGCGAGCCAAACAAAGGAACAGTATTTGCTATTGAGTTGCCTTTTGAGCACTCAGAGCCGGAGCCAAATGATTGGATGATACGAAGAATGTCAGCTGCGGAACTAGATAATCCAATTCCTGCCTTTTCAACAACGTCGGAAATCAGCAGCGTTTCGGTGAACTTGTCCAAAAACACTTTACGGAAGCAACCAGAAGAGGACAAACCCGTTCAGATACTTGATCTAAACACCCCCGACCCTGCGGCACCATCGCCTAGCATGAATTCAACTGAGGCTTCAAGTCCTATGATAAATCGCGGCCTTGGAACAGAATCTAACTCTAGTTATCCTTTCCCTCAGATGCCCCAATCCGAGTCATTCATCAGAGACGAGACTAGAAGAAAGTCTCTTCGAGTTCTAATTGCAGAAGACAACCCGGTAAACTCTCGCCTTCTTATCCGCAGACTGCTCAAGCTCGGACATGAGGTAGAGCTCGAAACGGACGGTCAACAATGCCATGATAACTACACTTCGAATCCAAGAAAATTCGATGCCATTCTCATGGATATACAGGTTCGTTGTTAGCGCACACGCAAATGACTGTTATTCTAAACATCTTAGATGCCCCTAGTAGATGGCGTCATGTCCACAAAGATGATTCGTCTCTTCGAGGCTAAATGTGAAAACGCTCCCGATCTTCAACAACGAATCCCAATTGTTGCAGTTTCAGCATCTTTGAAAGAAGACCACAGGCTTGATTATATCCGACACGGGTAAGTTAGTTCCTGGTCTATCAAAGTTGGTTCTGATCTTTTGTCACAAGCTTCGATGCCTGGATCTTAAAACCTGTCGATTTTGGACGTCTGGATTTTATATTACAGGGCATCGCATCTTCCGAGCTACGACAGCAAGCGGTGTACACACCTGGACGTTGGGAAAATGGTGGTTGGCTCTCAGCTTGATGCGAAGCTCCAACGGAGGCCGTTGTACATGAGTAAAGCCTGTTGGATATTTGCGTCAAGGAGCAATATAAGATGCCAGTCGAAAGACGACGAGATGGGGAGGACGACCAACATATGATACCATTCGGTATACGTAATGCAGGTGATCTACCATCAACAAGGAATCGAAGGTCGGTTGAAACAGGTGGTAAGGAGCAATGGTCATAACATGACGCTCCAGGTCTGTTTATAATGAATTTGAAAACAGAGCGCAAGCCTGTTATGTGACAGAAGGTCCTTGGCTTAGTCATCGTGAATCTCGTAAGTTAAGTTGAGTTGAGTTAAGTTGAGTTGAGTTAAGTTGAGTTGAGTTAAGTTGAGTTGAGTTAAGTTGAGTTAAGTTATTAGTTAACTTAAGTTATTAGTTCACTTAAGTTATTAGTTCACTTAAGTTATTAGTTCACTTAAGTTATTAGTTCACTTAAGTTATTAGTTCACTTAAGTTATTAGTTAACTTAACTTAAGAGCTCCACACGTGATTGCTCGGTTCGGGGTAAAATTCTCCGAAGGGACATTGAATTGATCTGCAAGAGAGGAGAGAGCTCACATCCCCGATTCAGGCTCGGAGATCAATAAATGACCACAACTCTAATTGCAACTCCCCCCTACAACTTCCAAGAAGAGGCCTGTGTGACCATGGCCACTACCGGGCCGACTCCTCTCGAGACCCAGTAGTCTCCTTTCCGCTTTCCGCTTTCCGCTTTCCTACTGTAACGTCGTGATGGATCCTTCCGCATCCATGACCTCCAACCCCCCTCACACCATGAGCCGCAAGTCTGCGGGGCTGTGACCGGCACTCTCTTGTGGGCTAGAGCCCTAGCTGCTTACCTACTTTATATACCGCTCCTGCCTCACCATGGCCCAGCGTGTGTTGCACGACGCAGCTTCTGCCATCCTGCCTGCCCTTCTTGAAATCGCACCTCGGGCCCAAAATGCCCAGTCTCCTGAGCATCTTTGTGGCAGCGACAGCCATCGTCGGCCAGACTGCCACGGCCGCCTGTCCCGATTACTCCCTCTTCTCGCAAGAGCTGCACGCTCCGTTTAGTGCAGGGCGGTATAACCTCTCGTACATGAGACCGGAGCCGGCATGCCGGACCTTCAACTCGTCGATTGTGGAGGAGACGATCACGAGCATGCAGCAAGTCATCACGGATCCCGATCTGTTTCGCCTCTTTGAAAACTCGTTTCCCAATTCCCTGGATACGGCGGTGAAGTGGAAGGGCTTTGCGGCGAACAACTCCAAGGAGGAATTGACGTTTTTGATTACCGGGGACATCAATGTATTGTTTGGGTTTCCTCCGGAGAAGAAACGATCCAACTGACTGCTTAGGCTATGTGGCTGAGAGATTCGGCAAATCAGATGCAGAGTTATTTGCCATTGGTGACTGCCAATTCGAGTTATGGTTCTCTTGCCAGCTTGTATCGTGGTGTTATCAACCTTCAAGCGCGGTATATCAACGAAGTAAGAAACACCGGAGATAGACATTCAAAGTTCCAGGTCGGGAACGAAATTTTGAAATACTTTTAATTATGAACCAACCCTTATACGAACCGCACAGAGAATGCTAACCGCCTCTCCTTTCCTAGGCCGCTCACTGTAACTCATTCCAACCACCATCGGAATCCAACCTCCCACCAGAGCAAAACCAAGCCACACCAGACAACTTCAACCCGTCAGAATCAAGCAGCGTCGTGTTTGAATGTAAATGGGAACTCGACTCGCTCGCCGCATTCCTTGAGATCTCAACAAACTACTACTCCGCTACAGGGGACATCCAATTCTTCCGCGACTTTCAATGGGTATCCGCAATCGAGACAATCATCTCCACCACGCAAGCTCTCCTCGTAGGTACGTATGCAGCGAATGGATCAGTCAACGATTCACCGTATACGTGGCAGAGACAGACAACTGCAGGAACGGAAACGCTTTCAAATTCTGGGATAGGAAACCCTGTGCAAGATGGGACGGGTTTGGTGAGGTCGGCGTTCAGACCAAGTGATGATGCGTGAGTTTTTCTTGTTTCTAGACTTTCATCACGTGCTATCCGTGCTCTAACTTCCTCTATAGGACCATCTTCCAGCTCTTCATCCCTGCAAACATGATGTTCTCTACCTACCTCGACTCTGCTTCAACCATCATGGCTGCTATAGGGAGTCAACGCAATCTAGCTAATCACATGCATAACTTTGCTCAAAGCATCCGAGCCGCAATTGAGAAGTACGGGATAGTGACTCATCCTACCTATGGAAAGATATATGCTTATGAAGTCGATGGCTTCGGATCTGGTATGCTCACTCAGATTTAAAAAAATCTCATAATTCAATATACTGACAACAGCAGCCAACTTGATGGACGATGCCAACATCCCCTCCCTCCTCTCCGCTCCTTTCATTGGCTACCTCAACCAAAGCTCCGCCATCTACCAATCCACCCGCTCGTTCATTCTTAGTTCCTCTAATCCGTATTACATGCGCGGGCCCATCATCTCGGCTGTAGGCGGACCACATGAAGGCTTCGGCATGGCATGGCCCATGGCATCCATCATGCGAATCTTCACAACCGAAGATGAGAATGAGATTTCTACGGCGCTGAAAGAGGTGCTAAGTAGTACGGATGGACTTGGCTTGATCCACGAGAGTATTAACTCGTTTGACGAAGCGAATTGGACGAGGCAGTGGTTTAGTTGGGCGAATGGCTTGTTTGGGCAGTGTTTGTTGGATTTAAAAAATAGGGTGCCGGCGGTTTTAGGGAAGGGTTTTCAATAGGTGAGGTATGTGTATAGTGATTAATGCTAAGCGAGGGGAAGTAAACAAATCGAGATGGCCATTTAACCGAACATTTGTTAAAACTTTGATGCTATCATGTTTACTACGAGGTCAAAATACTTTCTACTGTTCACAAGATGGCCTCTAAAACTAGTAGTTTGATTGTTTGGATATAAACGCTATTTATTCTGTCGGCCCTTGGTATCGAATTCCCGTATGTCCTTCTGGCGCGCTAGCCTATAATACATGCTTGTTGGTTTTGGACGAAGTATCCAGCGGGAGCACCTCTGAATCATAATTTATCGAGTTAATATACTTTATCCTCCGATATGATTCACGCCTCCACTGAAAAGAGATTCATAAGGCCGACTTCTTCATCTCCAGATATTGTTCATGCCGTCGTTGAATCGTAATTCATAAGACTAACTACCTTATCACCTGATACGGTCGCCTCCCGGTCACGGAATTGTCGCATCAGCTCAAGGAATTGACTGTTCTGGAACTTGGAGCTTTGTTCGTGCCGTACGGCGTAGAGGAGTTGGGCGGCGGTTTGAGAAAGGGTGTCAGGGTTATCGGATGTGTTATCTGGGTCGTTGGGATCCAGGATTGTGTCTGAGCCGATACGTTCTTGCTGAGCCAACGAGGCTTCGGAGTGAAGAAGGTCAGATTCCGAGGACATGAGGACTTCTGCAGACTCGTTGATCATGATTTCTTGATTCAGTTCAACCCCTTTCTCTTTCTCGAGTGCTCGACTAGCGTCAGTGACCTCAAATTGTGCCCTGGCTTCGTCAAATGCTCGAGCGAATGCCTCGTCATCAAATTGCTCGACTGGTTGCTTGGCTTGTAACATCGAGTTCTGCATTTGTGGACCAGCCACTCCGCCCATATATTGAGACCCCAAATACGTGCCACTCATTGGGACGCCTTGGCGAGGAAACATCGACTGGTTGTGTTGCACGCTCTGATCTCCCATCTGAGCTTGCTGCCATGCAAAGTCCTGATGCCATCCTCCGGTGTCTGGTCTTTGCTGAGCTTGAGGGCCATTGAAATGGTTTTGATGCAGTTGAGGAGGGTGGAATTGTGAAGGATGGTTCGATAGATTTAGACGTTGGAAATCAGAGGCCCAGTTGGAAGGACCTGACTGTTGCATGTTTGGCGGCATGTTGGAGAATGATTGAGATGGGAAGCCATGGTCAAATGGAAGGTTTCCAGCTTGGAAAGCTTCAAAGTCTCGGTCTAGAGTCGCGGAAGCGGGTCCTGGCGTGGATCGAAAGCCCTGTTTTATGTTAGACAGCGATGCAATCAAGAGACAAAGGCGAACTGACCTGCGACGGCGATTGTCTTGCGACTAGTTTGTCTTGCTGAAGTGTGCGGTCGACGCTGCTGTGCTTCTGAAAGGATTGAAGGGCGTTCGACGGCCCGCATAAGCTATCTGCCATTGTTGCGGCTTGATTGCGGCTTGCCCACAATTTGATAGATCGAAAAGGACGTGGTGATTTACTCAGAATCCGGACAACTTCTTCGACGGCAATCTATACTGGTGAGCCGAGGTACAGTAGTTTATTGCTGAATGTCCAGGTGAATGATCCAGTCACTGCATCCCAAAAATACTGCTATTCTAAAATGCAAGAATAATACGTGTTGTGAGCAATTGCCAGTGCTTATTAAAACCGGGAGAGAAGTATAGAAGAGAAAGAAGTTGGATGCTGAATGTTGAATACTGTGATTGGGAGAGACCTCTTCCCCGCCACTGTCGGAGTCTGTCACGAGCTCAAGCCTCGATGACCTCCGCCGGTTCAGCCTTCTCATCGCGGACAGTTCAAACGCCGACGCTAGGCGATAACCAGTTAGCGCATTTCCAGAACTCAACAGCCTGGCAGGAACAAGAAGCTCTTGCAGGCAAATCACTCACTATTTCCATTCTTGACCGAATTAGCACAGATACAGGTCAAGATGGCACAAGTTATTGCTAATTCAGGCCATGATGATATGATAGTAAGCTCTCACTCTACATACAAAGACCTGTCGTCTTTTGAGCCCAGGCGCATTCCCACAACATATCTCTTGAACTCTGGCTGATGATCCACAGCATGATGCCGTTCTGGACTATTACGGCCGGCGCCTAGCGACCTGCTCTTCAGATAAAACCGTCAAGATTTTCGAAGTCGAGGGCGAATCTCATCGATTGTCGGAAACCCTGAAGGGGTATGATCTTGTCTCCTCTCAGTACCCTCTATCTAACAAATCTCAGCCACGAAGGCGCTGTCTGGTCAGTCTCATGGGCACACCCAAAGTATGGCAATATCCTCGCCTCAGCAGGTTTTGACGGCAAAGTTTTCATTTGGCGGGAGCAGGGCTCAAATTGGACCAAAGTCTTTGACTTTGCACTTCATACTGCATCCGTAAACATTGTGTCATGGTCACCTCATGAATCGGGCTGTTTACTCGCTTGCGCATCATCAGATGGCAACGTCTCCGTTCTCGAATTTAAGGATAACTCGATGGATCACAAAATCTTCCACGCACATGGCATGGGTGCGAATTCTGTCTCGTGGGCACCAAGTACTAGTCCTGGATCTCTGGTTTCAAGCGCAGGTGGCCAGAGTGGTCTGCGGAGGTTTGTAACCGGAGGCAGTGATAGTACACTGAAGATTTGGAGTTTTGATGCTGCTTCGCAGAGCTACAAGCAAGAGCGAGAACCTTTGACAGGACATACCGATTGGGTACGTGATGTTGCTTGGTCACCTACAGTTCTACAAAAGAGTTACATCGCCTCTGCGAGTCAAGACAAGACTGTACGAATCTGGACAAGCGATCCTAGCCAACCAGGCGTTTGGAACAGCAAGGTTCTGCAATTCGATGTTGTGCTATGGAGAGTTAGCTGGAGTCTGAGTGGAAACGTTCTGGCTGTTAGTGCTGGAGATAATAAGGTCAGCCTTTGGAAAGAGAACTTGAGAGGAGAGTGGGAGTGTGTGAAAACTATTGATGAATAAAGAGCATAGTGGCACGGCGGGTAGATGATCTGGCGTTCAGGGAACGAAAAGATGTATGTTTAGCTTCAAAGTATGAAGCAATACCGAAGCTCTCGTAAGGTCTTCAAATCTCAAGATGTTAAGCCTGCAAGAAGCCTTGCACAATCGAATTCTGTGGATATATGAAGCTTTTATGGGCCCTTCTGGCTCAAATTTCCTCCTTTCAAATACCTCGGAATTTATACCCGTTCTAGTGCGGAGACGAGTTGAATGTAACGATATTGTACAGCGCGATCTCTGCACAAGATTCTAAGGATTCCGCACCGTAGAAAATCTGCTCCTACCGCCATCATGAAGCCATCCACAATGAATCTCTCCGAAATCAAGCCGAATATCTTTAACCCAGGGCTTTAAATCAGACACTCTTAACCTCAGTCAGTATCCCTCCAGTAAAAGATTCATAAACCTGACAGATCGATCCGTACTCATTCCAGCCAGACCTCGAGCCACTGCCTCGGATTCACACTTCTCGAAGCGTGCTGCAAGGTTCGAGCCTGACGAGGCTGAGGCTTGTTGTGGTCAAGGCTAGCTTGGTTGGGCGAAAGTTCATCTTCTTTGTCCTGAAGAAGAGAAGGCTTTGTTGCTTGGAGGGAGGGTTGGGGTTGGGGTTGGGTTTTTGAGGTGGGAGAGACGCCTTCTACCGCAAACGCTATTTCTACAGAGATGCTTTGTTTTCTGCTACGAGATGAAGGAACAAGGAGGTTGTTTCCTGAACAATAAACTAGCGCTCTTTATTCATGGAAATTCTAGAACTTGCTCCTCAAGAGCCTCTCCTTACGGTTATTTGTAGGCACTAACACAGCATTGATTTACTTCGTCTATCAGGTATCATACGGAATTTGTTTTTTCGAAAATAAAATTTATTTGACTTGTGTTTACACACACTCAACTAACTTAGTAACATGAGGAACTACCTCCACAAACCAGGCTCACTTTAATCTAAGCCCTCGGCCTTCATCTTCTCCAACTTCTTGGCAAAATGCTCCGCCACAGCAGGCATCTTCATCGCATATAACAATTCAATGACGCTATAAGCACCTTCTTGCTCATAGTCCTCGTTGACATACATCCTTAGCCAAACGTGCAATTTGTCAGACTTGACAACCGTAGCAAACAGGACCAAGTTAGCGCAGAACTGAATCCAATTCTTGATCTCCTCTGAGTCAAGAGTCGATTCATGCATGCGGAACTCGATGGTTTTGGTGCCATTCGAACTCAGGTAGTAATCCAAATTGTCAATGTTGAAACCTAGACGGTCTCTGGACGCATGGGAGAAGTGGCGGATGAGATCAATAGATTTTTTGGTCTCGATGATGATATCAAGTCCGTGTCGAACCGTCTTCTCCTGTTGGCGAAGCATGTAAGCGAGCCTTGAGTGGATGCGGGCATGGTCGCAGTATTGGTTAGTCCTGCGGTGATTAGGAACAAGCTTATAGAATAAAGGCTCGAATACCCACCAGATAGAGCACAGGTTGCGAAGTTCTGAAGGAGTATATCCTTGGTTTTGAAACCCGATGTGGACATGTAACCCAGCGGCTCGATTTTCTGTTGCAACAATGCGATAGGTGTCTGTGAGGAGATGACAGATTGTCTGGACTTCGAGTAGGCCCGCTGGACCGTAATAGAAAGCTGGAGAATTTATCTCGACCGAGGTAAATATATACGCTTCTCGCGGTGTACCCCTCTCGATATACGGCGGTCGAACACTATAATCATCCGTAATGAACCAATAGGACAGGGGAGTGTAACTCACCTGTTTGTTACCAAAGGCGGTCTGGGCGCGGTTTTCACTGCCCAGACGAGCTACGATGGCTTCGCGGATGTGGCCGTAGACATCTTGCCTCTCGGCTTCACGCTTCATCACACCCTCTTCATCATCTCTCTCCTCGACGACACCATATACTTCTCTTGTATCTTCGGGATCGGGATCTTCCTCGTATGAGTGGAGTGTTGCGAGAGAAAACTCAACTTCTAAACCAAATGTTACGCCAGCGTGCTCGGTAGCTTCTGGGTTGTACTCTGGCTTCTGATCGTCACCATCCAGCGGGGAGAAAGTGTTTTCCAGAAGCGAAGAGGTGGTTGCCTTATCAGCACTCATGTTGATAATTAGTATGGTTATCAAGAAGATGTGTGGAAACTGAAAGTGCTGAACGAATATTGCTAGAGTAAATTGAACGATGAATATATGTATATATATTGTCCTTAATACACTTGTTCAGTAAACAAACCTATTATTCCAACAAGAGTTTTTCAATCTTTCGCATTGTTTAAAACACTGCAATATTTTCATTATAGTGCGAGCTTACTCAGAAAAAAGACATTGGTACGTCAATCTCGAATGCGAAAGAACAATGACTTTGTCTAGGTTTAACCGAGTCATTATCTACTAGAACATCTGAAAGAAAACGGCTTGGCAAAGGATAAAACTTAAGTGATATCCCTGCATTGATAACAGATACTGGAATGAACAAGTGATACAGCTGTTTTTAATTTGAATGAGGGGCAGGGCAGAATTTTTCCTAGATTCTATAGTTATTTCGCTATCGAAGCTTAATTCTTCCGATCTATAGTTTTTAGTTACGCCATTTCTTTGTCTTTTAGAGAAAACAATTCCCTTGTTGAAAACCGATTGAGACGATAGCAGGATTCTGCTGTTGGCCGAGCTCTCACTTGAAGATATGGAAAACAAAATAATACTCAATGGTGACACACATCGTACAAAGCAGATGAGTGTAACGGCACGAACACGAATATGGCTAGTCAAGAGGCATATAGGAGTGCGTTAATAGTCTAAGTATATTCGGTTCATAGGCTAGCTACGAAGGAAAAGAAGAATATAAGAAAAGAAAAAACTACATAAGTAAGGCGTGCTTTATCTACAGCAGACTTCTCTTCGCTTCTAGTCCGAATAGACTCTGAATGTACTTCTTATTCTCTACACTTCGGTAATAAGGTCTTGTCTGCCCGTGCCGTCTACGCATGATATTCGCAACACGTGATATCCTGCTCATCACAATGAGCACAAGTCATTCACGAGTGTAAAGCAATTGCAGTACAGTAGAAGGCGAATTGCGCGTCGCTAATTTTTTAGTTAACTCTTTTAAGCGGGGTCCACTTGCAGACACTTGTGGCTATGCAACTATAAAATCATTGCCGCATTTCGTTCTCAACGAGATTCTGGCTCAGCTCTATTACCGCAGTTAGAGGGCCTTCTAGGCCAAGGGTAACTGAATCACACGTAGAGGGCGCATATAGTAGCGACGACCAGCGTTGCGCTCGCGAAGCCGCGAGCGCCAGTAACTGGCCGTCTACCCCATTCGATAACTGTCACCATATCAATTTCGCTATACATCTTGTTCTCATTGTCATTTCGATTAAGCTATTTGGAGATATTATTTTGTGGTTTTGGCTATGTAATTAGCAACATAGAACATTCTGGAAAGGAATAGAAGAATCGAGTATAAACCACGATAGTATATAACTATAGCGTTCCCCTCACCTCTCTTCTGATTCAGTTAATAAAATATACATAAACGAGAAGATAGATTGTGTTGGTACAATCACGTGCCAACATGTGAAACCTAATTAGTCAGGCAGCCAGAACCCCATACCCAACCAGTACAGACCCCTCCACTCGTGAGGAGTCTCGTATTCTGGGTGAACCGGCCGAAACCACAGAATAACTAGTTATTCGAAGTGAACCGACAGATTGATTTATACGGCAGCTATTTCTAAAAGTACGTCAACTGCATTAAGACTAGCTAAGTTATGTGGAATGTTCAATAAAATTCAGAGAACAAAAAGCTTTCCCAGAGTAACACTCGATAGTAAGGTTTAAGCCTGTAAATTACTAACGTTTTAATTAAGATCCAGCTTGGAACACCTAACAATGAAGTCGAGACGTAGCAGTCAACCGCGGTGTTCTACTTTAGAGTGCCGGTAGCTGCGTCCCAGACCCGCACCGTCCTGTCAGAAGACGCCGACGCCAGCAGCCTCGAGTCGGGCGAGAAGGCCACGGACCAGACCCAGCCGCTGTGGCCCTCGAGCGTCCGCTGTAGCGCGCCGGTGGCCGCGTCCCAGAGCCGCACCGTCCTGTCAGAAGACGCCGACGCCAGTAGCCTCGAGTCGGGCGAGAAGGCCACGGACCAGACGAAGCCGCTGTGCTCCTCGAGCGTCCGCTGTAGCGCGCCGGTGGCCGCGTCCCAGAGCCGCACCGTCTCGTCAGAAGACGTCGACGCCAGCAGCCTCGAGTCGGGCGAGAAGGCCACGGACCAGACCCGGTCGCCCTCGAGCGTCCGCTGTAGCGCGCCGGTGGCCGCGTCCCAGAGCCGCACCGTCTTGTCAGAAGACGCCGACAGCAGCCTCGAGTCGGGCGAGAAGGCCACGGACCAGAGCCAGCCGCTGTGCCCGTCGAGCGTCCGCTGTAGCGTGCCAGTGGCCGCGTCCCAGAGCCGCACCGTCTTGTCTTCAGACGCCGACGCCAGTAGCCTCGAGTCGGGCGAGAAGGCCACGAGCCGGACTTGGCCGCTGTGCCCCTCGAGCGTCCGCTGTAGCGTGCCGGTGGCCGCGTCCCAGAGCCGCACCGTCTTGTCAGAAGACGCCGACGCCAGCAGCTTCGAGTCGGGCGAGAAGGCCACAGACCAGACCCAGCCGCTGTGCCCCTCGAGCGTCCACTGTAGCGCGCCGGTGGCCGCGTCCCAGAGCCGCACCGTCTTGTCTTCAGACGCCGACGCTAGCAGCCTCGAGTCGGGCGAGAAGGCCACGGACCGGACCCGGCCGCTGTGCCCCTTGAGCGTCCGCTGTAGCGCGCCTAACTGCCTGGCATAATTCGAGGTAACCTGTGAAAGTTCGTCGAGTCGATATTTCCATTCGCGGTTCAGCCTACGGAATGCATTCTCCTTCCCCTCACCATAGATAACTGGTATTGAGATATCGAAGATGCCTAGCAGGGAATAAGCAAGATCTTCCTCACGCTTAGTATCCCGATTTCGTGCCCATAATACTCGCTCGTCGAAGCTGAAATCAGAAAGAGGCCTGCCTCGAAGAGCGAGAACAGGAATCCCCGTTATCTTGTGAAGCTGTACCTCTAATGATTTCTTATCACCGAGTCGGTTGCCATTCAAAGAGAAGAACTCTACTAATGGCGGCGCAATAAGCTCTTGAAGTGTCCAACCACGAGTAAACCATCGGCTGTTCCTGAAAGCTGCTTCCCATGGCTGTAAAGACGAGTCAATTTGATCTTTTGTCCAAACATCTGGCAGATATACATAGCATATTGCCGCTTTGAGATACCATCGAAACATGGAGTTAATAGCTTCCGAAAGCTCAGTACTGTTCGATTTGTTGATGCAGCAAGTGTCCACCCAGAAGTATTGTAGGCCATCACGAGCGGCCTGCTGTCCACAGAACCGAAGCTTTTTGTATCCGTTTTTCGTCTTCCCAGAGCCATCCTTCAGCTCCTCGAAGGTGACCTCTTCATCATCTGCTCCCCAGGTATGTGAAAGTATCGCATAAGGCGTTGTGGGGTAGGTGATGTCGTTCGTGAGGCTAAATTCGCCATTTGCTTCTAGCTTCAGAAGACGCATTTTGGGGCTAGGGTATTGAACGGTCTGTACGTCTGCTTTTCGATGTAGCAAGGGTTATAGGCGGAAGTACTTAGGTTACGATCCACATAATCTAGCCACGAAGACTAAGATGGTGGAGGTGGGCCTGAAATGAAGAGGTTAATAAAAGGTTTGAGGCTGAGGCTCCAGCTGAGAGCTTATGGTAGCGACGAATGGCGTTGCGCTGGTGAAGCCACTAACTGATTATCCCCTATTTTGATGAATGGAACATCAATTGCGCTAAACAGTGCATCTTGGCATTCTGATCAAAGAAAGATCTTTGGAGATTTTTCTTGTGGCTTTGGTCATGTCACAAAATTAGCAGATAGAGGGCCTCTCAAGAAGCCCGTAGAAGCCCCGTAGAAACTCTGAGGAAGTGGCTACTCGTCCTTTTCGCATGAACAGTGACAACGATCTTTCTATTTTGCCTTCGCCTTTGTCGACTCGGAAGGCATGCCAACATGGAAAACACTGACTTTGACTGGCTGAACGGCAATTGGGCCTCAAACCTCGAGTTTTCGACTTTAGACAGCCCCAGGGCCGGCACAGCTGCTGAACCAGCTAGCCAGGCCGCTGAACGAGCCGACCAAACAGGCTCAGAACGTGCATTACCACTTAAGCAATATGACAAAAATAACCCTGTATGTACCCACTATGACTTTCGGTAGAAGATCTCCTAGCGTGAAAATATCAGAACTAGGACTGCTTTTTCCGACACAGTGATGTAGCACCTAGGCAATGAAATCCTCAAAACAATCACTGTCTGTTGATCCTTAGTATAACCGCCTTAGTACGATGCCATCTTGCGCGTATGCTGGAAGAATGTGCCATCGTCTTCCGCGACCGAACTTTGTGATCTGGACTGGAGAAGAACCCTTTGGAGACCACCCCCCAGCGCCTATATCCAGCCCTTCCATCGTAGCCGGACTCATCGACAAAGACAAGTTGGTAAGACTTGTATTGCGATATCCTATGTAGATAATGATCTCGAAGGTCGGCATCCCGTTGTTGTGGAGACGATAGATCGTGGTTCGTGTCCAGCCTGTTGATCGCAGAATTCGACCGATCGATCGTTCTGAAATCTTTCTACGAAACCGACGATAGAGGAGGTCTGCCATCTCGCATCGATACAGGTAAGGCTGTTCAGTTAGTGTATCAAAGAGTGCTTTTTTCATGGGCGATGGGCTGCGACGGCCAACGTGGTTTGTTCTTGGGGTGGGCATTTCGGGGTGGCTTTTGAGGCTATTAGCTTGTTCTCAAACCCTTGTTTTAGCAAAGTTTCGATTAAAATATGCGTTGCAGCATCTAGTAGCGGGGCCATAATTGTGGATGACACGCTGACTCTGGCGGGTGGAAAAAAAGTAGAAGGAAGAAGAAATGCAGGTCGGCCAATTTCTACCTTTAAAGTTGGTACCTCTGTGTACAAGCCACACAAGCCACAGGCTTACCCCGCAGCCCCTTAAAAAAGTTATCTGTGATAAATGGAAATAGTTTTTGTTCGAGGACGGAATTTTGAATAGGAGTAAAAAAATCGATGCCTTCGTAATTATTTCTGTTTGTTCCTCCAAAACTCCATAGTAGCATGAGGGATAGATTAGCACTAGGCATCGACCAACGCATAAAGGTTACCGCAAAAGTGAATTTTTAAAAGAGCCGCTCGTGAAGTTGGCAGCCGGGTAGGGCTGACTGATACTCTGGTGCACTTTAATGCATTGCACCTCCAAAAACCGAATTCTCCGAACAAACAAATCAGGATGGGGAATTTCTGACGAAGGATCTCTTCTACCTTCCCCTTACGAAAAAGGCATGGAAGTTAGGAGTTCAATTCGTTTCCAGCTGTTTTCTCACAACGTAAGCATTCCTCTCATCAAACACCCTAGTAAGAAAACTTTTTCTTCTCTTTGCAACTTGTAATTTCCGACATCAATCCTTCACTAGAGGTGATAGTTGCAGCAACTATGAGAAGATGATATGTTTTTGGGAAAGAATGACTTATATACGACCGCGGGGAACGAGCCCAGGCCTCAAGACAACATTCAGATACATTGCGATAGTGATAGCCGCTCACTAACATGTAGGGCTGCGCTGTGTGATTAAGATCTACACTGGACGCATCCAAAGTCGAGATGAACATGACAGGGTCGCCTCGTCGATGACATGAGATATATGAGATGAGTTAAGGGTATGTACAGGGGAAATATAAAAAGATGCCTGCGTTGGTCGTTTCGAGCTGTTTGATGAGGAATCGAGCAGGGTTGAGCAGGGTTGCGGAAAAGGGCAGTTGGAACTTTGGCCTGTGGATACGAGATAAGATGGTTTTGCTGGATATGAAACGACAGCATCTAGTTATAATCAATATTCGAGATGGACTCGCTCATAGTGGAGCAGGAATAAGAGAGTCCAGGCGTCAGCGATCAAACTTTAGTGGCGTTGAGATTTGGCATGAAATGCGATGATTGATTCTTGAAATGCGATGTGCAGGTGCAAACATTCTTCCATCCCCTGACGATTGTCGGTTGTACCTGCATGAACTAGGTGGTATCGTTGGATAAGGTGTCTCGTAGATGACCGTCATGGATCCCGGCCAAAGTGTGGCACGGAGCAGCTCAATCTAACTTGACGAGATAGGAAATGATGGATATTAATTTCATCAGGGCGGATGAATGCATTCGTTGAAAAGACAACTGTTCGATCGGAATGGCGCACTTGAATTGATTCTTCCCTGGCTCTCTCGGACGTTGGTTTGGCCTAGCTGTGGAGAGCTAGAGAGCCCAAAATACATACGCGGACTCTCGAACCCCTCACTACCTGTTAGACAGTAGCAGATCTGAAGACTGATCTTGGTGCTCGAGCTGAATGAACTCTGATCCCGACTTGTGATGGAGCGTATGATCAAGAAAGGTGTATAGCGTTGCGCCGCTCCCAGCGATTGGTGTAGCTTCGCATCAAACCATCCCGCTGTCACATTGGCTTCTTGCGATAGGACACGACGGATTGATCTTGATCCGTTCGATCTTCTGCCATGTCTCACGCCCAAAGCTTGATTTAAGGTTGTGGCGACAGCTTGGGTTGAAACGTCTTCCCCAGAGCGACGTCCGAGCAGAGAGAGACAAGATCAAACGTCGCCAGTGATTTGTATTTCAGCTGGAGCCACAACGCCCTCCTCTTCTGACTCTTCGGTTGCGGCGCTGGCTAGCTATACTGCGGCGTGATGATTGGAGAGGTTTGGAAATGAGATGGCGATTTGGAGCGCCGCCGACGACGTTGGAAGCATGAAAGAAGGTCGAGTCACAGCCACCCGGCGTAAGATTGCGTGCGGCGTGCGGCGTGCAGGTAGGGACATGGGATCGAAGTGTCAACAATCCGACATGGAAACGACTCGGACGCTTGCTTCTGCGCTGATGGTTGTGATGAAATGATGGAGAGATTCGTGACTTGCCGATGTTCATCCATCCACCGAGCACATATTGTCCTCGGAAGGAGGCTCTCGAATCCTTCCACCTCTCCTCGCCAGGATGAGCAAAGTTTCTCGTTTTGGCTGCCCAAGAAGTCGGGACGTGAAGAATGGGTGAGGATCCCAGCGTCGGTTAAATATAGCATGCAGATGGATGGGGCCATCCTCCATGGTAGGGACCGGAATGAATGAATGAATGAATGAATGAATGCACAGAGTAGAGTGCCTGCCCCCAGCCTGGCTAAACATCTCAGGGGATACGCAAACATGCCCCAGCTGCCTTAGCGAGCAAGCTGCCGCCACCGTTGAGGTGACTTTGCCTTCCTGTTTGCGTTCGTGTTCTCTTGGCCGACATGCCCACCCCCATGGAGGAGAACCACCGTCCTCTTGCCCCAAAACGGAGGGTTCAGATCTCTCATCGAGGCTTAGTCGTACATCAGCTCCATACCATTCGTCCATCCTCGTCTGTTCTCCTTTCCACCTTGCGCTTCAGGGCCGTCTTCCGAGCTTGACCAGGTGGTATGCATGCTCACATTGGGCTTGGATTCTTCTTAACTGGGGACCGCCATCTGCTCAGCCTGGGCATGTCATCTGTGGAGTTGGTTTGCTTCTTTGTGTCCACTTTCCTTCCAACGGTCGCTTCTGTCAGAGCCTCCGTCGTGCTTTAAGGTCCAAGGCATTCCGCTCCACGAGCTAAGTGATGCTTGCTTCTCGCTGTTAAGACCTTTGGGTCCGGTCTTCCCTTCCACCTCAAAACGACGGGATGAATGAACTATTTCCATAATCTAAAACTCGGACTTCCACCGCTTGGAACTCGGATGCCAACTTCCCAAGCTGCCTAGCTGGGTCACACTCGTTGCTGCGGATGATATAACCGTCCTTCAACTACTTCAACTGCTGGCCGCCCATCACTCTCATTGTTGCGGCTGAATCCGACATTCGTTCTTCTCTTCTTCGTGACCTGAGCTGCGGCTCTTTACATTCGTTATGCGGTTTCTCGCTCTGATCGCCCTTGTGGCAACCACCTTCGTCAAATGCGGCCATACAGTATCGACAACTGATTTCTATAGGGACGGTGACATTGGCCAGAGTGGTTACCTGTGAGTGGATGATTTTATGGCACGGTGCACGAGGCTGACAGCTGTAGACCTAATCATAATATGGACCCTAATATTGTGAACTCGGCGTAAGTATTTATCTCAGAGGTGATATATCTTGTCTCACTCAAGAATAGTGCTTTTGGACAGCTGTGGAAAGTTGCTTTTAATAATAAAGAACAAGTGAGATACACCCCATTCCAAAGATGTTGTGACTAACACCCTCTCCAGTTCTACGCCAAACCATTAACCTACACCCCTCTTGCTGGTGGAAATCAGCTTCTCTTCCTTGCTTCGTCCATGAATTACGTCAGGATATTGGACGCCAAGAATGGAACAGTCATCAAGCAAAGGCAGCTTCATACACCTTTCCTCCAATCTGATATCGGTTGCACAGGTATTTCATTCTACCATCATCAAGGTTCCAAAGTCATGCTAACTCCTTAGATATTCCAAACTACATCGGAATCATTGGCACCCCTACAATCGATCCTACTTCAGATATCGTCTACCTGTTTTCAAAAACATATATTCCAAATTATCGTATTGCTGGAAACACTGGCATGGAAAACGGAGTCTATTACTTCCATGCTATAAATATTAACACTCTACTTGATGTCTACCCACCAGTTCTTTTAGATGGCACCTACGCGGACAATGCACCCCAAAAATACTTTGTCGGCGGAGTCTCCATGCAAAGACCATCTCTTACACAAATTGGGACTGTCGTTTATGGAGCCTTCGGTTCTTCTTGCGATCTATTTAACTACACGGGGTTGGTTATTGGGATGAATATCAACACCGGAAAGATGGTCACACAGTTCGCCATGGAAAGTGGTCCCTTATCTCCTGGATCCACGACGTTGAGAAACAATGGGGGAGGAGGAGAGGCTGGAATCTGGATGAGTGGTATGGGAATAGCCTCGGATGGCAACCGACTCTTTGTTGTCACAGGAAATGGTGCTGCTCATCAAAACGTTGGCCCTCCAGTCGCGGGTTCAACTCAGCTATACACCCTAGGAGAAGCGGCGGTGGACCTGGCAGTGAACAGTGCAACTGGTGTATTATCACTTGGGGATTGGTTCCAACCTTATGACTATCAAGGAATGGATGGCGGCGACCAAGATTATGGCTCGGGCGGAATCGTCCTTCTCGATCCAACATATTTTAGTGGAGGAGGAATTTCAAAACTCGCCATTACTTGTGGTAAAAATGGAAAGATCTACGTCTTAAATGCTAACAATCTGGGTGGATACAAGCTGGGACCTGGGCAAACCGACAACGTTGTCCAGACGATTTCAGCAAACAATGCCATTTTTGGAGCTGCAGGATCCTGTAAGCAGAATCTTACCTCTCATATCTGAACGTCTATACTGATATAAAGCAGACCCCGGAGAAGGTGGCTATATCTATTTCTGCCCTGATGGGTATCCAATGTTCGCATATGGAATGAATAAAGATACGACCGGCCTACCAAGCTTTGCTCATATCGGACAGTCAAATGAAATCTCCACGGGCCGCGTTGGAGTCGGTGTTCCTACCGTGACCTCGTTAAATGGAAAACCAGGAAGTGCAATCCTTTGGCTGACAGATCCTGGAGTTGGTCTTAGAGCGTGGTATGCCGTACCTCAAAATGGGATACTTGTCAACATTCCTCTTCCACAAATAGGCGGAGCAGTTAAATTTCAACGACCATCTTTCGGTGACGGTCGCGTCTACACTACAGATTCCAACGGAGTATTGTACTGTTTAGGATCTCCTGTCAGCTTACCGTTAAACTGCACAGCTGTGGACTTCGGCCAAGTTCCTCTAGGCACAAAGGCCACACAGAATGTCACTTGTACGGCCAATATCGCAATTACCTCTTTCAACGGTCTCGAAGTTGCAAGCCCATTCTATGCCAGCAATGGATCTCTTCCAACTACAAGCTTGCCGAAAGGAAGTTCATTTCACTTGGCAGTCACTTGGGATTTGACAAACGTTACTGACTCCATTCCTGGCGTAAAGAGTGCACCACTTACTCTTATGACCACAAATGGGGTTACTGGCTATGCAAATTCTTTCCCAGTCAGCTTAACGGGCACAGAAATCTCCCAAGTTCCATACCTCGTTCTGGCGCCCCGCACTCAAGATTATGGAGCCATTGTTATTGTCAGTGGCACGACATCTGCGACAAACTCATTCAGTCTTACTGTTGCCAATGATGGCCTCTCCCCAATGACAATCCTTGGGTATGGATACACAAATAATCCATTATCAACCTCGCCAGCTTTTGAGAATTCAACTGTGACGAACGGAGTATGGGATTTAGGTGTCGGGTTTACTGCAAGCAATCTTCCAGCAGTTGGCAGTGTGATTCCCGCTGGGACAACAATTTCCGTTGACACACAGTTCAATGCAATCAACGGGATAGGCTCTTATTTGAGTTACTGGTATATCTGGTCAGATGGCGGGAATGCCTACAGCATCTTGGAAGGGTCTGCATCAACAGCACCAATTGCAAATTTTTCTATCAGTAACGGAGAGGGAGGTTGGTTACCTGCTTCTAATCTTTTGATGGACTTTGGGGATGTTGCCCCTGGTAGCACATCATCTCGACAGATTCAAATCTGTAACAGTGGTGGATCGACTCTGTCAATTGACAAAAGCAAGCCTCCCAATGGTGTATTTCATATAAGTGATCCCACTGAACTTGAAGAGACCCAGTTGATTCTTCCTGGTGCTTGTGCGTATGGGACGGTCCTTTTTGTTGCCAACACAGAAGAGTACGACTTACCGGACCTCGTGCTCAACAATACTTGGACTCTAAACACCAATGATCTGACATTTGGTGTTCACGTGGTTCAAATTACGGGCACAGTCATCTCTGCAAAGGTAGGCCCAACCAATAGTACTGGCCAGCAGGTGTATAACTATCTTGGGTGCTTCAAAGAAAGTTCAGTTGGACCTAGATTATTCCCTAATGAGCCTCTCTCACCCAATTCCAACATGAGCAATGCAAATTGTCAAGCAGCATGTTACAAGTCAGCTGGGTACTGGTTTGCAGGAACTGAGTTTGGCCAAGAGTGCTGGTGTGGCAACACTGTAAGTTTTCCCTTGCAACCAGACCTAGAACCAATTTCTAACTTCCTTTATAGCCACCTCCTCTCGCAAACCAAGATCCTACAGATACTCGGTGTAATTTCGCATGTACCGGAGACGGCAGCGATCGGTGTGGTGCGTCAGGATATGTCTCAGTCTATTACAATCCGACGAAATACGTGGCTGGAGCAGATCCATCACTTTATGGCCCTCAAATACCAAAGACCATTGGAAGTTATAACTACCAAGGATGTTTCAGCGAAGGAAATTCTAGTAGGGCTTTAACAGCTCTTATACCTAAAGCTCCTTCTACAGGCTTCACTCTCGAGCTGTGTGTTGCAGCGTGTAAAGGATATACATTCGCAGGTATGGAATACTCAAACGAATGTTATTGCGGAAACTCGCTCGCCACAGGTAGTGTCAACCAGACAGCCTCAACCCCGGCGCTCACTGGGTGCTCGATGACTTGTACGGGTAATACATTGGAGTATTGTGGTGGAGCAAGCCGTCTCAATCTTTACATGCTCAATAGCTCCTCGATCGTGTCTACGAGCTCTGCAAGCAATACTGTCACTAGCACTACAACTAGCTCATCTCCTACTGGGACAATCACGTCATCTTCCACCGGGACAATTAGCATAACTTCCACACAATCATCAACCACATCATCATCTATCGCCGTTCCAACTTTGGGCACGGTTACAGATGTTGCAGGATGGAATTATCTTGGGTGTTACTCCGAAGCAACCACAGGACGAGCACTTAGTGGCAGCCTATTACCTATTTCAGCTGCTAATACAGATGTGGAGAATTGTGCAGCTGCTTGCTCTGCCTTCCAGTATTTTGGAGTTGAATATGGTGTAGAGTGTAAGTTTCCTGTTTTCCTTTTAGAATGCTTGATTTCTAACATGAATGTTTTAGGCTATTGTGGCAATGTAATCAATCAGGGCAGCCAAAACCAGACAAGTACCATCCCGAGTGCAAACGGTTGCAATATTGTTTGCGGTGCCTCGCCCTACGAGTACTGCGGAGGGAGAAGTAGATTGAACATGTATCAAGTTGCTTCTTCGGTATCAAGTTCAACAGTGTCATCTTCATCGTCAGTTACATCTTCGACCAGCATTTCCGTCTCAACAAGTTCGAGTATTTCCGTTTCATCCTCTAGTACATCCTCATCAGGTTAGTTTCTCTACTTCTAAAAACTACGTCACAATGCTGATAAATATAGTCATTACAACTTCGACAACCCTTTCAACAAAGAGTACATCATCGTCTGGTAAGCCTTGATCCCATGAACCGAGTAACCGGGGGACATTCTAATCAATAGTTATAGCACCTTCATCAACACCTTCTCCTAGTTCTTCATCGTCATCATCCTCGCTGTCTAACACCATTAATGGCCCATCATCATCGTCGTCAACTTCACTCACTAGCAGCGTGGCTACCTCCTCGTCTTCATCAACTCTACCATCTAGCACTGTTACCAGCTCCTCATCTTCTATTACCGTACCTAGCACATCTTCAAGTACAATCAGTGCATCCTCAACCGTAACCAGCACCTCTTCAACAACATCTAACTCCTCTGCCTCGACGCCTTTGTGGACTGGAACACCTACCCCAGGCCAAACAATTGGATCACAGCAATATCTAGGCTGTTCAACTGAAGTTGGCGGCCGTACTCTTTCAGGCTCTTCATTTACTTCTGGGACTGCGATGACTATCGAAGCTTGCCAAACCTTTTGCGCGTCTAACAATTATGCGCTGAGTGGTCTGGAATATGCTAGCCAGGTAAAATGAATGATTCTCAACTCAAGGCCTTGCTAATATATCTTTAGTGTTACTGTTCAAATTCCTTGACTATAGGATCGGCACTTGGCGCAACTGGCTGTAATATGGCATGTTCTGCCAACAGTGGCGAGATCTGTGGTGGCTCGAGTAGGTTGAGTATATTCAACAATACAGCCTACATCTATCCTTCAGCACCAATAAGTGTAGGATCGTATGTCCTTCAAGGTTGTTATCATGAGGCTGCTACAGGAAGACTTCTCTCGGGGCCAAATTACTCCAATAGTTCTGGCATGACCGTCGAGAGTTGTACCGCATTCTGCAAAGGCAGCGGCGCAAACGGCATCTACGCAGGAGTCGAGTTCGGACAAGAATGTTATTGCAGCTCTACTCTTCCAACAACGGCAGTCGTGTCGAGTAGCTGTACCATGCTTTGCAAAGGCAATAGTAAGGAGTTTTGCGGAGGGTCGAGTGTACTAGATGTTTATATGTATCAGGCGCCGACCAAGAGGAGAAGAAATGGGCGGAATTCGGCATAGTTAAAGCGATCTCGATGCATTGGGAAAACGGCGTTTAAACTAGATCGGACGGGACCTGAAATAGTACCCCATGGACTTCTATCTAGAGTCGAATGAATGATAATGTATGATTTCAAGTTTGTCTTGGCGCTGTGTATCAATGAGAAATCATATATAAAGCCATATGCTTTACATCGGGGTTTAGTCAGAGGAGAGAAGATCACCAGTGCATAGGAGTATGAATGGCCACAGCCTTGAAGGACGTATGAAGTACCGGACTCAGCCCAGATCCAGCGCATGCATCGCGCTAGCCCGATTGGGTGGGAACTACCAGAAGCCGTCAGAGTGTATTATGCCTCGCGTCTCATCTCTATTGAATCATTTGAGCTCTTTCTCAAATTTCACAGCAACAACTCACTATTTATATTCTCACAATGACACTGCTCACCACGGCCCCTGGCGAAACCTCACTCCTCACTCTCCTCTCCACCCTCACTGTGCACCTCTCACCAGAAGTCTACGTATTCATAACCCTTCCGCCTTCTACCACCCCGCCCACCTCTCTGATCCCTCTCATGACTTTCCGCGAACGTGAAGGTCTGACCCTCATCGCCTCGCTCTCGTCTGCCGAGGAGCACAAACTCGCCTACACCTTCCGCAGCCGCATGATCACGCTGGATATCCAGTCCAGCCTGGACGCCGTCGGGTTCATGGCGACGATCAGTCGGAAGCTGATGGAGAAGGGCATCGGGACCAATCCCGTGGCGGGGTACTGGCGGGATTATGTGTTTGTCAAGGAGGACCGGGCGGAAGAGGCGGTTAATGCCATTGAGGAGATGGTGGAGGATGCGCGGGAGACGGTGGGGACGGAGGGAGCGGGAGCGGGAGCGGGAGAGGAAAAGTAATGGGGTGGAAGTTGAGGAGCGAGATTGTGATGGGATGAGATGTGATGGGACGAGGGTGAGAAAGTTTGATATGGCACCTTAGATTCTGGGGATACACGTGATGAGGGGTCGCAATGAGGACCCCACTTTATGAGAGGCTCAAGCCGGGTTGATCTTCTCACTTGTCTTTAGCCAAACAACGACAGGAACTTTGCTTCTGTTACGTTACATACTCTCTTGAGACTAGGGAGGAGGAGGAATCCTTTCGTTTCATATTCACTTCCGCTCTCACCTCGAGACCATTGCAACCTTCACCTCTGCCGCGTGTTACCTGATGCGGCACAAGTGAGATGTGGTATGAAGACGTAGTGGGAAGAAGGCACGACCGAAGCCTATATATTTACCTAGGGAAAACTCCGAGAAATACATCTGGGCCGGATCATCGCCTTTTCAACTTCCCAACTCCACAGCTTTCTCACTCATCGTCACTCATCGTCACTCGCCATCCCTCAAAATGACTAAATCAACCTACCTCGATTCCCTCAAGCGCGATGGCTTCGTCCTCATCCCCTCCATCCTCACCCCAGAGCAAATCACCGTCCTCCGCCAAGCAAGCAGTGAGACCATCACCCTCGCCCGCTCCGGAAACTGGCCTCACGTGAGGACCCTCCCCAAGCAATTTCCGCCCTGGAACATTGAGCCGGGCGCGAATCCAGCGGCAGGCGGAATCTGGGGTGTCCAGTTCTTGATGCACCCTTCCCTGCCCAACGCACAGCTCTTCACGTCAAACTACTTTTCTGATCCTATCATCAATGTCGTGAAGCAGCTACTTGAATGTGAAGATGAGGATTTGGTGCTCGAGTTGTTCAATCTGCTGGTTCGGCCGGATAGGGATTTTGAGCTCAGGTGGCATAGGGACGATATCCCTGCGACGGCTACAGCGGAGGAGGAGCTGCTGAGGTTGAAAGAGCCGGCCTGGCATGCGCAGTGGAATCTGTCGCTCTTTGATGATGAGAGTTTGATTGTGGTTCCTGGAAGTCATGTCAGGGCGAGAAGCGAGAAGGAGAGGAGTGCGGATCCATTCGAGAAGGATTTACCGGGCGAGATTAGGGTCAAGATGCAGACTGGGGATGTGGTATTCTATAATAATAATATACTGCATAGAGGGGCTTATGATAGTACGAAGGAGAGGATGACGCTCCACGGGAGTATGGGACACGTCAAGGGGAGTGGGCTTAGGGCGAGGAATGTGCTGCAGCATGGGATTGGGAAGTGGGTTGAGAGGATTGATCTGAGTGGCTTGGAAGGGGAGGCGAAGGAAAGAGCGGAGGGCATGAGAGAGAGATTGTTGGCGATGGGGAAGGCGGTCAAGGGCGATCTGGGCTACTCTCTTGAGGGTTAAACAGTTGTATGTTATGGAAGCCAAATAAAATTCAAAGTGTTGCATTACTGTACATTTTCGTCTTGATGGTGGGAGCTGGACTCATCTGCGGAAATAGGAAATCCGGTGTTAATGGAGATAACCTAAGAGTGGTCCACCGTCGTGACAGGAGTGGAACTAAACCCCGATCATTTCTCCCTAAACTCCCTCGGCGAATAATTTCAGAATCTCTCTCGTCTCTAATCTCCGGCCATTGTCGTTGTTGTCATGAAAGAAAATGGTTCTCGATGGGGAGGATGGTCGGATTTACAATATCGCACACTTCATGAAAAGCAGGTTGAATGGCGTTTCTTCTATAACTCCGAGACGGAGAGAAGTTCACCTCAATGGAAGCTTCAACGTTTTCAAGTATATAAAGCGGGTGATATTCAGAAACAATTACTGCATCGATCAAGAACCTTCTCACATCTTCTCAGACACTGGTCTTGATTTTCTACCGAGACCTTCTCGTCAGCTCTCAAAATGGTCAACGTCCTTATCGTCGGAGCAACTGGCTACATCGGCCAAGCACTCTCCCAATCACTGATTCGAAGTGGTGATCATCGCGTCTTTGGCCTTGCCCGATCAGCTGAAAAGGCAAAAGCACTTGAGAGCCAGGAAGTTATCCCCGTCGTTGGCACCATTGCAAACAACACAGAACTGTTGAAGGCAATCAATACCAACCATATCAATGTCGTCGTTGATGTTGCAGGCGCACACCAGGAATCATACAATCTCCTTGCTCTGGTCCGTAAAGTCGGTGCTGAGCGTCTCAATGCTGCTTCAAGTGGTGGTGTTCGCATTCCAAAACTAGGCTTCATCTATTGCTCTGGAACATGGGTCCATGGATCATCTCACAACCCTGTGAACGATCTCGTACTCGTTGGTGTATTGAATGCTCCGAACGAACCGGCGCAACTTACTTCCTGGCGTCCTCAACTTGAGCAGGCCGTGATGGCTGCCTCAGATGTCCTTGATACCATGGTTATCAGACCCGCTCTTGTTTATGGCCGGACAAACGCGATATGGTCTGGATTCTTTCAAGCTCTCCATGCCGCAGCACAGAATGGAGACAAATCTGTGACCATATCAGCCGACCTTGGCAGTAGACCTGGCTTGATTCATGTTGATGATGTGGCGAGAGGATTTCATGCTGCCATTGAAAAGCTCTCGTTGATTTCAGGGACTGCTGTTTATCCCGTCTTCGACTTGGTTACTAGCTCAGAGAGCATGGAAGATATCCTCACTTCTGCCGCAAGAGAATTTGGGTTTCGGGGAAGAGTAGAGCTAGCTGGATCTGGTGATGATCTCTTCGCGAAAGCGATGTGCACTAGTATGAATGCAAGTTCGGGAAGAGCAAAGCAGATTTTGGGATGGGAGCCAAAGAGATATGGATTTGTGCAAGGAATGGATGTTTTTGCTAAGGCTTGGATAGCTTCGATAGCTTCAACGCATTTAGTTGCTGTTGGGTAGAGGAATATGCATACATGTCTTGAAGAATGAAAAATTACACTAAGGAATTGTGCAGCCAACTTTCCACTAGCAATAACTCTTTTCCTGTGATTGAGATGAAGATGTTGTATACTTTATATGATGCTAAGCGAAGGGAGATGAGAGGGAAAGAGATGGTGAGGAAATACTGTATGGCGGCCGCTAGTGCGCTTTCATTCCCACGTGCATGTGGAAACGCGTCAGTCAAATCGCGTCAACGAGAACTACAACTCTCCATTCAACAATTGACATGAAACCTTACTTGCGACACTCATACACAATCCTTGAAATCAATACTTAGTATAAAGCCAAAACCATCGAATTTATACTTGGCTGTGGAATATCCTAACGTTATTTTCGAGGAGATGGAGAGAGAAGCTATCTACTGAAGGGACGCAGATAGTCCCTCAGAGCTCTTAATTCGACGGGCAAAATGTCTTCGGATGCGTTGCTAGCAAATCTCAATCAATCACAACATGCTGCCGTCTCCTCCTTCGCAGACCAGCTGGCTATTCTGGCCGGGCCTGGAAGTGGCAAGACACATACACTCACCTCACGGACTGCCTGGCTACTTGCCCAAGGGCTCCAGCCATGGAACGTCATCATTGCGACCTTCACAGTCAAAGCTGCAAGGGAAATGAAGGAGAGGATTGGAAAACTGTTAGGGAATGGTCTGGAGTCGAGATTAATACTGGGAACATTCCATAGCATTTCACGTCGGTATTTGGCTCGTTATGGACACCTGATAGAGATACGAAAAGATTTTGGCATTGCGGACAGCGCGGATTCTCTGGCAATCATAAAGCGGATTGTAAAGCGTAATAAGTTCACGATAGACCCCAAAGTGGCGAGATCCCGAATCAGTGGAAAAAAGGCCCGAGGTGCAGAACAGGAGCAGCCAAACAAAAAGCCAGGAGAAAAGTCGGTGGAAGCTCAAGAGTTTGAAACGTGTTATGCTGAGTATGAGGAGGCCTTGAAAAGATCAAATCTCTTGGACTACGATGATTTGCTCCTTCGTTGTGTCGACTTGCTTCGACAACACCCATCATGTGTCTCAAATGTTGAGGCTGTTTTAATCGACGAATTCCAGGATACCAATATTGTACAATTCGATCTCATGCGCCTATTTGCTACACACCGGAAGAGGATAACGATAGTGGGTGATCCAGATCAAAGCATTTACGGATTCCGGGCTGCAGAAACGAAGAATTATAAGCGGATGCTACACCAATACCCAGATACCGTGACAATTGCACTAGAAGAAAACTATCGATCTTCAGGCGCCATTCTCTTGACGGCTCTTAACGTCATTGAACAGGATAGCTCAAGAGTCGCCAAATCTCTCCTGCCTACACATACTGTAGGAGCACGGCCTGTTCTTCGCCAACTGCTGAACGCTCAAAAAGAAGCAGAATGGATAATTGCAGAGCTTCAGAGAGCCCTTGGTCTCACAGGCGAATTGATGGACTTGAATGATATTGCAATCTTGCTACGTTCAGCTTCTCTTTCACGACTTATTGAGAGTGCCTTGGGCAAGGCCGGCATAGCGTACCGGATGGTGGGTAAGTATTGGTTCTGGATTTTGCCAGTAAATTCTCTACAGGATTTAGTGCTAATATCCTTAGGCGGCCTCAGATTCTATGATCGAGTTGAGGTAAAGACAATATTAGATTATCTTCGAGTCATAAATCAACCGGACAATAATGACGCCCTATCGAGAATCATTAATGTACCGTCTAGAAGGATTGGAAAAGCCACAATCAAATCTCTACTGGAAGAAGCAGACAAACTTAAGATCACCCTATGGTATTTAATTCTTGGAGTGGTCCATGGCAAACGAACTCCAAGAACTAAACTGCCGAAACAAACCGATCAGGGACTCTCCCGCTTTGTCAACCTGATCCTAACAGCAAGGAGTAAAATTGTTGGCCCCCCAGAAGAGCAATTATCAATCGTTGATATGATCAAGTTTGTAGTTCAAAAAACAGATTACAAAACATGGCTCGAGGAACACCATGCAGATGTCCACAAAGCACGGTGGGCAAATGTGGAGGAACTGATGACTCAAGCGACAGACTTCCAGGAGCAACTTTCTTATGGATATGAAGATGACTCTCTTCCCCAGGTGGATGATATAGAACAGGCAGACAATTCTGACCATCTATCAAAGTTTCTTGCAAATGTTGCGTTGGCATCAGAAGTCAAGATTGATGACGCGGAAGGTACACAGACTGCACAAGTAACAATCTCTACAATTCACGCTGCCAAAGGGCTAGAATGGCCAATAGTCTTTGTCCCTGCTGCTTATCAAGGATCGATACCGCACTCTCGAGCAGACGATGAGAATGAAGAGCGCAGACTCCTCTATGTAGCAATGACTAGAGCAAAGGCATTACTATATTTAAGCTATCCTCTAAAAAATTCACAGGGAGAGAAAACAACTCCGTCTCCGTTCTTGTCCCAGACCTCACTCACTCCGCTGCTCGACCAAAGAGGTCCTTCCCTACATTCGGCTGCTGTGCAAGCAATTTCGCAGATCCTCCGACGTGCTCTGCCATCCTTATCATCTATATCCAATTCTGCAGCTTTGCTTCCAAGTTCAGAGGACGACCTTTTCGCCATAGAAAGTAGAGATGAAAACCATGACTCGGAGACGAGGCTGAACAGTACTTTCGGCAACCCAAGATTCACGATGGGCCAGCAAGCCCCTAAACGACGTCGAATAGAGCTTGGGCATTCAATCAGTAATATCGAGCAGCGGCCTGAAAAAGATTGGAGGCCAGGCTATGATACGACAATGGAACGGGCATCGACTTTTACATCTGCTTCGATGACACTGAAGCGTGATTTCGTAAGTGCAGGTTCGCATCTAGAAGTTCTCAAGGAACAGTCTATCAACTCCATTATCAGCGGTGTTCAGGATACTGAAGACTCTCGAAAGCACGCAAAGACAAAACTAAACTCGATGTCGAAGGGTACGAGACTTGAAGGTCAAGGGACTTTGCTCGGCTTCCTTGGCAAGGCCGAAACCCTTCCAGCTAATCCTCCACCAAAGGTTATTAGCGATATAAATACTCAAAGGAATCGACAAGGCTTATCGAGCAAGAATATCAATGTGCCTAGAATCGCTCAACCCGCCTTGGACAATGCTATTGAACCTGCTCTGGCAACACATCGTGTCACTGCTGGGAGCGTTACTCGGCCACAATCAACCACCGGAAACGAAGAGCATCACCGAAATGACTATGTCTTTCTTTCCAGCTCTCCACCACGCCCAAAACTACCACCCATGACAGAACCAACCCCTGAAAAACCTCCTGGGCTTGTAGTAAATCCTTCATTCCTGCCATTGATTCGTCCGGCTCTATCAACGCACAACACAACCATCAACAAGCTCCAACATTCCAACGCGGGAAAGAAGACATTAGGCGTTAAGCGCAGCATGAATGGATGGCCAAGTCAGCGGGGGTTCGTGCCCCCGACTATGAAACGGCCCCCATGATCATGAAAGTTGCGGAGAAACGTTTGGATAATTGTATTTTTCCGAGACACATCTGCACGTATAGTCTGTATTTTAACGCTTGTTAGCTCTTGTGTCACTGGAAACAAGCAGTATTCTTCTTAGAAGGACAAACTAATGCTTGAGTTGCAATATCCAGCAATAAGCAAGCAGACTTGCTGAGTAGAAGACTCTTATTAACGCATGATTGTTCCTAGACCGAGTGTCTTTGATTGTGTGTATCGAGGGTTCTGAGGCTGTGTTTGTTCCTTCGTTTCAGTGTTAGCTCCATGATACCGTCAATCCCGCGCTAGGAGTTCTACGAGGGCTGATAGCCAAATTGGGAAAGTAACTAGTGTCCCCCAAATACCTCCATCGCTTGAATTGGCTCCCATGAAGCTGTCCAACTGGTTCAACGTTCGAGCGCGTCCAGTCCAAGCTCTCAAGTAAGGTTGCGGTCCGAGTTTCGCCAACTCAAAATTATCTTCATATCCATCACCCCCTCATCCTACCAACCAACAAGATCTTTTCATGTCAAAAATAGAACATCGAAATATATAGCACTATCATTGCTTTCCGATGATCTATATAGCCGATAATAACAATCTTTTAATTGTCCAAGTCCGAGCCATACATCTAAACCTAGCTCGAAACCTCGACCATGTCATCATGTGTTCAAAATCAAATAGACGCCACTCCCGCCAGAAGTTTAACCAGAAGTGTTTGTCTTCAAAGCTAATGCTCTGCCCTCAAACTTAAGCTCAAGGAAGCACAGTAACCTGAACCCGCGTGGGGTAATCCATACAAGAGTCATCCTAGACACAGTAGAATGTTATGCAAATGATCTGTGAAAGAGGTGGTCTAACCAATCCAGCCTTCATTGCAACCTATCCAGTCAAGCCTAGATCTGTGTTAGAGAAGATGATAGACAATTCCGGGCCGCTGTGTCTCAGTAATGCAACTCATTTTCGGATTCTAACGGATAGGCTATTGAAGCATCCAAGCATCTCAACGCCTCTTTTTTTCCAAACGCCGAAGTGCAAATATCATATCACATATAAGATCTCACCAGACCCCTTCACACGGAGATCTATGTCGTCCTCGGGGAGTACCTTCGCTCCACAGATCGCAGAACCGCGTTGGATATGCTCGACGCCTCGGAATCCGTACCAGGGGCACAAGCGCCCCGATGCCCGTTCACCAGGCCACTTTGCGCACCTGCGCTACCAGTCTCGCCGTGCGAAGCAGGTCCCGAGCCTCAGGACTCGGTGTGGGGATGGGACTGCTGCAATTGCGCCAGACAGATTCCCTATCCATCAATGATATGTCCGAATTGCGAGCACATCGAGTGTTGCGATTGTTCCAGGGCCTGCGGCTAGAGGGCAAAAGGCGTGTGTTTACCCACCGAATGGCTGACGCAACAACAACAAAAAACGACAGGAGGACAGACAGGAACAGGAGCGAAGTACCTCGTACGTCAATCTCTCCCTCCCGTCGCGAAATGATTGCTCGTTCTTAGCCTCAAGACCTCCGTCCGGTGGCTTGCCACTTTGAGAATGCTCGAGTGGGTTTTCTCCTCCGGTTGCATCTGCTCCAGAATGATGTGCTTATAAACCATTTCCAAGCAGTGGTGCTCCTGTTCGCTGTACCTACTGTAGGTAGTATTTTCAGCCTTCTTATCTCCACAGGTTATTTCCGTCATAGTGGAAATGCTTCCGTTCTCCCATGCCCAGCAACCTCAGCTTTCTTGCAGCTTTCTTGCAGCTTTCTTGCAGCTGTGGCGGATGTGACCCACGTCCACCGCAACCATTTGCGCGGGAAGGCCGTACCATGATTAGCCTTCTCACCAATGGCCCTGCGAACGAAGGGCCTCGGACCACGCAAGGTGAGTCCAGGGAGCGAGATGGAAGTGGGATTGCGCGTGTCGTCAGCATCTCGTCCTCTGGGGCTCTTGGGAGCTGGTGGAGATCAGTCGACACGGAATCCCGCGACTCCTCCCCTCTGACTCGGCCGGCGTACGGGTATCTCCCATCTTGAGTCAGGGTGAAGCACTGGACATTATTGGCTTTTGCCAGCCCGCACTCTTTGACGCCGGACACGACACTCAGCCCCAAAGCACCTTGACGAATGATGACGCGCTCTCAAGGAATCTTCTCTAGGCACCCACCGGTGTACTTGCCAAAAAGATTCAGTTGGTGCCCTTGAGACGGATGTTTCTCTCGCTCCGGCATTTCTGCTCCTGGGTTTTCCCCTCGAACATGTATTCTTGGGCCGGATGGATACTCCCGTACGGAATCTCCGCCGCTGGGAATGGTGAATCGTTCATGCCCATGACGGATGTGTCGGAAGCATGATAACGCCACGCATCCATTGTTTCAAGCGTATCGGTCGACTAACGGACGCCAAAGCCAAATTCAGGATGCCCCGCGACTCGAAATATCCCCACAGTATGTCCGAAGCCAGGCCTTGCCCAGAAGACCCCAAAGAAATAGACTCTCATCACACCTGATGTCCCACCGCAATGGTTATGCTCCGTAAACATGGAGGCTCAGAGCCTTTCGACCTGCAACCAATGTGGGAAGAAGTTTCAGAGGAAAGCTCACCTGCTAAGACACCAGCAGCAACGTATGTTGCTTTTTTCCTCTCCTGCTTGCCCACATTCAACCGGACCCGGACTTGTTGCTAACTCTCCGAACGCTTATAGATTCGGAGATTAGACCTTATAGTTGTAAATTCTGCTCCAAAACCTTCAAACGCAGGCAAGCATCTCAGCAAATCTGACCTTGGAGATTATTTGGCTAACCATTCCTGGCTACAGTGACGTTCTCAGAGATCACTTCTCTCGTTGTGAGCAACGGGGAAATGCGTCCATCCCCCAGTCGCTAGAAAGAGGGCGCAAGAGACATGCGTATGTCTCCCAATCTTTGCTGTCCCGCCGCATCAGGAACAGTAGGATTCATGGTTAACTTTGCGCGCCTTGTAGGTGTGACGAGTGTTCCAGGCTGAAAGTCAAATGCGACAACAATGTCCCATGCCGAAAGTGCGTTGAGTCTGGGAGGAAATGTGTAAAGACTCGTCCTGCTGGTTAGTTGGAAAGAGAAGACTGAGAGAAATTTTCTGAACGGAACAGGCGCATCAAGTCCGGAAGCAACCCGATCCAGCCACCCTTCAACGGCAGACGCAAGTTCAGATCGAAACTCAATTGGCTTCCTCCTAAACTGCCCTGGAGATGACGACGGCTTCCTCCAGGAATTTCCCAAATCCGCAACGTTGAGCCCAAATCAGAGACAGCGAGATGGTTTTTCAAATATTTTGTCAATAGAAAAGCAGTATGAGCCACAGGGAGACCTGTCTGGCCCAGTATCGGTATATCATGGAAATATGTTGCATGAGAACAATCTTGACGTGTTACTCAGTAATCTGGAGTTTCAGAACTTCGAGCAGCAAACGCAAAACTGGCAGATGCCAGGTGAGAATATGATCCTTTGGTCTGGACCGGACTCGGTTTTCCTCAATCGAGATGTACTAGAACAAAGAGCATACGATATTCGGGAAAAGTTAAAATACACGGCGGCTACACATAACCATCCTCATCTTCCTTCGACTGAGATACTCGAAGCTCTCAATCTTATCACTGCAGACACTATTGCGGCCTACATCAAATTATACTTCAGACATTGGCATAAGCATGGGCCAATGGTTCATGAGGCTACTTTCAACCCTTGTACGGCGGCACTCCCCCTTGTTCTTAGTTTAGTGAGTCTTGGTGGGATGTACTCGAATGACGCAAAGGATGTCGAGAGGTTGAAAAGCATGCTAGATACCATCGAAGCCTATGTCTATTCTATTCCTGGACTAAATGACGAATACGAACTTCCAGATCGAATATTCGTGCGTCAGGGAGAACAAGCAACCACTGAATGGCTGCAATATCAACTAGAAGAGCTGCAAGGTGCGTACCTTATGATCATTCTACAATACTGGACCGGCAACCCAACAGCCAGAACAAGAGTACGACAACAGCGGTTCACTCGATATGTTTCTGTAAGTTACGGCGTTTTCGGCTGTGAATAGGTGTATGTTAACGTTTCGAAGTTATTTCACCATCATGAGATGGAGTCAGTACAACACTCTCCAAGTTTTGTGATAAGAGATCAGATGTCGTTCGGGGAATGGATCCGTAAGGAATCATACATCCGGTAAGTATTCTCATTCTTGGTGGAGCTATTCTAATTCCTTTGGCAGGACGGCCACGCTCTCTCTCATGCTCGATCACGCTTTTGGTATATTCAATAATGTTCCACCACGGTTTCAGTGGTCAGAACTTGATCTCCCTTTTCCTGGCGATGACAAGTTCTTCTCTTTGTCAAATTTTGATGACATGGTTTGTCATCATGCGTACCCTAACCCTATAATGAAGATAAAGGATGCTTTCTTGCTTCTTTTCCCTTCCTCTACGCCTGGCCAGGACAATCTCCAGACCTTACGAAACGGGAACATGACAGCGCTTAATATGCAGATGCTGATACATTGTTTGTTCGCCTCATCTCCTTACTTACTGCATACTGACATCCAAAAGTCCTATACACAAATGTTTGGGCAGCAACTTTTTCCAATCCACTCGTCACTCTACCAGGTACAAACATTGACAATCTCATCGCGCCCTTCAAGTTCGCCCTGCATAATTGGCAAACGATCTGGGACGAAATCAAAGCCATGACGGAAGAGTCGGAATGGAATAAACTAGGGTTTCAGAGAACAGCCGAGTCGTATTTCGATGCCGTTCAGGCAGTCATAGAACTTTTCGAGAGAACGCGAGGGATATTTCCTCCGATTCCTAGCGATTGTGAGAAGGGTAGTCACTTGAAGAGGTTATTCAGCTCCTGAAAGGTATAGGAGTATCCTCGTTACGAGGTGGCATTGGAGTTTAAGGTGTCAGAGGCTATGTAAACAGTCTGTATGGAGTTGGCTATAGGTGTTGTAGCATTGTAGATACCGTGGGCTGGAACAACTAGCATTTGCATAGATAATACCTGCATATCATTCTTTGAAGATAATGCTATCTAGTATTCTCTTCAAGCCACTTTGTGTGACTCACCTGATAGCTTGTCAATCTCTAGAACAAAGTGAACAATGGACGCCTCTAATTTTCCAAAGACTAATCTCTCCCACATAATATTTTTTGCAAAATCAATGCAACTATGTGCCAGATACCACGATCAATCGTAGTGTCAATATCAACTAGCACGGCCATAACTCGCGTAAATACTCGTAGGGTTAGCGAAAATCAAACCAATACTCATGGGTAAACAAAAACAGAACCAAATGCTAACCAATGAACCAGGCTGAAGACACTTGGTGTGCAGCTTACATAGTCAAACAAAGACAACTGTGCGTGTGGATCTTACATTCTAAATCTTGGCCTCCCAGAGGAAGACGTGTGCAGCGTGAGGCTTCCGTTTACCGCTCTTTGTTACTGACTTGAAAGAAACGCTAACAAAAAACGGACTCTGAGTCGGACGTATTTGGGAACAAAGCACACTATTTAATTATTCTGGATGCTTCCCCTGCCCCAAAAAATATTATTCCCAGCATTCCGTAATGTAGTGGCGAGTAAGGTTAGGTTTCCTTTGCATAGCCTAATAATGTAAATCCTGAACTTGATTACTTATAGACATTAAGTAAGTCCCCTTTTCTTATTTGCAACTACTAGTAGATTCTTTATTTATGCGAAATCCATTCAATTGTACCCTTGAGAAGATAGATTTAGAAGCTGTCTAGATGCTTTCGAGAGAAAGCGCCGTCAAGATTACTTGACAATATATAACCTGTTCAAAGAATCTCAACCTAAGTGTTTTAGGTAAGAAAAATTATAATAGTAGAGAATTTATACATATTGGATAAGTAGGAGCTATTAATCCCCGATATGCATGACTTCCTATTCCAGGAGTTGGTGCTACAAGGCGGCCAACCTAAAATTTATTCCGAGCACCAGCTTCAACCAGATCTTCAGCATCACAACAACTCCCACAACCCAATAATTTATGGCCAAGAATTGAATTGAACCACTCTTGACTCTCTGATAGTCGTCGCGCTAAGCTGAGCATCATGGCGTCTCTCAAAGAGTATTTTTGACCCCCCCACCCAAATAAACAAACAGAATGTTAATGCTTGACAGCTTCGAGATTGAGAATGCCGCACGTAAGGTCATTTGCACCTTTTATTAATTATTACTTACACCTGATTAGTATGGGACTCTGATTCTACGATATCTACAGCCTCGGATAATACTCAATCGACGCAAGCCGTCATCCAGAATCTTCCTGCCACTGATACGTTGATCGATTTGGCTCCCGAGGTTCAGCATTATGCAGTCCCACCGCAGACTCCTCAGACGGTTCCTAACGCAAGATTACGCCCTCGACAAGTAACTCCTTCTGCCAGCCAAGGTCGACAAGGCACCCGAAATTCGGCAGGGTTTTCCGGAAGCCAGCTTTCAACAGGTCCTAGACCCAGCGCTCGTAGGAATAATTCTGATTCTCACAACTATGCAGATGGTGAAACCAGTAGCACCATGTCAAATTCGACCCAAATAAATCTCCATGCGAGCCCTCAAGGTCGAGGTCGGGGTAGGGGCAGTAAGTCTCCACATCGCGTTAGATTCTAGCAATTAATCATAACCAGCGCGTACCGATGGATCTTATGCTAGTAGAAGAGGTTCTCTGGGTTCGAGAAGTTTACCACATAGCCCACATGGTTTCCAGAGTCCAGGTAGGGAAAGCCCTTACTCTGAACTAATGAATGCACAGTACGACTCTGGAAATCCTCGAGATCCTAGTAGTAATGGCCCTGCTTCGGATCTGAGAAATGTACAGCACAGCCCCAGAGGCCCTCGAGGTTCTGGTGTAGGACGTCGTCCTTATGGTTCAAGAGGTGCAAAGAATGAAGCCCGTGGTTCTCGGAACTTTTCTGCTGGGCTAGGTTCATCTAGAGGTAAGAAGGAAGCATGGGCGGAACCGGCGCCTCTTGTAACCACTGCACGTGCAAAGCACCTCGAAGAGATTGCTAAAGAAAATGCGGAGATGATGAAATATCTTGACCAGGGAGAAGACGAAGGAGAGCACCCGCGAAACGTCAGTCAAACTTGGCTTGACTAATACCTGAAAACTTGGCTAATACCAGAAAACTTTAGGGAGTCTATCTATGGACAAACTATAACCAAAAACCAGTTGACTTCTTTGGTGATAGACTTGAGAAACTTGACATTATTAGAAAGAACTGTCAAGTTTGGATCAGATGGCACGAGTTAACCAATTGTCTAAGAATCAGCTCTAAGTCTACCAACCCCGAGAACGAGTCGATTGAAGCAGCTGTCGAAGCTATTCGCAATATTTACAAAGAAGCAGACGCACGAGAAGTTAGGGCAACGCCAGTGAACCTGGTCCACCCTCCAGCCACGAAGAAAATAACGTCTATCGTCCGTCCGAGATCAGTTTATAGGAAGCCAGATATCGCTTCGGATTTTGAGCTCGCTGGAACTAGATTGTGTGGCGAAGAAGAAGTGGCCTGGGAGAATATCCGCCGTAAGAAAATCAACGATAATTTCGATCGTTTTGAAAAACATCTCAAGAAGTGTCTAATGGAAATTGCCCCCTTGAAGGGCTGGATGCGGATGCGCGTTCATTTTGGCCACTTAGAAATCAATGTATTTATGGAGGATTTTGCCAATATCGGATCCTCCTTTGAACAATTCGATGCTATGCTGCAGAGGACTCGAACTCGAACAAAGCTCAACAAATGGTGAGTCAAATCTTTAAGAGAGATGAGTTTAGCACGACTAACTAATTGTAGTCTGGGCAACCCTCTGTTGGCTGTGAGAACCAAAGAAACAATCTCTCAATCCCCGGAAACATTTTACTCTGTTAATGGTAAATACCGAAATATGGCCGACATTCGATGGAAAGACACAGAAATTCTCTTCGCAAAAGTACCAGGTAATACTCATACAGTGCGAATTGAGGCGGAGATCGAGCATATGTATGAACTACCTGGTTATGAACTTCAACCTGGTATTACCAAGGTCTATGACAATGAGAAGCGTAACATACTCATCGAAGTCCGAGCCATCGATATCGAGAAGTAAACATAAGAACTCCGAGAATTTGGCACTTACTAATCTGCACACCTAGAAAGCTTGATTGGAGTCTGGATATCATATCCGACACCTGCCTTAAAGAGCTCCCTGCAGGTGTCGAAAAGATCATCAGAGACTCTATATCAGTCAAAACCATGGTTGCAACGGACGTTCTCGGCTTGGAATATCCTCGCGTCACTCCACGGTCTAATGGTGGGATCGAAATAGAATCAACTGTGCTCAAAAGTGTTATTGCGTTCCAGCTGCGTGAATCCGGCTACATTGTAGAGATATCTGTCTATCGAAAGTGGGAGGGAACAGATACTCGGATTGATCCAAGCTTGAGTATCGCCGTGGCCATGTTCCATCAAGAATGGGACAAGCAGATGGAATCAATTGAGCATACACTAGAGGTTCGCGAGTGGGAGGAGGATCTAACAACTTTCTTTGCCCAACACGATCCGGACATCAGCGGACTTGAATACTTTGTCAACGAAGTACGAAAGGTGCATGGAATTTTAGTCGACGTTACAGCCTCGCTTCCATGAGTGAGTAAAAGCTAAACGAGACGACAGAAACAAGCACAACTGCAAAAACGATTCTCTCACAATTCTGGAAGCACAGTATTCTATGAACACATCATGTACAATACCATAAGGATTTGTCAGAAAAAGTTGTCGGCATATATTTGGGTCAGCGTTGATGCTGACACCTCCCACTGTACAACGCCCCTGGCCAATACTATTCATTTCCCCAAGGAGTTTCCCCTTTCGATAAACTTCCCGTCCTATGATCTTCCGCACACGCTGCTGAGGATGTAATACATGATGTATTCTTTGGATTTACCCATCACATCAATATTCGGCTCGCAGATATCACCGCCCTAGATGGATTATCTGTGTGTCATTGTACGAGTGATTAATTTATCCTATGTCAAGGAGCAGATGTAGAGGTAGATGAAGAGCCGGCTAGAACTTTCTGTCGTAGCACTGTAGAGAATCATTAGCAAATCCATCGTCTTGATGCCGTGAATATGACGAACCATCCTCAACCACTCGTAGGTTCTGCGATTTCCCCTGCACGATAGACTCCAAATCCTTTAAGTTCGTCCCCAGCTCCTCTACTTTTGCATCATAGAACTTCTTCGCATCCTTCGTCGTCTACACCCTTTCAGCAAACTGAACTCACCCCAAGGTCCATGGAAAAGCCTACCTTCTCAACAAAAAACCCCGTCCCAACATCCACAATCACATGTTCCGGATCCGCCAACGTCCCAGGGACATACAGCGACGTCGTCAACGGGACCAGTATCGGTTTCCCTACAACCCTTAGCACCCCTCGAGTCTCCGCAAGCCTATCCCGCGAGCGGGGGGTGGGAACGCCGCACCTTGTACCTTGGGCGTCACGCCCGCATCGACCGACCGCAAGCACTCCCTGAACTTGGCCTGCGCGGCGCGGAGCTGCGTGAAGGAGGAGGTGAGGTGCTCGAGCTCGTCGTCGAGCTGTTTCTTGATCTGCGAGAGCTGCGGCGTCGTGAGCGAGGAGAGGTCGACTGGAGGAGGCGCCGGGTTAGTGCGCGTGCAGGATGAGAGGAGGAGGGGCACTTACTGGTTTGGCCTTTGGGAGAGGACATCTTGGGTGGGCTGCGTGGTGTTAGGGGTGGTGGTGGTGTTTTGGAGGGGTAGTTTGGGATGAAGCTTTGAGCAGAGGTTCGATGTGGTCACGTGCTAAATTATCATGCTGTAGAGTAGTACATGAGCTTCAATCTAAAAGTAAGCTACTATATATGAAGAGTTATTGTGTTCTTTTCATATGCAAAAACTCTTTAGTGAAGGTGAAATCAACTCCTGGCTTTCATCTACTAAGCAGAGCCATTTGTTCCTTCGGTGGCATGTAAATAGTATATTTGATCTTGCTGGGGTATATCTATCCTAGGTTTCCGTTTCTCGAACTCTGTTCAGCTACCTTCATGGTCTACGCGTTCCATCTTCCTCTCTTCGACTTCATCCTATAATGACTTTGAGCGAATGCCTAGCGCCTCTCATCTCTCATCTCTCCACGGCCTTCCCTCTTGATACTTTTCTTCCCACAAGCTCAATATGACTTGGCTTTTGCTGGGTTCATTCGAAGTTCTCATCATCAAACCGACCCTAAAGGTCAGATAAGAAATTTATCATCTTACATTATCCAGTTCTGCCAGCAAAAACTTGGACATTAATCATCTGCGGAAAAATATCTCTTCGTTTTATTCTTCACTTGCTCGGCTTTTAAGTCCGGTGGAATGATCGTGTGGTGGACTACATGAGGTCGGTATATAGCATCAACTGGAGGCATCCTACTTAACACATCAGCTTTAGTCAATATCTCAGAAATCTATAGTAACGAACCAATCATCTACGCTTAATGGAAAGTACTCGTAAAGTAGATCCGCTCCTCCTACAGGACTTCCCATTCCTTTCTTTCCGAACTTTCCTCTGTCCAGTATAGGGCTGGCAGAGTCTCCTAGTCGGCCGCTGCTGCCAGTCGAGTTAGAGTGTGGTCTGCCGTATTCATCATCGGCAAGAGAGAGGTCTATAGGTGTGGTTGCTGAAATGGATTTGCTTGAAGTATGATCTGGCTTCCAAGTTGTTTTGGGTACAGGAGGGCGATTAACACTAGAGGTGCTAGAAGAAGATTGGTGGTTGAGTGTAGGTCTCTTCGCCTGGCGTAGTCGTGAGTCTGAAGAGGAGGATGGTGTAGAAGCAGGGTTATTGGTCCAATCAGTCAAATCTAGTGGCTGCTGAGATCTGGTTAGGAAATACAGAAGGTAGGGCTGAAAAGCATACCTGTAAAGCATTGAGAGCATAGAATTGATATGAACTACTGGTCACTCCCGGGTCAACCTTTACTTGCTGCGCTGCAGTGCTCATATCACTCGAAGCCTTTTGCTTGGGCTCGACTTTCTTGTCAGTAAGTGGAACATCCTTTCGACTATCAAAGTTTCTCGGACTTCTTCCTCGCACGATAATAGCTCCGCTCTGAATCTCTGCCAGCTTGACACTTTCGCCAGTCGCTAGAGTTGCTACGAGGTTGATCTGGACAATGTAATGTTGTTGTAACCCTTTTCTGCGTCCATTATTTGCTGTGGCATGTTTGAATTGCAGCCTCTTCCAGCCGATGGGAATAGAAACGATCGAAGGATCCAATTCAGGGTTCATGCTCAAGTCCAGTGGACAAGTCGGTGGCGCAGTTCCGGTCTTATCATCGGATGAGATTCCTGTAGATGTTTTCCACGGAACCGAGATAATCTCTGTACTCTTGCCCTCGATACTTTCCATCGCACTCAATGTGGCGGTTACATTGTAGATTGGAATTTGTTGGCCTTGCTCGTTGATTATGCTCTTGATCCCCCTACTGAGTACGATTGTCCCACTGATCTGGAAGAGATTTCTTCTGTAGCAAGTCAATTCGGCTGGTCTCCCGGGGTTGGTATTGTCCCCAAAGACATCCTCAGCTACAAAGAACATGCCATAGAGTTCAGCTGTCATCGATGGCCAGGTCTGTCCGCCATTATCGAGAATTGGGGCTTTGAGAATAGGCGAACCAAATCCCAAGAGTTTATTATCTAGGTTTACGCCAGAAGTAGTCGGGTCATTGTGCAAGCTTTCCTTGTTGTCTTCGAGAATAGAAGAGAAGTCTGTGCCGTGATGATAAGAAAAAGGGTCATCGAAAGTACTTTGGAAAGTGTCGAGATCGTATGAAGGAGTGAAAGGGAGAGAAGGGAGAGGACCGGTATTTGTGTCGTCCCTAGTAATTGCAAGTGTCTTGTCAGTTTATCCCCTTCTCACTGCGACGATGATGGAGTCGGATTTGGCATACATCAATCCGTCTGCGTCGAACTGCAATTCGTGTCCAAACGAATCCATGCCTCCCATCATCTGAAGTCCATTTGGAGTGGTCAATCGCAAGATTTCGTTCGGCGTAGCGGATATCGAGGACATGGTTGATCCAGTGTCATATATCTTCATGGTATGAGACTGGCTTGCGCATCGGGTGGTGGTTGACGGACGAAGATTGGACCATGAATGGTTGATGGCATGCGCATTCTCGTTCGCTGTGCACACTTCACTTGAGGGCGTGACCGAGGAGGGAAGGAAAGCCGTTGGAAATGACAGGTGAGATGCCTCTTAAACCGTCCTGGCTGCCATTGGAGGGGGAGAAAGGGAAGCTGCGGCGTTCGCTCAGTGGAGTGATGCACTGTGTGGGATAAGCTGTGGCGTCGCACACGCTGTATTTGATTGGAGCCTGTGCGAAATAGTGTGCTTCTTGGGGCTTTCGATCCGTGTTCTTTGCGCCACCTGTCTCCTCTTATCAACCTTAAAAGGCTCTGCCCATGCCTGTGGCTGGCCGGGGGTTACAATCGATCTACCTACCTACCTACCTACCTACCTACCTACCTACTGAGCTTCACACGCGATGGTCTTCCTCATCATATACCCACCTCCCTGATTGCCTTGCGTACTGCTCCTTAAGCGGCCGCACACCCGTCTCCCTATCTATTTCAGCGATACGAAGGCAAGAAGATGGCTGGTACAGGCCGCTGAGTCGTATCAATAATTTGCCTTTCCCCGCACCGCTCTTGAAATTGACCCAGAGGCACAACAAGAAGGATCAAGCCGCTTGGACTGCAAACCTTCCCCTTTGGGCCATCTACTGCACAATTTATATCAGGGTGTTAGGGTCGATCGCAGCTCATAAAAATAATCTCAGCCATGCCTCGTAACAAAAGCTATATACATAAAATTACCCAAGCTTTCTCTAGTAGGATTCTGGTGCCACGAATGTCTCCTAATGTTTCACCAACACACGTGAAGCCTCATGCCAAAACATCATAACTCTGCTCAGACATTCGAAGAGGCAACTGCTGCAGCAACCGCAGCGCCAAGTAGACTACTCTCTTTCGCATGCATTAATTCTATCACACCTTTCTCTCCTCCACTTGCTTCAACCAATATATCAAGATGCCTCTGACATGTCGTCTCAAACCCCGGATAATTTTCCAAGACAGACCCATTATATGCAACTAGAGTATGTGAAGATTCATGAGCCGCGATCGATTCTGCATCATTTCGCAGCTGCCACAAGGCATGAGTTCCAGCTGCAAGAACACCAGCAGCTCGGTAGGTAACATGCGATGCAATGAGACGAAGAGCCTCTATGTCATCGAGGGAAGGCGGAGAAGGCGATGGATGCTTTTCGACGAATAATTGACGTCCTTCTATCAATTCATGACTGATTATTTATTTTGGTTAGAGCATTGTTTTGGTCTGGAATCGAATTACTCACGATTGTATGTCAGAAATTGTCGCTGTCTCTAAAGAAAAACTACTTCTTAGACTTGGAGGCACAACACCACCAAAGAGCGAAGCCTGCTCTATTCCGTCTATCAAGACCAATCGAACAATCTCACCCAGATAGCCGCCACCAACGAAATGCTCAAACGGTTGAAAGTCTGGGCGCGGATGGACAGCCAGAAGCTTCTTGTCCCACACGGTCAAAGGCAGAATGCCACTACCAAACATTGATAATTCAGTGTTTACAATGACATGTTTTGCTGATGCGTGCCATTCCAATGGACGAGTGCCGAATTTTAGAGGTTCGAAAATGTGTACAGGAAGATGAACAGCAGCATTCATGCCAGTGCCCAGAATGAGAGCAAATCGGGTGGTAGTATCCACGTAAGCATTAGAGAGAAGAGTGGCAGATCCGTCATTTACAATAGCTTCAAGCTGAACATTGAGGCCTCTTCTAGAGCAAGAATCCTGAATAAGGTCTCCGAGATCGTGATTCAGGAGGCCTTCGGCAGCAAGGAAACCTTTACCCATTTTCTGAAGGCGACCACTTCTGAGGGATGTTTGTCTACCGAGATTAGCTAGCTGTCAAAATTGGAATCGATGTATTGTACTCAATCGGAAATGACCAAGAGAGGCCCATTGAGAGCGAATCTCTGGTCATTGTAGTGCCATCAAGATTTTTTGACAAGGTCTCTTCGATTCGATCCGCCATCCAATCGAAAAAATAAACACCCTTCAAGCTTCTAACTTGGGCATTAATCTTGTAGCTTTCCAGTACCAAGATTTGGATCTCCTGTTCGCATTTTCTGTTCCCTTTTAGATCGACCAGAGCAACTCTGAAAGTTGACCCGCCCACATCGAGAGCCAAAAACTTTCCACATTCTTCTCCGGACGGTAGTTGGTGATTGTATGACGGAAGCATACACTCTGAATCTCCTAACCTACTCCAACATTGGTCTTTCAAGCCATCTGACAACGATATCAATCCTTTCTTTGCTATCGGCAACCTAAATGCTGTCTCGACTATTTCTAAGAATTTCTGGGATTCCACAGGTGTGTCATCATCCGTCGATGATTCTGTATCGAAATCTGGGGTTTTGATAACGGTCGAAGGAAACCAGATGCGGAAAATCGATCGCAGCACAGACTTTGTTCTCAACAAACTCCTTAACAGGACTTGCCACAATGCCTGCTGTACTTTGGCCATTGCAAGGAGTATATGCGGCAGCTGCATATCATGAGTGCTGATACAAATAGAAAAGATCTGGATAATCTAATGCGCTAGGAAGCGCGGCTAGAATAGTCGTTGGTAGGTGAGGGTTGTTACTACTCCGAGGCCCCATTTACGTGTCCGTCGTGACGCCGGAGTTGGCTGACGTGAAGAGCATATCTATGGGTCGAAAAGTATTGTTTGGCCGAAAAAGTAGAGCGAGAAAGACCCGAGGTCACCTCAGAATGGAAGGTTGCGGCGGAGTACGAGGTAGACAAACACAGGCCGAAATGTGCTTCGATGAGTGAGCGGCGAGAGGCCAAGTAACGATCAAAAGGTCGACACACAGACAAGCTTTGGGTTCTGGAAAGGGAAAGGGAATACTCTAAAAACAAATACGGGAACTTGATTGCGCAATTGATTGGAGAGAAGGTGAATGATAGGATGTTAGTAACCGTTCGCACGGCAATTGTCTGCTTGCCAGCACTGGGGTAACATTGCAAATGATGATTTCACGCAAAGAGATGAAAGCTTCAGCCCAGGCAGGATTTGACTTCAAAATGAGACATTATCATAAAGTAGATACAGGGAACTTGCCACTATGGTATTATGGGGTTTCGTCCTCCTTCGTTGGGTAATCAGGTCCCGTGAGAAATTGAAATAGGTCAACGACTGGTCGGCGCTTCATAATTCTTCGGCCTGATGAGATTGCCTTCTTCCCGTTCGTTTGCATTGCCGCAGATGTATGGCACTAATCACTCTGTCGTGAATAGATCGACTGTATGGGTTAGGGGTGGAATAGCAAGAGAGAATGAAGCAACGTTACAAGTCGTTGATCGGTTAGTTGCCGGGTTAGGGCTAGCCTCTCGCTTGCGGAAAAGTGGTGATGCCGCCCCAATTGTAACAACGTCTGATGATGAGGCAAACTTCTCAGCCAGGCAATGGACTAATCAGTGCCCGTACCGAAGCCACCTCCCTCTCCTCCACCATTCCGGGCGGGCCCATAACTGAGGAAAGATTCCGAGGCGGATCCGTCCATGATGGCTTTTGCGTGCCGCCACGATCGTTACTTCTAGAGCTACCAATCGCTCCCCTCTTACTAGTTGGCAAGATGAGCAAGCCTGCGACGACCACTCTGAGAAGGAGTGGCCCCTCGGTGACGGCGACGATGATGGTGACGTTCCATACCAAAAACTCCTACCATCCACCTTCAAGGAACCGATCACATGTGTCTATCAACTTTCCATACTGGTTGCTAAGGTTTGGGGCTGACGGTGGCCTGCAGTCATTTCTTTGTTCATCGCCTCTGATATATCTCTTTGCTCAATGCCTTCCATAATATTCTTTGACCATCGCCTCCCATAACTTCCCCAAAACAACTGACTTGACAACCACCTACGGTGGAATCTGGGTTCACAGCCTTCGCGATGAGACTCATCGTCAGAGATGACCCGGCGTCTGCCTCCTCCTATGTTGCCAAGTATATCATAGGTAAGTTTTGAGATCAATAAGGTCTTGCTAAACTCATTATATTTTAGATAGAATTAAAGTCTTTTCACCCACTCCGGCACATCCATTCGTCCTTGGTCTACCGACTGGAAGCAGTCCTATCGGGATATATAAGATCTTGGTTGAAAACTACAAGGCTGGTATTGTCTCATTTGAAAATGTAGTTACCTTCAATATGGTATGTAATTGCATGCGCAGGCCTGGCTATCTGAATGTGCTGATATTCTTAGGATGAGTATATTGGTATTCCGCGCGACCACCCAGAATCATATCATACTTTCATGTGGAAGCATTTCTTCTCACATGTCAATGTCCATCCGAAAAACATACATATATTGAATGGAAATGCACCAGACCTAGAGGCGGAATGTGTAGCGTACGAAGCAGCTATCAAAGCGCATGGAGGCATTGACCTCTTTCTCGGCGGTATTGGACCGGATGGACATATTGCTTTCAATGAGCCAGGTTCCTCTCTTGCATCAAGAACAAGAGTAAAGACTCTGGCTTATGACACCATTCTTGCTAACTCTCGCTTCTTCGGTAACGATCTCGAGAAGGTGCCGAAGATGGCATTGACAGTTGGTGTTCAGACAGTATTGGAAGCAAGGGAGGTTGTTGTTATCATTACTGGAGCACACAAAGCCCTTGCTTTACAGAAATGTATCGAAGGCGGTGTAAACCATATGTGGACTCTTTCTTCTCTACAACTTCACCCACATCCTATGATCGTCGTGGATGAGGATGCAACTCTCGAGTTGCAAGTCAAAACTGTCAAGGTGAATAAGAAATTTCTGAAGCATCCAACACTTAAATAACAATATACAGTACTTCAAATCAATCGAAAAAGTTGCAACTTCTCAGGGCTTTGAGCAAATCCTCCCATCAGCCATTCGTACTGGACCGCGCCTAGCAAGTCAAGCTCAGATCGAACCCGCTTCAGAGATCAAGGAGAAACCTACTATTCATGCGCCACAACCATTGACTAGCACCCTGCTTTCTGCGCCAGCAACTGAGTATCCACTTCGCAGTGTGAGCCCAGATCTTGTGCCAGATAGGATGGCTGCAAGGATCGCAGCATATTAAAATAGAGATACTTCTCACGAATTATTATTCTAGGGCGTCAATGTTAATTGCAGAGGAAAGTTTGTAAATCATCCGATTGTATTATCAGACAAATAATGAGAGATTTTCCTGGCAACTCTATACTTAATGATAGCCGCGTTACAACTACTGCAAACGTAGATTCTTGAGATAGGATGAGTATTCGTACCTGAATTAAGACTTCACTTACGCCGTTCATAGAACCAAGTGGTGATAAATTTCCAAAAACAACAATGGCTGGAAGGCGCCGAGTAAAAAAGCCCCTAAGAAGCGGCTTGAGTCAAGTTGGTAGTAGCCTGAGGTTGAATTGCATCAACCTTACATTTATTACAGTCTATTCGATTTTATATTCCAATTAATGCTCTAGCTCGCTCACAAATTCTTTCAGTATCAGCTCTAATCATCTCTATCCCAGACCTTCGTCCCAAACTTCCACACCTGGTCAATCCTTAGATTCTTCTTTCCTTCTCCATCTACCACATCCTCAATAATCACAAGATCCGCGTCTGCATCACTCTCCAAAACCCCTTTCACGCCTTCGAGCCCAAGCATAGCAGCCGGTGTTGCCGTGACCGCCTTCAAAGCCTGAGGGAGACTGGCTCCCGACCAATTAAGAAAGTTAGTCACACACTCAATGAGCGAGATGGAACTGCCAGCAATCTTTTCACTCCCCTCCAACACCAACTTGCTTCCCATCTTCACAATCCTCTCTCCATTTGTCCACTCATAGCTCCCGTCCGCTAAGCCCATCATGTGCATTGCATCTGTCACGAGGATAAATCCATCTGGGTGCGCGTTATATGCTATCTTCACCGTCGTGGGGTGGAGGTGAATCCCGTCTGCAATGACGCCGAAATAGGGTCTCGGTAGACTCTCTGCAATCCCTAAGACACCAAACACACCTGGATTTCGGTGATGAAGGGGTCGCATTGCGTTGAAGAGGTGCGTGATCATCGTCGCTCCTGCTGCAATAGCTGCTGAGGCTTCCTCATAGGTTGCCTCTGTGTGGCCGATGGAGAAAACAATGCCTCTGGATGTGATATCCGGGATGGTTTGGGTCATGGCTGCAACCTCAGGAGCGGCTGTGATCTTCTTGATGTTTCCAATGTTGGACGCGCCATAACATGTTTCGAGGTCGCTGAAGCCATTCACCGCCGGAATAATATTGCTGACCTTGTGAATGCCGTTTTTGGACGAACTCAAAAAGGGACCTTCACAATGTGCGCCGAGCGATTCAGCGCCAGAGCGAGCGTGACGAGATTTTCCTGAAGGGCCGAGATAAGGCAGCGCCTGATGGTAGACTTCGGCCTTTTCGGATGTGAGAGTAGGAAGATATGAGGTTACGCCTGTGGCTATGAGAGACCTGTTCAGATGTCCCAAGCATTTCCCGTAGGTGGATGGATCATCCGGTATCTGAGAGAAGTTGAAGCCAAATGCGCCATTCAGCTGAACGTCGATCAGACCTGGTGAGATGATTTTCCCTCCCAGGTTGAGGATGGTATCAGGCACAACGAGGTCGTCGTAAAAAGCCTCTTGACTTCTGACAATTTTGCCTGTAGCCGAGGAAACCCATAGGTCTTGCTCTATGAGTTCGTCGCCTCTCACTAATCTGCAATTCGTGAACCTGGTGATTGTTTCCTTGTGGATGGGTACAGCAGAAGGCATGATAAAGAGAAACAGAAACAGAAATGAAGACGGTAGATGAAGAATTTGAAGGTGGTTTAACAGCCAGAACGAAGTTTGAAGACCTACATCATGAATGAAATGAGTTTCTACTGCCGGCGGGATGTTAACTTGATATCTGAGTCAAGCAACGAGTTCGAGACGACTGAAATCATCTCGGCATGACATAGGTTTGCCGCGCAGCTTTGGTAGTGGAGTTTGAGGGATGTTTGGTCATTATCTTCGATGAGTGGCAACTGGCAAGATAACCGGCGGACATGTAACGTTGCGGATCCTATCGGATCAACACCGCAGACAACGTGCAAGCGTGAAGAACGTGCGAGGCCGAAGATCCCGTGGCAGAAGGAGAAGAGAGAGTCAACCGACGGGTTCTTGTGGTTGCAGGAGGGATGATTCTCAAGAAGGCAAAGATGTATGTATCCTTCAAATATTTCGAGAGAGGGGGGAGAGAGAGGAACTCGATATCGGACTTAAGCCATCTCTTCTCCGATGGGGCGACACGTGATGTTTGACATCAAGGTCAATTTGCGTTCGTCTCGTCAGGATGTAAGCGACAGGCATCAATCAGGGCGTCCAGAACCTATCGTTACACAGCCGTCGTGCTGTGGCGCTCTCACCTCCTCCATGAGAATACACGTTGCACTGTAGAGGGGCAAATGTTCCCAAGCCATCAACGCTTCAGTCGGAGGTGGCCCTTTCCCAAATCACCCTGTGCCATAGAAGAACGTGCCCACCACGGCATTCGACACGAGACGAGTGAAGGTCGAGATGGAGACCGAGGAGGAGGAACTCGACCCCATCTGGGACGATCTTGATTGGTGAGGACCGCTGCACATCCGCTCATTGACTCGGTGCTGACTTGGCAGGGCGATGGGACAGTTATTTTTCATGGGTGGGCTTCTTCTTACCGCTTTCTCTGTTGGATGGGATGGACTCGCTTCATCTTGAATTTGCTTCCTCGTGTCTCCAGACTTGTCATGAGCCTCCGTACCAACCTCAAAGAACGTATAATACTAACTCCCAAGCGGTCCAGGTTGGGAAGGAACAGAAGTAACTCCGCAAATTCGAACACTGATTGAAGATCATCATCTGGGCGCCATTTTGCTGACCACTAAAAACCTGAAGAGTATGCCACTTCTCTCTGTATAAAGCTTCATTCTGTCGCTAAATCTCACATTGATACCTACTTTTATGCTTGATTCATGCCGATTGGTGGGACGGTGAAAGCCCCGTCCTATTGGCCATTCCCCATCCTCTCTGTCTCCTGCGTCAATCCTATTCTACTTACTAACACTAATTGGTATAGCCGCCCAAGAGACTGCAAAGCTGGTGCAAGAGCTTCAATCTATCGCCCATCAAGCAGGCCACCCAGTACCATTATTGATTGCTGTTGACCAAGAAAATGGAGGCGTCAACAGTCTTTTTGACGAAGACTACATATGCCAATTCCCCAGTGCTATGGGAGTCGCTGCAACTGGATCTCTTGAACTCGCTTATGAAGTTGCCAATGCTACTGCTAAAGAGATCTCGGCGGTTGGCGTCAACATGATTATGGGTCCTGTTCTTGATGTCCTTACCAATGCTCGGTATCAGCCCCTTGGCGTCAGAGCAACTGGAGATGATCCCCAAGAAGTGTCACAATATGCAAACGCTGCCATGAATGGATATAAAGATGCTGGACTTACGACATGCGGAAAGCATTTTCCCTCTTATGGTAACCTTGATTTCCTTGGATCGTCACTTGATATGCCCATAATTACAGAAACCATTGAACAGCTAAGCTTGAGTGCTCTTGTTCCTTTCAGACATTGTATTAGAGAAGGACTAGACGCTATGATGGTTGGCGGTTGTGCGATGACAAGTGCTAGTAAGCCTCTCCACCATCTTATTACCTCTATTTTAGCTGACAGTGCTCATAGGTATGAACGTCATGCATGCTTGTCTCAGTGATCAAGTTGTCGATGATCTTCTAAGACATGACCTTGGATTCAATGGTGTCACAATCTCTGAATGTCTAGAAATGGATGCATTAAGTCATGATATCGGCGTCCGAGGTGGCACAGTAATGGCTGTCGAAGCAGGATGTGATTTAGTTCTCCTCTGCCGCTCTTTTGCCGTGCAGCAAGAGGCTATATCTGGCCTAAAACTGGGCGTCGAGAATGATATGATATCTCGAGAACGGATCATGATATCATTGAAGCGGGTACTTCATTTAAAGTCGAAGTGCACAAACTGGGACAAAGCGTTAAACCCGCCAGGCATCAATTTGCTCTCCTCTTTGCATCCAAGCCATCTCGCACTATCAACGAAGGCGTATGATAGCTCCATCACGGTCATGAGGGATAAGGGCCATTTGCTACCTTTATCGAACACACTTTATGCCGAAGATGAACTTCTTCTCCTTACACCATTGGTGAAGCCTTTACCTGCTTCAGCTGCAACAAAGACCCTAACCGAGAATCCTCCAAAGTCTGCACCAACAGAGCATGATAAGTGGCTACATAGGTCTTCGATCATGAGTGGGGAAGGAGTTTTCCGCGAACTTGGCCGGGCTCTAGCAAGACAGCGGCATGGGAAGTTACTGCACACTTCATACACAGCGAATGGAGTTCGTCCGGTGCATGAGAATCTTATAAACAGAGCAGCAGCAATTATTATTATTACGGCAGATGCTAACAGGAATTTGTATCAGAATGGATTTACAAAACACGTTGCAATGATGTGTTCAATGCTCAGTGCAGGAGGCAAAAAGAAATCTTTAATCGTGGTTTCCGTTAGCTCTCCTTATGACTTCGCTATGGACAAGGCACTTGAAACCTATGTCTGCACCTACGATTTCACTGAGACAGCTATGAGTGCTTTAGTAAGAGCACTGTTTGGGGAGTTTGTTCCGCAAGGAACTTTGCCAGGAACACTAAGGAAGAATAGGAAAGTACAAAAGTCAAGACAGCACTGGCTTGTAGAGAGCTGGAACAGAGACCGTGACTACAGAGGGTTGAGAGAGCTTATTACAACTGTTGAAAAGACTGCTCCGCTAAACACAGAATCAGGACTGTCGGGAGCAACTGCTGAATCATTTGAACTAGTAAGTTTTGCTCCACATACACTGTGCTACGAGACAGCGCTCATATGCCATATCTAGTCTGCATCCACAGAATGTTTAGAGTCAATCGAAGAATGTCACTATGTCGTTCGTAACTCTAGCACACAAGCCTTGTTTGGCTTCTGCTCCACTTATTTCTATCCGAATTCTGGTCTTGGCATCATAGCGGCTCTTTTTGTGGATCCTTCAAAACGCAACCTCTCCATTGGGCACTCATTACACCAACGAGCTGTTCGAAGTCTACTTTCCCGACCGGGAATCAATACCTTACAACTTGGCACGTCTCTGCCAACGATTTTTCCTGGTATACCTATGTCTGATTTAACAGAAGGAGCGAGACTCAAGCGTTGGTTTGCGGCCAATGGTTGGGATATCTCCAGCCCCAGACTTCTATACACACTTACTGTCCGGAACTTAAGTCACTGGTCACCACCGCCAGATATACTCCAAAATGTCCAGCGAATCAGCTTCGGATTTGACTTGATACACGGCCATGATAACGCTGCAACGGTCCTAGAACATGTCAGTAACAATTCTGGGCCCGAAATCTTGGCTTTATATCAACTTGCGTTGTCAGATGACAAAAATTGTGGCGTAGTGAGAGCGAAGAGTCCTGTCGATGGCAGCTTGGTTGGAACAATTATTATCACACGACCAGAATCACAACTATCTACCTATATCCCGGCGTTAAAGTCGTCCAGCTCTACAGCAAACGGACATGATGGAAGCATCGGAGGTATCTTAGCACCGGTAGTTCCAACCACCCCGCAAGCTGCGATGGTGCTTCAAGGTCTGACAATGTTGGGAATTAAACAAAACAAGGCGCATAAAAGCAACATTTGCGTATTGAACTGGGTACAGGGCGAAGAACGAGATATTTTGCTTGCTATGGGATTTGATGTTCTGGATGCGTTTGAGGAATTGAGCTGCAAAGCCGAGCGAGTAAGTATACTTTAATCTCCTACCTTCTATTTATACTAATCAGCCTTTGCTAGTTCACTGAAATGAATTTGGGATAAGTGGACTGTTTTATCATGTAACCTGTAGGAACCTTGGCGAATTCGTTGGGCGCGGCAGTTTCTCAATATTGTAAATACCATACCATTCCATCAACAATTCTAAACCAAACTAAACCCCAATTTTTTTTCTCGGCTAAAAAGCCTCCAACTACCTATTTCCAAGGGCATTCCTCATTCATCGTTAATTATCCTAGTGTCTCTGCTCTCAACTACTCTACAATAGAATGGCTCGAGGGGCCTGGTGATGTTGAGCTAGCCTATTATATATATACTGTTTCAAGTTCTTGGTCAAAGCTTCAAGTGGTGTAAGCAAATGCGTGGGGGAAATAGATGAATTGATTTTGAGACTGTCGTGAACGAGGTGTTGAGTATGGGGACTGGTTGGCCGGAGTATGTCGCTACAAAACTAAATAGACCAGCTTGAAACAAAAGCGGCAGTTGCCAGTGAAAAACTAGTCTCCAAGAAGCCATGTATTATACCCCAATCTATCGTACAGTTCAACGTCATGTATCCAATCATTCCTCTCTCTATTATGCACCTATAACCTTTTTATGTCTCTTCAATGTCATAATGCTAGTAGTCAACTTTACACTCATCCTCGTATCCAGGACGTACTGTTCTGGCCACTTCTGTGTCTTTTCCAACCACTGCTCGCAATCTAGCAATTTGGCATGCTCATCCACTCCCTCGAGGTTTTTCTCGTGCCAAGCGAGACAGGCCATCTCGTAATGAGCGCTCGGAAGCATCCAATCGTCTTTTTGTGGGCCTTTGAATTGGTGTCTGGCGGGTATTAGTACTTAGATTTCAAAACTCGGCGGAGAAATACCTCTCATGACATAAGACCTCCTTAGCGAGAAGTTCACGAGCTTCCTCATATTTGCCTTGATTTCTCAAGGTACCTGCTCGTAGCAAAGCGTGAATCGTCATCTCCTCCAAGTCTTCCATGTGCTTCGTGGGTTGTCCAGACCTCTCCCAGTCTAAAACATTCTCATTTTGCTGCAATTGCTCTAGGCCTTGCTTTTTCAGACCGCCCCAGAAATAAATCATCTCCATCAAAGGAGAGACGCCTACAGCATGGATGAGGTCCACTTTCCATTCCTTAGCTCTCTCTTCCCATTTATGTACCTTCCTAGTAATATAAATGTCAAATGGAAGCTGCTTAGCCATGACCTTCTGGCGGCCTGCGAGTGGTGGCCCTTTGCGGAAATATTCGGTAGCTTTAATCTTGAATGACTCCGCTGCTGTGGGGTCGCTATTGACGGTATTACGGTATTGTTCAAGATAGGATGCTCCCGTCAAGTAGGCATACAAAGTTGGTGACCAGTCGCTCAACTCAGCGCATTGAATCCAAGACTTAGCACAAATTTCGTAATTGTGGATGAACATTGAAGTAAGGGATGTCTCGAACATGTTGATAGTAGCTATCTGTTTCATGTTACTGTTTGCGTTGTCACATAGTATCTTGAGGGCAGCGCCTAAATTCCTGCTATATGCATTCATGCGAGCTTCCTCCATCCTCCAGAGCTTGGATTCTGGATATCTCTTTCTCATGTCCGCAAGGAGAGCTTTGCATCTCGCTCGAGGATAGCCGGATAGATCATCATCTGCTCCAGGATCGGTGGGGAGGATATCACAATAGCCGACAAGGCCGTTGTAGTAGCCCAGAAGAGCGATACCAGCTATGGCGCTGTTAAAGTTGTCGAATCGAGCTGCTTGCCAGAGGTAGCGAGTACCACGTTCTCGATCACCTTTGAAGCCTACAATGTACAGAATCTTGTTGAAGATTGGATTTTCAATCATCGAGAAAACAACGAGCAAGATGCCGTAACACAGCCTTGTCCCAGAGTGGATGAAGATATCGGTGTGTGATGTAATTCCAACATCTGCTGGGTCGATATCCAATAATTTCGATTCCACTCGAGTGGGAATTGGTAAGGGTTCAAGGTCCGGAAGTTCGCCATCCTTATGAGCTGTAGGAGAAGCTTGAGCGCTTCCGTTAGGTTCGGTCACCGAGTGAAGACCTATCTTCTCATTATCAACTGCGGCGGGCTGGGCAGATGTAGAAGTTGAGGGGTTAGAGTGACTTGAGTGTGCTAATCTTGAAGCTAGAGAACCTCTCCTTGAGGCTGCTCTCTTCTTCAAGTACTCGGACTCAATGTCCATGATTCCATCGAGAGTGAGATAAGCTTTTCTCAATTTATAAAATCCGCTTATGGCCTGAGTTACAGAGCCACTAAGAACGGAACAGATAGCGCTTGTGAGTTGAGCAACTGAAATTATTATCAGCGGCGATACAAAATTGAGGGTTTATGAGTCGGACCTGAATAGCAAAGTAGATACTCTGTCCCTGGTGGATAGATGTTAGAGTGAAAAGCCGCGGTATCCTTCTGGGCTCTTTTCATATCTTCCCAGGTTTTTTCCTCGGCCAATTGAAGAGTGGCTGCTGCATCTCTCAGCAACTCTTTCTCTACGCCTAGCATAGAAGCAATAAAACTTGAGATCCCACGTCCCAGGTGGTGATAAGATGAGTTACCATTCATCAAGATCCGGTCTGCTTCTGCAATATCGTCGTTAAGAAGATTTAAGAGGGCATTCTCCACTTCACGTAAATGAGCATCTTCCTCCTCAGCCACCATAGGAGCTTGCGCTTTCGCTGTTGTTTTAAACCACCGACTCATGTTGAAATAGCTGTCAACTGATCGACAACTAGGCTCTGTGTCCCTTCTTCAGCTAGATATCATGGATGAATCATCGAAGAGAGTAAAACGGAACAGGTGATCCTATATGACGGGTGATTGTCAGGCACCTCGTCGGACTCTCCGAATCCAAGGAGTTCAGCTAGGATTGAGTGATAAGAAGAATGACGCGGTCCGTGTTCACAGCGGCTCACGCTGACAGAGCGAATCGAGGCTGATGTGGTAGTGGCGCCTCAACACCAAAAAAATTCTTCAAATAGCTATTGTAAATATCGAATAGAAGAAAATAAGGAACAGAAGGTAAATCAACACGGGCGAGATTAAGTAGTTGTTTCTTATTTTCAGCCTCGCTCGGCGTTCGGATTAGGGAGGTCCAAACTTGGTGGCTTTAATTTCATGACGTTCGGACAGCTCGCATTCGCAGTGTGATTCGCTTTGCCATCGAAACCACCAATAAATCTCAACATCGAAACTCCACGAACCCTAGAGCCGACCCAGTCCGCCTTCCTGAAGCCGCGAATCTCTTGTCTCTCTTCCCTGCTTCTTCTATCCACATACGATCCACAAGATGTCTGCGGCACCTGCATCCGGCGGCGCGGCTACTGCAAAAACCACAGCTGTAGACAAGACAGAAGCTGTCAAGGAGGTTAAGCCGGCCGCTGCTCTGGAAGAAGATGATGAGTTTGAGGATTTCCCTGTAGAGAGTGCGTAATCTGTCTCAAGATATATGCCCGCGTGTCAGAGTAGAAGGCTAATCCGTTTTCCTCTAGATTGGACACAAGAGGAAGCTGAGGTTCCGGGAGACAATACCCATCTATGGGAGGAGAGCTGGGATGACGATGATACCAGCGAGGACTTCTCGGCACAGTTGAAGTGAGTTTTTCCTACGTAATTGCACGTTGTTGAGGCTGACCTCTCTTTCAGGGAAGAGCTTAAGAAAGTTGAGGCAAGCAAGAAACGGTGACGAATAAATCAAACTTGGTAGATGGGTTTGGAGTTCACGGGGACACATGAATCTATTATAAAAGGGTAGCCAGCATAAATGGACGTCATTCACATGCCATGAGCAGAAGACAGAAGGGTTTCATTCGGTGTGATAATGTTCGACGTGCATCATTAACTTCATTACTCAGAGGCTGGACTTGCGTTGGCGGCCTTGACATATCAGAGTCTGAAGCCGATGCTCTCTAAATCCCAACGTTTACTTACTCGACAGAGCAGTAACACCTGGGAGCTCTTTTCCTTCAAGCAGCTCGAGAGACGCTCCACCACCGGTTGAAACATGGCTAAGCTTGTCCTCAACTTTATATTTGGCAGCGACTGTTGCAGTGTCACCGCCACCGATGATGACAATCTTTCCATTTTGTGCTGCGTCGACAGCTGCATCAAGGGTTTGCTTAGTTCCGTTTGCAAAAGCATCGAACTCGAACACTCCTGGAGGGCCATTCCAAAGGATAGTCTTGGCCTTGCTAATAGCAGTCTTGTAGAGTTCAATACTCTTTGGTCCGCAGTCCAGTCCCATCCATCCATCTGGGATACCTTCCTCATCAGTAGCAGTTCCAGTCGTGGCGTCCTTTGCAAACTTGTCCGCAGTGATGTAGTCGACGGGAAGAACAATCTCAACATTGTTCTTCTTGGCCTTCTCTACAAGATCTCCAACAGTCTTGCTACCAGCCTCGTCAAACAAGCTGTTACCAATCTTGACATTTTCTAATGTCTTCTTAAATGTGAAGGCCATGCCACCGCAGATAATCAAGCTATTAACCTTACCGAGAAGGTTATCGATAAGCTGAATCTTGTCGGATATCTTAGCTCCTCCCAGAATGGCCAAGAAAGGACGTTGAGGGTCCTCGAGAGCCTTCGCAAAATATTCAAGTTCCTTCTTCATAAGGAAACCTGAGGCTTTTTGTGGTAGATCAACACCGACCATCGAGCTGTGAGCACGATGTGCAGTTCCAAAAGCATCGTCTTGACTGATTAGCATGTGATTTTGAACCACCATTTCAACACTCACTAATATAGATATCTCCCAAGGCAGTCAATCCCTTTCTGAATTCTGCAACTTTTCCCTTGTCTGCCTTTACCTTCTTTCCATCCGCATCCTTTGAGCTTCCCTCTTCTTCAGCATGGAAACGCAAGTTCTCTAACAGCACGACTTGCCCGCCACTAGCCTTATTGACGATTTCCTCGACCTCTGGGCCTACACAGTCCGGGGCGAATTCAACCTTCTTTCCACCAAGAAGATGCTCGAGTTCTGGGATGACAGGCTTGAGAGAATATTTGGCTTGGACTTTGCCATCTGGACGACCAAGATGTGACATGAGGATTACGGCCTTGGCTCCATGATCAACCGCATACTTAATTGTTGGGACGGCACCAGCGATACGTTGTGTGTTTGTGACTTTTTTGTCGGCATCAAGAGGGACGTTGAAGTCGACCTAGAATTGGAGAAGGGAGAGATTAAAAAAGCACCTTCTATTATGATATTCAAGAGACTCACTCTAATCAAGACCCTCTTGTCCTTGAGGTCAACATCGGTGATTGAGAGCTTGTTGGAAAGAGACATTCTGTCAATTGATGAGTTTTGGATTCTTTGCAAAGTTTTTCAGGAATATGAGGGATTTCGGATGGGAGTAGTTGATGTAGGTGAGGTAGCTCCAGCAAAAGAAAGGTCGAACGTGGGCTGCAGATGCCCCTCCAAGCCTTGGTGGGGTGACGAAATTGGTCGGTTGAATCGGCCGATCCCGCTTGAATGTTTTTCAGACGTTGCAATTAAGAATTCAGTACCATACTAACTTCGAGACCACTTGATACAGTTAGATAGATAAGACTTATGTTGAAGAGCACACGTCTGGAGATCCCATTTCCTTTTCTATAAGTTACATACACAGCACCAGACGCCTCGATACCCCATCCCGTCCCAATTCAGCAAAGAAACTCCGGTCATTAATTACAATGCATGCTGACTCTGCCAGAGCCTGTGTACGGAACGCCAATCATTATGCCGTGGTATCATCCATTATCTTCCTAACCTGAACCGGTATCAATCACAGTAAACGAATATTGGGCGACTGAGGGACCGACTTTGCTTCTACATCTTCAGCAGCGTTTGAGAGGGAGAGATACGCTGTCCATGCAATACCAACAGACGAGACAAATGGCTTGTGTAGAAATCAGTATCACGAAACACACAGAGAGCTGTGGGCAGAAGCAGACTTACTAGTTGAAATTGGATAGGCATCAATCTAAAATTGATCATCTGAACCAAGGGCCAGACCATAAAGTTGGCCTTTAGTGTTGGAACATACATATCTCGCAGCTTATGGGTAACAGCTCGTCGTCCACCTCCTTCTGCAACTGTCATGACAGTAAAGAATGTTGCAATACCTAGGTTCCAGTTAGCTTTCCTCGCCTCGATATCCATCACAGATCATCATACCGAAAGGTGCAAATACAAGTTGATCAAATGCTACTTGTTTCAAGGCAGCGCCTATTCCACTATCTTTCGAAACCGGGAAGGTCTTTGACAACAATTGGAACCATTTAAACTGCAACGGGGCCATCATAAAACCATATGCCATGAACCTTGTCAATCGCTCGAAGTCGAACGGCGGAGGAAGGAACTTCGAGTCTGGAATCAGAGGGCGGTCTGATAATGGGTTCTTGTTATCCAACTCGTGAATTTCAATAGCCAGCGGATCATCCTTTGTAACGCCTCCTGGTTTTCGCAAAGCTGATTGTCTAATCGAAGTAATGGACTGAGCTACCGTGTCTGCTATGCCACCAAGTACTGCGTTCGTGATCATCATTGTGAGGACTGCGACCGGGTCAATGTCAGCACAGTCGATGAAGAATCTATAAGGCAAATGGTTTTACCTGGACGGTCGGCATAGTAGCCATTGAATTTGGCTACAAGCCTAGAAACTATTGCCATCTCGATCAAGATAACGATTGTATGTACGAGAGGCTGTTGAAATGGTATCAGCATATCTGTTCTCGAAAGGGACACAAAGCGCCGCAACGACGTCACTACGGAACTGAACATACCACTCTCCCAAATATAAACTTGCTGTTGATGGACCTTGCGAAGTTCCGTGCTGTGATTTCTAGGCCCATGGTCGCGAATCGTAAATGATGCCCTTTATATGAATGCGATAGGAGAAGGTAGAAGATGATATCTCATATGACGACAGTGGTCCTCCGTGCTCTTATCCGTCCAGGGTCTTGACTCTTGTCTGACGCTAAAAGCCTGCCTGGGAATGACTAGTATACAGTGTTACAGAAAGCCTTGGAAATCGGTCGAAAAGATAGCTGATAAAAGGTACGGCGAGAACTGCGTCTTTTAAGTAGAAACGTTGGAATTCGTAGAATTATTCCTAGCGGTGTCAGACCTCTCTCGAGCCCGTTTGAGATCCTTCTGCATCTACCAATGAGATTCCCTAAAATTTCGTATGTTAACAACCTCCTTCGCGGCAAAATTATTTACTTGAATTTGAAACTTTCTTCTGCTCTTTATTTGTTGCTTTCGTCTTTTCGTCTTGTTCGCGTCATACTAAGCTCGTCTGCATGATTGCGCCTAGGAGCTCCAAAGCAATGACTGCTTGAGAGGCATGAAAAGACTATGGGAGTTCCATAACCACCTGGAAATTTCAAAATTTATTCAAATTTAATCAACAGTTTCTAAAGCCAGCAGCGGCACGTTTTGACGTTGCATCAAGCTGAATAATACCCGATTCTCTGTGCTGCAACCTGCATCGTGTATTACCCTCTGAAGAAGTCCACCGAAGACCTCGAGTATCCCACAGTTTGGGATTCGTTACTATAGTTAGCATCAAACAGAATAGCATCAGAACAATTACTTCCTAATGATGTACTACACTTCGTTAGTTTGCTGTCTTTACTCTTCTTGCAGAAGACCTACTTGTTAAGCCACTAAAACCTCGGAAGTCAGCAAGTCGCTTTCATAGTATGTTTTGGGAGTTTATAGAAATGGATCCCGCGAGATGTAGTTGAGTTTAGAGTGTATCACTTGAAGCACTCTGTCTCAAATCAAAATGAAGAAAGTAATGACAGGGCCCGGGGGACTCTCACTGCTGGTTCCCAATAGAACACGCCTCTTCCCAATCCACGAGGCACCTCTTTCACAATTTTAACAATATTTTCCACCCAAACCACCTGCCCTTCAATATCATACGGGATCTCTGGCTCCGAACTCTCTGGAATTGGGTTATATTCTCCATTACAAATAGCAGGGTAATCTGTCTCAACGACCTGTATCGGCTTTTCATACTCCTGTGCAATCCAACCTAACGTCGTTCTCAAATTCGCAAATGTTGCTGCAGTACCATAGAACGGGTAGAAACTGAAGCCAAAGACATCCCAGTCCTCAACACCTACCCCGTTAGCAATAAGAGCCCCAAACCACCGTTGTTGCAAGGTCATGTTCCACCCATCATCAATATGGATCATGACTTGTGGTTTTGAGGCGCCTGCGAAAACAGCATCATCCACCCCCGCTCGAGCTGCTTGCCAGAGAGTAGCTAAGTCGGAGAAATTGGATACCAGTGCGGGCCAAGGCTGGACATCAACATCAACATATCCCACAGGCCACAGAATGCCATGACGGATCTCATTCCCTAAAGCCACAATTTCGAGATCGATGCCTGCTTTGTCAAAAGCTCCGAGGGTAGCACTAACATAGCTCCTCAGCGTTTCCGCCAGTGGGTGGAGAGTAGCTGGCCACCCACCTGGAGGCGGCTGTTTATTTGGATCTGCCCAAGAGTCACTATTCTTCATCAATACCATTTTCTTCATTTGCCAGAAAATCAACTCACGAGAAGTGAAAATCAAGGTAGATCTTAAAGCCTTTAGCTTGAAACCTCTTCGCCAGCTCAAGAGTATATTCCAATCCATTCGTCCCACCAACCGGATTGACCCATATACGAAGCCGAACGGTGTTCATTCCGCCATCAGCTAAGATATCATCTGCTAGCCTGGTCGCGTTGTTGCGCGTGGTATCTTTATAGATTGAACCAGTATCTTCTAGCATCTTCAAAGAACTGAGGTCATGCCCTTTATAGAAGAAATTTGGTTGTTCGTTCTGACTCGTTGGGATTGCTGTTACTAAAGTTACCAAGAGGTAACCCAACATATGGAATATCATGGCTGCGGTATATTATCGAAATGTCTCTATAGACTAGAACCTTTGGAATTCTCGTTTTCTATGTAAAAATTGTTTGAGCATATATATCTACATCTACAAGCTGTTTTTTTAGACCCATTTTCTCCAGTTCTGCCACCCCTCTACTGACCCTCGACGGGCATCGTACCCTGGAATACTTCCACCACACGGATGTCCTTATTCTGATTATTACTCTGACGACCCCGCAAAACTCTTTTTTGAGCCGAAACTTTCTCCATGTTCACCCTTTACGAATCCTTTTATCGGAGCGGTTATCGCTTGTCGTCCCCATCAAACCACACGCGCTCAAATTACATTTAGAAGTCACTGTCATTTATAGTGTGTTGGGAGAGGTGCTGGAGCAGATGCAGCGCAGTTTCTATAGGAATCTAATTCTGTGCCCACTGTATATCATCCAGCGCTATGTCGTCCACCTATCGCTCTATCTTTGTTAAAAAGTAAGGCAGAAAACGCCAATAAACCTCCCTCGCTACGCAATCAACCAATCAGCCGCATTAAATAAAAGAGTGTAAGTTCTTAAATAAGAAAGACCTGATGTCTTTAAAGGAGTGTGTAGATTTTTTTTCGAGAAAGGATTTGAGTGCCTACCCTCGAAGAAAAAATGGAATAACCGAATTGGATAAGCAGTCTTGAAAGGTGAAATCTGTTGTAGTGTAGGAATTCATAGTGCGAGCCTCAGATATGGCATTCACCTTTCTATAGATTGAAGTGATACTTCCAATCAGCAAGTATTTGTCCAAATTGCTTCAAATGTAGAGGCAATTAGTAACCTGCATAAATGCTTTCAACTTGAACCGTATCCAGGAAGTTGAATGCATCTTCTCTCTTGATAGGACTCTCTGCGTCACTTCTCTCAACATTCCACCAGATGAACGGTCCTCCCTGTCTATACTCATGGAGTGTAGCTCTGGCTGCCCACCATTGACCAATGATGATCTTGCCACCTGGTAGGACAGCTCCCTCGTAAGCCCAAACTTGTTCCGGATCATAGACTTCTTCATTATTTTCATCGAGCCTGGAATAGAATTTCATCAAGACAATGCGTTGAAAGCCAGGAATGCCTTGCTGTTCATCTACGCAATGAATGGCACCAAAGAAGTGTCCATTTCTGGAACCTCGGCTAGTGCCCCAGAAATACTTGATTTCAGGACGGCAGCTTGAACTGGTGGACCCCTCGCGGCTGCGAGGTTTCTTTGGGGTGTCAAACTTCTTGAATGTATCACTCTTGAGGATCTCCTCCCAATTCTTAGGCCACATAGATGCAGAATACCGAGTTTCGTCGAAGAAGACACAAATATCCTATATTGGTCTTAGCAAATACCATGATATTATGGAGTTAGGTACTAACGGAGAAAGTTTCACCACCATCAAGAGCGTCTGGGTATATGCTATATTCTGAGTGGTGAGATTTGTAGCTATGAGCCAACCTCAAATTTCTAAGATCGGCAGCGTCCATGTATGCTTATTTGTGTTAGTTGATTCTATAAATCTATGTGCAACTTACTGTGAGCTCCTTTCCAATTCTTTCCAAGAGGTAAAGTACCACTCCGAATATTGCCAGTCCACATTTCAGGATATTGATCGTTTGGTAGGTCCATATAAGCGTGAGCAAGAAGACCTTCGCCGTCCGTTTTCAAATGATATTTGAAGAAATTGAGAGCTTGTAACACCCAGCGGACATTGACATTTTCCTTTCGATCCCCTAAAAAGATTGGACACGAATGCTCCAAAGCGTAGACGCTGTATTGCGAAAGGTCGAAGTGAGCAACCCTGCCAACACAGTACTTTGGATGCAAAAATAGTGATGCAAGGCAAATTTGTACCGTGTATTGAAGCAAGGTTTCTTGATCGGCGATGGTTGTCTTATGGGCAAACAAGAGGGACTCGTAGCCACACTGACTCATGTATTTCTCATCAAGACCAGTCATGAGGACGGCGTCCAGGATATCCAGATATGATTTGCCGTTGCTCCCCGAAATCATATCGCAGATGAATTCTTGATTCTTTCCTTGGACAATCAGATTGCCTTCCTCGTCACGGACCCTCTTTGCGTTAGATTCTATTATCGCATATTAGTTTAGCTCTTCCAAAATCGCGCCCTCTTACCAAGAATCAAACCCCTTATCATCAGGACGCAATGTCGGGCTGTAGCTATTTGAGCTTCTCGAGTATTTCGATCGATTACGCCAGCAAATTTGCGCAAATCAAAACATATCCACTGGCGGGAGATGTCTTGACGGAATGCATACTTCAGGACAATGTCATCGATTCCCCGACCTTGGACAATATCGAAAGTACGTTCTGAACGCTGTCGCCAGACACTATCAGTGATGTAGCCTGCAGTAGTCTTACAGATCAGGATGTAGTTGAAGACATCTTGGTCGGTGGGGAGGAAGGTGGTGATGTGTTGATGTACCTATGTCGAAGGTCAATTAAATTGACAAACAATCAGAAGGTACATGCCTCAATAGGAAGATTCTTCTTGAAAAGTGATGCGGCCTTACTATCGACTAGGACAACATCATCTTCACAGCTTCGACCTTCAGAATGATCTCTCTTCTTTCCTACTTGAGACTTGACGATAGCATCATCGGAGGATTCGGGTTCATACTCGGATTCAGAGTCGGAGTCAACATATTTGCTGCGGACCTTAGGACTAGCAAACTTGGTCGCATTAGCTGCCTTTGTTCTTGGCCAAGAAGCGAAGCCCTGGATCGCAGCCGTCCTTGACCTGGTGTTCCGCATCTTGGGGAAGCTAGGTAGTCCCTAGTCAGCAACTGATTGTTCTGGGTTGTGCTGGACAGCCATAACGGAGCTTGCGTTGAAATAGCAATGGAGGTATGATGTGGTGGAGGATCAACTGCATAAGGAAGAATGTAGAGATAGAGTTGTGATAGGAAGGGGTAGTTACTGTTCTAAAGCTACAAGATAGCTGCCAACTTTACGAGATAGTCGCGAGTTGATCTAGATACGACTCTAGTTAGCAGAGCAGAGCACGGAAAATGAATGAGATAGGAAGAGGAGAGCGAGGAGAGAACAAGGGAGGTTGTATACCAAAGAACAATTGCTGCAAGGTGTGGTTAGGTTAGGAGAAATAGTGACTTGTCGTCGCTAAGATGCGATGCAGGAAGCTTGCTTGGGAAAGTTGTGATGGGATGCTTGGTGCACCAATGTTGATGTTGCTTCATGCGAAAAGTTTTCAATAGGAAGAAACAGAACTTGAGGCTGCAAGTGTGGGGGATAATGTTAAATGGGTGGAGTGAATGTCATTTGAAACTGAAGGAGTCGATAGTTTGACTTGGGAAGCTGCGGTGACTAGTTAGCGATTCCAACGGGAACCTTATGGCGCCGCCGAATTTTACTTAGCAGACCACACCTTCTGGTCTAATCAGAATAAACGAGTCTGCATCTGAATAGCACAGAATCCTCATGACACCTTTTGAGTGCAGAGTCATCTTTCTGGTTGGGAGCTAGAATAGACAATATCCTTTAGCGTATCCGAAAGCTGGATTCAACCTTCTTTAAGATTCTCCCCAAAAAAACCTAGCTAACACACTTCATGACTTAGTTACTAAGGGAGAGGTGCAGTTTCCGCGGTAACTATCATTGTTCATATAGGTTTCAAAAAACGACAACACGCCTGAGAAATGACATGGACCGTTGTCCCAAGATCCAGAGTAAAACACAACAAGATACAAAAGAATGTAGAGGACCATAGAATTTTAGCCAGATGCAGAATGAACAAGAGTCATGCGTCAAAGAACCGCTTCCTTTGTTGTGGCAACAATGTTTGAGATTTGCCAGAAGATACCTACCGGAGAACCTATTCCTTTGTCTTCGAGACGAAAGTTGAGCTTGACGACGTGTTCCCGCCGCTTATTGAGCCAAAACCTCAACTCTACGAGTAGAGTGTTTCACTCCTCAAAAGAGTCGATAAGTGTTCGAGCCCTAAAGGCCTAACCTCCTAGTCTCTAGCAAAAGCGGCCTGAATCTTTCCATTTTATACTATCCTTGTATATTGGTCTTTCTATCCCTCAAGATAGGTGGACGGTCCTGCCAGGAATGCGACAAAAATTGAGCCTGTAATTGATATTTCCTTACAGAAATGTTGCCTGTCTGGGCAGTCATTGCAATATAATCTGCGTTAGGAGAGACAGTTCGGCTTCGCGATTTCTGGTTCTCTTTCTAACCCAGTTCAACGACGTGAAACAGCTCCAATGGGGGATACAAGCTGGACTGACGTCGAGGAAATAGTATGCACCATCATGTGATCTAATCGTGGTTAGTGGTTGCCAACGCCACATGCATACGTGATTGGTTGCTTCGGTTTGGAGCTATCTCGCTTTGGTCGACTTCGCTGATAAGAAGACATCAAAGAATTGGCCAGCGGACACTTTGCGAAGCAGACTTGGTCTCGGAGCAGCAGGAAGAGGTTATTCATCATGGCTATCAGTGCTCGTCCGGCCTATCCGGGGAGAACAGGCCAACACCTGACAGTCCTTGTCAAATTTCCAAGCGGAACCGCTAAGCAGCAGTGAATCCTTAAAGAGGCATTTTCTCTTGACTTTGTCATTAACATACAACCTAGTACATTAAAAGGTGATTACTTGTTCCTGCTTCAACCTAAGGAGCATATCCTTTGAACTACTCGCTGGGATCTCGGTTCACATCTCGCAGCTCATCTCGTCCCCACAAGTCGGTTGATTAACAGGAATACGCCATGGCAACCGCGAATGGCCCGCAAACCCTGGAAAAGAAGGAGGAGGAATCAGCAAGCAGATCTCCAGACGTGGGTAGAGGTCATATTTTGGGAGACGATCTCGCCCTCTCAAGCAGCAATGAGGATGATGCTCTAGCCGTTCTCCAGCTAGTCAAGACCCAGGATGCCCACCATCCTATGCACTGGCCTGCATGGAAGAGATGGAGTATCTGCTTCCTCTATTGCTCTCTGCAAACCTTCGTGACCATCACCTCTACATCTTATATAGGTGTAGAGTTCTTGATTCAAGAGAAATGGGGCGGCAGCACTCAAGTCGTGACTCTTGGACAGAGTTTATTCATTCTTGGCAACGCGGTTGGCCCCGCCTTTATGGGACCTCTCTCGTGAGTTATCTTCAAGATTTCCAACTCACCTACTAATATTTGTAAGTGATATCGGTGGCCGTAAATGGGTCTACGTTGCTAGTATCACTGCCTATGCTATTTTGAACTTTGTAAGTTCCATGAAAAGGCTTTCCCTCACCTGCTAATAGCCACCAGGGTACTGCTTATGCACGGAATTTACCAATGCTCATCATTTTCCAATTTCTATGCGGCACTGCTGGATCTACTGCTCTCTCTAATGTTGCTGGCACCATTGCTGATTGCTTTGGAGATGTCGATGGCGCCGGGCAAGCAATGGCTCTCTTTGTGGTGGCAGCAAATGTTGGACCTTCGGTGGGTTCACCTATTGGCGGCTGGATCTCAGACAATCCGTCTCTTGGTCTCAAATGGATCTTTCTGATAAACGTAATTATTGGTTTTGGCTATGCTGTCATCATGTGCTTCATTCCAGAAACACTCCCACGCCTGGTTATTGCCAAGGCAGCCGCAAAGGCTCAAGAAGTGAATCCTGATGAAGCAGCGGTCTTAAAGAGCAAGGTCAACATCATGAAGGTATGTCATCCTTTTAAAGTCATTGTTGATGCCATTGCTGTATATTTTAAAATTATAGGCTAACGGAGCTGAGTAGGAGCTGAGCTTTGTACTTACCATGACTTTCAAAATCATGTTTACAGAATACATTGTCCTTCTCCTAGGCATTTACAATGGCTTTGCATATGGAATTCTCTTCCTCTAGTAAGCAAACCCACCATTACAATCACTTGCATAGCTAACACTATTAGCCTCGATGGTGTCTTTGACGTCTTCGTCCTCAATAATGGTCTCTCGTATGAGCCACCTTTCCGCTCCTCGTCAACTCGCTAATATAACCCGCTCAGTATCATCTCAGCAGACCTTACTTACCTAAATTTCGTCGTCGGGGTCCTTGTCATGTTCTGCTTCGTCCCCGTACAGACCGTAAGGATGCTCTAGGTTCCATCAATCCTTTATTGTCTTTGCTCCTGAGACAGAGTATTTCAAATGATGCACTCTTAGGACGACCGCACCTGGCGGTATTCAATCTTCTTCACTCCTGATACACGCTTTAGAAGGAAATTACTGACTCCATGGGGTTTCAGTGGTTCTATGCGCGGGACCGCAGAATCCACGGCCGCAATCGTCCTGAAGCACGATTCATTACGTCACTAGTCTGCGTGTGGTTGTTTCCTATTACGCTACTCTGGTTTGCGTTCACAAGTAATGGGAAGACATCGTATTGGTGAGTTTATTCCTTTACTAAATCGCCATTGTGTTCCACGAGAGCTATCTCAGGAACAATACTGCCTGTTCTTACTTTCTTGGGTTTCAGGAGCCTAGCTCTTCAACCCCTTGACTCCCTCTGAAAAGTAGCAAATCACGTATTAATTCATTTGACAGGTCTCCAATTGTTGCGGGTGGAGTCCTTGGCTTCGCAGACCCTCTTCTATGGTTATCTATGCTAAACTATGTCACTGGTACTTCGAGATTCTGACCTCCCAACTCTTTTACACCCAACTAATGCTTTCAGATTCTTATCCCAACGTTGCCGCCTCTGCTATCGCTGCCTTGTGAGCACCACTTTTCCTGCTGCTCTTCGTTTCTCCTTCAAATAGTATAACCACTAATTCTCGACAGCCTCATCCCCTCATTCGTCATGGCGGCTGCATTGGCTCATCTTGGCGTCTTGATGTTCGACAATATGTCGACCACATGGGCCGTAGCAACCGTGGGATTCATCTCCATCTCCCTCTGCGTACTCATCTACATCGTCTTCTTCTTTGGGGCAAAGATCAGATCTAAGAGCAAAATTGCTCGGACATTTTAACCTTACTCCAGATTCTCTAATATATCGAATATACTGCTGGCAGCTATAGTGGTTCTCTTTAATTGTCGGGTTTCCTCAATTCTCGATTGTGGCGAGGGATCTTCAAATCATGTAGTAGTTGTAGATTGCGTTGCTTTACCAGATGGTTTGGTGGATGATACCTTTTCTTTCTCTCTTTCATTCCTTCAGTCTTCAACACCAAGAAGACATGGCGGCAGAAGATGTGCAGTACACAGAACAGATTCACAAGAATAGATCCACCCTACTCTCTCAATCTTCAAATTTGTTTATGTCAAGAAACCTTTTATACTGAGGCAAACGAGGCGATATAGATATTATCTCCAGCCTATGAATGGTCTTCTGCTCAAAGGTAGGTCAAGAGTCTTGATACTAGCGGCTCTCCTAGCGGCGGAGTGAGGAAATGCAGAATGGGCAGAGAGTATGAACATGTCCATGTTGAAAACACTGACACTAAATGAAGTTTCCGAAAGTTCTATTGGTATGCACGCTTCTAAAGAACCTTTCCTCACTGGTGTTACGGCCCATCTGTTCTCAGGATTTAGAGAAGTTGAAAAGATTTTTACAGAATAAGAGTCGCATCGATCTTGATTGGTTGTTGTGTTTCGAGATGCTCGATGAACATACCACTCTCTGATTTGACAACGGAACATCTTCAATAAGAGTAGTACACGGTTACAACCTTGTATCCTACTTGCGAGTAAATTGCCAAAGAATATCGGCTATGATGATGGTTCCAAAGTCGCTAAAGAGGACAACAATGCGATGTATGAACCAAGAACAGCGACAATTTACGTACATTGATGCCCACTTGAAATCCTTTAATGGCTGCCAAAAGGGGAATGTATGAGTAATGAAACGCCTAAGGAGGCAACAGCACTGTACAGGCTGATCATGACTTCATATATGTCATATTAGAACAAGTTGGTGGGAAATGGCCGAAGTGCATCGTAATTACGACCAAAGAATTAACATCCAACCTGTCCCAGCGCTACTCGGTCAGTCCTGAAGATAGTGATTTTGTATATAGCCGATATTGTCTTTGGCTAAGCACATTGTACATGCGGCGCCCGAAATAAACGCGCAAAGGGGTCGTGACAGCTTCCGAGCGTGCGAATCACCTGGGATGCTTAGTTTAGGAGATTAGAAGGGCGTTAATCCCAATTAGAATCGAGCGACGATAATCCCCACTCTCTGCATAAACATGTCGCTGTGAATTGAACCATGTAAATACCTGCACAAACATCATTAAATTACATATACGGTGTATACGATGAGTATGACGCTTCTCAAGGTTTGCCCTCCCTGCTAGACCGGTAATCATTTTCTAGATAGGGGTTCGCGTGGCCTGGATTGCTAGGGAACCACGACCTGTCAAGCTGCCCTGCACAAGCAGTGCCTACGAGGTTGAAACGTTGCAAATAATGCAAAGAGAGGGTTTTCTCAAGGGGATGGTCAAAGGCTGACTAAATACTGCCAAGGAAACACTGAGACCGTGGTGAAACTTTTTTGTTGGTGATCTCCACCACCCACAAATCACCAACAGAAGAGCACAAGAGAACAGGAGGATTTGATCTCCGTGCAACTTCAATCGTGTGGTCATAAGAAGGAAGTCTCTTCTTCCCGAGGATAAGTCGGAACAGGTGACTTCAGTCTTGGCCTTCGTCAGTCGCGCATGACGACGCCACTTTGCTGGATAGCACCGCTGCCAGCGGCAAAATATCTGGTCCTCGGTATGAAATGCGATGACTTGGTGATGCCAAATCTGCGAGAAGTTTCTGCACGTAGCCTCTCGTGTTCCCAGACGGCCCTTTTCTGGTACACAGCCACCGGGTAGCCAGATATTTCATGCCTCTGCTAATTTTGGGGCTGGTTAGTGCTGGAGTCGCCGGACCAATGCCCGTAGCCAGCTGCCCAGGGTCGCGAGATGAAATAGGTTTAGTGAGAAACTCCAGGGACTCGAACATTGAGGGACTCCACCAGGTGATCGTGGCCAATTGTATGACCAGATTAGATTAGCGAGATGCTGTGGGCGAGAGGGAGAGCACAGTAGATCCGTCGATGGTTTTGTCAAATGATGTTTCACTCGCCATCAGGACCAGCCATCAGGACCAGCCATCAGGACCAGCCATTCCAAACCCATCCAGCATAGCAGCAGCCACACAGCCTCAGCTAACCTGCTCAAGCAACGAAGAGATCCGAAGGGGTTTGCGTCGATAATACGGGACGGCGTCATGATGCAAACCACCAGAAAATAGAGTAGGTTGGGTATTGGGCCACGCCACACGAGATGAGGAGTGGTATTGTTGGTACCTGCATGGTGGTGATGTTTGTGGTAGTGGGTGGGAAGAATCAAACGGGCAGCGAAACGAGTCCGACCATCGGCTCAGGGGGAGCGGCCTTCTTTTTCGGGCTCCAGCGACTCGTATAAAACTGCCAGGGCCAATGAGGGCGCGCGTTAGCTAACCACGGCCCCTGCTACTGTTAAGGCTGTGCCGCCGCTGCGAACTGGAAAGTGCGAGATGAGTTGGTTGGTGGTCTGCTGCTGCTGCTGCTGCTCCTGCTCCATCTTGGCTATTTATTTATGTTCCGCTGCTGCCCTCCACTTCCGTCCCACACCTTCCATAGCCCTTTCCATCTTTCGTTCGCCTTCGTCTCCTGCTTTTTAATCCCCGTCGCCCCGTCAACTTTTTCATTCCTCACTCTCGTTTCCAAAACAACCAAACACATTCGTTCAGTGTCCGGCTCGTTGATAAAACACACAACAACTGTTTCCTACCTCCTCATTTCTTTTCCTCCCAACCGTCACAACAATACACACCAGAACCAGCACAATGCGTTCCTACATCTCAGCAGCTGCGGCCCTTCTCGGTGCTGCCAGCTTGGTGAGCGCTCAAACATTCACCAGCTGCGATCCTCTCAACAGTAAGTTTTCCTCTCCCTGCACCCATGGAACGCATTTGCTAACGGGACTTCAGCAACCTGCTCTGCAGATGAGGGTCTCGGAAAGACCATCACCACCGACTTCACAAAGGGTATCACCAGTGACTGGGAGCCTGTTGCCGGTACCTCCATGACCTACGATAAGACGCTCGGTGCTGTTTTCACCATCGGAAAATCGACTGATGCTCCCGTTCTCATGACCAACAAATTCATCATGTTTGGAAAGATCACCGCGGTTGTGCGCGCTGCTCCCGGAACTGGGACTGTCTCCAGTTTCATTCTCGAGTCCGATGACTTGGATGAAATCGATTGGGAGTGGCTAGGAGCCAATGATACCTCGGTCGAGAGTAACTTCTTCGGAAAGGGTGATACCAGCACCTATGATCGTGCTCTCTACCACGATGTTGGTTCTCCAATCGAGACCTTCCACACCTATGTCATTGATTGGACTTCCGATCGCATCCAGTGGATTATTGATGGAGCCGTTGTTCGCACTCTAGCATACACTGATGCTCTTGCCCATAACGGAGCTAGATATCCGCAGACCCCTATGCGAGTTAGAATGGGCAACTGGCCTGGCTGTCTCGATGCTAGCAACCCAGCTACACAAGGTACTTGCGAGTGGGCTGGTGGTGCCATTGATTTCTCCAAGGCTCCTTTCAACATGTACGTCCAGTCGGTCATCGTTGAGGACTATGGCTGTGGCGGAAACTACACCTATACCGACAACTCAGGATCTTTCCAAAGCATCAAGTCCAGCGGTACCTGTGGTGCAAACGGTTCAGGTTCTTCCTCTTCCGAATCCTCTGCTCCATCTTCTACTTCAGGTTCAGCTTCCTCTACATCCGGCTCAGCCTCGGCTTCTTCCACTGCCAGCGTCACTGGTGTGAGCAACTCTACTTCTACTACTGCCTCGTCCACTCTCTCAACTGCCAAATCTTCTACCACTGCCAAGTCTTCTGGCACTTCTACATCATCCGCTGCTTCCACATCCACTTCAAGCAGCAGCGCGAGCTCCATGAAGCCAAGTTCTCGATTCGGTCTCTTCGACGTCAGTGTGGTTGTCGTTGGACTCGGTCTGGGATTCTTGGTTTTGTGATTGGCTGGTTGAGTACGAACCTTTTCCTTGGTTAGTTTCCTGTATATGATTTACTCAGCTGCGGGAGTTTGGGAAAATTCTACCGTAAAGGGTTGAACGGCGAGATACCCTTGCTCAACAATGTACGAGATAGGTGGCTTTATATTTGCTTGATCAATGGTGGTTAGGATGGGAATTATTATTGCATTTGCATGAACAGGAGTTGTTGCTTAGACACAGAACTTTTAATAACAAAAGCCAGATTACACTAAATATATTCGAGACTTATCTACCATTGATTTTTGATGATTAAGTAGGTTGTTGTCAGGTGCAGATGGTTTTGGTCCACAAAGTCGTGCCGATCTCCTGATACTAGGAATAACAATCTAGTGCTGTGTTTTGCCTCGGACCGTTCTGGAAAGACAGGATTTCGCCATCTAAATTTGATCATCTTTATTCCAAGTACTCAAAGTAGCTTACATCTATCCTTACCACCTTCAAAATAAACCTTGTTTGTTAAGGTTCTAGTATTCTTACATATTGGCAAACCCAATGTCCCTTTACACCAAAGCTTCTGTCGTTTTATTCTGATACTCAATTCCTTTCCACTCATTGTCCATCCATCAGAAGTAACCACTCTAAATCGAAACATTCCTCGTCATCAACCCATGCGTCTTCAACTCAGCCGGATTGCCGCCATTCCCATACTTCACATCCCTTCCAGATTGTAGAGTTTTGACAAGACTTGATCCACGCATCGTACTGCTCCCATCTGAGCAGTGAGAGGTTGAAGAGGTTCCAAGTGATTCACCAATCCTCCTCTCGCCGCTCAGGATAGAGACAGGATCTGGATACGTTCTGCTACAGGAAATGGTGTCGTTGGAGACTGACTGTTCATGTGAGGAAGGAGTATGGGTGTGGGGGGAAGAAAAAGTGGTGTTGTCAAGGGGGTCTGCGGTTGCAGAGGAGATGGTGCATATCTGGTGCGAAGTGCTGCCAAAGACGAAGTGTGGGATGTGAGCAACAATACTCCTTGGCAGACGTCTTGTTTCAAGGGTTGGTTCTCCATACCGTTCAACTTCTTACCTCTGGTTCCCGGAGGACATTCGTTTTGACCTTGAAGTGTGAGAAGATGGGAGATGCGTCTGTGAGGCGTTTCTGGATAAACTGAGAATGTTGGAAGGTTGATCCTACAAGGAGAAAGTAAAGACAGGTATCACGGCTTCTGGATTGTTCAAGAGTGAAGGAGCCATGGGATACTGACCCTGTCTGAGAGAAATAATCATGTAGGATTTATTGAGATTGCTTTTAAATGACTGATTTTGGTCTTCAAAATGAGAATATCTCTAGCATACAGACATTCTCCGGGAAGCTAAATGCAACCAACTCAGTGCGTGTTCGTCATTTCGCACGATAATCAATAAACTACTTCCATACAGACCCACACTTCTCATTTTGATCCTCTTCACCCCCGTGCTTCTTAAGTGACGGTAACAGTAGCGGTTTGAGTAGTAGCAATGGTAATCGTAACCTTGCCAGGAGTAGTGGTAGGAGTTGCACCCGCGGTACACTCGTTTGTATCAGTGACAATTGGATTTGTCATGTAAAGAGAAGTGCATTGACTAAGTGGATTACCATTCACATCTAGAGGGGAGAATCCGATTATACCACCAACACCATAAGAGTCAACAGGAATTGAGAGAGAGGGTGGTATTTGGAAACAAGTCTGAACCCCGCTGGAGAATGGTTAGTATCATGGAAAGAAGAGATACAAGGGGCACATACACATCATTGGTATTGCAATCTAGGTCCGTGGCGAAATTGGTGTAATTGGTGAGCGTTTGAAGAGTTGAAAAGCTACCGTGCGGTCTAAAATCCTCAGCCTGTCATACGTCGTTCTTATACCAGTGGGAACTTACTGCGGGACAGACAGACACCAATACCATTCCTGAATCCAGATCCAAGAGAATCCGTCAGTGATCACCCTCGTGATTCCATCATCAGAGCAATCCAGATCGTAAAGTCCATCATACGTGACCTGACTAGTGGGTACATTTGGGCAGGTGAATGTTCCGTTTCCATAAGTGAGTTTGAGAGAAACGCCACCACCTGGGCCATCGACAGAGATGAAATTGGAAACTGCGAAAGTAGATGGGACAGGGCAATCAGCGCTCCATGGATTGGTGGGTGTAGCTGTTGTTGTTGGTGGGAGTGTCTTTATTATTAAGCTTGTAGATGTGGTGGTGGGTGGAGAGGTAGTAGGAGGAGTAGAGGAGGTTGAGGCTATTAAAGTAAATGACTGAAGTAATAGTTTGCTAGGAAAGGAAATTTACTAGTTGTTGGTGGAAGCGTTTTAACTACTGAGCTTGTCGATGAGATGCTGGTTGAAGAGGTTGTGGGTGGAAGTGTTTTTATTACTGAGCTAGCTGAAGTGGTGATCGGTGAAGAAGTTGATGCTTTCAAAGTAAACAAGAGATCTAATGATGGGAAATTCAAGTGACGTACTAGTTGTGGGAGGCAGAGCTGTGGTCGAAATTGTGACAATGGTTTTTGAGGATGATGAAGATGATTTGCTGCTTGTAGTTGTGTCTTTTCGGGAAGTTGTAGTATCTCCTCCTATTGATGTAGAACGTCCAATTCCAGGGTCTGTACTTGTGGCGCGAGATTGGGGGTCAGTTGGTACATATATTGTTTCCGTAAAAGTAAATCCGGCAACAGTGATAGTTGTTCGTATGGGGTCTCCTAGTCCTTGAGGCAGGCAGCTCACAAGAGAATTTAATAGGAGAAAAGTAAATAGCACCGTAACCCTCATGATGATCTATAAGAGCTGGATGGAAATACACTGTAAAGAATCAGCATTTTCGTAGAAGACAAGTTAATATAATTAACGATTCTGTACCTCAGATCCGAGCTTTAAGCTTAACCTGCTTCTTGTGAACAGTTCGTATTGTCCCCATGTAACTTCCCCATGATTTAGACGAGCTCTACTATCCACGTGCAGTCTTTTAAAAAGTCACACCAATCAGCAAACTTGCCAATTGTCTTCGATCCACGAAGCAACCAAATGATACTTCATCCCATGCTAGAAGAGTTAAATATAGAGAGGCGAAGGAACATCAAGTGTTCCGGCTCGGCACTTTTACCGTTGGATAAATTGCGAATGCTACCAAAGATCGAATAACCATATACCCCTTGAGGCTAGAATTTGCCAGGCTAAATAATTCCGCAGCAAAAGATTACTTCAAAACTGTACTAGAAATAACTGGAAATGACACCTTCCCGGAGCAACGAACCGCGCTACCTGCTGTCGACAGGGAACAAAAGGTTGTGTTCGATCCATGAAGAGATTCAGTACTGGAAAATGTTAAATGTCGCCTTCCCAAACTGAAAAGACACGTGCTTGCACAATTTCCTAGTAGCAGTTCGACCCTCGTTGAGAATTAGACTAATAACAAATTAGAGAAGATTGTAGTACTCAGGGTTGAAAAGTAGCTCGGCCTACTATGGGGTCTATTTGTTTGTGTACAGTAACGTCTGGCAACAAAATGGCAAGACCAAATACAGGACCTCAGATATTGACCACTTACGGACTCCTCTTTGGAGCAGTAGATGAGTCGAAGATTTTTTCCAAATATAACAGATGTTCAAGAAATGATTCTATAATTGGCGGGACCAATTCTTTTTCAAAATTATTTAACACCCACATCGGTTACTTGATCATACATCTTTGAACGTTCAGCTTTCCTGCTAATATCTGCTATGAAACAGCTCCGACTTCAAACGTGCTGATCGTGAAATTGTTTGGAAATGGTGATCCATTCTCCGCAAGCGTATAGTTTCCCTGGATAAAACGTTGTACTCCGTCAGGCGTAGTATATAGTTGCTGGATTACCAATGTAACATTTCTCAATCCTGGGACTTCATTCGAAGTTATAGAACTATCTTGACACGTTTGCAGCTTGTTTGCAGCATCAGTGCCGGCACAATAGGTATTGAAATAAGTTTCTGATGTATTGGTTTGCTGGAGTTGGACACTAAATCCGTATTGACATCCGCCTGGAGAACAACCCTCCGTATAGTTGTAGACCGTCCAATTGCTCGACGTCGACAGGGTTGGACGAGAAAAGGCAATTGGTGATGTGTATGAGATAGAGAAGAGGGCTGATAGAACCAAGATAGAAACGGGCTTCATTTTTGTCACTGTGATAGCGTATAGAGAGCTCAAGGTGGGAACGTGGCAAAAGTCGAGAGTTGAGTTCTTGAGATCAACAGCAATAGCAATATCAGTGGGATTTACTTACTATATAATAAAAAATGTCTGCGACTCAGCCTGGAGGAATATTGGGAGTAGGGTAATGTGCTTACGTCGGAAAAACAATATCGGCTGACGAAACTTGTTGGACATAGTCTTCCAGAACCATTGTCGTCGTATGGGTTCGTGTAATATGGACGAAGTCATTGGACAATGTGTTCGGTAAATCATCGCGATGCTTTTACTGATTCGCGCTTAGCTCTTTTAATTTGCGAACCTGGTCATCTTGGATCTAAAACTTTATGCCAGCATCTAGCCCTGGTCTTGGTGCTCTGTGGGATATCATTGGTAGCTCTTATGGAGTTGTTTGAACTATAGTTAGAATATACTGTTTGCCAAGAAACCATCCTGGGAATAAGAAATGCTATAGATATCAACCCATTATATAGAAAGCCTTGAATTCAAGAATCTCTCCGAGTTTTATTCTCGAGGAAAAGGTTAATGCTCTCGAAGATGAGTTTTGGAATATTATAAGACCGTCGGTCTAGCTCGGTTGTAGTTTCTATATTCAAGCACTGACATAAAACTCGAAAGACTGAGTATACAAGCTTCCCCAAACTCTCTAGATCTTGCCTATCGGTAATGATTCTGCCAGACTTCAGTATATGCTCTCAAAGTGCCTTCCTTTCTGGCCCTATGAACTTTGTAGGTTTCTACCTTCAAGTTCCCTACCAACAACTTTTGGTCCATCATAAGCTGCTTCCTTTGTGTGTACTACCTCCCTCTCTCTCTTGTGAGATTGAGATGAGCAAGATATCGGACTATTGACAGGAAGAGTAGAGTTGGCGGTCATCATTCGATCGGGAAGCTTGAATTCTTTGGCGAACCTTTTCAGGTCTGATAAAGCTGTTTTGCGAGCTTCTTGTCGTTGACACTCTTCGTTTTGAGGGTCTTTCAGGCGGATGAAGCTTGTAGAGGACTCTGATGGTTGTTGATTTGATTTGTCGCCTTTCCATTGAATATGTCGACCATTGGAAGACATGGCTGCTTTGTTGGAAGTCATGAGTGGCGTCGAGAAACGTGTAGGCTCCAGGTTAATCTGTAGTTTGGATTTCTGAGGAAAACCACCCAACGCGAAGAAAAATATACTCCTCCGCCAGCCAAACTTTCGGCGCCGTGTGGGAGCTAGGTCAATCTACCGGCTAGCCCCTCGTCACTCGTAAAAAAAAATGACGATGCATTTGCAATTCATACAAAAACCAAGAGCTGATCCAAAACGCGAGACGATTTTATGATATCAAAAGTTTGTCTCTGTATAAGTACCTAAGCTTTTCGTGGCCTGAGCACAGACGTCTTGATTAAGGAAAGAACAATCGATACAAGACGCAGTTTCCATAGCAGGCCATGCCAAGTGGAAGCTAAGCAAAAAATAGTCAAAAGAAACGGTCCACGCATGCTATAATAACTACAAATGACGCTTACTGGAGCCTCGCTCACAATTCTTGATTCGGATATGCCTGGTAAATAGAAGGATTCGAAGATTAAAAGAAAATGAGCCGTACACTCAACGCAGCCCAATGACTGACATCTCGAGCGTCCAAACTCGCCGGATCCACACTTTCAATTTTCCCTCCACACCTTCCACACCGTCCAACTCCACTCCCTCCCACCAACACCTCCGCGCTGGTTTTCTCCAGAACAACAGTAACTTCTGAGCCATTCCAACTGCATTGTTCCCCAAGTCACTGCGAATGTCAGTTCGCAGTCTTGCAAGAGCCAAGCTGCAGATAACTGCTTTGTTAGGCTCGTTTGCACGATGTCCCCAGTGATCATCATGATTGAATCCACTGCATCGAGTTAGCTATATATTTCGAGCACTTGTCCCTTACATACCCTGCTGTCAGCATCTCGATCAGGTGCTGCTCTGTGGTGCCAGTCTCCTCACTCCTTCTCAACCCAGAAAATATGCCATCTTGCTTCAGAAGGGCTTTTCCAGCAGCTCTCTTAACCTCAATCATTTCGGGTTGCTCTATGTCCGCTCGCGGTGGGATGACATAGAAGTCCAGGTCTTCTCTAAGGACAATTATGCCTGCCCTATCTTGTAACATCTCTCTTGCAGAACCAGCCATTGGCTCGATTGGAACAGCATCTGTTTCTGCTCCAGCAGATGGAGAACTAGAGCCTGAAGGTATCGTTTGCGCGACATTTCGGAAGAATTCGAGCATGTATTGGAGGGATGCAGGGTCATACTGGGTGGTTACGTTAGCTATATGTAAATCTAGATTTTGCAATATATTGCGAGTATATGAGATTTGACGAACATCAACTTGAAAAGCATCGCTCTCGTGGTACGTATTCAGGTGCCCATCCGGGAGGAGACCATTGGGGAAGAGGGAAAGAAGAACAAATTCTGGAAGGGTAAGGAGTTCGTCTCGAGAAAGGGTGAACCGCTGTCCCCTATATCAATGCATCAGCTACAAGAATCTATGATCTTGTGGATAATCATACCGAAGGTCCATGGTTATGTTTTCATCGGCGCCAACATCTGTAAGACCGCGTGAGCTTTCAATCTCCAGCGAAACAATTGCAATATCTTACCTCCTAGAGTATTAATTGGTGGTGCACCACCCTGCTGTACCTGAGTAATGATACTCGCAGCTCCTCCTGCGGCCGCCATCAGATATGTGAACGATTCGAGGGGACTAGAGCCTTCTGAATAAGCTGGCGGAGGCTCGTTATCTTCGTCTTTCTTGGATGATTCCCCCTTTGTATCTTGTGGTAGAGCAGCTTTGGTCTCGGCAACAACGTCCTGTGAAGAGGTTGACGGCTCGTGTGATTCGAAGGCGGTGGGCGCGTAGGCTGGGACAGATCCAGATGCGCCGGCTACCGTAATGTACGCCTCAACAGCTTCGGCAGTTGAAGTATAGAGCGACGAGAATGGCGGAGGTCTAGGAGACGGTGGTGAAGAAGCAGACGGCTCTGAGATGGGGTATCCAGGGGGAGGGGATTGGGTGCGGGTTACTTCCTCGTCCAGCTTCGTCGCTTCGTGATCGGTGTCGACCACGACGCCCCTTCGGGAGTCGCTTTCTTGCGTATCTGACAACGTGATTGCTGAGTGAGTAAGAAATCCTCGTGATTGCTGTAAGTTTGGGAACACTAGGAACAGGTTGGTATATAAGAAGATGTGCTCACGTTTGACCTACATAACATCCCAACATCGCCTAACGAAGATCGGACCCTGGCCCCCTGGTTCCCGTCCGATGAACTCTTCAAGCTCGTGATAATTGATTTGTTTAGTGCCTCGAATCAAATAGAATGCTTCGGGGTCGATTGGATTGAACAACTCATGGTTTAATTAACCAATACCCCTCTAGTTCTACGTTCTTCATATCACGAATTCTTCATGTCTAAAAATAGACACTTAAAACTATCTAAACAAAGGTGCGTTCAAGAGCTCTAGCGGCATAATTCATGCTCAATTCCACTATCTATTTAGTGAGCCTGAACAACCCCACTTGCATCTGCCTGTGCAGTTATTCTCTTCTTGTATGCTTGCACATCGCCAGGGAACTTCTCGACAGTCCCATTATCACAAACCCAAAGACTCGTGCAAACCGTTTGCAACATCGTTACGTCGTGGCTAACCATAAGAACTCCACCCTGGAATTGGTTGAGGGCCGTGCTCAACGCATCCATTGCCTCGATATCCAAGTGATTAGAGGGTTCGTCAAGAACCAAAATGTGTGGATTTTGCAAAGACAAGCATGCAAAGGCGACACGAGACTTCTGTCCTCCAGACAACAGCTCCATTTTCTGGAGGCCTGTCATACCTGTGATACCAAAAGCACCCAAGTGGCGACGGTATTCCTCATCTTGCTTTCCTGGGTAGGTTTTGGCCATAAAGCCAACAGCACTAGTTGTTAAGTCAAGAGCATCAACATGATGCTGAGCGAAGAAGCCGATTCGTAATCGAGGATTTTGAGATATTAAACCAGCTGTTGGAGCCAATTTTCCAATTAAGAGCTTAAGGACTGTGGTCTTTCCTGCACCATTTGGCCCTACTATACCAATCCGAGAATCGAGTTGAACGTCTAGATCTACATTCCTTAGTAGAGGTTTGTCCTTTGTGTAACCAAAGGAAACATTCGTCATCTGCACAATAGGTGGAGACAGCTTCTCAACTTCCGGGAACTTGAAGTGAACTGTATACTCGCTCTCAGGTGCTTCAAGCACGGGCATCTTTTCAAGCTTCTTGATCCTCGATTGTGCTTCGGATGATTTGGCTGCATTGTACCTAAATTTGTCGATGAAAGCTTGCAAATGTGCCCGCTGTACCATTTGATTTTCATATTCTCTCTTCGCCGTCTTTCGACGTTCCTCTTTGGTAGCGTAGAAAGATTCAAAATTGGCACCTTTGTAGTAGTCGAGACGTTCAGAATGTTGGTGGATAATATCTGTTGCAACTTCGTTCAAGAATGCTCTGTCGTGACTGACTACCAAGACAGTGCTAGGGTAAGTCTGGAGATATGTAGCAAGAAAGGTGATCGAAGGAACGTCCAACATGTTAGACGGTTCGTCAAGGAGTAAGAGATCAGGTTCGCAGAACAATGCTCGCGCTAATGCTAGACGCATACGCCAACCTCCAGAGAATGTCTTTGTTGCAAATTGTTGCCGTTCCGACGAAAATCCTAAACCTGCAAGGATAGACGCAGCTCGAGGCTCAGCCTTGTCGGACTCCATCTCAGCTAATTTAGCTTGGATGTCTCCGAGCGTTTGATCTAAACCTTCACGCTCTTTGTCGAGCCTCTCAGCATCCACGGAAGTATCGGCCATAGAAGCTCTTTCTAACTCTAAGTCTGAAAGTTGTTTGGAGATTTTCTGTCATTGAAATTAGGAATAGGAGGGCTTAAAATAGAGATTGGAAGGTTAGATGTTGGTTTAGCAAACTTACCACTTGTTCTGCAAGCAGATGCTTCCGCCAAACATCAGCATCTAGAACAGCCTGCAAGGCAGGTGTATCATCGCCTCGAATCTGACTCGTATTAGTATATTAAATTGTTTAAAAGGATGAAAGAAGCCGAACCTCTTGTTCAACATGTAGAATAGAGATGTGAGTAGGAATAGCTAGCTCTCGTCGTGCAAGAGCCCTTAACAATGTAGACTTTCCAATACCGTTTTGACCAACTAGACCATATCTTCGGCCGTAGGCTAGAGTCAAATTGGTATCTGTCAATATTCTTAGGCCGCCTATGGTCACATCAATTCCATCAATTTTGATGTCTTTGCTCTTTTGACCTCCAGCGTTGTTTCCCAACTGTAAAGGATTGACAGCCATGAAGAACTCTTCATAAGACTTAGTGTCGTCTGGCTGGTTGATCAATTTAGATGCTTCATACTCGACGGTCTTGAAAATTTTCTTGCTCTGCTTTGCAGCAATCTTACGTTCTGCTTTCTCGAGCTTCTTCCGGTCAACTCTAGACTCAAGTTTTTTCGTGCCAGCCGATTCAAGATCAACACCTCCAGTAGACACACCCAGAGTTGATGACATATTCCTCTGAGCTCCGACTTGAATCGCTTGATCTAATCGTCTTGCAGCAGACGATAATTGTTTTCGTTGGCCACTTGCCGCATTGGATGCGTTGAATCTCTCAACCCATTTCTCCACCAACTGGGCGATTTTGGCCTCATTCTCAGGTGAAGGGTCGCCCGATGCGGAGATCAAGAGTGCAGTAATAGATGTCGCAGCTTCTTCTAGAGGCGACGGTGCTGCTGAATCTGCGTCTGGGACATAAGCATTTGAGGCATGGGCAAGATACCCAACAGAATATTCAGATATCACGGGGTCAATATTGGGCAGGAAGGACTTGATTTCGGACTCCATTTCGAGATAATGCCTGGAATATCTACCGCTGTGGAGAGCAGGAGAACTACGGATCTACACGTCAAGGGCAAAGTAGGAATATCCAGACTAAGCGGCCGTTAGCGGCAGATGCACGTGATGGAGAGAAGTAAACAACGCTAAAGCAGGGCCAAATCCGCTAACGTCCTTCACACCGCTCCACATCAACAAAGTTCAAGCACTCAACGTCTTGCTCTACCAACCTCACAAACCAATCCTCACACCTATCCACAAAATCAACAACTAAATCTCTTTCAATATGCGTGAAATCGTAAGGCCCCCCAAACACTTTCACGACGCCCTTCCGACGCGTCTATATTTGACCCCTGATTTGCTACCCCACTACGATAACAATCCTCAGAAGACTTTACTGACCGTTATCTTCAGGTCCATCTTCAGACCGGCCAATGCGGTAACCAGATTGGAGCAGCCTTCTGTTCGTACCCCATCGATCACTTTTGGTTACGATACTGATGACCACACAGGGCAAACAATTTCTGGCGAACATGGCCTTGACGGTTCTGGCGTGTAAGTTTTTGAGATAGTTATGGCTGCTGTGAGGGCTCCTAGTTGACAGCTGTTGACTCTTATAGGTACAATGGTACATCTGATCTCCAGCTTGAGCGCATGAACGTCTACTTCAACGAGGTCCGTTTCACATTTTACGCGTGAAGATATTTTACTGACGCGGTTGTAGGCTTCTGGCAACAAATATGTTCCTCGTGCTGTCCTCATCGATTTGGAGCCAGGTACCATGGATGCTGTTCGTGCTGGTCCTTTTGGTCAACTCTTCCGTCCCGACAACTTTGTTTTTGGACAGTCTGGCGCTGGTAACAACTGGGCTAAAGGACATTATACTGAAGGTGCTGAGCTTGTCGACCAAGTTCTTGATGTTGTTCGTCGTGAGGCTGAAGGCTGCGACTGTCTTCAAGGTTTCCAAATCACTCACTCTCTTGGTGGTGGAACTGGTGCCGGTATGGGTACGCTCTTGATCTCCAAGATCCGTGAGGAGTTCCCCGATCGTATGATGGCAACTTTCTCCGTTGTTCCATCTCCTAAGGTTTCTGATACCGTTGTGGAACCATATAACGCCACCCTTTCGGTTCATCAATTGGTTGAAAACTCCGACGAGACTTTCTGTATCGATAATGAGGCTCTCTATGATATCTGCATGAGAACTCTTAAGCTTTCTAACCCATCCTACGGAGATCTTAACCACCTGGTCTCTGCTGTCATGTCTGGTGTTACTACCTGTCTCCGATTCCCTGGCCAACTCAACTCTGATCTCCGAAAGCTGGCCGTCAACATGGTTCCCTTCCCTCGTCTTCACTTCTTCATGGTTGGATTTGCTCCTCTTACCAGCCGTGGTGCTTACTCTTTCCGTGCTGTCACCGTCCCCGAGTTGACTCAGCAGATGTTCGATCCTAAGAACATGATGGCTGCCTCTGATTTCCGCAATGGTCGTTATTTGACTTGCTGTGCAATCTTGTAAGTTTTTCATTATGATGCTTTTGATTCATGTTGCTTATTGTTTGTAGCCGTGGTAAGGTTTCTATGAAGGAAGTTGAGGATCAAATGCGAAACGTTCAGAATAAAAACACCTCCTACTTCGTTGAATGGATCCCGAACAACGTCCAGACTGCTCTTTGCTCCATCCCTCCTCGCGGTCTCAAGATGTCATCTACCTTTGTTGGAAATTCAACCTCGATCCAAGAGCTCTTCAAGCGTGTTGGTGACCAGTTCACTGCTATGTTTAGAAGAAAGGCTTTCTTGCATTGGTATACTGGCGAGGGTATGGACGAGATGGAATTCACTGAGGCCGAGTCCAACATGAACGATCTCGTTTCCGAGTATCAGCAATACCAAGATGCCTCCATCTCTGAGGGTGAGGAGGAGTATGAAGAAGAGGCACCATTGGAGCAAGAGGAATAGATGAGCTCTCCTTGCAATAATAATCATCCGGCATGGTAGTATGATCATGTCAGATTGTATTATGAGCAAGTGTGTTCTGACTGATGAGTGCCTTATCTTTCGTTCGTCAATTTTGAACGTTGATGCTTTATGGAATAGAGGAGATGCCTCGAAGACAAGAAGCGACCCATAGCAACGATCAGATTAGACAATTATGACTAGTTAAGTCTACATATCTATGCAATACACCGTGCTGTGACAACTTTCTCCTATATTGAACTTGGATATCTCTATTATAGCTGATAAGCAGCTTATTTGTAGTTGTTGAGATGTGCCATGATTTAGAACTTTACAACCTCCTCTTCCTTTCAAATTGTCCCAAAAAAGCTGTAATTGAATACTCATTGTTGGTAGGGTAAGAGATGTACGGAGATTAGATTTGAATTGGCAATCTGCGATCAAACCTTCCATTGAAGCCATTGCCATATCCAACTTGTAGCAAACCTGGCATTCTTATCAGCAGCACATTTGCCAGACCTTGAAGCCTAGATGAGAAGATAAGACCAGTATGATGGAAGATTCAGGCGTCACTTCTCTCAAGGATACGTGAGGGGTGACGGTCAACACTTTATATAGAACTTCAGTCACACTTGAAGACGTGTCGTCGGCGCCTCAAGGGAACAGGGTATTCGTGTTGACATGGCTGGGAACCAAGTCAAGCAGCTGCCACCGTCGACGTTGGACTCTTCGCAATGACACCTCTGTACCCTCCGCCTCGGCATCCGTGAGGAGACTCCCGTCCCGGCTTGAAGGGTTGTAGAACATCAAGTCACACGTCTACGAAGCGACTTCATCGTGGTTGGGAGATGGTTGGAGACGAGGGATGTGTGTGGCCCGAGCAACCGAGAGCTCTATGGATGAGACGCACATCTGCTAACTCTTTGCAAAGGAACTGGAAGGTGAAGGTAGGCAAGGACAGGGCATCATAACTGCTTATGACGTGACAGGGGAACACGATCAGAAGATCTGGAAACGTACAGATCTACCCCTATTCTCCGTTGGGATCGGGATAGTCAGTTCTCTCCTTAGATAGGAATAACATTTAGACTTGCTGCTTTACTAGTTGATATCTTTGCTACATGGTTGCCCTTCTAGAACTAACCCGAGGACCAGAAATCAGAAATTAGAGTTGAAACATGACTCCCTTGCCTTGTACCTGCCGCTCCTTGTTCTTCAAGGATACTCTCATCACTTGACAGAGAATATGAAGATATAACCCATTATGACGTCGCCACAGGTGTTTCGGGGATAAAAACCTCATTATTCCGATACTGATGCCAGGATACTATCACAAAAAGCAAAGTAGATAGCAAGGAGGGTATTGTAGAGGTGTTCAAGCGGCTACGGCGCTGTCCAACATATCGTCAGCTGGGAAACTTTCGCCATGAATGGATCTTCAATCCCGATTTTTAACTCAAAGGATAATTCCCAGCTACAGGAACTCCCATCTTGAGCGAATGCTATAGAGATGCAAATGGAATAATCCCATCCAAAGCGCGAGAAGAGGCGCTCCGTCATCGTCGCTCCACCGGAGTGGTCGCAGCTATTTCCACGATAGTGTCACAACTCCGATGGCGCGAACTGCGGATGAAGTGGGTGCAAGGACGGAAATAGAATCATCTGATAGGTTTCCTTTGAGAGGTTGCTACAGATTGCACTGCGAGCGCAGCACAGCACAGCATTGACTGAATTTGTCAGAGTGACCGACGCGTGCTGCGCGCTTGGCCCCCAAAATTCTGGATTGGATCGAGGAGGATGAAGTCTTCCGAGGTCCGAACACGACGTGGTCTGGTCATTTGTCAACCGGCACTCGGCATTGGATAGAGACGAACACTGGGATTCGGCTTTGCAGAAATCGAATGTTTGGAGGGCTAGACTGCTGACTTCTGACAGAAGATCGGTCACGTTCAGGTAGGGCTTAGGCTGTCGTGGGGGTTGGAGCGGCTACCGGGGAAGGTGGAAATACAGTAAGTACTTTAAATTGTTTCTGGGAGCGACAAGGGGATCTCTGTGTTGATGCAGAATGCCTGTTGGGAAAACCTCCTGTACGGACGGACATATGGGGAGGCCGACCTTCACGACGAGGGAGCGAGCCGTGCATTGCGACGAGCTTTGGTTCAGGACCCTTTCCACCGGCACCGTGTTCGTTATCGAACGGCAATGATTTGAGAATTTGGCTCGAAGGATTAAGCCTGAATGTGACATGCAAGTTTTGTGAAATCAGTGGAGCTTGGCGAACGAGAGGTAGAAAATGGTTGCCTAAATAATACATACGAGAGTCGCACATCGAGAGGCCTCACAGCGTTTCCAGAATCGCATTATAGGCCCGGAGTTTTGCGGCGTCGACCGTGGACCAACTTTCTCTTCAGTCTGGCTAGCCTCCTCGAGTCCTTGTGCTCGTGTCCGCATGTCGCGCAATGTCCGACGTTGTATCTCGTATCTCGTACCTTGGGACACGGTAATGGGCGCAATGAACCCCTTCGTTTCTTTGCACACGGCCTCTGTTACGCTCCGCTACCGATCGCAGATTCCTTGTAACAATGCCTGAGCTTGTTTCTGTTCATCTCAAATACTTGAAGTATCATCCCATGCAATACCCACATAGCCAGCGTGCCCAAGCCTGCAGCCCAGTGTTTGATTCTCCCTTCTCGGTCATGATCCTAGGCTCTCCGATCCTAACGTCCTCATCCACGCATGATTTGAAACTGTCCGAACTGGGTTCCTTGAAGGCTGCCACGGAGCCGATCGTCAAAGAGAAATCTCCTTCCTGGGTGCCGAAAAAGCTGGTGTGGTTTAGTGGGTGCTCGCTTAAGGAGGGAGATGCATACCTGCGCATCATTATACTGATCCTTTTGATATGCTTCAAGTCTAAAGGGGATGCATCCTTCTTCTCTCGGCCTCTGTACGTTGGCTTCAATTCGTTCCACCGTAAAATCACTCTACATCCATCATTCTTAGGTCGAAAGTCATATTCCCAACTAATGGTGCTCTGCTCTCTACCATTGGGACTTGGAGGTAATAATTCATCTTTCAAGATAAAAGTGTATTGTTTGCCGTCTGCCCTCTTGATATCCAGTAGAATTCCATCGGAATCCGAGAGATTCCAGTCGCAACTTTCTCTCGTTGTACGTTGAGAAGCAAAGCCCGCACCGCCCAATGTCATGATGTCAAGGTTGCCATGGAACTGTGCCGTCGCCTCAGCTGGAGCACAATCGAGCTTTGAAAATGAAGAGCCGCCTCTCACTCGATCATCGGACGAGGTCCAATCCAAAGGAGACCAAGGCCTATTGTAATCAGCAGATGGAATGGTACGATTTTTAGAAAGGATTACCGATTACCTCCGAAGAGGAAGAGAACCGAGGTCGACATGCAGTAGAAGAGATAATAGACAGGGCAAAGGGGGTTTTGAATGGATGTGCAAGAGGTCGAAATGAAACAACGCCTACCACGACTATCAGAATAATTGGCAGCCCTACTCTCTGAGGAAACTTGATGCTCAGAGCTTTGTTTGCATAGAAATGTGTTAGCCAATAATGATGACTTCATCCCCCTACCGTTGCACCCTGAAATACCAGGCAGAGACCTAAGCGGTGCGCTTAGACGCTGCGCTTGGCGCCTAGGTACCTTTCCCACTACAAACCGAAGCTCGCGATCAGACATCAAGAAGTCTCTAAACAGAGAAGGATAGGAGGGAAAAAAGCCACGGAGAAGAATTTTCCTCCGCGAGCGTAGGTATGAGCTATTTTCCTGACCATCCCACCGCCGTCCCAAGAACCCAGCATTTCCGAGAGTTCCCAGTTGGGGAAACCTGTCCCCACTGACGTTGAGGGAGCATGAGAGAGAGAGAGGGACCAACCGCGAACCCTTCTTCACGCTGCCATATCTGCATCCACGCCGCCATGGAGGAGGGAGAACGCCTTTGCCTGACTGATCAACTTGGGGCATTGGACGAATGTACGAGGTGATCGTCGATCAATCCCCCCTCGCGGCACGCCCGGGACTTTTGTTCACATCGATTGCAGGCCGCCCACACCCCATTGCGTGTAATCAAGCGACAGCGGAAGCACTTGTCCGCGTCACCACCTCGAAGTTTCCTGGGCGCCGACGCCGACGCAGCGAAAAACTCCCGCATGCAGATGTATCTTACGTGAAGGATCTCCGCGTCTTAGTTCCAAGTCCCGGAATCATCGCGTCAAGTTGTGACGCCGAGTACCGTCGTCGCTTTGGTTTCCGCAACCAAAATCGAAGGGTCGCTCGGCCTTGCTTATGGTGACGCAGCTGTTGGTTTTTGGCATGCAAGGCTACACCTTTTCACCTTTACATTGGCATCGAGAGGAGGATTTGCTTTGGAGTCAGTTCACTGGTTTTGCATGATGCGCAAGAGATTGAGTAGGATGCAATTGATATAATATTGTCGTTCCGTTCAGAGACTGTTCGAAACTCAGAGTTGGGGGTATATACAGGAGGAGCCCCCAGCTGTCAAATAGAAGAGAAAAGAGACCAAATCCAAAACACCAGAACGTCCATGCTTCATTTCCTTCTTTAAAAAATAAATTCGTGAACATCTCTATAATGAGTGTCGAGCGCTTCGAACTCTGTTTCGTAAAAAGCCAACCCGGGATAATATTTGCTACCCCCAAGAAACAATCTTATATTTGTGACAACAACCGCGGAGACGGAGGCATCGACAGAGGAGTTGTTGGGTACTGGTACCCTGACTCTGAACACGTCGTCGAATGCTCATAGGAGTGTGAAAGAGGAGGAGTCTGTGAATTGAATTAGTCACAGCTCGTATGGCGCATGTGTTTGCCTTCTACTCACATGAGGGTTTGTGTCGTCATATGCGTTCGCTCCGTGGATGTCAATCGCGGGAAGCCCTTGGTAGCTCATGTTGTACGGGCTCATGGTATCCTCTTCCCGCTTGATAGCCTCGTGAAAGTGCATCATCGAGGGGAGGGTGACGGGGACGGGAGCGAGGTAGTCTCCATATTGCTCAGCGCCGGTGGAAACTGCTCGATACGGCTGTGACTGAGGGTATGGAGGATAGACGATCTCTTCAGGTGCGGGGTATTGGTGGTACGCAAACAGCGGAGGTGTTCTTGAGCCTTCTCGCTCAAAGGTGTACATCAAGTTTTCTTCCATTGGTGGGGTATATTGGTTCTGGGTGAATCTTGGGGAAGGCTGTCTCTGGAGGATCTCGGGACTCCGGGCGTATTTCTTGGCCGCTGGCTCACGGCGTTCTTGTTGGTGGAGTTCGGCATGAGTCTGAGGTGGTGATGCTGAAGATGACCCTGCCCTTCTCTCGAGGTCTTCGAGACGTCTCTTGAGCTTCTTGCCTGCGTTTGATTTTAGCTCCGAGTCTTGATGCGAGGGAGCGGGTTACTTACGGTAGTTGCGCTGAGCAATGCGGTTCTGTATCCGTCTGCGCTCTGCCAGGTCGGAGATCTTGGTCCAGTCCTCGTCGGGATTGGCCGAGCTGCTAAAGGCGCTGCTGGTTCCGTGGCCTGTGATCTGCCTCGAGGGAGCCGAAGCTGTCGAGTATGCGTAGTTTTGACGAGCCATGGTCATGGTTGGGGGGTAGTGCTGCACAGCAATCATGAATCGAGAGGTGGGACGGAAGAAGATAGGTAGGTGATCTGGAGCAAAGATGAGTGCTGGATATGATCTGATGGGATCTGAGATCTGGATGGTGATGATGTTGTGGTGGTGGTGGTGGTAGTGGTGGTGGTGGTGGTGGTTGTTGGACACTGTTGGAGATGCATTCAACTCGGGGAGTGGCTTCACGATATATATGTCAACGGGACGACGCATCCTCGAGCCAGCAGCAGCAGCAGCAGCAGCAGCAGCAGCCCAACGCGCCTGCTTCCCTCGAGCCTTCCCCTCGCATCTCGCATCCTTGCGCAGCAGCTTCAGCTACATCCGACGGACCCTGTCATGATTGACGGTGCCAGGGCTGGGAGGAATCCTGGTTGCCACCACCCTGTGCTTTCCACCTCTGTTGCAGTCCCTAGGGCCCGACTTTCTGCACCCGTCGAATGCATACTAGCCCCGACGCCACACGCATGCACGCCGTCCCACCCTCGTTTTACGAAACGACCCACTGGCATATCCTAGTCCGCCCTCATGCACCTATTGATGGTTAATTAGCGACATTTAAATTTGGAATAGGAAGAGGAAGAGGCAGAGGCAGAGGCAGAGGCAGAGGCAGTCGCAGTCCTAGGGCCTGACCCCCCAAAACAGGAACCTCCTTCGTAAAGCAGCACCAACCAACCAAACAAACCACCACCACGGCAAGCCACCACCGCCCACTGCCCACCACCCACCACCCACCACCCATCATGGCTTCCTGCCCTCTGCTGTTGCGTTGCTACGAATAGACTCGCGCTAGCCCAGCGAATCGCACCCGCGGTGCGGCAGCCCTACGAGCGCTGGCGGCCGTGTATTTTGGTCGTCAAGTTTCACCCCCAGCGCCGCCAAAGCTTCCCCCCCCCACCCCCTTTTCTGCTGCACGCCTGCCTCTCTGATCGCGAAATGCCCTCCTCCCTCTCTGCTGCCATGCGGCCCGGAAGCGGCGCTCCAACACATCAAATCAATGGCAGGACCTGATGCCATTGCCGGTCACATCGTGCAAGGAACCGTAGTAGTGAGGGCTATGTCAAATCAACATTGTACTGATCGGGTTTAAAGTGGTTGCCTGGGCGCACGGTTTGGGATTTGCTCCGTCGGGTTTTGCACCAACCACAGGCCGTCAATGTTTGTTGTCATTCCTAAATAGGCTCATCTTTGAGGATTTCGTGCAGAGGCTCAGTTGGTTTTAGCCCATGGTTGATGCTGCTTGAATTGTCGTCAAGCCCCTTCATATGTCCCATCGTCAATAGACGAGCCTCCGGACTGGCGACGTACAGGAGAACTCCGTACTGAAACCACCGGTGGGAATTCGCCTGAGAAGGACAATTTCTTCTAAGCACGGTCTATATTTGGTTTTCTGGTTTTTCCAGTTATATGGCAATTGCATGGTTGATGGATAGGAAGGTAATTGGAATCACCGACCAAGGGAAAGGTGCCGTGGGAGTCACAGAAACATGCGACGAGATACGACAGGCGAAGATCCGGTCCAATATCGCGCCAGAGGCGGAAAGCAGTCGAGAAGGGCTGGACAGTTGAGCTCTACAGTACCTACCATATTCACAGTCCCTAGGTACTCACTCAGGCTCTCCGCTGCTCTCGGTTCCTGGTAGGGCTCGGTATTCTCATGCCCAGAAGGGATCCCTCTGCGAAATCTTTCGACCCCAAATTGAAAGGTGTATTCTCCCAGACCCGCACGTGCTTTGTCATTTGTCTTATTTTTGTTCGCGATTTATAATCTCCTTGGCGACTTGTTTTGATTGATCGCCCTTCCCTGACGGGCCTATCATATCGAGTTCCGCTTCTTCTCCCCTTGTCGCCCAGGGAAGAGCAGGAAACTGACCACTCATCGGGCCTTAATCGTACTTCTTGTCAAGACTTGTCGAACGTTGTTGCGGTGTGGAGTTTCGGAGCGAACGAGAAGGCGAGATGAAGCTTCACCACCGACCCGATTACTCATGGGTATCCTGATCCCTCACGAGCCACACAGATGCATCTGCGACATTCGGGATAGGACCGATTCATGCACCTGAGGCTTCAGAGACTATTCAGCCCTACCCGGCGTCGAACATTCTCCACATCCAGAAGCTCCCTGATGACCCATGATGGGGACGAATATGACACGGTGGAAATTATCATAAACCACGTTGCGGTCAATTTGACCAGTGCTTTGCGGATGCCTGATCACAATGATTTGGCATTTCCAGACCACTCCCGACACTCCGACTTGTCCTTGGTTAGACCAGCATCATTAATATCTGCTCTGGCGTAGCAAGTAACGTTCCGTCTTGGGATCAAAGTTCGTCTCTCCACCCCCTCAGTATTCTGCTGTGAGTATCATTGCAAACAGTCAGCCGATCTTGACAAATGGATGCAAATTGGTCTGTTTAGGGACTCTAGGGACTTTATAAACTCCGAAAGGGTTATCGCCGAATCGCCGACTCGCCGACTGGTAGCCTGAGGCAGAAGGGGCTCGTTGCCTTACCTTCTCTGCTTCCAAAATCAACTGCTCAACTGCACAACTCCCTTCCACCGTCGCCTCCGAGTGCTCCAAGTCCTGAGGGTCCGCACACTCAGGCCATTGCACGAACCCTGGCGCATATACCACCTTAATGTTCTAGTGGTCCGAAAGGATCCAACTCCTAAGGCATTGAAGATCAGAAGTAGGGGATTTTCAAATCAAAACAATGATTCCAGCACGATGCCAGACTTTCGTGCCTGGTTCACGTCCCTCCCGCTAGAACTCGCATCTTTCGGCCTATCAGAGTCGCTGGGAAGCTTCTGCAAACCGGATCTTGTCACAGATAGGCTGTTGGCATCCGTCCTCAAATCTCAGCCATCAACGCCAATATTACAGGGCTAACCAATGAGCTTACTCCCAGACGGAGAATAAACCGTTTGGAAGCCACCACATCACCAGCAACACTTCAGCGCGGGTCGGGATCACGCGTCGAAGACGCAAGAGCAAGTTTCAAAGTTTGGGAGCTGTAATGTCCGGAACGTTCGTCTGCTAGACAAGAAAACCTGATCCACGGATCACAAAATGCTCAATCTTGTACGTAGCATGTTTGCTTGCCGTGTTGATCTAATCTGCTGTCCACCTTGGTTCTTGGATAGCGTCCCAGCCCGCCGTCAACCTGCAGGGTGCATCCTTTTAGCCAGCCGTTTTTGAGGAATGGCACGGATGCTCTCCGGATCAAATGATTTGCGGGCCACTTCACTCTTTGACGTCCAAGCTTAAAAGAAGCACAACTAACTCGGGAGTTGAGTAGATAGTAGCAAGATTGTCAACGCGTTGAAAACAATCTAGAAGATCAGTAGTGATGCCTTTGGCCAGTTCGTATTCCGTCGAAGGTTCTCACGTCCTATTGTTACTTTAGAGTGCTGACGGCATTCTCCACAAGCTCAGGGCTGAACGAGGTCTGTTCTGGGAGTCGGGAAGCTGTGCGTTGTCAGGCCGCTTAAGCTTGAACTGGCGCTGTTTCTCACGCTAGATCCTCCTTAAGCGCCGGAATGGCACAATCCATCGATAACCTCAACTTTGATATCAAAAATGGCTAGACAAACCCGGCCACCGATGATTGGCAGAGCCTCTGGGTTATCAAAGAACAGTTTGAAAAGAAATGGTCCATATTCTTTTGGTGAAGGCGGGCCCAAACGCACTCGTCTGCCGAACAGGTTGAGGGCAATCCTGTTCCCATTGATTGCGTGTCTTGGCGGAAGCATTCAAGCGTTCTCCTGAAACAATGCAACGAGAATCGGCTTGAAAGGAAAACTCTCACTGGTAGGGCGAACCGCGCTCATGATAGGCTTCCAAACTTGGTGGTGAAAAGGGGGAGCGTTCCCGAAGGAGCGGGTCATCTAAAGGGTCTAGGAATGCTCATTGGGCCCTCGAGTTCGGGTTGAGAAGTCTCGGGTTCGGGTTCAGGTTCAGGTTCAGGTTCAGGGAGCAAATGGTGCCAACAAGACATCGGCCGCTCCTCTCATCTAAAAGCAGAATGATTGCGCAACTCACAGGTGATCCTCCGTTCTGCCAAATCAACGAGGAAATCCACGTGCATCCTGGCTTTGATACGGAGGGTAGTTCAGATGGCGGCTGGGCGTGTGCCTCGGGCAATGGCGACCAGCAGTGTGACGAGTCTGGCAGCTGGCGGTGATTGACACACCGCTGGGATGTGAGGCTGGCTCTACCACAATGTCCGGTCTGGCGTGTCAAAGGAGGGAGCATCTGGCGGTCGACCTTGGTCGGCCCTTCCGCGCAGAAGCCAACGCTGTGGCCATAAGGCTGAAGACCCTGGCAGGAGCTGTTGATGTGCCAGAGAAGGAAGGGGAGGTGGCTCGGAACGGCGGGTCATTGGACGCGAAAACGACACAGCCTTCCCAAATGGCTCTTCGGCCCTTTCATGCTGGCCCTTTCCCCTCCTGCCTTAGGGTGCGTTCCCTTGGACGTTCCCTTGGACTTTCCCTTGGACTTTCCCTTGGACTTTCCCACACCGCTGTCGATCGTGGGGGATCCCGCGTCGCGATGTCTGGTTGGCCGCTTGCCGAGGGAGCGTGGCTTAGAGGCGCACAGAAGGAGAAGGCCAAGCTTTCGGGGTGGATGCACCGCCTCCTGCCGAAGGGGGGAATTAACCATGATTACTAAGGCGTCGGCAGGTCGGGGCTTCACACTGTCCCTCCACGGTGCTGGTGGTGGGTGCCAGCCTTACCTGGAACCAGGCTGGTCCTGGCCTCTGGAAGAATCAGGCCAAGGGTCCGCTTGGGGTCCCCGGTCCCCCACCCTCAATGAGCGTGCCTCTTTGCAGGGCAAGAGCGAGGCCAAGTCGTCGTAACTTGGTCCAATGGGACGGCCGCTATCGGGTTTCCAATGCTCAGAACTGGAAGTCAAGTGGTCCCAACGCTATGCCCACTGAACTGCCCCCCCCCCCTTCTGATCTGCCCTACGAGATGGCACTCGCCGTCCTCACTCCATTTGGAATGGCGCCAGACTTTATTTTTGGTCCGCCCTGGCAACGAATAATACGTTAATCGTGACGGCCCATGCTCCATCCAGCAACAGATTCCTCATCACCTCAATACCACTCGTTGCCATCATTTTCCGCTGCTCCGAAAGTGCGTCGTCTTTAAATCCATCCGTCTCAGGGTCACACTCAGGGCCACACTCAGGGCCACACTCAGGGCCACACTCCTCGGCCGCCCAACTCACGCCAGCTAATTCTGGTGGCGCATCATGGATTCCATACTCCCTTCCCTGGGCCTCGTTGACGAAGCTGCTGGACTTCTCTGGCACGTCCCGCGCTGCCCTACCATGCGTTCTTTTGGACATCGTAAACCGGGACCAATCATCCACCTCGTATCGTGATCCAAGCCAATCCCGACTCCAGAGTGGGGAGGAGGCTGTGATACGTTAAACCGTACAGTGTCAAGTGCATGCGTCTCTGCAGCAAGAGGCAATATATCTTCTTGTAACGTTCCGTGATGCTTCTGTGGGGATGCCTTCGCGATATCGAACGAACACGACCTCAAGCTCATTGGCCGATGCGTATTCGCGGCACTGGGGACCACGCTCAATGAAATCGGCGTTGAGTCCCGTCCATCAGGGGAAATGCCGGATCGCTGCCGTGATTATGTCTTGCGGCCGACCTCACATCTTCGTCCCTCGTATGAACTCGCGAAGCCTTCGGGTACAGTACAATCTGGAGCTATTCTCATCACACTCCACGGCCCTGCCAGTCGCTCGAGACATGTTGGCATGCCATCAGTCGGACGCCACCGACCGTTTCAATCTGGGAAAGCCGTTAGACGTTTAGCGCCCATGTTTGGGCAAGTGTTAGATACAACCGAAGTCCCCAGATTTCGCTCAGTGCATGCAGTGCAGGAAGCGCCCCTACAAGCGCAGTATGATCTATTCGGGAAAATTCCGGCGACCTTGCAAGGCTTACGAGGTCAACCATCAGATTGGACCCTTCGAGTTGGATTCTATGTTGAATGATACTATCTTAATTGATCCTCGCCGGCGTCAAACCTACAGACGTTCCAAATTGCAGCAGCGAAGTGTCGTGCGGGTGGTCCAGCATCATCCCTTGTCGGCGCCCTATTTCCTTCCTCTTCCCCTTCCCCCTGCCCTTTTTTCGGTCTCGATTGTGATTGGCCAGCTCGATAATCGTCAAATGATGGCGCGAACCGTTAGGCAGCCACGCGAAACATTCCTGCCTCTATTTTGAGGCCCCCGACTGGTTCCGCTCGTAATTGACCACCAGCTCCGCCGAGCCCGGAGCACGTGGCAGCCATGAAACTTGTTCGAGGTTGAATATAGTATACACGACCTGTTCTTGACTTCTTTTTACCAGAGCCGAGCAGAGCAGAACAGCGAGGGATGGATGCAATGTGCCAGAGGGGTGTGCGTTGCATCGTTATGAGATCCAATTATCGCGTGCCGCCCGGTGCACTGGCTTCTTTTCTTTCTGCTGTGGCCAAGATGGGGTCTGGTGTCAAGATGGGGGCTGAAAATAGAGAAACTTGGTCGCACTGCATACCCTTTCAAGCCAATCATCTCCTCTCGTCGCTTGAGCTTCAGGCTGCTCTCCCTCTGCTCTAGACTACTACTCTCTTATCATTCCTCAGGCGCTGTTGTCTTTTTTCTTGCCCATCTTCAGGTCGCTCAAAGTTGGGTTGACTCGCGCTTGAGACGCGTCTAGATTTCCGTGTGATTCGCATACCTCACCTGCATATCTTGAAACATTCTTTCGACGCCACTGGCTTTTTGCGCGGTTGTTGCTTGCAGACTTCATTGGCGCTCGTCGGGTAGATGGTAGGAGACGGCATAAACGCAAACTCTCCGAGACACTCACAACCTCGAACGGCCCCCTGACTCAGTATTTCACTTCTGTGATGTGATATCGTTCGGATTTTGGCTTTATTGTGGGAGTTGGGGTTGCAAAGGCGGCACATCGTTCTCGAGTTTGGCGTGGCATGGTTGCATCTAGGCTCCAGCTTCTAGGACAATTTTATGCTACCAAATCCTAGCATCCTAGCAATGATGTTTACGATGTTGCAATTTGACCAGCAATGTTGGTGCCTGATATCAAATTAAAATGTCGCGCTGGAGTAGATATTGAAGAGTTCACAGGGCTTAGAACCTTTGCTTTGTCCTGGCGTGTGACCACAAGGAATTCTCTTGTGCTCTCACTTGTCTCGTTTCTCCTTGTCTCGTATATTTTTGGAGTTTTTGTTACTGGTCAAAATTAGAGTGGAGGATGCGGTTCCGAGTTCCCAACAGCTTCTAAGCCAATACATGGCGCCAATTCAAGCTCCATCAAGTGATCCTGTTCTCGAAGTCTTCTTTTCAATCAGTCTCTAGGACTAATTTGTCTGCATTCAGAGGATAGTAGCGTCTCGGGATGACTCCTAGAGATGAACTTGAATCAAGGCTCCAGATCGGCGTACTTCCGGAGTACTAAATTTATTGTAGACAATACAATCAATATGTGGCAACCATAAAGCTAGTTACTCGAGCGAAGACTAGTGACAGGATCGATTCAAAGTGTTTCAAATTGTAAGCAGCCCACTTCTGCAAGAATCCTTTTGCATATCAACCAGAATTAGTACAGAGGACTAAGTGATCCGCCTCGTATCATCCATCTTCTTTCAAGCAATCTTCATAAGCAAAGATGACGAACTGTGAACAATGGCAGATGTTCTTCGAGTATTCAGCTCTGTGAGCAATAAATTTCAGGCGGTTCGCATGTTTGATCTTGCGGCTGGTTATTGATCTCGACAGAAGCTTGGTTCTCGGCAACATACCCACCACGAAGACAGTCGAAAGTCTACTCGTACCAAATGTGCTACATATCATGGCACGAGCTGTTAAGTCTGAAGACTGGCGCGGAGTTGTCAGGCTTCTCAGATCTTCAAGGTCAGATTTTGATACTTTAACCATTCATCCTGAGTAGACATATTTCAATTGTTCTTCTGGTAAGCTCTATCCCACTCTTCTAGCGTAGAGGAATTGGCGGAAAAGACATCCGACACCCTAGATACGAACTCAAGGCAAATAGATGTTGTTTATCAGATCGCAATCGCGCTCAGTTTTGTGTATCTTTTAGCCCTCCTTTGGACAAGAGCTAATTCCGATCTCAGAGGCAGTGCCTGGATCTACTTCCAGCCTTACGAAATAGCTCGAGCAGTTGATTTGGGGTATCTTTTGCACATGGGAAGTCTTGCCTCGTCATGGGACATCTTTAAAGACATGGAAAATGAGGTTTGGAAGGCCCATCGATAGTTCTCTCGAGATAGGGGCTTGGCGACCGTCATGAATTGTCGGTCTGGGGTTTCCGTGTGATCATCAAGCGATCGAACCAGGTCTCTGCTTGATAGGTAGCAGCTATGATAGTGGATCGGGGATTGCAAAATTCGATGGGTATTTCCTGTTGTATTTATATTGAAAGGTTGATTTGGCTTGCCAGATTCTCATGTGATAGAGTTGGCCCAACCTCTGTTTCTCTCTTCTCCTCTCTCACACTCTCTTCAGCTCTCGCAGGTGGATCATCTAACCAGATGACACAGTCTGAGAGTTGTTGGTGCTAGCTGTCCGCATGGTCTTGACTCTACACAATGTCGAGTTGAAGCTGGCGGTCTTGGGAAAGAAAACGAGGGCATATCCACGAATGACTGGGTTGGGTTGGAGCGCATGACAAGATTTCGACACCCATACTTTCGATCGTCCCGCGCCACCAGAATGCTGTTTTCCGAATGATATGTGACTGAAGCAAATGGACTTTGTTGGCAGTGCGAAGACAGCCTGAGCAGTTCCCGCTTCTAAGCTCTGATAAGCGCTGCTGGAGAGGGAGAGATTGGTGCTTCTAGAAGGCCCGCAGCGAAAGCAAAGCCGTTCAGCCTCGTTCGCATTGTCTCAACTCACTCTTTTGCAACGGCCGCCGCCCAAATCCAGAGTCACGCTTCCTCGTGTTGCATTGCCAGCTGGGAGACTTGCCAATGAGCTGCCTTTGCACTTACATGCAAAGCTCGAGCTCCAGCCTTTGACAGCTGCTCTGCCGTCCCCCCCGCTCTAGACCTTTGTCAGCCTTCCCCACACCACACCATGTGAAAATGGATGCTACATCGCAGAGCTCGACTCACATAAATACCTATCCTTTGAGCACCCAACCACACCATTGCACGGCGACTGCTGGTCCTCCCTTGCTGCTGGGTCACCAATCTCTTCAACTTCACAGTTCCCTCCCTCGACCATCTCCGCCATGGCGTCCATTCTTACCTCAGTCGTGACGACGACGGTCACCGCCGCTGCGTCGAAGGTTTCTTCTCACTCAGCATCGGCGACGGCTACTCTGAGGGCAGCTCCCCAAGGAGGAATCTTAGAGGGCGTGAATCCAAGTGTGTACGACCCCAAGAATCCCATCTTCATGTTCATCATCCAGGTATGCTATGTTCGCTTCTTTGTACCCCGCCATGTGGAACAGTTCCTGCAAGGGCTTGCTCGGTATCGTCAGACGAACTCGCGCATGGCGTTCTCTGATATGTCCATCGTTGGTGACGGATCTAAGGGTGGAGCGAGATGCGCCGTTCAATCCTGACCAGAGCCCGTGGCTAACATCCTGACCAGGCGGGGATCATTATCATCTTCTGTCGATTATTACACTATCCTCTCTCGTTATTTCGACAGCCTCGTGTCATTGCAGAGGTTATTGGTGGAATTATACTTGGTCCTTCAGTTATGATGCGTATCCCAGGCTTCCAAGCAGCCATTTTCCCTGCGGCCTCAATCCCGGGTCTCAGCCTTGTGGCGAATCTTGGTCTAATACTCTTCCTTTTCCTCGTAGGCCTTGAAGTCAATATGCGCATGTTTTTGTCCAATTGGCGTGTGGCATTAAGCGTGGGGCTTGCTGGAATGGCGCTGCCGTTTGGTTTGGGCTGCGGTATTGCATATGGACTTTATCATGCTTTTCATAACGAGCCTGGGACTAAACCAATCTCTTTTGGCGTGTACATGTTGTTCATTGCTACTGCATTATCGGTACGTAATCCCTCTCGGTGACCTACCGCTAACTCGTTTATTCCTCAGATCACGGCTTTCCCAGTCTTGTGTCGTATCTTGACCGAGCTCAAGCTGCTCGGTACGCCAGTTGGCGTCACTGTGCTTGCTGCTGGCGTTGGCAATGACGTTGTGGGCTGGATCCTACTTGCTCTCTGCGTTGCGCTTGTCAACAATGGATCCGGGATTACAGCACTCTACGTACTCCTCACCGCGGTTGGGTGGATTTTGTTTCTAGTTTTTGCTGTTCGCCCAGCTTTCTTCTGGTTACTCCGACGCTCAGGAAGCCTTCAAAATGGGCCTTCCCAAGGCATCATGGCTATTACATTACTCTTGGTTCTCGCTTCGTCTTGGTTTACAGGTGCCATTGGCATTCATCCTATTTTTGGAGGTAAGCTCCAATCTTCTCCCTCATTCGCACATTATTCTAAATTACAAAGCTTTCCTTGTTGGTCTTATTTGCCCTCATGATGGTGGATTTGCAATTAAAGTAACGGAGAAGGTGGAAGATCTCGTCGCCGTCATCTTCCTGCCTCTTTACTTTGCATATTCCGGGCTTAGCACCAACTTAGGACTTCTAAATACGGGAACTACTTGGGCCTACGTTATAGGAGTTATCGCCGTTGCCTTTTCTGGCAAAATCATCGGTGGCACACTGGCAGCAAGAGCTAACAAGCTATTTTGGCAGGAGAGTTTCACCATTGGTGCCCTGATGAGCTGCAAGGGTTTGTACCATCCCTCTCGCCAAATCTTTATTACAGAAACTCTAACTAAGTTTAGGACTTGTCGAGTTGATCGTGCTCAACATTGGCCTTCAAGCAAAAATTCTCTCGACCAGGACGTTCACTATCTTCGTCGTCATGGCTCTAGTCACCACAGTTTCAACTACTCCTCTTGTTAGTGTTCTTTACCCGCCAAGCTATCAGAAAAAGCTGGAATCTTTCAGGCGAGGAGAAATTGATTGGGACGGCAATCGATTAGTTCAAGAAAGCGATGTCGGAAGCAGTGTAGAGAAGCTTCAAGGCCTCCAAGTCCGGAGACTGCTTGTCTACCTCAAGCTCGATAGTCTTCCCAGTCTCTTTACATTCATTTCTCTTCTAAGCGGTGATCAAACCAATAACACCACGAAAATTCACAGAACGAAGACCCAGCTTGAGACTGTTCCAGAAGGAACGTCCAAGTCTTCTAACACTGCTCTCGCTTCTCATAAACCACTTGAAGTTCACGGTCTCCGAATAGTGGAGCTTACCGAGCGTACTTCGTCTGTTATGAAAAGTGCTGAAGTTGAAGAAGACACGTATAGGGACCCTGTTGTGAATGCTTTCAGGACCTTTGCTCAACTCAATAACGTTGCAGTATCTGGAGGTGTCTCTGTTGTTCCAGAGTCGTCCTATGCGGAAACTTTAACAACTCAAGCCGCTGACCATTATTCGGATCTTATTCTCATTCCTTGGAGTGAACCCAATACGACTCTTGGCATCGACTCTATCCTTGATAGTCTTTCCGGTGGCTTACAAGATGCTTTTATTCAAAATACTTTGGAGACTGCCAGTTGCAACACAGCTATATTTGTCAATCATGGCTTTGGTGGTCTTCCCAGCATAGAAAACCCACCTCCTTTAAGCCGTAGCCTCAGTGGCTTAAGTATGCGAAGTCACCTTAGCCGCCGGAATATGCCTACACCTCCCATCTTTGACAGAAGTCATCATATCTTTTTCCCATTCTTTGGCGGAGCAGATGATCGCGTCGCTCTTCGCTTTGTATTACAGCTTGCTCAAAATAATAACATCACAACAACAATCATTCATTTCAACGTCCCGGTCCAGTCAGAATCTAAATCTCTTGCTTACACCAGTGAGATAACTCCTGTTCCTGCTCACTCAGGCCCATCGGCGCTTGATAAACGCGGGAGAGTCGACACAGATACTATGTATGCAGGTGCTGCTCAGGACGTCACCTTCCTTCATACTCTAAGGGATTCCCTCCCAGCATCGCTTACTAGTCGTCTGGTCTTTACGGAAGTAGCGACCACTAATCCCATCACAGACTGCTTATCACATGCCAGACAGGAAGTTGGACAGTCACCGAGAAATGCAGGAGATCTGATTGTTGTTGGACGAGCTAGACACACAAATATGGAGCAGCATATGGAATATGACAACCCTCCTGCCAATGCCGATATGCGGAAATCGCTTGGTGTCATTGCCGAAGCGATTGTTTCCGGAGGAGTGAGAGCTAGTGTTTTGGTCCTCCAAGCTGGGGGACGAGGTCTTGATATTTAGATGAAGTTATGATCTAGTACCCATCTATACCAGAGTTACTACATAGGATAGGCGCTGGATTCAGGAGACGGGGTCGTGCTTTTCATAATGAAGCCATGATTTAGTCTAATAGATTGGAGTTTTTTAATCTTCTAATACTTAATTGTAGATATGAGCAATGTCCTTAGATAATGGAATACTCTGAACATCTCGTTAGTTTTCTGGTCAGTACTGAAAGAAATCAACTCCTTAACGGGGATAGGTTCATTACCTAGCTCAAACGCTACAACTACTTTCTCTTACTGAGCCTGCATTCTCCCATGCCGCTGCCATTGCTGCTCTTACCTCCCTCTTTCCCTTGCTGCCCTAACCTACTAAAGTTTACACCCGATGCAGAATAGCACGTCAAAGAATATCTCGCTCGCGAATGCCAATACAAAATGAAAAAGGCCCTTAATTAACCTCCAGACCTCTCGATGCAAATCTTCATTTGCCTTTTCAGGATGAGGCGGGTGTAAAACTGCTGAGTGATACGGCAAGGGAGGACGCAGGTACAGCAAGCTCGCGATGACGAGCAGGAGGTCGTCGACGGCGAGGCCAGAAAGGGAAGAGAAAAGACGGGTCTTGGGAGCTGCATTACAGTGCCCGTGCATGAGGAGGAATGACGTCGCCACTGCGAACTGAGGTAAGTGGCATCTGGTTGGTCAAGACACGATGGATGAGTCAGGTGCCGGTGGGAGAGAATGGAATGGGTGAAAAGGTTTTTTCAATTGACGGCGGCCCGTGTGGGCAGATGTTCTGGAAGCAGCAGTGGGTAAGCCTGCATGCATGGAAAGGTGCGGTGGCTGGGGGAAATACATCTCCTTGCGGAATGGTGTCGTGCATGACAACTCTGCTACTAATGGCAGATGACGAGGGCGTAGGGCTTGGCTGTAGACTTGACTCACGATCACCTCATTAAACAGATGCTGGATAGAACTTGCCTGAGCTTGCTAAAACATAGCTTAGCCCTCTGCACAACCCGGAGATATCGGGAATGCTGTGCTGGCATCTGGGATATTTGAGATTTTTCTCGTCTTGCATGAAATGCATTGCTTAGAGATAGGGCCATTACTAGATGCCTCATTCTACATGAATGACAAAACCTTTAGCCTTGAAGCTTCCCAGCAAGTGACTCGGGCCGTGGAGATATTATAATCACAAGGAGATTCATAGTCAGTCACAGTTTCATATGACTTCTTCATTCCATTCACATTTCTCATGCGTGCATCTAGCGTCTTTCAATCATCATCCCCCCAACTCAAGGTCCGGCAGACAGACATCCATTCGTCGAGGACCACCGCGCTTCATCACTCGTTTGCGTGAGTCGAGCTCAGCGGCCCGCATGTATTCTTGCTTTGCATCTCATCCATGCTTCATATGTCCTACAGCAAGCCAACCCTTCTCTATAATAGAAAACACAATTGATTTGCTGATTGCTTTTCATCCGCAATTACCTTCCAAAGAAAGCCGGTAGAAAATAGCCAATCCTACAACAAAACCGCAAAAATCAAATAATGCGCAAACATTAAGCTTTCCCATTCGCTTTTGTCATTACTCCTCCAAAGCTTTTGGGTATCCATGCAGCCATAGAGAAAGCAAAAGTATAGGTAGCAATTCTTTGGATCCGATGCCGAGAGTGCAATGCCATGACTACCGTGAAGAATCAAATGACTCCCTCCTGTGTCTATGTAGGAGCCGGCAACAGTAATTAAAGTAAAACTTCGCTCCATGCATCGAAAAAAGTCAATCCGTCGCTATGCAATTAAGAAAATATGACCCAAGAGAGGTCTGTCATGTACAAGAATTCGAGGATGCCAATGTTTTGTTTTTGCGACGGGTTCTCAAACAACAGTCATCATATGCATACGCTGTCCCAAGCTCCGTGTCGGTGAAGTATCCAGGACAGAATTATTGCTCCTTGGTGGACTCTCAGGTGTAAAGACACGAGTGAAAGCAGGACTTGATTCCCTGTGGGGACTACCATCCATATCTTCCAAGGGATTATCGGCTTTGCGAACGAGTTCGCCAAGGGTTCGCGTCAGTACAGCAGCCCTGCTTACAAGGTCTCTAAGGCTAGTAGTGTCGAATGGTAGCTTATTTGGAGACTGGCTGGTTAGTGTCTGCAGGAGAGGGTCAGAAATTGACCGATTCTGATGCATGGTTTCCATCACAGATCGAGCTATCTCTGAAGCGCTCTGCATACTCGATTGACGAGGGGAAGGTGCCGGCAGTCTCAAGCTCCCTCCAAAACTTCCTCCAAATTTCCCAACCGCGGTAGGTTTGGCGACGAGAGGTTTTGCTACTGCCCCGAAAATATCATCCTCAGGCGAGAAGACTGAGCGTCGCCGAACATTTTTGCCATCGTATATATAGCCATTAGGGCGACCGTGGCGATCGAGGACATCAAAGGGAGCTCCAGGTCGTGCCAGCAGGTTGGCATCCAAGCCTAGTTCAACATCACCAGATTCAATGTCACCCTCATCTTCGGGCATCTCGTCATCTAATTCAACAGAAGGTTCAGAGTGTATAGATTGGAGCGTGTGCAGAGATGTTGGCGACTGCGGAGCTATTGGAGATTGCGGTGAGAACAAAGTCTCATCTTCCTCTTCTGGAGCTGCCAGGATAATGATACCTTCGGCTTCTATCCAAAGGTGAGCCGAGGGCCCATCTAATAAGCCTCTCTCCTTCCCTTGTGTCCGTAGCCTCTTGAGGTCCTCGACCAACAAGCAGATTTCTCTAATTTGACCCACATGGCCGACCACGTTCTCCTGGCTAGCTTGAATAGCCTCAGGGACTAGCATCCCACTGTTTTGCATTTTGTTATCAGTATCATCTGCAATCTCTAGATCAGGACTCTCAAAATCGAAATCGCCATCCCAATCTTCACTGATCGGTTTAGCTCCAAGACCCCATGTGCCAAATTTAGGAGTTAGTTTGGACGGATCGCGCTGGCCATCAACATCTGGAACCACAGGCACACTCTGACTTCTGATATGGAGAGCAGTCGGGGCACGCCTTCCAGCACGACCGCCTCTTCCATCCGCGTTTTGTTTGACATGTGCAGTCTTGGGCCGCGGAGAATTTCCCATTGAATCGACTTTTTCTAGAGGCGGAGGTTCAGACCAATCAAATAGGTTGCTTTTTGGTCGATCCGCTGCACTTCTGGTTGATCCTCCTGACGTTGAGCTAGTCCAAATTGCGCGTAAAGCAGGACTTACTCTTCTCGCACTCAGAGAGTTTGAAGGTGGAGAAAGCTGATTGCTGACTTCTGAGTTATCTTCATCCCTGGTCCAATCTTCGTCGTCATCTTCGTCATCCAATGAAAGACTACCAAACTCCTTCGTTGCTAAACAAAAACTCGGCGGCGAGGAAGGAAAATCAATATCGGAGTCTCCGCTATCTAGCTGTACTGGGGTGTTGAGTTCATCTGCCTGTGACGATCGTCTTGCTTTAACCGGTGTTGACATGCCTTCATCTTCTTCTATAATGCCATCTCCATCATGATAAACTCTGTTGTTCAACATTTCGTGAATCGACCGTCTCTTTGTCTTGGAGCTTCCATTGGTGCTTGGTGGCGATTCATCAAACATCGAATCTAGAGGTTGGTTGCGAGACCGTAAGCTGCCTGTAGCTCCTGAACGTAACGAGTCAAACACTGTCTCGCTTTGAAAGTCAGTATCATCCTCCTCACCCGAGGCGAATCCTTTCGTATCATTGTCAGATCCAACGAGAGTCGATGCACGATCTACGCCTTCTGAGGTTCTAGTGCCCTTCGAATTGGAAACAGTAAACGGCGCTGAAGTATATCCTGTTGAAGAGATGGAAGTAGCGGTCGTGTTGGTCTGAAGGATAGGAGAATTAGGACTTCCTCTAGGACCAGAGGATGAGGATGATGATAGACCAAGTCGAGCAAGGTCAACATTGAAACTTGATAGGCGAGTTAATGGCGGAAGAGGCGAAGAGGAGTTTCGACTTCGAGCGTGAAAACTCTCGGCAAATGGATCAGTTGAGAAGGCTTCGTCTGAAGGTGAGGCCGAACTTTCTTCCGAATCTCCTTGGCCTGGAATGGCTGAATTTTTAACGTGCGACGTACCATGCACTGTTACACTTGTTCGACGAGTCAGTCCTGGCATTGGATTAGAAGCGTATCGCTTGCCACCGCTTCCACCATCTGCATTCTTTTTAGGCACCCTTAAACTACCCGACCTAGGTATCCAAGTACTGGGCGAGCCGAATTGCATGGACAGTGAACGACGTGCGCGTTTCGGACCGGCTTCCTGCGTCTCTGTTGAGGGTACAGGTAGGTCAGTAGAGTCCTCAAACTCCTCATCGTTTGAGTCATCCAATTCTAATTCTTCCTCGTCATCATGCTCCGCATCTACCGTCTTCGACTTCAAGATCATGGCTGGTTTCACCAAAGTGGGTGAAACAGTTTCGTCAGGAACCACCCTTCTTGAGGTTGTTCGAAGATTATATACCCCTCCCTCGCTAGATCTCCTAGAAGCTCTCTCTTTCGAAAGCTTCGTGGGTCGCGACTCGAAATACTGGCGCCAAGGGTGCCGATACTCTGGAGCGTTATATCTGTGGGAATGGGTAGTGTGCACGAATTGACTTGGAGGGATATCCGGGAGAGAATCCTTTGTGATGACTGAATCGTCCCTGAACTGTTGTTTCAGTGTTACTGAACGTTGGTGGCTCGTAGCAGGTCTTCGCAGTGTGGGGAGTTGGGATCTAGATCTACTCCTCCGACCTTCTGGTCCACTAACAGCTCTTCCCGATTGGTTCCTTTTCACAAGTTTATTCGGAGGTGATGGCGCAGGGCTACTTCTTGTCTCTGAGAGAATCGGTACCGCAGAGCCTTGTGAATGGGCCACCGAGGGTGAGTCGAGGTGAGTGCTTGATCGTGGACTGTTGTTGTTGGAATTGGGCACCGTTGACAACCGCTTGATCCAACTTCCTCGGCTTGAGACCGACTCCCTTCTTGTATCCTCGCGACCCAAATCCCGAGGTGCTGTGAACTCGTTATGCTTGATTATTGAGAACCGCCGGCTAAGAGTGTGCTCTAATTTTGTGCTTGAAGAATTAGCGTGGGCCGAAGGTGGTTTCGAAGGGTCGTGGATGGAAGATCGAGACGGTCGATTGTCAGGCGTGACGACAGTTGAGCTCGTGCCAGGACGTGATATTGAAGAGGGTGAGGCTCGATTGTGAATGACTACCTCTGTGAGATCTGCTGGCTTTCGTTTTCGTGAGGAGGATCGTGGTGAAATAGACGGCTCCGGTTTTCCAAATGCCAGTCCCGCCGCAGCGACGCCAATGCAACTAGAAGCAACGAGCTACAAAGATTAGCGATCGGCTGCTGGGGAGGAGAGTATTCTACACATAATAGGATCATAGAATTGGTGGTGCTCCGCTCTAGGCATGCTTTAATGCCGCGGACGGCGCGAGCCTACACTTGCTTGACACGACTTACACTGGGAACTGTCTTCATTGTGACCACACTCCTCTTGCATACCAAGCGACCGACAAGTAAACCAAGCGGATTATGGACGATGTAGGCGAACTCATGTGCATTTTCAAGAGTTGTTCATGCCATCTAATTTCAACGAGGAATGCAGATGGGATTTCCAGAGGAGAAAGTAAACACCCTCGGAACCGTTACTGCTAATCAATCGCGGACTAGATGAGCCTCAAAGAAAAGAGAAAAGAGCGTGCAGCTGACTTGACACTGTCAACCGGATGGCAAGCTGGGAGACGGTTGAAGTTTCGAGAGACGGAATGGGGCCAAGTCATGAGGAGGGAAGTGGAGTGGATGGAATCACCGTGCGGTGCAATTCAAGAAATGTTTAGCGACTTTCCCACGACCGCGTCTAAACTCACAACTACGGGTGCTTGGGATTGTCCTGACCGAGAAGCTGGGCCAGGGTAAGATGAGCAAGCCCCAAGGCTCCAAAGCGCGCAAGGTCTTTGACTTTGTTGATCAGGTCCTGCTGTTGACCATCATTGGCCTACGCCTTCACGTCGGAAAGGAACCGTTGTCAGATGGAGAGGCCGGCCTACAACAAAGGCAGAAGTTGCGTTGTCAGACAGAAGACACCAAACTACTTTCTGTTCGTTATTCACAGCTCCTCCTCCTACCTACCTACCTACCTACCAACCTACCAACCAACCAACCAACCAGGATGTTGCTGACAGGAACGTCAACCTAGTGAGTCTTGTTTATCCCCTGGAGCGATGGGGACTTTGCACGTCTACGCAAACTCTATTGTCCGCAAGGCCCGGGAAGCTGTTCAAAGGCGTCGGTCTCTCTCTATCCATCTATCCATGCAACCCGCTCAGCGCAAGTAACCCTGATGCTCGCTCACAGATATTTGGCAGCATGCTCTCCAGACTCCGCTGAAGGGATGAGACGTTGTATTACGGCAATGACCTGGTCCAGCACAGCAACAGACTCCTTTTCTTGATGAAATATAGGCAAGGACCTCAAGTATTCGTCTGATGCTTGCGTCGGCTTCATGTATCGTTCCGTGGCTAGATGCCTAAGTCTCCGATTTCTTTGTTCATCCTACCGATGCCTGCTTGCCTCGCCGTTTCTTCTCGCGAAGCTGTTTCATTGGAAGTGCAAGAAGGCGTGATTGATCGTACAAGAACATTGCTCTGCTGCAGGATGGCTTGCTGGATGTTGTTTCAGATGGCGAGGGAGGAAGGATCCGCCACGGCGTGAGCCTTTTTCCAATCAGGCAGAGCTTTATGTCTCACTCTGGCTCGATCTATCCTTCAAAATAATGCAATAATACCTAGGGGATATACCTGTTCTACAGCCCAGGACCAAAGACATTTCGAGCTTCCTTCCCCATTCCAGCACGAGAAGACTTTTCATTTTGCTCTCATACGATTTTTTTTCCTCAACACGTCAGTCACTTAATCTTCTTCGGCTCAGATCCAACGACATCTAAATTTAAGGCACATGCATCTGTCGAGTAGCTTCCCGTCTAATGTCTGATGATTCTGACTCTCCCGTGGGCACTTCAGCTATGGGCACATCACACTAAAAGCTTCCCCACTACTAATACCTGCTGTGCTTGTTGTTCTACGGCATTTCCGACGTCGAGGACGATGCCACGCCATCCGACCCCACATCCAGACTCCATTCCCGATGCTCTTCAATCTAGAGCTGGGATGCCTTCGCACCTGAAAACTAGCACTCTGACCGGAAACCTCAGACTTACGGCAAGTGACGGAAAGAAAGAAATGTTCAACGCAGCCGAGGGCATCTCCTCGTTGGCCGCGAAGTGGTAGAGACAACAATCTGATTGTGAAAGAGGAAAGAAGCCCGATGCTGTAATTGACCACGCCGAGTTGCATCTTTGCAACATGTCCAATCAACCAAGTGTCGCGCCGCCCATCCTGACCCTGGGCGTGCAGAGAAAGGTCGACTCTCTTCCCGGAAAGTGGACTCTGAAGCGCCCCCAACTTTTTCAGCTTGCCTCAATCCTCAAGTTGCAGATAAGTACGGGTTGATCGGCTCATTTTCATTCTCGGAATTGTGGAATAATAATGATCAATAATAATGGCTTGGCTTTATCTGGGCCGTTTCGTGTTCGTTTCCTTTCGACCTTTTCATCAGACGTTTCTCTCAAGTCCCTCTCCAACGGCGGTCCCGCTCGGACAGCTAGGAGCAAGGGAAATGGTCCCATTTGACAGTTTAAGAAAGAAGATCTTACTTCAACCCGAACACAGGCAAAAGTCGCGTTGAAATGTGACGTAAGGGTCATGGGGAGACACTCTCTCACAACCTCGAAAGGTGGAGAACATCCACTTCCACATCTTGGCACAGAGCCATATCTAGAGGTAGAAACGTAGAAGAAGATCCATATATCTGGGACTTTAAGGCTGGGATTTTGACAACACATACCAACAAATACAGCAACCATGTCCCATGCATACTGTATTTCCAACAATAACATGTGTCCAGCCGCTCCTTGTTCGAAGTAGCACGTCTCCCGAGGCCACTCATGAGCTAGACCTCTTCTACGGGACTGGCTGAGGTCGTTCCAGCCTATTTTGTCAGTCATTTGGGTCGAAATCCTTCTTCGCCCCGTATTATTCACAGCACCATGAAATAGGTTCATGGATCTGTCATGGATCGGGCATGAGATTTACGTTGCAGTGCGCGATCAGCACAGATCTCTATGGCTTGAGAACCTGGCAAATTCGACAGTTTTCGAGAAAACAAGGATACACGTTCCATCAGTCGCGCGTCGCTTCACAATTGACGCGTTCTGTGAGGCCTCTGCCACCAATCAGCCACGCCTCTTAACGTGATCTAAGACACGTACCGCATATTTTAAATCAGGGCTCCGATGTCCTCGTCTTGGATTATGACGCGAGGCGTTATGCTCGGGACAGAATCCTATGAAAGCAAAGTGCTACAGTACCTTCGCATTAGAAGTCTAAAGCCAAGTCTGATCCAATGCGAGACTTTCATCATCCCCTTTGCTTCAGCTTCATCCCAAGTCCGCAGAGGTATCCAAATTCGGGAGCCAATAGAATATTTCCCTTGGACGGGCGTTCTCCCCACGCGATTTACTTCCTTTTTCTGTCAGCATCATTTCGCCATCAGATCCTCCAATCAGCAGCGTTGCTATGTGCGCAATCTTCCGTTGACAGGAATGCTCAGAAGCTCGTTGAGAGAACCATGTATGCAAGGGACCGAAATTCATCCTGGCGTGCGAAATATATAAATAGATCCAGGGCGTCCTCAGTTGGCTGGAGCGGATGAATTGTGCTGAGCCGCTCCACGTATTTGGCAGAAGGTTCATTGTTGCCATCACTTCCTACTGGAAGCGCTTTGGCAATCACAATTTAGGGAAGGAGTATATCCTTCTTCCTTGAAATCTTCAGGAGACGTTCAACCATCTTCAGTCATGTCGCGTCTCTTCAGTTCCAACAAAAGGGATTCCCATACCCAGGTATCACGTGTGCGCCAGTCTCATAACTCCGAGAACGAACCCAATACCTTCACCTCATATTAGATCAATACATATCGACCCGCCTACCTAAATTCCTTCATTTTAGCAATAGAGTACCTTTTTCATTTCTTCTCCGAGATCTTCCAAAGCAAAATCCCCTGAGATCTGTCATACATTACCGAATAGTCGGTAGTGCGGGGAGCAACTCTTGATATTATCTTGGCTTCCGATTGTAAAATGAGATCTGTCATATTTTATACTTTGTCATAATCTTTTTTCCCTATGTTCTTTTGGTGAGACCAGTGTGGAAATGAGGTTGAGACATGAAATTGAATTGCTTTCATGCAAGGGCGTGTCTAAAGGTACGCCGAAGAAGCTAGCTGTGGAATTGGACAACTAATCCTCAGGAGCCTCAAAGCCTAGGGGACACAAATCTGAAGATCGTATCACTGTAGCTTATGAGGCACATCGAGTCCAGTGGTCAAAACTGCTTCCTAAGTCTGGGACAACCTTTCACTTTCCATGCTCAAAGTCAATACTAAGCTTTGAATCTTCGGAGAACTATTAGTGGCGACTATGTCTCCAGAAAGGTTATCGCGTTAACTTTTCGCCCTGGTCAAAATAGTAACACTCTGAGGTTCGGAAAATCATTTGGGTTTGATTAAGCATCTTTTCTCTCCTTATTTCTCTTCAATCCTCGCCCTTCCCAGCACGAGTTTATTTCGAAGTTTTTCGCTGAGATTGCTAAATATATGAATAAAATGGCCGTATTTGATACATCTGGTTATATCTTGCCAACCATTCCGTGGTACAGGGTTTCGTATTTTTCAGGTCACCTTCTTCAGACAAATTCCGAGAACTCTTAGCGAAGTCTATTATCCTGGGTCTTTTCAAGATATGCTGCCAAATACTCAATTGAGTCCCTCATGATAAAGGATTTCAGGTTTCGAATTTATTGCTATTGGATAGAAAATATTACACAAAGGATAATTTAACTCCAGATCCAGATGCCTAACACTCCTCTTTTTGCAGCGTGCGATATGGTTACATAGGCCTATTGACCACGTCGACTTCAATTGAAACATCTTTTACAATTCTGTCCAGAACCAAAACCAAATATATATATCTCTCAAAACATAGAGATGTATCTTTCAGTGCACCCACTCGACGGCTTTGTGAACTTCTAGCCAGCACAGAATAGTACTGCTTTTTCTTCTTACTTTGTTCTCCATTCATCCATTCTACGCAAATCCCCTTCTTCTCCCTATCTCTTCTCATTCTTTAATAAGCATTTGATTAGCCTTAACTATTCAAGCAGTCTTGATACTTTATTCTCTATTTTATGAGTATCAACAATCCACTGTTGTTCTCTTTTACAAACATGAAAACATAATCCTTTCACACGTCCTACCAACACAGGGGTTGCTTCTCTTATCATCGTGATTATCCATACAGGTAGCCCGAAAGGAACTCTAGTACGAGTGGAGATACTTTGCAGCAGAAAAAGCATTGCTCAATGACTTTTTAAAATTAAATGATAGCAGAATTAAAACACTAATATTGTGTAAAAATAACATAAAACTATGGTTGGATTGATAGCAAATTGCTATTTTTCAACCGTAGTATACTCTCAAAGCATAGACCATAATTTTGCTGTCCATGCTCCTAAAAATTCAGGGTGTTGATTGCCTCAAGGCACCAAGCTCTGTATCGGTCCTCAGAGTGTTTCTTCTCCATGGTACACTTTGTTTAATCTGGCCTAACCGTCAAACCTTGTGGTTCCCCTGCCCATAAGTACTCGAAAACCTCTCCCTCATATGTTCTTCTACAGTTAATGGTTCCCTATCTCCTTTGCTACCATCTAAGGGTTTCAAAATCGTCTCACAATTCCCGTCAAAAAAGAAAGGAACACTATACCTATCTCTTCCGGTACGATTAATCACCCTATGCAGACTGCTTTTATACGTTCCCCCAGTCCACATCTGCAACATATCTCCCACGTTAACTACATATGCCTCACCGTTGGGCTGGACATCAACCCATCTTTCCCCATTTCGATCCCATACCTGTAAACCTCCTGCGTCATCTTGAAGAAGTAGTGTTATAGCGCCGAAATCCGTGTGAGCACCTACACCAAACTGCTTCTCATCATTGGACTTGTCAGGAGGATAGTGTAACAGCCGTACAGATGTAACCGGATCATTAGATGTGAAGTGCTTGAACACATCTGGGCCATACGGCATCCCCGCGGCGATGATATCCAGTACCTTGAGAGCCAAAGCGAAGATAGCTGAGAAATAAGCCTCCATGGGTTCCTTGAAGACTGCTTCCGGGACGAAGGCCGGGTTAGGCCAGATGTTTGGACCGATGAGGAAAGCTCTTTTCAGAACTCTGGGATCAGAGGCAGGAATATGTTGTCCCACGTAAAAACCCTTCACTTATGTCAATGTTGAAGTTGGCTCAAGGAACAATGACGCGACACACTTCTTTCAAATCTGGTTTCTGCCCACCCTCCTGCAATATCTGCCCCCCAATGACTTCATAACCCCTATTGCTAGCACCCACGCTCTTCGATCTATCAAGCTTCATCTTCTCTTCCATTGGTAACTTGAAGAGAGCTTCTGAACCCTTCAACACCTTGTCTTGAAGCGAGCGTGGGATCCCATGCCCGGTCAATTGAAAGAAGCCTGTATTGAGACAAGCATCTCGGACTGCATAGACAACTTTGAGTCCGGAGGGTGAGTTGGGTGATGTGAGGAAAGGGGAGATATCGACGGTGGGTATACTAAAGATAGGAGATGACAGTGAGGATGGCATTTTAACGGATTGAAAACGATGGTAAAATGAACAGAGAAAATGATCATCTGGTAGCAATGGGAAGCTGAAGCTTTTGTAAGCCTTGTCTACGGACTGTCAGCCTCGCATTGCATCCCACTTCTGGTAGAAGAACAAGATAAGAGATAAGGATACGGAGGTCGGCGAGTCCCTTGGTTGGAGTGATAGCTACACTATAGTGGGCATCAAGTCAAAGGAGACCAAATCCTGGTTCTTCTTGGAGAATTTTGATAGTTGAAGGCTGTCAAGAGTCGAGAGAAGTGAGCAGTAAATTTATTTCAAAAGAACGGGGTAGATACTCACAAACTGTCATGTTTGATATTGCTATGATACATCTTAGTATCACCATGTGTTGCAATGATTTGTGGCAAACCAACTGGTATTTCTCATCCTCGAATAATTAGCCATATTTTCTACTCAGTTATTTTGGAAGATAATTAAGTAACCATAGTGAACTACTTAACCTAAGCTACCTCACAGTGCCTTGAAATTGTTCAAATTTGTTTTTTCTAAAATTGCTCTGGATGTCAACGATAAATGATTGAAATTCCTCGCTCCCTTCTTCTCCATGATAGTGTGCATCATCTCTTCTTGAGGAGTTTCTAGGCGGCGTTGGCACAATGTAATTGGCTGGTACGCTCGATGCTTGTCTAGAAGTGAAGTCTTTTTTGACTGGGAAATCACAATAGATAGATGAGAGATACAGATCATCATCAGGGATATTTGAAGTGTTTGCTCTGAGGCGTGTCTATTCAAGCAAAGTCCAATTCTACATGGTAGAACAGGACAGTCATGAGCGAAGCATTGTCCTACTTGATTTATGATATCTTCAAGAATCGAATACCAAGTGATGAGCCTGGAAATAAGATTAAATTAGGTTTAGTGGTAGGTAGTAATATATTCAAAGGTAGATTCAGTCACTGGGGTTTATTCTTGCCTACCTGAAGATATCCGAGAAAATTTTGCAAGAGGTCCAGCTTTAAAGATTGTGTGGACTGTTCTCATTCCCAAAAAAACGGCGAAGATATAACCAATAGCAAAGATTATAATCTGGGACCATTATCCCTGAATAAGGTGGCATTCACATCGCGCGAAAGGTATCCAAAAATCGGAAGGGTTGATATGAGATCTTACCCTGAAATCAATAAATGTAGATGGCACCAATATCTCCCGTCTTTTCATCACTCTGGATACAGAGTCTCACTTCAAAATAACCTTATTCTAAAGCCACCTAACGTCATCTCCTTATACACAAGTCAAGAGGTAAAATCAACCCTGGACAATTTTTCGCGGATGCTTTTACCGTAGGCAAATTATCTTCTCATTATGTCCAACCAATTACTCACATCACAATTTGGTAGGTCTCTCTGCATCAGCTTCGAAAACGCCACCCGCAAATTTTGCGACAAACCCGCTATGAATTTGTGTTCCCAAGGCAATGGGACAAACGCAAACTTAAAAGCTGGCCCTGAGCAACTTCGCTCAGCAAGCACTTAAACCAAGATTGCATTTCCAGACCCGAGGCAAAGTGCTTCAACCAAGATCAAGCAGCGGTATCGACTGGCCGAAGCAAGCATCCCAAGGGAAAAAACATGGCTAAACGGGAAACGCAAACTTCCAGCACAGGAGCTACAAGAGCTACAAGAGCACAGGTCTCCGCCCACACAGTGGCACTGAGTCAAACGCTTCGCTCCCTCACATGGCTGGGAAAGTTGCATCGGGGATCATTCTGAGGTGATGAGATGGGTAGTTTGTGGAATATATATACTACATAGGGTGGATGGGCTGGATGGACCGCTATGTCGCCGCCTACTTTTACCAAGGGGGTAGAGTTGAGTGAAGAAGGTACCTGTCTCAAAGCTTCATACTTGATTTAGCGTAGTGTGTAGAACATTGTTACTACGCCTTTCCCTTTCTTGTCACAGTTCAAGTCCTTACCCCTACTCTCAGTTACGTTTAACACTAAAGCGAGCCGTTACAACAGACCGATCAACAGCAAATCCGGTCAGACCTGCTCTAAACCTGACCTATTCTCTCTAATCACACCAAGGAGGGATCACACCTGACAAGATCTAAATCTTGATCTAGCTTAACGCTACAAATCCTGACTGCTGATCCACGGTACCTACAACTTGATCTTGTTGAATGCGTTCGACAAGCGTCTCAGCTGCCGATGCATGGTACCTCGATTGAGGATTCTCGCCGCTTGTTGGACCTTCTGCTACGAAAGCAGGAGAGTCTCTTCCTCACAAGAACCACCAGGGCTCTTTCCGCTTTGGCCATGAGACTGCCCCTTTGACTATTCCTCCTACCTGCAGGACCCGTAATTGCTTCTCAGTCAGAGACAAAACCCGTCACGATGGCGTCAACACTCGAAGGCATCGAAACTCGGACTCCAGAGGAAGCCATTGAAGGCTTCCTAGGCAGGCTTCAAAACGGTGATCATGGCACAGTATTTGATTTGCATCGTCTCCTCAAAATGATCAGGGGGTACGTTGTTGAACAAGGAGTTTGGGAGTGCAAGTTGACACGATTTGTTCTAAGCTGCATTTAATTACGCCGAATGGTAGCACAACAAGAGCATATAGATTCACAAAGACAATTATGGTGACATCAATGATGTTCATTGTATGAACTAATTAGAAAAACAGCGCCTGGGTCACCATCTCTAGACTAGAGGAGACACCAAAGCCATCGTAATGAACCAACTCAAAAATAGAAGAGCACGAGTCTCAACGACCCCCTCAGGTCCATAGGACAGATCCATATGAACACCGATTCCTGAAGCACAAAACAGGCTCCGTCGCAGGACTCCACGCCACAAATCGTAATAAAAAGAAGTACACGAAACTTTTAAGATATCCACGGCCAATAGCGTCATTGCTGAACCCCTGCACAGCTGCTACTATCGCCTCCGAGGGCTGAGATTCTTACAATCTTCCCCCCAATCCATGAGTAGTTGCCGGCAAAGGGTTCCAAACCATAAGTCACTGACCGCCAGACCGCCTTAAAGCAATATCCTTCCAATGATCACGCTCCTCCTTCAACTTAGCAATCTCATCCTCGAGCTCTTCGAAACGTTGCATCTTTCGCTGACGAGATTTACGAGCTGCAAGAGTATTGCGTGCTCGCTTCATCGCGATGGTGTCGTTAGGATCCTCGACAATGATGGGTGGAAGAGGCTTGTCGCGCTTTCGAGAGTTGACACCAGAGACAGAGGCATGAGTTCCGGCAGGTGGGGATGTTGCTGTACCAGAACGACGACGAGTAGTTGATGTTCGGAGATGTTCGGAGACTTCCAGTTCCTCTTCAGGGAGCAGAGGAGACTGGTCAGGTTGTGGCTGCTTGGTTTGATCCTCCGGAGGAAAGAGAGGAAACCAAGGGTCACCACTTAAGGCCTGATCGAGGTCGCCATTGTTACCGACAAAAGGGGACACATCAAAGTGGTCACCGTATTCAGGAGACTCGTTGTAGGTGGATGGAGATGTCAAGTTGGTGAAAGCGGTCGAGTTGGGCGCGGAGGCAAATGGGTCACGATGCAAATCATGTGGAGAAATAGTACCCATGTTGGTGGAGCTCGACGATGACATGTTGGTGTTCACGTCGTAGATGGTTGGCACGGCTGGAGAGGAGTAAGCCGATGGAAACGTGTTTTGTGTCGAGGCTCCACCCTCAAAGGCAGTGAATTCATCAAAAAGATCCATGTCTGTGGAGTGTGAGTCACGGAAGCGCGCAGCGTGAATCGAAGGATAAGTACCTTGCATAGCCATGTTGGGAGTTTGTGGGATATTACTAGTGGACTGCGAGAACAGGGGGACTTGAGGACGAGTCGGTCGCTGTTGTTGCAAGGCCGTGGTGGAAGAAGGCGCAGATGAGGCGTAGAACTGTTGGGGACTCTGCGCAGGATGATACCGATTTGTGAGGGCCGAAGTAGAGATAGAATGTCCAGTTGCTTGAATGATCGCGGCGACCCTTTGATTCTGCAAAGTCGAGGCAGTCAGGTTTTGTGAGGAGTTACGACGATGTTGGCCTGTGAGGGCGGGGTTACTGGACAGACTAGGGGTACTGCGAACGCTGGGAGAGCTCTCGAACAGAACGAAGTCCTGATGGCGAGCTTGTGCGTTGGGACCGGAAAGATCCTGAGAGTGCTGTGACTGATGCGGAGATTGTGCCGGCAGGCTCGATGAACTGGAGGGAAGCCATGTTGATTGGGAATCCGTTGTGAAGAGTGTAAACTCTTGTGAAGGTATTTTGGCGGTTGGAAGACTGAAGCGGGAGCTGGAAGCTGTGCTTGAAGTCAGAGTTTCCGGGAAGGGAAAATCTGAAGTTGGGGGGGGGGGAGTGGAGTGGGTGGGTTGGTGTGGAAGTTGGGACGGAATGGTGACTGAGGTTGGCGTGGTAGGAGTCGCGATGACTGTTGTTTAGAACATCTTGTCGACGATATTCTGTGTATGTGTGATGTGGTTGTGGTAAGGTGTCAAAGGGATGAAGAAAGAGAGCGGTGCCTGATGGGCAAGAGTCAACGTATTTGACTGTTTCGCGTCGTGGTCAGCAGCCCCACTTTTCGGTGAGTCACCGCCGGTCGCGGGTGCTGATTCGCCCGCCACGCGAGATTGATCTGGCAGGGCGCAAGCAACGCAAGAGCGACACAGCCTCCACGAAGGAAGCTGCTTTTGCTGCTGTTGAGGCTGCCAGCAGCAATTTGGCTGCTGTGATGGATGATGGATGATGGATGATGGATGATGGGCTTGGTGAAATTACATGTCTCGTGTCTTTGGTCTCTCTCTGGTACAGCAAGCAACAGGACTACTGCACAACCTTCGCTCTGCCCTCCCTCCCTTCCTTGCCGCAGAGCCTGGGACCATCGAGGTTTAGCCTGTAGCCTCAGCCCGCGCTGTTGGGATGCCTCCTCTGCGACGCTGTTCCTCTGCCCACGTATCTCGCTGGACAGCACTCTCACACGCCGTTACGTGGACCATGCCTGCCTATGCCAGTGCTAGATCTCTGCCTGAGCAGTCCTTAAAACAGCATGCCTGGCACCCCAAGGATGAAACCCCCCCTTCCCCCCCTCCCCCCCAAAAAAAACAACGACCGCTGGAGATAAGCTGTGTGTGCTCTTTCCGCCTTGGTCGTTCTGGCACCAGCGCTGGCCGAAGCCTGAAGGAGACCGGAAAGAGCACACCGATTACGATTCCCCCCTGGACACCGGGCGCCCTTCTCGTCCGCTTCGTTAGCGCGTCCAATGACCGAGGGGGGCTGCTGCCAGAATCCATCCCACCGCGTTACAGTGATCCTCCCTTCCCCAAAGTCCCCAACCCAAGCCTCCATACTTCCGTCCAGGACCGAGACCCCACAGGACAAAGATCAAGGAATGAGTCACTGACTCGGCTACCTGGCTGCTTCGGTCGCAAGCCGACTTGGGGAAGATAATTGACCCTACTGGTTCCCGCGTCGTCGAGGCTGGGGCTTGTATCGCAGCTGCTGCGGTTGGTCTTGATGCAGGCCGCTGCATGTGCTTACGTGAGGTCGAAGGAGCACGAGGACCTGACTACCAGATTAATAGGGAGGACCTTGACCACCATCCTGGCACGCATCGGAAAAGGGATTTGAACTATCTACTTTGTAGGGATGAATGAATCTCTTTTCATAGAGACCTGTGTAGGCTAGCCATCGGCTATCTGTTGACCGTGTCGCCGGGAACTTTCCCGAGTGAGCGAGCAGCAGCAGTGTTAACCTTTAGCCAAATGTCACAAACAACAGTCAGTAATGTAGTTGTGTTAAGGTAATTCATTCTTGCCATCACGAATCCTGCCTAGATGCGTCGAATGCCACACTCCACGAGCGTCGGATAAATAGCAAGCGGTAGCTTTTGCCTGTAGCTTACAGAAATCACAATCTTCTCACAAAGCAATAATGTCGGTGAAGGTAAAAAGTAGGTTGGAGTCTGAACGGAAAGTAGGCCTATAGTGAGCCCTCGTATTATCTTTTCCACGTGCCCAAAACTCCATTCCCTCGTCCATAATAGGGCACCCAGGATTAACTACGGCTTTCCATCCCATAAATGCAGATCATCTCTCGTCCCCATCCTCAGCATGAACAGAATCCTACACAAAATCGCTCCACGATGGCTCAAAACTCGACAACAAAAGAACTCACGATGGGGCGTGTGTGTCCAAATTCGGACCAACACCTAATGTATGTAATGCTTGGCATACCATGAAAACAAATGAAACCCGTCCAGCTCCAAGCATGGCTGTATCGCCCTCTCCATGAAGGAGGACTCAAAGTCTTAACTCTCGTAGAATCTGATCTGCCATGTTTTTGTATTGCCAAGTTCCTCCAGCAACCTTCTTGAACTGGACGCCATGGAAGGATAATAGAGGCACTTTGACAATGAAAATCTCAAATTCAAGAATCATGCTACCTCCAAGCTCGCTTTGCACATGCGTGCTTGTTTCTCCTACTGCTCGCGCAGAACCTTGGTGGTCTCTGCTGATGGACTCCTCTGAAGCATCGGAATTCGTATAGCTATTGTCTCCACGATGCTTAGCAGGCGTTCTTGGTGTTTGAGGAGATCTCTCCGAGTCCCGGAAGTCGTCTCGGTCTCTTTCCGAGTTCCCACCTCCCATGAAACCTCCGAAACTAATCCGCCTACGGTGGCCTGGGGTGTGATTGCTATAGCTGCTGGGTGGCATATCGACGACTTTTTTCAAGTCAATAGAAGGTGTGTGCCGGCAGATAAATCCACCCCTAATCTCAGAGTGCTCAACGCCCAATTGCTTCAGGACCCTAAGAATCTCAGCACGAATAGCTGGAACAGGCTTCGTTGATGTCGTGGACACGCTAAATAACCCCTTCAAGAACACGGGTTTCACGTTCTCGGCATTGTCAAATCGCTCATTTGATAGCCCACTCGCGTCGCCAACCTCTGCATCAGTCTCTTCAGGCACATTCGCTTCTTTTTGCTCTTCTCGCTTCGCCCTTCGTGCCTGAATGCTCTCACGACGAGCGTGCCCAAGCGATTTGGTCCTTGAACTAGCAGTTCGAGGACTAAGGTGAGCATTTGTCTGCTCGCTGCTCCCGCGAGATAATTTCTCGTTTTCTTTCGAATGATCGGAACCGCTGGTGGGAGGTGGCTCATTGTAAGTTACTCGAGGTGGTGCGGCCGATTCTGAGGTGCCGCGTCGATAATCCTTCTTCCTATATTCGGCAGAATTTACGCTCGAGGATCTCCCTAACGGCTTAGCACTTCGCTGATTGTCCGCAGATCTCGGCGGCGTTAAAAGCTCGCTGTGACGAGGCTGGCTACTACCGGATCGAAGCATCGAAGATGGTGGTCCATCTGTATCGCTCTCACGAGTTCGACGAACGCTGAAGCTTTTCCGGGGAGTGTTAGGTTCATGTGGAGACTGGACTGTGACAAGTGGCGGATGAGGCTTCTCAGAAGGGTCTTTTCGTCGTCTCGTACTAAATCTTCTTAATATCCCTGCAGCAGTACTTTCCTTTCGGGTATTCGTGGATGGCTCAACAATGGCTGGAGATGCTGGACCACTACTAGCGAGCTTGACGTTTTTCATTGATTCTGTGACCTCATCCTCACCATGGGTACGTGCCCGAGGTCGAGATCTACCACCAGTTGGCTTTTCGCCTGCCATTTCATACGTTGCAGCGTTCGTATGTGCCGCTTTTGGTGCTGGTATATCTGGTACTTGAAGCGGGGCCTCTCCAGGTGCACGAGGCATGCTTGTGGCTCCGGGATTAGCTGCAGCTCGATCACGATCTTGCTTCTCCCTAACAAGATAATAGACCGAGACCAGTGGATGGTATGCATTAATCGGATCGCTTCCTAATCCTAAGCCTTCCACGCTAGGAGCCGTAAGGGTATCGCGGCTGTTGGACGAGTTTCTCCGCTTGTAGAAGTCAAAGCCAAATCCTCTCTTCTTCTCTGGATCTTTTGGTGTCGGTTGAGCCTCTCGTTCATGCAAGGCCAAGCGGACAGCCTTCTGGTAATCTTGCGACTCAAGAACATCTTCTAATTGTGCCTTTATAATCTCCGGTGGGCCAAAGTCAAACCCAGTCATAGCAGCAATAACATCTGGATCAAGCGGTAGACGAAGAGGTTCGCGAATTGGAAGGTGATTTTCTGGTGGAGAACCAAAGCCTTTGATCATCCAAGGGTGGTTCATGATTTCCTGCAGACTCGCTCGCTGTCTAGGATCCGTAACAAGCATTCGAGAAATGAGATGTTTACATTCTACCTCGAGTTAACTCACAGGTACCTTAATAGAGGCTTAGAATTCGACTTACCAGGTGATAGCCATCCAGGATAATCAACCAAGCCCTTCTTGATCTTTGCATGGAGAGCTGGCATGCTCTGGTCATCAAAGGGTACCTTCCCGCAAACTAGGACGTATAAAACAATACCAAAACTCCACACGTCAACTTCTGGTCCTGTGTATTGTTTGGCTTGCAGAAGCTCCGGTGCTGCAAAATACAAGCTTCCACAGAATGTTTTAAGGTGGTCTCGAGGGTTGAACATGTTACTCAACCCAAAATCAATAATCTTAATGTCCCCCGTCTTGCTTATCAATATGTTTTCAATCTTGAGATCTCGGTGGACAATGCTGTTCCGATGGCAATAATCCAATGCGCTTGAGATCTGCCTGCTGAACTTCCTAGCCTGCTTCTCCTTTAGACGCCCATGAGAGATGATGTAGTCGAGCATTTGTCCGCCATTTACATATTCAAAAAGCATATACCAATGATATGTAGTTCGCACAACATCTCTCATGCCACAAATATATGGGTGATTCAAAAGTGTGACGATGGCAGCTTCTCGAGCTGTGCGGACCTCTTTGGAATGTTCAGCCCTTTCCCTATCAGCTTTGCTTTGGTGATGTCCGTCGTCGGTAGTGCCTCGAGGGACGATTTTCACGGCAACCTGATAGTATTTGTTAGTACTCACTGCCCGATTTCGGACAGAGGACGTGATATTTACTTGTTCCCCACCCTCAACTCTCCTCGCAAGTTTCACTTTGCCCATGCTCCCCGCGCCGATAGTCTTCCCAAGGACCCAATTGCCAGTCTGAGCAGGAATCGTAGTCCTTGACTTGCCTGGCTTCCCAGAATGTCTCGACTCCTGTTGCGGTGTGACCACAGGAGCGGGACCCCCTCCGTTTGCAACGACGGTCGCCATGTCTGAAGACTGTCGACTATGATGGCCAGAACGGGACTGACTTGCTGCGCTCCGCGAGGACTCTTGTCGTGGTGGCAGAGGGCGATCTTGACTTATGCTTCTCCGATGTGTTTGCGCGACGTTCGAAGTCTCATACTTCGAATGGGGCGAATTCTCGTCCACGACCGCGTGGCGTGAAGAAGTGCGATGGTGCGAAGAGGCTCCCTTTGATCTTGAGGATTGCGATCGCTCAGACCTATCAGGTATTGATTGGTTGTGTTTGTGGGTATGGTGCCTCTCCACGGTCGCCATAAGTGAAATCGATCTTGGAATAGCCTGCCGAAGGTCAAGGTATGTTTAGTCCAAATTACAGCATTCAGACACCCCTGAGATCCGTAGCGACGTCACTTCTGAAACAAGGGAATTGACCCGCGCAAAGGATGGCTTGCAAAGTTCGATACTGGAAATTCCTGATGCGTTTGTGTTGTCAGAGGGATGCGAGGGCAGCGCAGAAGGCCTTCTTTGGAGGACCTGGTGGCTGGTTGGTCTCTGCGACTGCTGAGTTTTTGATCGCGGGGCACGCGGCAACAAAATAGGCTACGGATAACAACAAGATCTCGGTGATATGGGAGAGAGGGAACGGAGGCACGATGAGAATGGATGTGCGATGTCTACTTCGTGTGTGTAGGTCACATCACATCAGCAGCTCGTTTATGTAGAGGCTGATAACTCAACCTGCAGGTCTCAGCAGCTGAGGACCATGGCAAAGTGGCTCCCAAAATTAAAGCTATCCCAAGTTTAGGTCCCGCAAGCCACACACTGGCAACAAACAAGACGGTCCTGGGCGAACGCTCCTGTTTGCTCTTGGCAATTGCAATTAGAATCAAGGCATCGTGCACATTGTCACTTGTCGCACGCGAGGCATTTGATATCATGCGGCTTCTTCTTTGGTGGTGGCAATGAGAAACTAGGTAGACCCATGCGAGATGAATGTACTTGGATGATTTGGGCTCTTCCAGCGCCTCTAAGAAGAGAGGAAGAGAAAAAGAAAGCCCTTTCTCTTTATCAAGAGAAGGGCAGGCCGTCCTTCTCAGCTCTCAGACCTTGAAGCCCAGGCGGTCAGCTCCCCAGTGGAATTGCATTACGCACGCGGCGCCTTTGATCCAAGCCATTCATACCGTTGTGCAGTTTGAGACACCGGTCGAGTGCTCCGTGCAGCAAGGTGCTGGCTGCGCGACAAGACTCTTAGTTTTATTTTTAGTGATAATCATCAGCTTCGACTTCAGAGTCGAGATCTTCATGATGAGTCTGGGAAAGGGTCGAGTTTCTCACGATTACGGTATCTGGAAACTTCATTTTCCCAAAGTGATTAGTTTGATGTAAGACCTGGTGGAAATATTTCATGCCAAATGCCAAAACACATTTCAGCCCAGTCTGACGCGCGCCTATTCTGAGCTAGACTCGGTATCTCGCGTTTAAGCCATCCAATGGTAAGCTTCGATTTTTCATACAGCTCTTCCTTCAGTCCTGTTGCCGTCAATTCGCATATCACTAGGGTCTACTCCATTGTTCTCATGCCTCGGCCATGTCTGGGAAACGGTCTCGTGCAACCTACGAGGCGGATTTGCAGGCCCAACAATCACCTTTCGTCGTCTTCGGGACGCCACTTCCACCTCTAGACCCGGATGTGCGAGACGATGGATCCTACGTACCTGTTTGGAAGCAGGAAGTCAGAGACGAGCGGGGCCTCAAACGCCTCCATGGTGCTTTTACAGGCGGCTTCAGTGCTGGGTAAGCTCCGGTCATGATATAGAGAGACTAATTCAGTAATATGATATTTTAGATATTTTAACACCGTTGGATCGAAAGAGGGATGGACCCCCTCCACGTTTATTTCTTCTCGGTCCAATAGGATGAAAAATGACAGCAAACCAACCGAACAGCGATTGGAGGATTTCATGGATGAGGAGGATATCGCAGATGCTGAGGATGCAAAGAGGGTTCATACAGCCCAGGAATTTGCTGGAATTGGGTCTACACAGGATGATGCAACTCGGCGAGGAGCTTTAATCGACTTGTTCCGAGTAGAAGGGGACACAGTGGGAGTGAAACTCCTCAAGAGGATGGGTTGGAAAGAGGGCCAAGGAATAGGACCCAAAATAAGGCGAAAAGCACGCTTAGACGGAACAGAGAATGCAGAGAATACGGCCTCTGAAACTCACCTGTTTGCACCAGAAAACACCAATATGATCAGTTTCGTCAGGAAACATGATCACAAGGGCCTTGGGTTTAATGGAGAACCGAAGCTATCTTCTGAACTCAGTATTGCGTCAGATACGCCCAAGTCAGACGATGAAGACGGTGAAACGGATCGCGGATTACTGGCGCCCAAGATCCAGAAAAAGAAGAAACCACCTCGTGGTGGTATTGGTATTGGAATATTAAATGACACTGGTTCAGATGATGAGGATCCATACGAAATAGGGCCACGAATATCCTACAACCGCGTTATAGGAGGAGATAAGAAGAAGAAAAAACCCATCTATGGTACTGCAAATCCCTTACTGAGATCAAAACCCGTCTTCATATCTAAGAAGACAGCTATGGCAGCCGCCTCCGCTGGCTTAAGAAAATGTCATGATGGCCGCTTGCCGCTTGATGGCTTCGTTCTTAGTAGTATAGACGAGTTTTCCACGGTCGTAGATTCTGCAGCAAATTACCTGCCCTTGCCGATCCCTCAGGGATGGAAATCATCGAAGCAGCCTAAACCAGGTTCTCAAAACATGTCTTATCTTTCTACAGCAGAGGCAGCGAAAGCATCTCAACTGGACCCAAAATCTCGAGCGTCAATTCTCGGAGAATCTGCGTTACCTGGAAAGTCAGTTTTCGACTTCCTCTCGCCTGCAGCTCGAGATCGAGTTGCTATAGCTTCAGGAAAATCAAATCTACCGGCAGCATTAGGTGAGATTCCCGCAGGATATGATATGACCGAGGAAGAGCGTCAAAAGGAATTCATGTCCCAAGTTCCGAAGGTAGATAAGTTTACTGCTGATGCTGCACTCAGTCGAGGCGCCAGTGGTTTCATGCCATATGGTGAAGATGAAGAAAAGCGCAGCCGATATAGAGCTTATCTTGAAAATCAATCTGGAATTATTAATACATTCCCTGAACCAGTTCCAGGTACCTCAAAGCATGACTGGTTAAAGGAACTGAAGGAGTTTGCCAATTGTGCCCAGATTTTCAAACCAATGTCTGGAATGATGGCAACACGATTCACGTCTTCTTCAACAGCACCCAATGTCACGAATGGCCGAGAATCAATATCTACTTCTCTCCTTAGTAAACCCACCCCAAAACCAGAAGATCCTGCTGAACAAGCTGCGAACATGGGCATGTATGGACCTATGACCCGGATTACGAAGGACTGGTATCCTACGAGGCTTCTATGCAAAAGGTTCAACGTGAAACCGCCTGCTCATGTTCAACCTGGGTCAGCTGAGCATGCCGATGAGGGACCTGGCCTAAAGAATACGGCCCCAGACTTAGTATCTAAGGATGCTATAAACAATATGATGAAAGACTCTTATCAATATCGAAAAAGAGAAGACATGGAGTCTCCCAAACCGGCGACTAAAGAAGAACCAATAGCAAAACTTAAGGAAACTGTGGTTGATGCAGATCGGAACGAAGCCTTAGAAGGCCAGAGGGCTGGTGAGGCAGTTTTCAAAGCCATCTTTGGTGATGATAGTGACGAAGATTGAGAGAGAATGACTTAAAAATACAAAATTAAATCTCAAAATTTTACCTAGTAACTTAAGCTACTCGACCGAAAGCCTTTGTGCTTTCTTTCTATAAGTATATAAGTTGTGAACAATCAAAGGCAAGCTTGGCAGTACGCTACGACTTGATTTTTCGGTCGACAAATATGTAATCAGAATTATGCACTTTCAAGCTACAACCGCAATATAAATAGAGGTCTTCGACATCACATGTGTGTCGATTTATCATATCGCGATTCAAAGCTTAACCTCATTACATGCCATCATCAGCTATTAGAAGAAACCAAACTCATAACTAGAAACAAAGCATGATCCTCATCTCCATAGAATGGGACAAAGAACAAAGTCCAACGCAAGTCCAACAATAGCCATCTATCAGCACCAGCTCACCAAACCCACAACTTACAAACTCTTTCCAATCCCTAGAACAAAAGGTAAGAGCGAACCTTACTTGTAGCTCAAACATTGCTTTTAAGCCCTCCTCGAGCAACCTGACTGTCCCAAGTCCTTCTACATTACTTCTTCTTCGCCTTTGACACTTCCGTAGTCCTCTTCGGAGTAGACATAGTCGCTTTAGTTGTAGGAGCTTTCTTCTTGATGGCGGGGGTGGATTTTTTTGCAGATGGCGTGATGCGCGGAGAAGCTCTCTTCGTACTTGGAACGGCTTTCTTGACGGGAGCTGCCCTTTTTACAGCGACAGCTCTCTTTACGGTGGTTGCCTTCTGAGCAGGAATTGCCTTCTCCACGGGAGCACTCTCTTTGGTAGCAGGAGTCTCTTTCTTCTTTGGTAAAGCAACATGTATCACAAACGGAGCTGTTCTAGTGGAGCCAGGTTTTGGACCATAAGTTCTCAAGCCCGGGGCCTCGTTGTAAGACGCATCAAAAGGCCACTCTCCAGGCTGTGCTGTCTTTAAAGCTTCGTAAAACTCCTTTTCCTCTGCGACTTCCTGCTCGGTCTTTTGTTTCTTGGCTGGCGGAAGAGGAGTTGCAAAGGTATAGGCGAAGCGTTTCCCACTTCTTGTCGTACGTGTCACATCTTGAAAGAGATGATCTGGTGCATTCAAAGTCGTGGCTTTCTTCGAGCCTTTGGGAGGCATTATGACTTTGCTATAAGGATTCGAGTATGGCTCGTAAAGTTTAGAAGACATGAGAAATCACTGATGCAGCATGAAAGAACTACACACAAGTATGCATTCCTTGAACTTAAAACGGCAAGAAAATACACAACAGTATGATCGTACATTCTCAACCTATTTATAACATTCCAGAAATGCAATATTATGTAGACAAAAAGCTCTTGAAAGATATGAATACATCGCGGGATGATCATTCATGTCCAGTAACAGGGAGACCCCGTCGCTCAAGCTCTTGCTCAATGATCTTCCATCTGCCAACAGCCTTCTCTTTGTCTATTGGTGTAACTCTCTTGGCAAAGACGCTAACATTTGAAAGATTTAGAAGCTCCGACTCGTTAGCAAGCGCGTCAATTACTTTACGTGGCTTTGGTGGTTTGATGACATGCTCGAGAAAATCTCCTGCTGTATTGGTACGCTTAATGGCTGCATCTGAGAACTTGATGCCACTCAATTGCAGCATACGCTTCATCACCTAGGTAGAGGATTAGTTTTCTATCTTAATTAAGTAGGATAAAAATTCTTACAGCAAACTTTATCTCAGGATCTGCCAAAGATACTCGATGCCACGAAAAATTCCATGATTTTACAAGGTCCTCGTATGTGGTATGAGCTGTTTCGTTAATGAGATTGAGGTCAGATCTATCTGCTGCAACATCCTCTTCCGACTCGGTCGGATTCCCTTTCTGAGCGACCTCGTCAACCAAGATAGATCTAGGTTCTAGGGGATCAATTTCAGATCTATCTGCTGCAATGTCTTCCTCGGACTCAGTAGGATTGAGTCTCTCCGCAGTCTCATCAATTACACTTGATAACGACTGGATAAATTCCTCCTTGGAAAGATGCCTTGAAAATTTCAACTCAGCTCCAGTTGCAGAAGGCGTTATTCGGACCATTTGGGTCAAATCTTCACCAGGTTCCCGATCAAAGAGCTCAGAAAGGGGTTTGCTTGCTTGTTTCAATGCAAACACCTCCACTAAAGCTCTGTGCATCGTTGCAGTAATCTGAAAGCCATCCGTCATAATCTCACTTGGAGAAAATCCTGATCGGAAGCCATGCTCTGCATCCCAAGCCTCGTATCCATCATATTCTCCAACCTCTTCTAAGCCATCCCATGTCGTTGCAGGCTCATATGTGCTATCTTCTGGTGTGACAGCCAGCGTTGGTTTCTCGTCTTCCTCTATTTCCAATTCATGCTCTTCCTCTGAAACTTCCGTCTCCGGTTCTAGCTTCTGCACCCCTTTCCTAGCCTGATCAAGTTTACTTCCACCTCCATATGGATCTTTCAGTCCTGGCGGGTTGTTTGTTCCCCATATATTTCTTCGAATTTTCTCTGTGAGAGGAACTTTGTCCTGTGCCGCTCTAATCGTCGATGTTGAAAAGGAGGTAATTTGATGTCGGCAAGTCGAGCAGACGTAAGGAGAGTACTTTTGAGCTGAAGCTCTTAGATTCGACAGGTCGATTGACCTCTGTAACCTTGGTATTCGGCGCATGGTGTTTGATGGTATAAAAGTTTGGTTCGGTTGGCTCAGCTTTTTCGGGGATGAGGCTGTCACTAGCGCGGCAGCACCTTGCGACCCTAGCATCTCCAGCAACTCAGATATTCAGACCTTCAAGGCTGCGACTTGAAGCCCCAAGGTCCTGGCACTCAGCCTATTATAGTCTTATTGACTACAGCTATCTCAAGCAATGATGCGCCTTATCTTTCTGTTTATTGTTCTCGCTTTGGTAGTATCCACAGTTGTAGCTTGTAAGCCTCTTCCTGTCCTGCTGCAGTATATCAATTGACCAAACTTGTTCAGCTCCTCCATCCTTCTGCAAATGCACCTGTTTTACAAACAGCACCATAATAGAGCTCCCTCACTCCTCAATTTCACCAGCCTTCAACGAATCCCCTGCCCGTGCTGCTACTGTAGGCTGTTCAGCATGCAATAAAGCCTTCTGTCTAGGCTATGACCTGCCCTTCTGTAGAGACGCGAAAGAGAAGGATGTTTTCACGACCTGTTTTCAAAGGGATAGTCGTAAGGACCAGATAGTTGTCCTGACTTTCATTGCAGGGACTGTCAGCTTGCTTGTTACGGCTGCGGTAAAGAAAATACTCGCAAAGAGGAGCGAGCAAGGCGTGAGGATCGAGGATACGCAGCGAGGCTATACAGCTGTAGGACGATGAGTACATAGAACTGCCACTCTGAAATTCGTTTAATTAGATTTTTGCCGAAGCCAGACTCTTAGAAGATTCCTGTCAAGACTGAGACAGAGACGACATAAGAAATTACTTATGTAATGTGATGAAGTGAAGAGAGATTTAAATCAGGCAATGAGTTTTGTCACATGCCAGTGCCTTAGCTGGCTTGTATCCTAGAGGTTGGAAACACGCCGTTGAAGACGAGAGCTTGGAGATGGACATAGCAAGTTGATGATACCCTCAAGTAAATGAGCGATTATTAGCTAGGCCCAATTTCCAGTGAAACTCACTATAACCCTCGGATCAACTACTGGTTCCCTCCCTTGACGAGCGTCATAGACTTGGGAGACAGCTCATGATATCGTCTTTGCTCTCGATGGTGATTGGTGGCATGACACCTATCGAAGCGGTCAAAATTCGTCTTCGCCAAAGCTTCAGGAAATTGTAAAGTCGGGGCTCAACTACCACAATCTTTACTCTACTAAAGTCGATAAAATTACATACAATAAAAGGTGAGTATCTAAGAACTCCGAATTTTAAGTTTCAAGTGCTTGTTTAAGACGAGAATTGACATTCTGCGGTTTTGATTTTTTCGTTCGGCGAAGACGAATTTTGCCCGCCTCGTATTTCGAATGCTTTTTGACGAATCGCATCGGTACTTATGAACCAGTAATTTTCACCATACAAGACTTTTCTTGAACCTCCAGCAGCGATGATTTCCTGGCGTGTAGAGCGTGATATTTCCATCATACATTCATATGATCATGAAGGCTCCCAAAATATGCAGAATTCGATATCTAAAACTTTTAATTATCGCATATAGAATTCGACATTTAAATCTTTTAATTGTTGTATATAGAATTCGGCATTTAAAATCTTTAATTGTTACAAATAGAATTCGACATTTAAAGCTTTTAATTGCCGCATGTGGAATTCGACCTTTAAAACTTTTAATTGTTATATGTGAAATTTGACATTTAACATAGAAAATAATTTAGCACTTTTGAAATCTTATATATATTTGTAGTAGGTATTGTTTGATTGTTAATGTAGTGACGTAACACGAATTATTGCATCCTTTAGTAACAGCAAACTTGCTCTTAGTTAGCAAGTAAGAGAAGTATCTCTTTAAGATTATAAAAACAGTTAAAAATGCTTTAAAGAGCTAATATATAAGGTAAATCGAATATATTTATCTACTACGTCTGCGCAAAACACGCAAAATTTATAATTTAAGGCTGTTTTGTACTTACATTTGAAGAGTATAATTGCAATGCAAATAGATGTTCTAGACGATTTATTTCATTAATTATCGTTTATGAATTATGGTGCCAGTTATAAACTAGCATATCTTTAATGAATAGCATGTTTGACGAACAGTCCGGAGCAGAACCGGCACTTTGTTATAATTAGAACAATCAGATGTAAAATAGGTAACTATCCTGGTTCTAAACAGCTTCATATTAGCTAAAGCAAAGAGAATTCAAGAATCGGAGCAAGCTTTGAGGTAGACCTTATCAAGAGGACCAAATTGGGAAGTACGATGCAACTTCAACAAGGCCTTGTATTATCAGGACGATATAGACTCAGTACTAAGATGCTTTGATTTGTGGTCTGTCCTTATTTAGATACTCGAACGACTATACATAAACCGCTGACTTGATATCAAAATAACGGAGTCATTTTTTGCATTGTATCCTCCAATTTATCTTTTCAGAATAATAATAAACGAGGTTGGCATAAGAAAACTGGCAGTGTTTTAAAAAAGTATGTCGTCAATCCGCATAGGATAGTGTTCGGAGGAAGCTGGCAAGCAGCGACCAATAGGGTTATATAAAGGTAGCCTTTTAACTTTGACCTACATGACTCAACTGCAGCAAAGCTTTTAGCTAATTAAAAAAAACAGGTATCTTGACAAATTAAGAACTTCATCACTTCTAACGCCACTCATATAGCAGGAAACTGGCTATAGATCTCAGAACTCATTTTTCTCTACGGCAAAGGCTTGTCCGAAGCTGCACCCTTGACAATTCTAGTATTTACATAGTCAACCTCGGGACTCGGCCAAGTAAAATCCTTCCACTCTCCCAAAATCTTCCAAATACCACCAGCCTTATCCTCGACATCTTTTCTCCTTGCGAAACTCCATTGCCTCTTCTCTTCCTGGACACCCCTTCCCGCCACATCTAACCCATCTAGCACACTCTCCCAAACTCTCATAGTCTCCTCCAACTCCTCAATATTGCTGACACCCATAACACTTACCCCAATACCTCCTTGACCACCCACACTGGCTCCCTTTCTCGCCCAAGTGTCCAAACCCCACCTGATGCTAACAACCTCTAGCTTCTCCCCTTTACTTTCTACAAACCTCGCGGCTTCCTGCACACGATCTCGCAACTCCTTAGGAGCTGGGTGAAAATCCCCCGTCCCGCCCACGGGCACCCCCACCCCGCGCAATAATCCCATACCAAGCACGCTCGCATTAGGGACGCAGCTTACACCAGTCTTCTTCAATCTTTCCAAACCAATGCTTCCAAGCGTTTCATTTTGCAGCGTGAAGTTTGCATAACTCATGACGGCATCCAAAGGCTCGCCGGTTTCCTTCAACACTAGCTCAGCTAGTTCGCACAGCACAGGTACTGGGTACCCACTGATTCCAACGTATCTAATGATGTGCTCGGTATCGCGCAGGCGACGAAGTTCGCGCACTGCTACGAGGACTTCGGCAGGAGAGACGAATTCTACGTCGTGGCAGTAGACGAGGTCAAGGTAAGTGGTGTGCAGCCGCTTGAGGGAACGGGCGATGGAGTAGCGGACCCATTCGGCAGAGTAGTCAAACTCGGAGCCGCCAATGCGGCCAACCTTTGTTATGAGATGGTAGGAGGGGCGAGCAGCTTGAGAGCGGATGAGTGCTTGCCCCAAAAGCTCTTCGGAAGGCCCATAGTAGGGTGAGGTGTCAAAGGCGCGAACGCCAAGGGCAAGTGCTCGGGCGATTATGGCATTAGTGGGGAGTGAGAAAGGATTAGCGTTGTATTGATGATTGAAGGTTGCAGTACCGCATATTAGAGGAGGGAGTACGGTTGAAAGTGGTGGTTGAGATGGAGACATTGTGGAGGTTTAGATATGAAGATTTCGGTAGCTCAGGTAAAGAAAGCAGGGAAAGGGTAGTCTAGGTGACTGGAGAGGAAAAGAATGATTCCAATGGTCACGACATGGCGGGAAAGGATTGTGAGTCATCGATTTAACAGCGATAGTGCAAATGACGATTTCGAAAATAAGTTTGAAGCTGGCGAGCGGACGGGTTTGGTGGGGCAGAAAGTGTATGCTGGGTTCTGCCAAGGTCTAAGGCGGTGAAAGGGATTTGAATATGGATGTTCAGACTTGCTCTCCAGCCGAGAAATGAGTGGCGGGCCGCAATAGGAAGAACAAAAAGATTTTTTAAAACAATCACAAACTTAGGATAAATCTCAGTAAGAGCAATCGAGTAAAATAGATCTTCTAGGTATCTAGCTAACGAATATTGATTTCGAGGGGTTTTTCCTTCCCCAATTGCGCTTGTTTTGTTTGAGATGTGGTGTTGGCTTGAGACTCTTTCTCGAGTGGAGAGCGTTGAATTGAGGCCACTTTTTTAGAGATCAGACTGCCCAAAGTGACGTTGAAGCTTTTTGAGTATGCAATTGTGCGGCACGGTCTTATGAAAACAATTTCAAAGAAGGAAGGCTGTTGCAATGCTCTGCAATCTATTCATAAATGAAAGCAGGGAGGTTTCGGCTGCTCTGCCGACGGCTCAATCAGTCCATGGAACGAATCCGAGTTGACATGAACCAAATATGATCAGGCGCTCAGCTACCATGTTGTTTCCTTCTATGATTTATCCGTTTTGCTCTTTCGTGTCAACAATCTTCCAGACCCTCCTGTGACCTCGTGTCAACATTAGCCAGGGATTTTTTCCTCTTGATTATTTCCCCACATTTTCAAGTGTCTTTTGCAATACTTGTATATAATTCTCGCAATGTCTTCAATCTCAGACCTCTCCATCTGGTGTTTTAGAGTTGCGAGCTAATGCAACGATGCGCTTCCTAAGTGTAGCCCTTATCGTCTTGAGGGTGGTGACTATCGCATCTGCATTGGTGATCGAAAGACAACACTATTATAATCGTACCGTCACTTGCGATAACTATTTCCTTGGAGGTTGTTGCAATGGAGCACTTGATGACGAAGGATATAATCCTAGCTGTGAGAGGATTCGATCCCCCACTACTATATCTTTTAACAATTTGATCTTGTTAGGTTACAACGCAACCCTAGTTGCCACTAATGTTGGGGGAAGTACGATGGGGCCAAGAAACCAGTATGCATGCCTGAACGAAGACAGTGTAAATGGAACTCCAAATATAGTTTTTGCAGCTTTTTGCTGCAGATATGAGACGGTGAGAGTAAGTAACCCTCGCAGGTCTTGCTTGAGTGAACTGACGGGTGCAGATGAATGCAACAAGCAATTGGACCTTTATGAGCTGTTTCGCCGCCGGCGATCCACAGTGACAATGTGGTCAGGCCAGAAGCAGAGCCGAGAATGCGCAAGAGGCATCTCGTTTTGCAGGAGAGCTGAGAAAGGATGCAAAAAGAAAACCCCTGATCAGGAAACTATATAGGTATATTTAAACATAGAAGACTGATGATGGATCATAGCAAGCAGAAAGGCGGTTGGGTACAGAAAGGCTAGCCATAATAGAAAAATTCCGTTTAGATCGTTATACCGCGAAATGTGATTATGAGCAGAAGGAGAAGTTTGTCAAATAGAGCCATAATGTTGGTCGTCGGTTGCAGCAAGCAAGTGCTCAAGATGAAGAATGGAGAGGATGATACTGTAGAATGCATTGCCATCCTTACCCACAGCCCCGAGTCCCGCTGAATATGGCTGTGATTGGCTGTCTGGGAGTGTCACTTTGACATTCTTCATGCGCGAGCCAGAGCAGGATCTCGCTATCAATGCCGGCTGATAAAAGGCGTGGGATGGAGCTTTGGAAATCTCGCCCCTTTTCTGGCCTGGCTGGGCCTGCAAGGGAGTGCTGACAAGCGCCACTTCGCTCCGAGCTCTGCTGCCGTCATACTGTCCATCCAACAGAGCGGAGGGCATCTTGGACCTCAAGACCCTCTTCCTCCAAGAACGCCCATCGTCTTCAGCCTTTCCTCTTCTTCGAGCGTGGCCTTCCTGGATTGATCTGGTAGGTGAGGGCGGCCTGCTCGGTTCTTGTGGTGACTTATCAAGCACGAAAGCGGCATCCAGTATCGTTCTGGTGTTGCAGCTTCCATCTCCTCCCCTGCTCACTCGGTGTCTAATGAGTCCGCTCGTGTGAGATCAAACCTCAGTGGAGAGAGCATCAAGAAAAGTCACGAACGACTAACATTTCCCCGCGTTTTCCGCTTCGCCTGTGCAGCGTCAACCATACGCGTTCTCCGTCCCTCCTCCCACTATATCTTACCCGTCATCTTGTCAGCGCAGACCTTCAGCACTGCTTCTCAATGTCCTGCTGATCCGGCATTCGCGGATCGCAAGTTGCAGCATGGGAAACAACCCAACGAAAGAAGCGCGGGGCCCAGACTCTCCCTCGTCGCCCTCGTCGAGACATCCTGATATTGTTGCGGCGGCGGGAAGCAGTCAACCAACATCGCCGACGGATCGAACTCAACCCCATCTGTATGCTTCCAGGACTGGGAGAGGCAGTCGGCCGGATCTCTCATTCTTGGGGATAGGATCCAGCTCCAACAATGAGCTACCTGAGCGGCGTGAGACCAAGCAGGAAAGAGAAGCCAGGAAATTGGAGAAGGAGAGACAGGCGAGAATAAAAGAGAGAGAGAGAAGTCTCAAGGAGGAGCATGTTGATGGCGGTTATTTGGTCACCATGGGGGTCTACACGGGCCCGGAGGACTTTAGCAAACCTGTAGTCAGGCAACTGATGGTATTTATGATCAATGAGTGCATGTAGGATGATGGGCTGACTTGCTTTAGATTGAACGGCGTATGGCTCCTTTCTGGAGGGGCCTCAATGACTTTTCAGAATCGTGGACAGAACATCAATTGGTTGCCGCTGGCAGAGGCCTTCCTATACCTGCACCGGATGAAATTCCTCAAGAAGACCTCTCGAATTCAATATCTCCTGAATCCAAACATCCCTCGAACCAAAACTTGCAAAACTTGATGGTTCCTATATCTTCTCGATCACACTCTACGGCCTCTGACGCTTCTGCTACCCTCTCTCCATCACATCCTGCTTTCTCAAATGCCAACTCATCCATGGCTGCATCCCCACCTGGTCAATCCTCATCCCCTTTCAGACCTCGTTCAAAAACATTAGCTTCTCTCACAAGCGCCTCCAAGAGTCTGTCGTCCTCAGATCTCGTCCCTCGAGAAATACAGTTACCAAAAGATCCATACGTTAATGGACAGGCAATCGAGGTTTTTCTATACAAAGATGCGACTGAGTGTCCCATTTGCTTCCTTAGCTATCCACCATACCTCAATAAGACGAGATGCTGCGACCAACCCATATGTTCAGAATGTTTTGTGCAGATTAAGAGACCTGATCCCCACCCACCGGACCATCACGATCCGGCGAATCAGTCTCCAGCCGAACCTACCGCAGATGCAGAAGCATTGGTCTCTGAACCTGCATGCTGCCCGTACTGTCAACAACCAGAATTTGGAATCACATACGATCCCCTCCCATATCGCAGAGGCCTTGCGTATGCAAATGCGTCACACGGCCTGGGTACTTTTTCTTCGGCCATGTCATCGTCTTCTTCAATCAACTCTACTGCCTCTCCAGCAGCTACTCCATTGTCACCAAATTCACACAAGAGAAGAACCACTTCGATTTCCGCTAACGCCTCGACGGTCATTACCACTGACCGAGTACGTCCTGACTGGGCCACAAAGCTTGCTAATGCTAGGTCACATCTCGCCCGGCGATCTGCCGCCGCGACCGCTTTGCATACAGCTGCATACCTAATGAATGGTACTCAAGACGTGCGAGGTTTTGGATTCAGATCAAACAGACTTGGTAGACATCGTGGAGAGGGCAATGCTGGAGCGAGCGGAGCAGGAACTCCTACTTCAGTAGAGCCTGGCAGCGGCAGAAGTGTGTCAGACCAAATAAACTCGATACGCAGAGAAGCTGGAGGAGAAAGTGCCGGTTCTAGGAGGAGAGGCAGGATTGAAGACCTGGAAGAAATGATGATGATGGAAGCAATTCGGCTTAGCTTAGCTGCCGAGGAGGATAGGAAGCGGAAAGCTGAGAAAGAAGCTGCTAAAGAAGCGAAGAAGAAGGCCAAAGAAGAGAAGAAGCGGGAAAAGCGAGAAAAGAAAGGTGTCTATGGAAGTGGAGCGAGCTCAGCCAGCGGAAGCACTCTAAGCCTAAATTTACCCGGATTAGGAAGGAGAAGAGGCAATAGTGGTGCAAGCATGCTCCAGAGGGAGATTACACCCGAAGATTCGGAGCCCTCCAATTCGAAAGGAAAGGGAATTGATCGCGGCTTGATGAGCAACACTAATGTATCTCCTCCTAACGATCCTCCGCGAGCTACGACCTCGAGCCATAATATCCCCGGAGCTCGACACCTTGACACCAGCACCTTAGCGGCTGTTAATGAAACTCACCAGCCTTCAGCGTCCCCAACCGCACCTGAACGACCATCTCATCTTCGCCAGATGAGTAACGCTTCGAGTCCTGCTTCATCGTTTATTGAATCCGTCCCAGGTAGTATCAGGAATGACTTTCATAACCATGGTTCAAATTCGTCTCTTGATTCACCGAATGTGTCTGGAACCCATATCGCTGGTCATTCAAACGGAACACCTGATGGTGATGCAAATGGAAACGTCGGACCGGAATCAATGTTCAACTTTAGAAGCCTCGCAGCTATGATCGGCCATGAAGACGAAGAATCTGAGAAAGACGCCGCAAGACATATTGAACACCTTGGCGGCGGAGAGGGTTCTACACATTCTACCCAGAGATCTAGCTCATTCGGTGGCCTAGAAGAAAGCGTTGCCACACTTAGAGTAGATGATAGCACAAAAATTAGGCAAGTAAGTTTGTTGGAATCCCAAAGGAGTAACCCAGAAGTTATGGTCACTCCAGAGACCCCAGCTGCAACTAACGACGAAGACGGCAAACAACTAGGTTGGACCGGTGATAGAGAAACCAGGGTGATTACACAATGATTGGATAACGCCCACGACTCAAATATAGAGGAGAAGGGAGAAGAGTGAAGCGATGCACGCAACATGATGGGATTTCATGAGAGTAAGGATACTCATGTGTAGGGCTCCAGATTCTGCATGATGGAACGGCGTTGGCTCATTTTCAACATAAGGATTATAGCTGGTTCTGGGATGGCTGGTTTGTCAATATGGACTTTTTGCTGGCGCATTAGCTTGGTGGGAAGGAAGGCTTTGCATATCTGGCATTCTTTGCGGCTGTATAGGGATAGAAGTGCCGCATTCATCACTCTCTCAGTCTCTGAATTCGGTCCAGATTTGGATCTTTGAGAGAGACCTAGTCAAGATTTTTTTTTATGAAAATTTCCAGACTGGTACATGTGAAGAATTTTAACCTATTCGACGGAGTAAATCAGCTTCTAATCCTCAGGAGGGGTAATTTTTTCGTGGCTAATCAATCTTCTCCATTGATGAGCTTCTGGACTCTCTTCTTGACAGCATTCACCTATTTCTCGTCGTAATCTCATGCTCATTTTATAGACAATAAACCCTTTTAAAATGAAGTTTTGCATAAACCAGTTGACAGAGGGGGAGCTTTGAGAGCTTGTGTATCTTAACCTTACCTTATAAGTATACCCTCGCAAACATTATTCTAGTCTATCAAGACAATGAATGCCTTGCAAGGATTTGAGCCTTGGGGGGGAGGGTGGTCCCTATATTTAGTAGCGATGGAAAAGTAGCAATTTCTTTAAGCACTTGTGTAGAATCGATACAAGTAGCAAGATTTTTGAGTGGGGGAACAAGTAATAACGCATGGGAGACAACTTTTGCGTTCAACGCCTTTGTGACGTGGCATAATGCCTATTTATTCACTATGCTAAATTGGGAATTGGGTTTCAGAATACTTACGATTCAACCCTTTTGTAGTAGGCATTTGATAATGGGCACCTATACCCGGAATATCTTCAACTTTTCCAGAACCTGGGAATTTAACTCCAGACGCCATGCAATATCAAAGCCGTCTCATTCACGCTGGACTTTCAAAGAAAAATTGGTCCTGTTGAATCCATGAAGACTCAATTGACGACATCTGCTGAACCTTCTTCTAGGACTTGGGCTTTGTTGTCTTGACGACCGTTTGAAGTGTTCAATCGACGTTCTCTGACTGCCTCTGCTAACTTTTCGAGGACATCGACAGTCGTTTCCCAGTTGATGCAAGCATCGGTGATACTAACGCCCTTTTTGAGTCCTGATGGTCCTTCAGATGGCATCTTTTGATTGCCCTCGTTGATATGTGATTCAATCATAACACCAACGATTGATTTTTCACCAGCCCGTAACTGTTGGCCGATTACTTCCGCAACCTTGGGCTGATTTCGGTGATCCTTGTTTGAGTTACCTAGTCAAATTAGCTCCGACTTTGGAAGCCCTCCTCCAGGACTCACTCACCATGGGAGCAATCGATCATGATAGCTTGCTTTTGGTTTTTTTTAGTCAGTGTCTCCTTTACAACCTTGACACTCTCAGTATCAAAATTCGTTCCTTTGGTACCGCCGCGGAGAATGATGAAACCGTGCTCATTGCCACTAGTTCTTGTAATTGCAGCAAGGCCTTGTTTTGTGACACCCATAAAATGATGCTTCGCAGCAGCAGAACCAATAGCATCAATGGCAACGGTCAAACTTCCATCTGTTCCATTCTTGAATCCAACAGGGAAGGAGAGCCCAGAAGCTAATTCGCGGTGCAATTGAGATTCTGTGGTTCTTGCACCAATTGCGCCCAGGGAGATGAGATCGGCAAGAAATTGAGGGGAGATAGTATCTAGCATCTCCGTCGCAATTGGCATGCCAAGACTCGTGAGATCACAAAACAACTTTCGGCTAATTCGTAGACCCTTATTGATCTTGAAGGACTCGTCAAGATCTGGGTCGTTGATCAGGCCTTTCCAGCCCACAGTTGTACGTGGTTTCTCAAGATATGCACGCATAATGATGCAAAGGTTATCCGAGAGTCTGTCAGCTAATTTCTTCAATCGCTCACAGTACTCGAGAGCTGTGGCAGGGTCATGAAGAGAGCAAGGACCGCAGACAACCAGAAGGCGGTCAGACCTGCCCATAATGATCTCGATAGCATCGCTGCGGCCCTGGAGGACTGTTTTAAGGGATGCGGAAGTGATAGGAATCTCCGAGACAAGCAATTGTGGTGGGATTAATGGATCCTGACCCAGGACTAAATCAGAGAAGAAAATTAATAAATTTCGTGCATCAAGAGCAAGTTACAGCGGGGTAGTTACTGACTTCTCGTGTTGTCAGTGACGACTGGCTCCATGTCGAGACCTGGCATTTTGCCTAATGAGATGGAAACACAGGAAATTGGTTTAGTGCTCGAGAGATCAATATTTTGCTTTGGTTGTTGGCACAAGCAGTGAGTGGTGAGTCAACGCAAGAGAGATGGATTATTGAATACAGAAAGTTTCCCCACCGGTGCGGGCTGACATAAACCGCCTGCAGGGATTGCTTGTGGCTGTGGCTGTGTTATGGCTTCGCCAGGCAGCGAGTCTTACTGCCTTGGTCGCCAGCCTTGTGTAAGTATCTTGCCTTCCCCCCCCAGACCGTGCACCAAAAAGTGAAGCACTCTTGAAACCAAAAACCATCAGCAACCCTCCTCACCTCTTCTCAGCGCTCTGATCTTTGGCCTCGTGTCCTGCCTCAAGATAGCATACTAGGGACTTTTCCTGGACGACACTCCTTAAACGCTTTAATATAACTAACACACTCTGTCCGCTCCATCCCCAGACCCGTGGACCCTATCTACCTCCTCGTTCGTAAACCTTTTTAAATACGCAAACAATACATATTCACCCTCCAATTAGTCCTTGGCCTCTTTTCGCGAAAAGAATACACAATGTTCTCCCAACAGTGGCCCACCAGAAAGCGCGCCAGAGAGGACACCGATGAGGATCCTGGAACAGGCTTTGGTGAGCATAGGACGGTAAGGGCTAGAATCGTCTACCTATGTACATTGGTTCTAATCATGGCAGAAACGTCGAATAGCTTCTTTACCTCATCGAATATCGCCAAATTCCAAGGGCTATGTCGCACCAATCTTCTCCTGGAACCAGCATTACACTTCACAGCCTGCTCCACCGACTATCACGCCAGCCGACTCAGACTCGGAGGATTTGACGGCATCCGCAGAGCCTAAGTCGTTCTTTTCGCCATACTCTTCATCTCCAGGAACTGCTACCATGATGCAGAGCAGTCCGCGCTCACCTTGTTTGGAGGGATTGCCAATGCCACAAAGCTCTCAGTCAATGCGGATGTCTGATGCAGCACTCTACTCGGACGATATGGATATGACCGACTCGTTTCACCTATCGCCTCCTCCCTTCCATTCAGATCCCTCACCAAGCATATCAGGACGAATACCAACGCCAATCCACAGTTCTTTTGCGCCCTTCATCCGCGCCGAGAAGGCTACCATGCATCACGAATCTGACTTTGCCGATGATGAGGCTATGGTTGACAGAGTAAGGCGTGGTCGGAGACTACCGAGTCCTATTAGTGAGGGAGAGGCGAGCCCAAGTGGGATTGTGGCTGGGTTCAACGACATGCAAATGGAAGTTGAGAGCCCCACTCAATCTGAGCATTTCAGAGATACGCCAACCAAGAAAGGTCACACTCGGTCAAAGCACAGCCTCAGAACTTGGACAGGATTTGGAGGAGATCCTTTAAGCAGTGGTGGAATGAAGAGAAGTTTTAGTATGGGCTATCGGGCGGACTGTGAAAAGTGTCGAATGAAGGTCCCGGGTCACTTCAGCCATATAATCACATATTAATGGGAGCTATAGGAAGACATTGTCCCATTGGGCTTTAGGTATTTCACAGCAAGGCGTTTGGTTCTATATTTTCGCGACATTGAGCCAGCGACGTCTAGCAAGCAAATAAGCGAATTCTTGTCGGGCTCTCGATCTTATGAGATCAGGATTTCGTTTGACCGCCAAAGCCTTCGATCTCGAGGCTGAGGCTGTCTGAACGAGCAGGAAATACAGATCCCATAGAGAGATAACCTAGAATAGTTTGGTCGAATATGGCCCCCCAACAAACATAAACTGTCCGTTGAAGACACCACATTACCATCTCATGAAGACCTCGTAGAATGCGGAAACTTCATATCAGTAGGCTTGAAGGGTAATAGGACAGGATTCGTACCACTCAAATGACGACCGTCAAGGTCCAGCCCTTCCAATACCCAAGCCTGATGTTGGCACACCACACGGCAACCTGCAGGGCTTCGACAGCTCTCTACCAATGGCCTGCCAGCATTCTTGTCGAGGCGGTGCTTCGTTGCATTCGCAATGATGACAGTTTAGGTAGAGGCGCTGACCAGGAATTTTGTTGCAATTCGCATTCGTGCGTGCACAGCTCGAGGAATGGTCCAGGTTGCTGTCCTGCACCATTACCCATTTGCTCCGCCCGAGCTTGGATAATCTCGATGCTGTGACGAGATAACATCGAAGAGCAAAGTATGTCAACTTCTGGCACGAGATCAGTGACCAAGATATTTGAAACCTTCATTGTGATCCAAGGCTCTCTTGTACTTTCTATGGGGAGACCAGCACCAAAAACACAATTCGGAGCGAAGTCCCCGTGTACGGAGCGTCCTTCTCCACCAAGCAACAGTGAAGCTCCGCGATATTTCTTTTCGGTTGGGGCTTTTGTATGTCGACCTTAAATCCTTATCCACGAATCCCATCCTGGTCTCTCATGCCTGGAGATAGGAAAATTGTTGACGCCGCTGTCGATCACCTCTTGAACTATGGCCAGCTTCGGATGAGAAAATGAAGGTGGGAAACGAGGGGTCTTTGCTGCGGTCTTGTCTGGTTTAGGGGGGACGGAATCAATGACTGAATTCGCCACCTACTTATTCAAGCTGATTTTTGGCAACAAAAGCGAGGCTAAGTTTCAACACTCAATGCTAAATGTAATATAATTCCTGAATGACTGACCCGGAGCTATGGGACTTCCGTAAAGGGAATTGATAGTATTTTCCGTCTTAGATCGAACTGCACATGATATTCAGCCGCGAGCTACAAGCAAAGACGTCCGATTTAATGCACGAGGTTTGCTTTTCAACTGATAACTGTCCCGTCTGCCTGGGTTCTTCCAATCAATTCTGAAGTCCACTAAGGATTTTACTGAGCTTTTCCTTGCCGAATGATGGAAAGCTCACTATCTTGGAAATGTGGAAGTCTTCTCTCCGCTGCGAAGTGCAACAAGAACTTCTTGCCTCACTCAAAAGCTATTCTGGGACGTGGTATTGAGTTGATTTCTCCACCTATGGCTTCATCTTGTATCATCTTGCACAGTCTAAGGATGTGCCCCGTGGACTGGCACCGGAATGCTCCCCGTGAGCCTCTAGTAGACCCGGAAAATTGTTCTCCGCAGTCCGAGAAGCACGAGTGGCCAATACCACCATGTCGGTCTCTCCTCCCTCTTTCCAAGTTTGTAATATGGCTGGGCCACTTCGGAGAAACGTTTCACAGCTCTTCTCCGTGCGAACTGCAACAGATTCTTGCCACCTTCCTCTCTGGGCGACTACACTAGTCATTGTACAGATCCTCTAGCATTTCTAGCATGCGTCTCTGGAGCCTCACAAGTTCGGCTTCACCTATGACCGCTTTGTCCTCTGCGCCACCAACCTCTTTCCCAGCAGGTCGAATCAGATCTGATCTGGTTCCAAAGAACGGAATTCCTAAGCTTCGGAGTTTGGCGTTCATTTCCCTGACCATCTGCATCTGTGCTTTCCAGACCTTCATATCGAAAGTCTCCAACTCTCTTCTCAGTTCATCAGGGTCAGTGTTCGAAGGAGCCGTAGAAATGCTTCCTCCGACAGCTTTTCTGTTGAATGTTAAAAACCTGCTACACAAGAAAGTTCTTGATTCCATACAAGACCTCATCCAGTTTCTTTTGACCTTCCTCTCGGGCCCGTTGTCTAGCAATCAGGGCTTGTCGACTGTTCCACCATTGCTCCTCATGCTCATGCTGAACTTTAATCATCTTGAGTACCTTCAGCCCAACCATCAACTCGCGGCGGAATCAGGAGAGACTCACTCGTCGAACTTCATGGAGTATATTTTCATGCTTGACAACAGTCTTCATTACACATCTGAGACCAGCTGACCACTCCACGATAGTAGCTGGATCCACTACTTTTTTTGGAGCGTGAACTGGTTCTGAGGAATTGTAAGATGATTGACCAGCTCTCGGTAGGAATGCTTCTAAAGTTGGTGCTTGGGTTTGCTGAGATTGATCATGCCTAGATCCATCTCCAGTTTGACCATATTGTGGAATAGCTTGACTTGGTTGATGGTAATTTTGAGGGGCTAAATTGGCTAGAGTCTTTAGAACTGATGCCAGATCTGGGACGTGACTGTCATTTGAGGAAGACATATCATTGGCAAGACATAAGAAGATTTACCAAGCACGGTTCAATGTAGTTCTCGAATCTAAACGTTGTGTTTTGACTGAATGAACGTGACAGCTCCCGTTCCATGATGGATGAAATCAAGAGGGAACTAGAAGGCCCCTAAAATGCGGCCGCACACGCCGACACGCTAATTATCAGTTCATCGGAAATCTTTCGATGGACGCCAACCACAGCTTCAAATGTAAACGTCATCTTCACTTACCGTTTTTCTCTGTCTGTATCATATCGAGGTCTGTCAATATGCCTCGCTCAGCGACAGATGCTACACGATTTACCTCTACAACCCCCCATGTTTCAGCAATTCCATCCAAGCCTCTCCCACCTCGAAAACCTGGACCACCAGGGGAGACACCGCAGGAGAAAGTCAGAAGGTTAAGAGCTGCTGCGGATAAAGCTAGAAATGCTCAGATTACAAGTTTTGATCGATTGATCGTTAAAGGGAGAAAGTGGGCGGATACAGCACATAAAATCACCACCCTTACTTTAATTGGTGCTACTGGTGTGTATTCTTCCCTGTTTCTGACTGTCGTGGGGCAGATGTTTTCAATGGAAGTGGCTCATCGTTGAATAGTAATCGCCACTGGCGTTACGATATACGCGTTAGGGGATATGATGATCTACAATCGGAGGAAAAAGGCAGAATTCTTTGAGGAACAAAAAGCCAAGCTTCAGTCTGCAATTTTCACGGCAAGAAAGGCTATTGAGGAAGGTACTGCAACACCAGAACAGATCAACTTTATCAAACTCGAAGATGACCATCAAGCTAAACTGCTGGAGAGGAAGGGTAAGAAGGGGGTGTTTGCTAAGGGTAGAGAGTGGCTATTTTCTGGACTAAAGAAGGAAGAAGAGGGAGAAAACTTTGGCACTAGTGAAAGGAGACTTGGTTATGAGGCGCTGAGCGAAGAAGATGACTCTCTAGGCGAGCGGGAGAGTGACGTACTGAGAGCGATTGAAGACAAGAAGCTATCAATCACAGCAAAAGCTAAGCAAGCTTTTGCAGAGGAGAAAGATAGGCAGAGAACAGGTGGCCCACTCGATAGATTAGGGACAGCTACGGAAGATGATCCTGCAGTGGATGAACCGCCGAAAACCAATGGAGGCTGGACGTCATGGTTCAATACCAAACGATAGCTTAGCTATACTGTGTATTTGTTGAGAGACTGACTGTACCATATGGGAGAAGTTTAAGCATGGGACGGGCGTTTGATACCAAGAGTATATAGTGGAGGTTATGAGCAACAATCACCTTATTTGTACAAAACTTGGTCCGTTATTTCCAACCCGAATACAAAATCAATTTTTAAGGGATTCCAACCACCATGACTAATTCACTGCCCTCTATACAAATCTCATACTCTACAACCCTACTTGAGAACAACGAGTAGCAGGTGTCAACTCATAGTTGCTTTTTATTGCCTCCAGCCAAAAAAAAGGTTTACTGTATATAACCGCGCCAGATCATCAATTTCGAAGGTCAAGTTTATTATGTCAAATAAAACATTCCGATACTGAAAGGAAGAGATGAATCGAGCTACTTTTTCGATATACTTTAAGGAGCTCCTATGACAAAGCCCGCTTGAGCAAATAAAATTAGCTCGACAGTAATTATCACAAACTTGAAAGAGTGCAGTCATATATCATGATATCTAATAATTATATACTCATTAAGGATATCATTATCCATCATTCAAACTTCCAACAATATTGCTCCCGTACTTGTACAGAATCATCCAAGAATCCGAAAAAAAGAAATAGCTGATCAATCTAGATTTACAACTCTCAGTGTCCTCCTAGGATTTAACACAACGCTGAAAAAGCTTGGTTCTTGCCCACCCAGCAAATCCTCCAGGCTTGAGTTCCCCGTACTCCCTCTTCTCTCCCAGCTTTCAAGTCTCCCTCCACTCGTAGCGGCGCTTTCATGGGTATTACTCAATCCAGCATATCCATCTCGAAACATTACACCACCTAGCGCAGAGCCTAAACTCTCCTGGCCACTTCCGGGAGTCAGTTCTGATGAATCTATGTTTCCTGGTGCTGAGCTGCTGCCTTCTGAAGGACGGCTAATCTCGGTACCAAAAGGCCCGCGGAATGCGCCTCCTACTGCGAATTTCTCGTTGGGGTTTCCAGAAGCACCAGGCTCTGGGCTGTTGGCAAACGCGGTTCTTTGCGCCATGGCAACGTGGTTTTTGTAGAGATTGAGCTGGCGTCTATAGAGCCACGTGCAAAAGGTGAGATAGCCGGCTAGTAAAGCGAGTATGCCTGCGATGACTCCTGCGATTATAGCTCCAACGTTTTTCGATTTCGATTTGGTAGGATTAGGACTAGGATTTCCTGAAGGCGTGGATGTGATTGTGGATGTTGGCTGAGAGGTTTCTATGATTGTTGACCCAGACTGTGTGATAGTGAAGGTTGGGGGCTTTCCTGTTGCTATTGGACCTGAGGTAGCTGACCCTACTGCAGGTTGTGTAGCTGTCGCTCCACCTGCTGAGCTACCGCCTATCACCGATTGAACTATAGCTGGAACCTGATACCCTTGAGACCCTTGAAGAATAGAAGAACCCTGATCATTTTTTTCCGAGGAGGAAGGCAATGCTGTGAAGGTATTTCCCCATTGTAAAGAAGATGCGTTAAAGACGTAAATTCCGGGACTGTCACATGAGATATCTTTCCCAACATATCCTCCAATTACAACCATTTGTCCGTCTTGCATAACACAGCTGTGACCTGCCCTTGCCGGTGGGTTGGATTGGCCATCTAAATCCACTTGAATCCAGGTGAAAGATGGTATTGTCAGAATCCACATGTCTGAGTACTGGATTTGACTTCCAAATGGAATGAGATTCTGTCCTCCATAAAGATAGACGCTGAAGCTTGAAAGATCAGGAGCAGAGACTACCGCAACGCAGGAATCGACCCTGATCGGCGGCGAACTTTTGGATGTTGCTTGACGGAACCTGATTTCATCAGCACTACAAATAACTAGAATTGGTTGGGGAGCTCCGAGATTCAAAAGATATTTCAGGACCCGAGACACAAAAGAAGGCAGAGACGCAACTCTTGAAGCAGTATACAGCTCCAGAGCTTTGGGAAATATAAAACAACCTAACTTGAGAATAGGACTTAACTTACCATGTGCTATTTGCGATATCATAAATATCGATAACATTCATTTCTGTCTTTAGTAGTACAATTAGCTCTTTTGTCGTGCCGATATATAGACGCTTGAACTTACAAAAGTTTCATTTGTCCCTCCAGCTAAGCCAAGGATAATCCCATCATCTCCCCATCCTGGTATATACACCAGCACTCCGTCTGCTCGTTCCGTGAATCCCGCATCGGCTTGCAATCCTCCTTGGGTAATATTCCTATAAACGCCACTTGACCCAGCAGCATTAGTGCTTCCTAGCGAATAAACGCCCGTGTTTGCATATCCAGGATGGGTAAATTCCAGTAGACTTTTTAAATACACTCTAGCAATCTGGTTGGACCAGCCTGGCGTGGTGTAGAGATCGAGGTGTCCACCAAAGTACCAACTCCTGCCCAGTTCCGGAACGCTTAGACCAGCTCCTTCCGCTGCTCTCTGAACTGGTATATTACCACCATCCGAATAATTCCCAGCCGAAGTTTGAGGACTAGATTGCTCAGTCCATGCTGCATTCTGAATGCTGTACTCCCAGGTCGAAACTGGGAGTGGAGAGGTAGAAGGATTGTCCGAAAACATTCCTCCATACAGCCAAAGTGTGTTGTATGAGTGCCATAATGATCCCAAAGCCACTGCTGGGAGGTTTGATGGTTGTGGCAAGCCGGTAAGTGAAGGAGATGCAATATTCCAAGTTTTTGTTAAATCCAAAGTAAGAAAGTTATTAGCTACAAATGTTAGTACTCGAATCGCAAGGTAAAAATGAGACTTACTCCATGTGTTTGCAGTCTGGCCACTCTGTTGGGATTCCTGACCTCCGTAAATATATACTGTTCCATTGACATTTGCAACTACCAACTATTAGTCCTATCAAATCTCAAAAGTGATCTTTAGGACTTACTCTGCTGGCTCCACCTTGTGCAAACCGAAGTAGGGCTGTCGGCTCTCCCGTCAATTGTAGAAGCATTCTCGACAAGCTCAGCAACGTGTATTACTCCAGCATCTGCACCACTAAATTCCACGCCGTCCTTTCCACTATTTCGAAATCCTGGAACGACAACAGCAACAAGGAGTGCAATGAGTGCAACTCTCGGCATCGATACAACAGACGCCGTTCCGGGTGGCGCAGTAGAAGCAGTTTTAATAGCAGGTCTAGAAAGTCGCGAATACCATGGTCGGTTCTGAGGGTGTTTCGAGATTATCTTCTTTTGGTCAGAGTCTTTCGAAATCTCGTCGAATTTCCTGCTTCGACCTCTACTCTGCACATGTTCAGCTTTGGGCAGAAGCACAAGGTCCTCGTCGTGAACACTGCTACTCAAATCGTCAAGCTTCTCCTCCCTAAATATTGACTTTCTAGGTTTTAATTTTGATGATGAAGACGAGGACGGACTACGTTCGCACTCGCGCAGTCGATCGGCTGTGATAGCAGAGCTGAAGCTCGGTCTGGTTAACCTGCCAGATTCAGATCTTTGAGCATCGTGTACAAGAGAATCCATATTGAGGAGAATAGCAAGATAAAACCACGCACAAAATTGCAAATCAACTTAACATCACTCAGTCATAGACAGAAGAGGAGAATAGCGTTCGAAACAATGGAAAAGAGGGCTTTCATGATCTCGATCTTCATGCACAATATGCCACAATCAAGATGTAGAGTCTTACATCATGGCTAACCCCCCCTGCACGACCAGGAGGTGGCGGTGGGGACGGAGCAATTTGTCCAGGAACCAATGTCTCAGGCTATTGATGATTTGACGGAAGTGTCTGGGGAAAACAGGCTTTGGATTTTGGCGAGAAATTTGGAGAGACACTCGCGAAATCAGGGTTGGGACAACCATTTTCATTCATTATTGCAATTTTCCACTCCTAATTTAATGCCGTTCCCAAATTCATGATTCCCAATCGTTCATGCTAATTTCGAGGAAATCCCATTGATACCACTCCGCCCAAACGAACGCACGAAAGTAAGCAATACAGTTTCGTCGTAATCATAACCATTTTTGAGTTGTATCGACTTATCTTACAATTCCTCCTTAACACGATCGGCAGCCTTTTGGGCCTGTTCTCCAGCACGATTTGTGGCAAATGTGGCTCCCTCCTTGACGGAATCGGCTACCTTTTCACCATGATAACGACCCGAAGCTGCACCAACACCTAACATCTCCCAAACCCAGTCCGTACCCTCTTGAAGCTTAGCCCAAAGGGTCCCTTGAGGAGTGGTGGTCCCGTAGCGGAAAAAATTCTTGAAGGGGAGTTAGTATTTTCCTTTTAAAGCATGTACCAAGAGTAAGGAGGATTAAATGTTGCTAGACACGGTTGTCCTGAGAGTGCATCACTTGAATTACTCTGTCTCAGGAGCAAAAATAACAAAAAATTGATAGAGCCTGGGGATCCTTACGCGCTGGTTTCTAGCCCATGCGATGAGCTGGTTTTTTTTCGAACCTTGAGGTACGGGAAATCCATAAGAATCTAAATAGTTCTTGAGCTCCGACTCAGACCAGGTGTCGAAAGCCGAGTCTTTAGCGGCATCAGTTTGTTTGGCTAAGTACGAGGTAACGCTTGCGTAGGCTGGCCCGGCCGACTTGGAGGCGCTCGCAAAAGCTTTTTGTGCAGCTTCTAGCAATTGCTCACGACTAGCATCAGCCTTCTTCGACACTTTTTCTGCAGCTTCATTGCCGGAGGATGCCAGATATGCCTTTAAGTTTTCAACAGTCCAGGTGTCAAAAGTCCACGCGGACCAACCAGTGACGGCTTTATGTCTATTCAGACGAACAGCAGCTCGGAGCTCATCGAGTTTTCCATTTTGGGGAACTGGCACGCCCCTGGAGTCCAAATACGCCTTGAGACGAGACTAGATGATGTTAGCTATTATTATTTTAAATAAAAGCGATCCTACTTCACTCCAGGTTGTAACGGCGCTGTCAAACAAATCTTCAGCCTTGAGTTGAGCATCATCGGTGGCTTTGGCATATGCATTGCCAGCTTTAGAGGTGGCTGCGCCAAATGCAGATGCTCCAGAGGAGCTAGCCTTGGTTGCAGCGCTCTTTGCAGAATATGAAGCAGTGTCTCCAGTCAGTTCAGCACGGTGCTTGCGAACAATGGCCAATAGCTCCTTTTTTCGCGACCCCTGAGGGAAGTGGAGGCCGTTTTTGTCTCCGAATTCCTTCAGTTCTGCATTGAAATGTCAGTGGTGGTCAATAATGAAGAAGAAAATCTCATACCAGAATCAGACCAAGATTCAAGGATCTTGTCGCTCAAAGTTTGAGCTGCATCCGCGGCGGATTTGGAAGCTGATGCTTGTAGATCAGCGGCCTTTAGACTGGCGAGACGAGAATTGCGGCGGACGCTGGCAATTAGCTTGTCTCGAGAAGTCGGCTGAGGAGCTGGCAGGCCCATACGATCAAACCATTCCTTCAAATCTTGATAATGTTAAGAGCAATTCTGTGTTAATATTGTGGATGACTTACCAGATTCAGACCAAGATTCGTAAAGCCAGTTGCCAGGGTAGGCGACTGTCTCGCCAGCCTTTTCAGCAACAGTCTCGTAGTTCGAACGAAGCGCTTGAAGGACGGTATCTCGTTTCCGCGGTTGAGGCACCGGGATATTATTCTTGTCCGCAAATGCCTTGAGTTGAGAATCTGGATACATGTCAGTCTACACCAACTAGGTTGGGTGTTTCGTATTCACCAGTCCAGCTGCTTCGATGTTAGCCATTTGAACATGCCGAAACTTAATAAGAAAATACACACCTATCAAAGATCCAGTCCTTCACATTGAGCCAAGCATCTTCGGTTTTGCTCTCAACTTCATACCAGACATTCTTGACTTGGGCAATAAGACCATCTGTATTAGAAGTAGCGGAGTCTTTAGTCTCAACGCCCTTCTGTTTTAAGTAGGCAATAAGTTGGTCCGTATCCCATTCACTGTAGGGCTGAACGACTTTTCCTTGCCAGTTTTCACTGACCAACTTTTCCAAATCTTTCCTGTCAGCGGGGGTCGGGTAGGGGATGTTGTTGTCAGAGAGAAATCTCTCAAGCTCGGTTTCATGCCACTTATTGTAAACTGGAACCATTAGCACGCTCTCAAATTGGAGGATGACGTGTTCGAAGAGATCACTAGAGCCTGCAACGTGCTTCTATGATCACGATTTAGGCCCCAGTAGAGCCAGAACAACTGCAGTTTCAACGGAGGCAGTGAGAAAAGGGAATATTAGCTTACCGGCTTTGCTGAACCAGTTGCTGGCGATGGTGACTTCGACGGTAAGACCCAACCATAGAAACTGGGAGAAGAGCTTCATCTTGGACGAAAAACTCTGGATTATCTAAAGGGAAATCTGAGATTCAGTCGCAATGTCTTTGTCAGATTCGAGATTTGACAAACAGTGCTGATGTTTGTGGAAGAAAAGACGATGAAGAAATGTCAACGTTAGAGCTTTGTTTGTAGGCGAGAATTGGTGACGTAGGATGTACCTCCTCATTGTGTCACTTTTTTTTATTCACTTCAAAGCTTCGGCCCATGATGCAAAGGATTGGCCCACATGGCAATGTCGCTTTGCCATATGCAGCATAGAAACAAGGAAGGCCATCGAAATGGAGCCATCATGGAGGAGCTCAATGGCTCAATCTGATGTCATTCCCCGGCTTCAGCCACACAGTGGCGTTACCCGCAGTTATGTCTGGACCTGCCTACCCTATCAAAAGCACGAGGAGCTTTTCATCCGACCACCATCGGGAAATTCCAAAAAGCACCAAAAAGCACCAAAGAGCCTCAGGAAGAAACATGAACCAGGTCACCAATCTCATTGCGCCATCTACATTCCATAACTACTGTAGCGTTCTGCTCCCATGGCCTACTGATCGACAGCATGATCTTGGATCACTACCGTCCTCGAAACCCCAACCGAATCGTCGTATCAACTTTATCTTACTCCGCCGGCTGAGCACGATCGTAGCGCTGCTCAAACTCTGCATTATGCTTCTCAACCTCAGCTTCTTTCTCTCCAAAATTCTTCCTACCAGGAGTGCTCTTATCGTGAATCTTCGGTGAAGCGCTGTTCTTACTATCGCTCTTGCCTTCAGACCCGCCTGCGGGCTTGCTTCCAGCCTCCTTGGCCTCTTTAGATCTTGATCCTCCAGATTGAGCGGAGGACTCTTCTGGTGTCATGCCAGAACTTTTGGATTGGGCAGTTGGTCCTGGATGTTCCGCGTCCTCTTTGGCCTTGTTTGATTTGCCTTGTGCTTGAGGGTTCTCGCCCTTAGGGTTACCTTCCCCATCCCCATACCTGTCTCTTGTCAGTGGTGCGAAGGATTTTATCGGTAGATCCGTCCTACCCTTGCGCGTAGCTGCGAGCAACAGAATAAGAGCCTGGATTGGTGGACCTAGACAGAAAGAATTGCCGTCTCGCCCGACTAAAGGTCGAGAGGACGGTGTCAGGGCGCGTTGAAGGCATTCTTAAGTTTGCGAGTCTTATCTGGTGTTATAATTTGGGGCTTTTTACTGATCAAAAGTCGAGGAAGTTTAACGTAAGGTTGCAGTATCAAGTCATATATATTTATATCCAAAGGTGAGAAAGGAAAGATGACGTCTACCATTTTTTATGTCGTCACATAGAAGAACTGCTTTCCCCCAACGCACTTTATCCTATAAACAAAGGTCTCTATGCAGTAGAAGACATTACTTTAACCTCATCTACATTTTTCTCACATCGTTGAAAAACTCTGCAATGTCATTTTTTCATTTCATCTCCTTTTCTTTTTTGCGCCGAGCCCAGCCACTGAGGCCGGAGCTTAGTTCTTGGCCGCCTGTTTAAGTAACATAGTCCAACCTACAATTCTTGGGCTCCAATTGGCTCACCAATTGCTAGAGTCAACTAAATGTAGCCGTTGATGATTAAATTTGAAAGCTGTTCCAGTGCCTGCGCGCATGCTCAAGTCATGTCCAGCTATTCTATTTTAGTATTCCCATCACATATTTAAGCACTTTCTCGTCTAGAATTTCATTTCCACTTCTCTTCAAGCAACCATGAAAACCTCTACTTTCCTCCTCGTTCCCATCATTTCGGCTGGCTCAGCCTTTGCGGGTGGGCTGAGGACAGATTTCGGAACTCCCGAAAGCACCTGGAGAGATGGGTGGATATGTCAGAAATGGGACCATCTAAGATGTTGTAATTTAGATTATGATGATAACCCAATCATCAACTGCGAGCTGCGTAAGAACTCATCTATACTTGAAACTCGTCAAGGCAAAGACTAACATCCGCACCGCAGTCAAACGGAGACCAACGAATAAATACGAGTTCAAGTATTGGTGCTTCGATATCCAGAAGGTTCCAGCGTGTTGTGTCCCTGCTAATTACGTATATGTAAGTTTTCTGCTTTTCCTATCGATTCCTATGCTGAGACTCGACCCAGGAGGGAGCAGGACCCTATTGCACTCAAAATATCGGTGTAACTGGTAAGGAACAATCGCATTGGCGTGGCTCGAATGGGTGGGGAGATGGACCTTACGCAGATATACATGCTCCTGTGCCAACCTATGCTATTGATTGGTCTTGATTTATGATTACTTTACAATTTTTCCTATGTGGTCGACACGGGTCCCTGAATGTAGAATCACGATGCTTCAATTCAGGTCGGCCAAGGAGATGAATACTGCTTCAATTTCAACAAAGGTGCTCGATCATTGTGAATGTCCAATCGAGTTCAATAAAAAGTTCTTAATTTTCCAGATAATCCTCAGGTAAAAAAGCCTTTGATATGTGTGTATAACACATCAGGGACTTCCTCTGGTATATAATGCCCGCTTTCCACTACTTCACCAGTTACCTCACTCTCACTCACTTCCTTCCATTCCTTTAACGGATCAAAATCTCTTCCCACCACGCCTTTATTTCCCCACAGTACGTGAACTGGACACTTAATTTTCCTACCACTCTCCTTGTCCTTCCTAGCCTCCACCAAATCTACAGTAGCGGCAGCCCTATAATCTTCACACATAGCGTGCACCACTTCCTTGATTTTCAACTGGGCTTCATATTCCCGCATCGCTTGCTCCTCAAGCCCCTTCTTACCAACCGCATAGCCACCTCCCCCAAAGAACTTCCCCAAAAATTCTTCCGGGCAATTCAGAATTAGGTTCTCCGGAAAAGGAGCGGGCTGGATGAGGAAAAACCAGTGCCAGTACGCTGTTGCGAAGGCCTGAGTAGTCTGCTCAAACATAGCCAACGTGGGAGCAATATCAAGAAGCATGACCTTCTCCACCTTGTCTGGAAAATCCACGCATAGTTTATGCGCCACGCGAGCGCCGCGGTCATGGCTCACGACGCTAAATTGGGGAAAGCCGAGAGAGGACATGACAGCTACACAATCTGCGGCCATTGTTGATTTTGCGTAGGCCTGGTGTGAGTCGGAGGCTGTGGAGGCCGGCTTGGATGATTTCCCGTAACCACGAAGATCGATTAAGATGATAGTGAATTGCGATGCGAGTTTTGGAGCAATGTAGTGCCAGATATGGTGGGTTTGGGGAAATCCGTGGAGGAGGAGGAGAGGGGGACCTTGGCCGTTACGGCGCCCGAAAATAGATACATCCTTTGAGACTGTGATGTTGAAGTCTTCGAATTGAGGAAATAAGTCGGACATTCTACCTGGGTACTGATTCTCTGTTTATGCCGGCTGACTAGAGAGGTTTGTTACTTGGTTATTTTGAATATTTAGAGGGTTGTAAGAAGCGGGGAAAGTGGTTCCGCCCCTGCCTTGACATGGGAATACTTTGACCCACTCACTCTAAAAGTAGCACAAATCATCCACTTTGTGCTGACTTGAGTTTTGGAGTTAACATCCCTCACTCTGTCTCTCGCTCGCGATATCATTCCTTTGTTCCGAAGCGTGCTTGCCTGGCTTATATTTATACTCACAATTAAGAATCCTGTAAATCAAAGACTTATATTCGAGACTAATACACTATTTATGTTGCCTATCCCTCATATTCGAACAACCCCAGCTTGCGACTTCTTAAAATATATCCACAGCTAATCGTACAGTCTAACCTGTAAGGATCGTCGAAATGCGTGTTCTTGAACTTCTCATACACCTTGAATGGACGAAAAATGATTCGCATCTAGGCTCCAGCAGGCTTGTTGCAGAGAAGGGCTTGTCCAAGCTAGGTCCTCGTTAGTTATGTTGGTCTGGAAGAAGAATTGCAATTACTTACAATAGGAATATCACAGCACATATCAATCTTGCCAACAGCAGCGCAAATCGCTGTGAAGTTTGATGCACTGGTTGGTACGGTTGGTGCTAGAACTTGTCAGTTTCCAGATGACACAGGAGAAGGGAAATAGGTTTCTTACGAGCTTCGCAATCGAGATCTGCAATACCTAGAACATCGACGTCGCAGCATTGTGGGCTACCAGTTGAGCAAACAGCTACTTGGCGTCTGGTGGCGGGGATTGCCATACTGAAGCTGGCGAGCATGGCACACATGGCAACTGCGAAGGAAGTTCTCATGTTGACGGTAGTTTGTAGTTTGAAAGTAGGTTGAAGTAATTGTGGTTGAAAGGTGGATTGAAAGAGTTTGTAGTAGTACTAAAGGCTCTTGTGGATAGTTGTGTTTGTAGTGTAGAAATAACCTCGAAGGGAATTCGAGATCAATTTATAGATTTCTGTTCTCCGGTGCTATCTTAGGCTCGCAAGAACTCGATTGATGATCATGCTCAATCTGTCTTCATGATGTCAATCCTAACTCGTGTTTTCACTCCTCTCAGGGGATGTTTCTCATGGTGACGACCACTTTGAGCTCAGCCGTCGTCATTCTCCTAGGAATAACGGCTTCGCTTGGAGTAAAAGAAGTTATGAGATGGGTTTATCCCTTGCCTTTGGTTAACTAGCTATGTCGATCCAATAAGAGCGTCCTTATGCAAAGTCGAAACTATGACTTGGAAGAAACGGTTTGCTCTGGTCGTTCCTGGATCAATTGTCATGGAACAATCGCCACTTTTACGCGAGCTCAGCTCCTCTGGGATATAACAACACGCCGAAGCAGAAGATCGGCGTCATATCGTGGTATCGATTGAAGCCTTTAGCGGAAAACGTGGAATAAGCGAGGTACCTAGCCACAGCGGGACGACCGTTGTAACGTGCAGGTGGCACTTCCTCCGCACGCTTACCGGAAGACAGAGTATCAGACCCTCATGCACACCTCCGCCTGCGTGAAACACATCCCGGAAAGGCGTGTCCAAGGAGGTCATCGCGACCCCCGAATCTCGTACCACTCGTCGAGCTAAAGAGGCTAAATATGCAACAGCTACAGCATAGTGACAAGAGCGGTTTCGTTGTGAACTCCCAATATATCCACGCACAACTTGTACGGCTCGGTCAATTTGAGAGAGAACAGCCATGCTCAAACAGAGGAATTGCAAAAGCGTCACAAGGGAAATTGAACAATACCATCAGAACACAAGGGAATAAGTACATGGCATGCCGACCAGCATGTAGCCAAGTTCAAAGCCTTGCCACAGACTCAACCAACCATGGCCGGCTAAGACTTCCTCTTGGCGATCTCTGTGGCAAACGAGAATTCTGGAAATGGGGCTTTCGTCCGGCACTGCAAGCCGGCGATGTCAAATCATCACCGTCCTGCAGTCCATAGGGCGCCGAGGATGAAAGGAAGGGTCCGAGTCAGAACCCCAAATAGATTGCGGTACCAAGCGGTCAGGGGTCGACATTGGATTTCCTAGTGATGAAACCTGGATTTTGGAGCCAGGGGCCTGGCCAATCCCATCAGCAAACATCTCCTGCAATGGAGGGTAAATCGAGCCGAGCGCCAGGGGAATCAATACCACGGGTTTTATAGCATCGTCATAAGATAATGCGCTTCACCTCCAGGCCTCCTTTCCGAGATTGCTGTGATGGAATGTTCGGGATCTACACAGATATCAGAGCTACCCGAAAAGACCAGATGAATGCGGAGGTTTCTGCGATGCCTGGATGTGGTAGCGCTCCAAGGACAAGTTTTCGTGAATCTTGAAACTCCATGTCCTGTAGTACTCGGCGGAGATCGCTTATCATCAAGGCAGTTGAACAATCGAGATTCCTTGAGGAACGCTCGTTTTCCGGGGCGATCCAGGCCAGTCTCTTATCTAGAGTGTTTTGTTACTGTGAGCGCAAAGGTGCACCTCTCCCATGCTTCCACGTTCCTTGATTACCTTCTGCTTTATGAAGCTCCGTGTGACTTCCCAGATTAGTTCAATGTTCTATTGAGTCTATTTGATATCTTGTGATGTCAATTAGAAATGACATCAGAAGTTATTGCTGTTGGGTACTCCCAGTTGCTCCTTATCCAGGAGGAATAATCATGACTACCTGTTGGTATTTCGTTCTTTGTGTTCGCTTTAGCAATGCCAATGCAAGAAATTTAAGAGTCGACTTACAAATAATCAACTTGCTGGAACAGCTTTTGCCTAGCCAACACGATAATATAATCCAGCTCATGGCAAAAGACCGTTCCATGCATCAGGATCAAGTCCAAGCCGCTGCGATCCAGTGTGAGATGCCAAGTGGTTTACTGACGTCAAAGGTCTTCAGCCCTGGTGAACAAGCACCGAGCATTGAGTGTTCAACCCAGCAATGACTTGGCGCGAACGTTGATTGTGCTTTTCTCCTGAGGCTGAATTAAGGTGAGACAAAGGAATGTTCTGATTCTAAGGGCTAAAAATAGTTGAACGGCAGAGACTTGGGGTCTGGCTAGTGGCTGTGGCTGTGGCTGATGATTATTCCTGCCAAGACAGAACCCCTGCTGGCTATGACGTGGGGCTATTAGTCGAGTTGATATTGTGCTTCCAAGCTCTTCAGAGGATTGACACTAGAAAGACGTCGATCTTTTATCGGCATCAAATCTACTTTTGTAACATTATACTCGCTATGTCTGGTGGAGTCTTAGCTACTTTCCTGGGTGCTTTACAAGCCTCCTTAGCAGTGCTGTTGACCATAAGTTATGGCGTTATTGCTGCAAGATTCAACCTTCTGAAAGAGTCTTCATCACGCGACATCTCAAAATTATGTGTACGACTTTTTCTCCCAGCGCTCTTGATCACCAATGTAGGCTCCGAACTGCATGCCGATACAGCTCTTCGTTATATCCCGGTTCTAAGTAAACTAGACTAGTAAAATACACGCCTGAGAGAAGCTAACTCTGATATCAGTATGGGCATTGTTTTATACATTGTCTTCAATGGCGTTAGGGTGGTTGCTGAGACGGATTTTCAAATTTCCAGCGTGGACTATCCCAGCTATCTGCTTCAACAATACAACCGCTCTTCCACTGCTCCTGATCCAATCTCTGGAAACATCCGGTACTTTAGAGGATCTCACAATGGGCGATAATGATACCGTTCCTGCTGCTTTGAGCCGGGCCAAATCGTACTTTCTCGTATCAGCGGTAGTTGGAAACTGCCTCACCTTTGCCATTGGACCAAAGCTGCTAGATGATGAAGAAACATCAGATGAGCACTACAACAAGAACAAAAAGACAGATGCACCAACCCATAAAAATGGTCACGGAGAAACTGAAGAAGAGCATGCCAACCCTGGTAACTCCTTAGGACGGACTACAGAGGATGAAGAACAGCTCAGCACTGAATCCACCACCCTACTTCCAAGCCGTATAGTTCAACGAGGTGATGAAGCATATGAAATTTCAAGGAAAGAATGGAACAAACTTCCAGAGACAGTTAGAAAATCTCTCGAATTTGCAGGTTGTTTTCTTAATGCTCCGCTCGTTGGCGCAATCTTTGGGACAGTTATTGGCCTTTCTCCACCACTTCACAGAGCATTCTTCAATGAGCCTGCAGCAGGTGGAATTTTCAAAGCGTGAGCGTCTCATACCTATATGAAGCTCGCTCAAGTAAAGACTCACTGACTACTTTGTAGATGGCTGACAGTGTCTGTTAAAAACATCGGAGATGTCTTTGCAGCACTTCAACTCGTAGTTGTTGGAGCAAAAATAAGCGCCAGTCTTTTGAAAAAGAAAAAGGGAGAAGCAAGCGGAAAAATAAATCTTGCTCCCATGCTCTCCATATTCTTTATTCGTTTCATTCTATGGCCAATGTAAGTCATTCCTGGTAGAAATTCGTTGCCTCTCCTGACCCTCTTAGTCTAAGCATCGGAACAGTATATCTCCTGGCATCAAAAACAAATCTGCTGCATGATGATCCTATTCTCTGGTTCGTGCTTATGCTCATGCCTACCGGACCATCAGCTACTAAACTCACTGCACTCGCGGATGTCAGTCCCGCCGACGAGGATGAGAAAATGTCCATCGCAAAATTTGTGACAATATCTTATACGCTTTCACCGATCATATGTTTAGCAGTTGTGGGTTCGTTGAAGGCTTCCTTGGCTATAAAATCAATGTAGCCACATTTTTTAACCTACAATGGAACATTTAGATTAAGAATATAACACACATGATTAATTTTTGGGTATCACCTATTTTATCTATTTAACATCTGTAAAAGCAACTCTGAGCCACGATTTCCGACGGTCAAATCCTTCTTGACAGAGCTCGTCTTCTTAATCTTGATCTTGACATTTTTGACATCTTTCTCTGTGTCAGTGGCTTCTCTTCTTGATTTTTGCTCGGCACTTTCTTCTGTTGCTGCTTTCTGCAATATCTTTTTCTTCTTCTCTAGCGCTTTCAATACGTCTTCCTTCTTGTCGAAGTGGCTTGCTTCAAGAAGCGCTAGGATAGTAAATGAGCTGGATCCAGTTGCCCATTCGATTAGATAGTCCTTGATCTGTGGAAACAGAATTTTGGCGAAATTTAAGGCCGGAACAACTGGTATAACCGACTTCGTTTTGTGATCAAAGTGTCCGCCAGCAATCAGCGCTTTGAGCATTCTTCCACCATATGGAGTGCTAGCAATGTGAGGGGCGGGCTGTGTAATACCTGACCCTTCCACTGGTTCCGGGGTAACAGAGTTAGGATCTCCATCTGCTGTCTCGGCGATAGCTTGTAGAGCAGCTGTCTTGTCGCCTTCAGCACCAAAGAGCACCTCTGTGACAAATTGACAGCCAAACGAGGTTGCAACCAACTCCGATGCCGCCGATTCAATCGCCTTCAGCAAATTTGGAGCAAGAGCTTTTGCCAATTCGGTTCGTCTGATGTCCGGGTCTTTCTTGCTTGTCGTGGTTCGGAGTTTGTCAATCTCTGCTAAGATCTCAAGGTCTGATGAGTGACTAGCTGGAAACAATGCTCTGGAGCGGCCTTGAAAGAGATACAACAGTGTCGTACGGGCATTGAGATCATTAGCCGAGAAGACGATATTCTCGACTTGTTTCTCTGTATCTTTGCTGAGTAATTCGGGGAAGATAGACTTTGAGGTTAGGACAGTATCATCAATGACTTCGTATGCAGTAAGGATCACAACGTGACCATACGCGTCAGCTGCCATCATCTGTAAAGTATCTTTATAGGTCTTGAGGATCTGTTTACGATCCTTCGCATTTCCACAAGCCAAGGTAAGACAGACCACTCGTGCTCCAGATTTAGTGAAGGCCAGATTTTTAAGTAAGTCTCCTTCTTCATCTCCTTTGATCAGTTCCATAAAATCTGTGACCTCCTCAGTTCCCGGCTTAGCATTTAGAAAGTATTGAAGCATTGCATCGTGCAAAAGAGTAAATCCAGTTGTTTTCTTCTGGATTAGCTGGTTGATAAGTTCATACAATGAGCGCATTATCGGAGCTCTTTTCCCCGGATCTAACTTCAATACGTCGACAAGATCTGCGGGCACCTTCTCCTTGTTCTCTTTATGAAACAGGGCAAATTCGGCGCCATACCATTCTCTCAAAATGGTAGCTTTCTGCTGTCGAGTCGCCACTCCTCGATACACGTCGTCTAGAATCCACGATGCCTCTGGATGCTTAATAAGTCGTCGAACATGCCCAAAGAACTCTGGAACAATGATATCTCTAATCTCATTATCGCCCTGGATTAGGAGTTTTCCAATCAAGAATTTGGCATATCTACTCTCTGCTAATTGCCGATATGACCCAGCGAGCTCTCTTGCTATTAATCTCTTCTGATCAGGATTCGCATATTTGATTGCAGTTTGCACTACTCGGACACTGTCATGCTTCAAAACATAGTCTTTGATTCGACCAGTGATAATTTCGAAGAGTTCTGCAACCAATTGTTTCCTCTCATTAAGTGGAACGTGTGATTTCCGACGTAAGCGTTCCCATATCTTTTTCGTTCTGGCAAGAGGATCCGCCAGTGGCTTTGCAGCCTTTCTTTCTTGTGCCAATTGCTTCTGCTTCGCATGTGCTTCTTTAGAAGACTGGCCTAGATATGGTTAAATTGAAGTTAAGGTGTAGGTAGTAATGACTGACTATTTGCAACTACAGCGTTGGCCCTCTCTGGATGCAGACCATCAACAACTTTTGGAGCGGACTCTGAATCACTGTCTTCCTCTTCTTCCACTGAAGAGCCGTCCCCAAAGCTCAAGGGAGCACCGCCATCGGAGTCTGAATCCTCGGAGCTATCATCGCTGGAATGCTCGACTTTTTTCTTCAATTGAGGTTTGACTCTGCTTCCCACAACCAGCTTTGAGGTAAATTCGATTTTTGGCTTTTTAGTTTCTTTCACATGCTTATTTTTGACCAAGCCAGCTTTTCTCTTCGAACCAGCCATAACAGCATGTGTGTTTGTTGATGATGGCATTGCTGTGGTTGTGGGTTTTGATCGCAGAAAGACTCAAAAATTAAGTTTTGGGAAGGGTTCTTTGAGCTGGTCTGTGCTCCGACGAACTTTCCCCACCATGTTGACTTCACAAGGCACACAGGATCTGGAGAAATATCTCAGAAGTGTGTTGAATTCCGGCCTCCAAAATGGGGAAAGAAGAACAAATAGAGGAACGAGAAGTCCTTGACAGTATCTTTCCTGAAGAAATCCATGGTCTGTCGTTAAATCCTTGCAGCTAAAGCCAAGCAGTTTGTCCGTGGCGGGGCAGCTTGCACTAACTTGTGAAAGACCTACTGACGCGAAACAGATATTTCGGAAACAGAGTATCGAATATCTATTGTCTTGGACATCACCAACGATGATGGAGATGACTCAGAACCTCCAACCATTTCCCTACACGTTAAATACACCGATGGTTATCCAGATGAACCCCCGATTCTCGACCTTCTCGGCCCACCTAATGCGCCAGTCCACCCCTTCTTCAGTGTTGCCTCAGATAAAGAAACCCTCCTCAGCGGCCTCACGGAACCGATAGAAGAGAATATGGGCATGGCTATGATCTTCACTCTAGTTTCCACTCTCAAAGACAATGCCGAGCAACTGATTGCGTCGCGACAAGAAGCAGCGCGCCAGAAGCATGAGCAAAAGGTGTTGGCTGCAGAAAGAGAAGAGAATAAGAAGTTCCATGGTAGTCCTGTGACGCCCGAGAGTTTTACCAAATGGCGAGAAGAATTCAAAAAGGAGATGGAGGAGCTGAAATTGAAGGAAGATGAAGCGGATGAAGCAGCGGAGAAGAAGAAGAACAGAGGGAAAGATGCTGTTGTGCAGTTGACTGGGAAGCAACTCTGGGAAAGAGGAATGGTTGGAAAGATTGAGGAAGAAGAAGAAGAAGAAGAAGAAGAAGATGATGATGATATCCCGAACCAAGAAATGGAGCAGTTGAAGGTTGATGCATGATCCAAAGCGAGTTGTAGATATCCTAGGCGTTGGAGTTGCATTGCGGGCGTCTTAGATTTAGTATCATCGGCTGGTCAATGAGAATCAAGGGACTGGAAGACTCGTTACATTACTGAACGCCTCTAATGTGCAGCTACCGTGGAATCCACAGGTCTATGCATGATTTTTATTACACCAACGCGAAGCCCGATACAAAATTTATGCTCCTGTCATTTCTGCGTCTTCATTTTCGGCTCCATCGCTATTCCACTCGTCACCATCCTCCTCGTCTTCGTGTGAGACTTCTCCCCCCAGTGCGGAATTCAGAATTGCAAGAAGTTCCTTGCCATGTTCTCCTAACCGCCGGTCCTCATAACCTTGTTGTTGAAATAAGTGAAGGCTTTGATTCAACCATTGTCTACTAGAGATCCAGGAGACTCTCCAACTTTCGCCTTCCTCATCTTCCAGCTTCACTTCCCCATTCTTCTGCTTCTCGCCCATAATGTAGAGACCCCAGCCGCCAAGATACCACACCTCTACGCTACTATCATCCTCTCCTACCAGGCGCTCTAGGACTTCGATAGCTTCAGTGTCCATATCAGCCTCCATGAGTAATCTTGCCAAACTGACTCGGGTGGGATAATCAGGCACGAGACTGTCTTCCGGCGGCAAGTCTTTCCACAAGTCTAAACTCCTGGCGAGGGCAGCTTTGGCATCTTCCATTCTCTGCTGTGATATCCTCACATTCGCTAAAGTCTGCCACGGCTCCGCAAACCCAGGTGCAACCATCGTCGCCTCTGTAACAAGCATCTCACACTTTTGTTCGGCTTCTTCTTCCCAGCTTAGGTCTGTCATATACACTTCCACTATTCCACATAATGCTACGGCCAATTTTCTTGTCTTCTCCGCGAGCAGAGCCTCTTGGTCTGGTGCTTTTGGATTGCGGTCAAGGAGAGCTTGAATTTGATCTCGTAGACTGACTGCTCCCTTCTCAAACCAATCAACACTATCCTGCCCACCGTCCTCACTTAACTGCGCCAACCACAAGAACTTCTCTGCCCCACCTCCTAACTCATCACTGATCGCGCCATCTTCATCGATACCGGCGGCTTGTTGAAAATACTGGCGCGCTGAATCTACATCACCTAACTCGACGTGAATTTCTCCGAGCAGATTGAGCGTAGGTAGTGATTCCGGAGATTCCACGTCAACCAAGCTCAGAGCTCGTTTTGCCAATGGTACAGCGCCTTCGATATCGCCCTGCTGGAGGGAATAAGCTGCTCGTGCAAGCAGAACTTCCGGAGTGGCGGGCGGTGAGTTCATCTTTGACGACGTTTCACCCAAATGATTGAGAAGAGTCTTTTCTTTCTTTTTCGACTTTCTATCCTTGGTCTTTGTCTTTGTCTTAGCCATGGTAAGAGTCTGAAATCATGTCAGATTATCTGGTATGCAGTAGAAGATTTGGTTCTCTAGCTTGGTGAGTGGCCAGGTCGAATTGTATTTTTCTGCCAATCTGTTCGGCTAAATATCGGATCTTCAATCTAGGTACCCGTTACCCCACCAAATTCATTGAAAACAGTATTGAGATGTCTAAATTGAAGAGAAAGGATGATCATATATGTTACATGTAAACAGTGCATAAAGCAATAACTGCTCAATAATTACCTCCGATTGGTGAGTCAATTGTTGGCATAAGTTTGCCGTTGTTGCGTATCGTCTTGCTAGTGATGTGCATAAATTTACATCGCGACTCATCCTCCTACAAGTTATATTTTGGCTGGATGTTATACTGTCCTTAGGTAATGTTCATCTCTCAACATTTATATCAACTAAAGTAAGGTAGATGAGGCTGGGGTTTAGGTGTCAGTCCGGAATGATGCTTGTATTCCCCTCGAATCCAACAGATGAGACGACAAGAGAGCATTCAATGGAGTAGCCTGCTGACATATCATTGTTGCTGAATACCCATACCATTACTATTACTACAGAATATCTCATTTTCTTCTCAGATGCATCCCGAACGATTGTGCTAGTATCGATATAACACCTAGAGTATTTCCCCACAAACGCCACATACCATTGTCACTTAGAACAAAGCTTTTGGCTTGGTTCTACTAAACCTCCTTGACTTCCTTAGATCCAGCTGTGCCAGGGCGTTGAATATTCCCAAGTTCTTCGCCAACGCCAGATTGTCCTCGTTTTCTTCCCGGTAGATGAAACCTCGAAGTCGTCGAGGATTGTGTGTTAGGATCGGAATTCTCCCCAAACTTCGAGAAGAATCCCTTTTTCTTCATCTGCTTGCCTTGTTCATCATTCAAGCCAACATCTTCGAATCCTTCTTCGGCGGTTGGAGGCTGTCTTTCAAATCTCCTTTCGTTGATTGCAGATCGTGGGACCCTTGGTAGTCGCGCGGAATCCAGACTCTGCCGTCCGACTTCGTGAGGAATGATAGGAGATCTGGCTGATATATCCTATTAAAATGAGTGAAGTGCTAGTTTTGTTCTCAGAGGGCACCCACAAAAGACCTCCTATATGAATCAAATGATTCTCTAGAAATTGAGAAGGGCTCAATATCAGACTCACTGTTTCGAGTGCTCGTGGAGGCCCCTGAAGGATGGGTGCGTCTGGGCCAAAACCCTTTCTTCTCCGGTGGTGATGGCTAGCATTGCGTCAGCGATTATCTTAGACGCTTCTTCGAGACAACTTACGGGTAGGTAGACGCCGCTATCATTCACAACTATCTTGATATTAGTGCACTGACTGATTTCCGGGAACTTCCAATTGCTGGCGTGCATACCTGACATTTTGTACTCAACAGGTTCTTGGCTTCTTTTGCTCGAGATACTCAGGGCCGAAGAGCCTTTGGTTCCTGTGGTATCGACCCTTTCAAATGCTGGTCGTGTGCCGTTTTGAGAAAGTGGTCGCGCTCCCTCTTCGTACGGGGCCAAGCCGGTTTGAACTTCTCTCTTCGCAAATGGATTACGGATTGGCATGATGAATGGATGAATGGGCGGGCGGCTGCTAGAAGGTTTGGTTGTGTGAAATCGCCGGAAGCTATGGTTAGTCTTGCTGTATAAATCCGAGTCTTTAGAAATGCATTCAGAGACGAAGAATTGGGTTGCTAGACGCCAGTGAGGTAGGAGGATGTCGCTCTCGTGACTTCATTGCAGCCATTCGAGGTCCCGGCTGACTTTTAACCGGACTTGGAGATACCGAGCGAGTAGGAACTTGGAAGGAGGAAGCATCACTGGATTGGCTCTCCCGACCAGGAGAAGTTACCTACCTACTGTAACTATCTCCCTTCTCCCTTCAAGCTATTCCTCGGCGCGGATTGCGTCCTGGGTAATGAATCAATTAAATCATCAGAGTCGGTGAGGGGGAGAGGGGAGGAGAGGAGAGGAGAGGAGAGGAAAGGGAGATTCGCTTGATTGAACAGTCTCCAGGTGACCGCATTTCAGAGTTCGATTGGGTGGCCTCAATCAATCTGCTAACCAGCCAACCCAACCGCAACAAATCGCTACTCAGCAGGAGGTCAAGATTTCAGCATGGAACATCCCGTGAGAAAGTACAACTGTGTTCGGATCGGAATAGACTCGCACAAATCCAAGCGACGACATCTGGGTGTGGAAAAGCGGGATGGCGAGCACAGCTGAAAATGGCGTTCCTCAAACTGTCTCAGTCACGCCTCCGAGGATTCTTCTTTGCATTGGTGGCGAGAATTTAGTTGGCCATCGCTCGCTCACTGGGATCAACAATACGAGGCCTTGCAAGAGTCAAACAGGACAATGTTAAGCAGGCTGTCCCATGGCCGCCTGGACCAGAAGAATAGTCTGGTCTCGGTTTGTTGGTTTCCTGGGTTCGAATCGCATAAGAACAGCTCTGCATTAACATATTCGGTTTCGGGGACGTTGGAGGAGTTTTCGGGCCACTGGCTGCTTACTCTCGGACCTTCGGAAGCCTCAGTGTCAATAATGGCCTCTGAGTATTCAGTCTCGGGAATGTTTTGATATCAATAGAGAGCGCGAGAAAGGAGACATCAGACTGGCCAAAAATAGGCGTCGAGGGGTGCTTGCTTGTTTGCATGCACGGAGAGCAGCCTAGCCATCATCAGCTTCCCTCATTCAGCTGCATATGCAAAGCTTTCTTTTGTGCAAGAATCCATGACCATCAATTCCAGTCGTGCCACCTCATGTCTTGACTCTGCCTGCGTCCCAAGACCACCCACACCGGCTCAGACGGAGTCGTCATGCCTGCAATGGTCAGGGTCGGTGAATGGTCCTGTTTCTTCGTGCAATATGCCCTCCGCCCCTCTGGATCTATAATGACACGACTATGAGGCCAGGATCATGATGGAAGCATTGTCAGTAAGATTCTAATATAAACACCAGCCCTCCTTCCTCAGCTCAAAGTAAAGAGCTTCTCTCATGATGACTTTTGGAGCTTGTGGAACTTTCATGATAACTAACTCGTGATTAAGCCACATCCCACAATCCATTCGTTTCTTGTGCTGTACAATAGTTTTGCATGTACTTTATCACGTCTTACCACAGCAAATACCACAACGGCCTCCGGGACGCGCTGTTGTCTGATTCATGGATTGAGTTTCACTCACTGCAGCTATCCGGCCACCCAGACAAGCATCAGTCCCAAGACACTACGATTAGTCGTGTTGGGCACATTTGATCTCTTTCCCTCATGAATGTCAGAGACTTGACGGTGGTTTATAGACTCCAGTGCCGCGGCGACTTTTCGTAATATCGCTACTGCCATTTTGGGATTGAGAACTTTAATACCTTCGCTCTTCGGGAACCAAATCCCAAGCTTCTACAGACCCTCGCGTCGCCACATATCTCTGTCTTATAAGATATCAGACTATTCCCTCCGTCAAATCACAGGCGCTCGAGCTGCCCAGTCACGAGCAGTCTAAGAATTATCTACCGCTAGATCGGCCAGTAGTCAATAGTTAGCAATCGACATGTTTTTCAATTCATGGGCCTTGTGGGAGAAGATGACTTTCGTGGGTAGTGTTCTTAGCTAGTAGAGTGCATACTAATCTGCTGCAGGTATTAGCTTTGGCTATTCTAGGTGTATTTGCTATTGGATGGGGTAAATTGGTTTGGCGCAACCATCATGTAAAGAGGCAAGCACTCGTGGATGAAGAAAAGAGAATCAAGATCCAGGAACTCCGGGACAGCGGTCATATAATCCAGTCGAGGAAGAGCCACGATATCCCATTTGGAGTCAGAGCTATCCAGAGCGGGATACAGGTTGATGGAATCTGGATATCACAATCCGCCACACCATTTCCGAGTGAGTTGAAACTTGGACATTTACGAAGTAACTCTTCCGAAAATCTGGCTAGCGATGATTCCGGTAAAAGTGGAGAGCCTCTGATTGAAATTTCTCCAGACACAGCTACCATAAATTCCAGAAATCAAGGGCTCCAGCCCAGAAATCAAAGTCTGTCCACTACACCAGAGGCCAAGTCTACTGGGAACGAGGAGAACGGTGGCACATCTCAGGATCATGCTATCACCCGGCCGTCCTATAAGCCGCGAAGGTCCTCGCGGCTTCGTTTTGGGAGCCATGGAGAATACGACGAAGAAACGCTTGGGCAGCTGGAAGGTAAAGCTTCTCCACCAAGAAAGAAAGCCATTTCCCATCAACCTCGAGGCTCCCATCAAACGGATACCGAGGCAGAATCTTCAGCTGCAGATAACGAACAAAACTCTGGAACTTCGTCAGATTCAGATGCCACACTTTCTCATAAGAACCGTTCCAAGAAAGATGGTCCTCGCCAGTCTCTGCTCCACCAGAGTACAGATAGCGGGACCGTGCCAAGTCTATCAAATATGTCGTCAGGCAAACCAATACGAGCATCTGTGCCAATGCAAAAATTTAAAGCTGAGTATGCATCAGTGCCAAATGAAGAAAATGAACCAGCCGACCCATTTATGACTCCTCAGGAGAGTCCCTTGGAAGCGCCGCGTTATCTTCAACAAGGCTTAGATTCTGCTGGCCAAAGTTGGCTTGGGAATGATCCTGTTACATCTTCCCCTGGTATGTCCGCCTCGTCATTTATACCGGGCGAGCTCCACGTGAACAGAGCAGTGAGAAAGGTTAATTCTGGGTTTGAAGTATTGCCAGCTGGTACTTTTGGGGTTCCTGCCGAATTCAAAGGCAGAAGCGTGGAAGTTGAAGGAGAGGACTCGGGAGATAAGAGACGGTCAGCGAGGCTCCAGAAACAGGCCCGAAATTCTTTGTCAGGACGATGACCTTCAAGCACGTTTCACCAGTCATGAACACCAGATGTACATATGCATACGCAGATGTTATATTTGCATTCCATCTCGGAGGACTACATCGGATGGTGTCAAAAGCTTTTTCAGAAATTCAATATGATGCAAAACTAAACTCAACGAATGGGGAACACCATTCTCCACAAGCAACCAGGTGAACTGAAGGAGGACAAGAGCTTTTTTCAAAAACCATGATGTAGCAGCCCGGGCTATGTTCAGGTCCAGCGGCAATTTTTATTGCTCGAATTCAGCTCTTTAGAGCATGCTGTACATATAATCTAGAAGTCTATACCCGTTAAAGTGTATGTTAATTAATTCTTAGATGTTATTGCATCTGAGAAGGAAATTTGATGAAGAGTATACCCTTTTGATATGCTTTGAATTTGACTTGGGCATAAGCGTTGATCTAACTTCAACTATCACAAAGAGATAATGCGCATAAGAAGTCGACATGGCAAATGGCATATATGTGTGATTTTACCCTGCTCTTAGATTGTGGACAGAGGAATAAACGTATAAACCACGTATAAAAGGCCCTCATATTTATGAGTTAACCTATTTAGTTATGTTTATAGAGCACTTTTCATATGAAATCTAGATGAGTCACGTGGTAGCGTACTGCTAGATCGTTGCTGCTACGCGTCGAACTATCAACAACGCGTCTATTCTATCATTTCCCTTGGTCACAATTGCCACTCGGGAGAAGCATACATCCCAACCTTACCAAGTCGCGGACCTTTCGAAAATGGCAACTGAAGAAATGGAAGAATCTGTGATGGAAGAGACTGGAGTGGGAGGTCCTGGAGCACCTACACCACTTACGGCTTTAGAGGTAGAGATGTTGTCTCCGACAAGAATTCTTCAACTGATATTGTTATCCAGGGTGTGGCAGGGCTTACAAAAAGAGATATTCAACTGATCATCGATGGTGGTTACAACACAGTTGAATCCGTCGCGTACACTCCAAAACGGATTCTCGAACAGATTAAGGGAATTTCAGAGCAAAAGGCTAACAAGATTCTGACTGAGGGTATGTACCTCCAAGCAGTTTCAGGTTGACGCCTGACCTCAATCAGCAACCAAGTTGGTTCCCATGGGATTTACCACAGCGACCGAGATGCACCAGCGGAGAAGCGAATTAATATCTATCACAACTGGATCTAAGCAACTTGACACATTATTAGCCGGAGGTATTGAGACAGGATCGGTCACTGAGATATTTGGAGAGTTCCGAACTGGAAAAAGTCAAATATGTCATACCTTAGCAGTCACTTGCCAATTGCCCTTCGACATGGGAGGTGGAGAAGGGAAATGTCTCTATATTGATACGGAGGGAACATTTAGACCTGTTCGTCTCCTCGCCGTCGCAAACAGATATGGACTATCCGGAGAAGAAGTTTTAGACAATGTGGCTTATGCCAGGGCGTATAATTCGGATCATCAACTGCAATTGCTTAACCAAGCATCGGCAATGATGTGTGAAACTCGATTCTCGCTCTTGATCGTCGATAGTGCCACATCTCTTTACAGAACAGATTTTGTCGGCCGAGGAGAGCTATCGTCAAGACAAACACACCTGGCCAAATTCATGAGAATGCTTCAGCGACTTGCGGATGAGTTTGGAATTGCTGTGGTCATCACTAATCAAGTTGTTGCTCAAGTCGATGGCGGACCAAGTGCTATGTTTAATCCAGATCCTAAGAAACCTATTGGAGGCAACATTATTGCACATGCTAGTACAACAAGATTAAGTCTCAAGAAGGGTCGAGGAGAAACGAGGATCTGCAAGATTTATGATAGCCCTTGCCTACCTGAGAGTGATTGTTTATTTGCCATTAATGAAGATGGTATTGGCGATCCAAGCCCCAAAGAGTTGGAAAAAGATTAGTTGGAGGGAGATGGAGGTTGTTAGGTCAAGCATGGAGCGAATTTTGAAGCCCTGATGTATTCTAAGGTCTTGATGTATTCTTGTTGATAGGACTATCGTTTTGAGCTGCATAGTGAAGGAATCTCCATCATAGAGTAGAATCATTAGAGCAATAGCTAAAGCATGCCGAAATGCAAGCGAGGATTTATTATCATTATGTTGCATCCACAGGCCCAATTTCCTTCTTGAACAGCCAATTTTAATCTGTGAGATTCCATTGTTCTAGGATCATTCCTATATCATTGACTTAAGACTCTGATTCAACTGGTCCATAAAAGGGAGCCAACCGAGGCCAAAAAGCCTCTCCAAGATGAAGAAGAAAAAAGTGATTATGGCAAGATATAAAGGTCTCGAAGAAATAAATAGAAAAAATGTCTTCTTTTACAACTATGAAGGTTACAAAAAATCAGTCGAAGACTGCGGCTATTTGATTCTTTGAATCTGGGCAACCATTTTCCTTGTCGCCTTGTTCGCGTAACTTTCAACGCGATGTTCCGGAGAAGTTCTGGTCAACAACAAAATCTCGATAATGCGACAACCACGAGAAGAGCCACAAACAGCGTGCTAGCGATTCGAAACTGATGGGGGACAATGGAGGTCTCTACTCCATTCTTTGCCTACAAAGAGACACGCCTAGATTTGGATCCTTCCACACAAGGATCTACCATTCCTATTCGCCTTCCATCTATCGCAACAGCAGCTCTGTCCAGGGCGGCTCAGAAACGATCCAATATCACCGAAAACTCCATCGCAGAGGATGAGAATGCTTTCAGATATAAGCATCTAGCTACAGCTGCGTCGATCTACCATCGATGCTATCATAAATTTCCAAGGAGTTTCCTGTGGAGGGTGTTGGAAGGTGGGAAGGTTCTCTCAATCCGAGCAGTAGATGTCTCCAAACAACGTAATGCAGGAGATGCGTACCTTACCTTGCGACTGGTATTCCCGCAGCCGATACTTCCTTCCTGCGTCGCCTTGTCGGATTCTAAGGACCACGATATACTGAGTGTCTTTGTGTTGACTGAAGGCAAGATGCTCTGGACGTTCAATCTTCGTCCAGATCATTTCCGCAAGCCTTCTAGCACAGAAGATAATATCTCGGATTGGTGCAAACCGTATACTCCGAACGTATTAGGTATTAAAAAGGCACATAGACTGGTCGCACTGAGCTCTTATGAACTTTTGATATCTCTTTATGATGGATCATTAGTAAGGCTCTATCGAAGTTCTGGTGGTGATGGTTAGTGACAGAACGCGATTTTGAATTTCAGGTTTTACTAATACTGCTTAGCATTTCTCTGGAAAGAGCAACATTATAATGAAGGAGGTTGGGGTCACGGCATCAGGAGCTTGATCTCTTTTCAAGGCAATAATAGCACCCGTTACGGTGGTCATAACGTCGAGTTATCAACTGCAACCTCAATAGCATCACCAGTTACAATTATTGACAGTACTCCCTACGCATTTGCGGTCTCTCTGGATCATCGATTGCGCATTTGGAACTTATCTGCTTCAAAGGTAGCTTATATTGGCGATATCCTTAATCCCGAATTAGAGCTGCAAGACGAGAGGAAGAAAGTCATTGATCCGTCACAATCACAATTAGTTAAGGTCATCAGTGATGGGGATGAGAGCGCTCTTTGCGTTACTTACTCCCCTGTGGGCGCAGGGGCATTCAAGTTCTGGAATGTCAGACCAGCAATTGATGGAAATTTAGATCTCGAAGATCTCTTCCCAGACAATGCTCTTGTTCCACAAGCTCCAACATCTGATATCTGGACCTTGGCGGATTTCATGGTTCTTCTGGACCAGGAAAGTGTCGAGAAGATGACTTTATGGGCGTTATGGAAGAACAATGTAACATATCGACTTCATAAACTTGAGTTCCAGACTGGCTCAGTATCCCGGGTTCGTAATGCTTGGAACAGTGGTTGGGAAGCTATGTCTTCGGAAACGCTTCGTGACACACCACTCCCTACTATCGTTTCAGGAGACTCTTCAGATAGCACCGACAAATGGCTAGAATTCATTCTCACTCCGGGCAGATTTTCTAATCCCACTCTAGAAACTGGTCTAGCTATTTATGAGCGAGGATTGGGCTCAAGAAGGGATAGTGTTCGTAAAACAGGATCATTATCAGAAAGGATGTGTACAGCAATAGCTTCAACAGCTGCTCTTAGTCGTACGTCCGACGGTACTATGGATTATAACCAATTCCGTCTTGGAACTGACACTCAGTGGAGGAGATTTTTTCGGCTTCTGGATGAGCTGGATAAACAACGCGGGGAAGCAATGTCTCTTGTTATTGATTCCGAAGGGAGAATGCCATGGGTAGTCCTAGCAGATGGTGTTACGGCTATCCGCGATTGCAGTAATCTGGAGCGAATCTGGCATAATTTCGACAATTTGCCTGCGAAGACTGAGAAGGTTGCTCGCCCTCTAATCGCAGCTGCTACCTTTGTTGATGCACTACCAGACAACTTTGTCAAAGTTTGCAAGTCAATGCTGCGAGAGGATCTATTTCAAGAACCATCTACGACTGAGACTGTCAGAATGCGAGCAATTTATGAGAAGTGCGATTTTGCCAACCAAGTTGGAGATGATGATTACTTGCAGCTCAGGAGTAACTTAGGTGGCAACTTCAAAAAGCTGACACTAGACGTGTACCAAGCCATGTTGGAACTTATAGATGCTACTGAAAGCATTGATCGACAATCGGAAGGAAACCCTTTGGCAGAATTTGGCAACAAATTAGTCATGAGAGGAGTGCAAGAAACTACGGAACTTCATCGAAATATCTGTATAGAGCAGATCATCCTTTTGATTTTTGTAGAAGTGGAAATCAATCATGAAGAAGACGGCATCGATTTCGATACCGCGACCGTCTTTAGCAAACTTATGGCAATGCTTAGGAGACTCGAATTGGTACATTGGCTTTCAAGCACTCAATTGTCGCTACCATTGAAAAAGACAGAACGCTCGAATTCTGTGATGGAGAAGAGCTCTCTTATCAAACAGGCCACACCTAACGTGGAGACTGTCACCGTCTTTGAAGGTGTTCACCGTCACCTATTTAGCTTTGATCTTCAAGAAAATGAGGCTATGTCTTCCGTGGTCACCGTGATTCTTCTCGACATATGTGCTTCGAAAAGCCACTATGAAACATCACCCACAATTATTCAAAGTTTTCTACTTAAACAAGATAGAGTAGATCTAGCTATAGAATTTGCAAGGTTTGCTGACAGTGATCCTTTCGCGACCTACATCCAGGGCAGGGCATATTTGGCAGCAAACGATCCTCTTACTGCTTCCTTTTTGTTCAAGAAGGCTGCGTTTGGAATGTGTAAGTGTACATGGGAACAAATAATTAAATTAAAGGCTAACTATCAGCAGCATATCCCCGCCCGATGAAGCGTTTTGAATACCATAGTGCTAGCTATCTGGACGAGACTGAGAAAGCTCTCATGAATACGGGGCTGCCTGAATATTATTCTCATATTGTGGCACTGTTCGACAAGGATAAGAACTTCTCTTTCGTAATCGATTTTGCCAGACTGTCTCTGCAGTTTTTCAAACCTACAGGTGAAACCCAGAGCTCGTACCTACGAACTGAGATGCATAGTCGTCTCTTTAATGCTGCGTTAAACACCGCCCAATTTGACACCGCCCACTCGGTTCTTGTTCTCTTTACAGATACAGCGCTTCAGGTATCGTCCCTCCGAACTCTCATTGCCAAGATGTGCGAATCCTCGCATGCTTCTCAACTAATTAATCTTCCCTTTATTGGACTTCAAGATCTTGTCGACGAGATTCTCCTCCAGAAGTGCCAGAACATCGTCGATGTCACAATTGGTGTACCATATCACAAAATCCTCTATGCATGGCGAATCAAACGCAGTGACTTCCGAGGAGCAGCTTCTATCTCACTTGATAGGTTGCAGAAACTGCAGCAGTCGGGTGATGGAGACAAAATGGTAGGAGACGATACTCTCGAGACTCCTGTTACACAACAGTATATCTCTCTCATCAATGCACTTAGTTGCGTCGATCCCAAACAGGCATGGATCTTAACTGAGGAGCTTACACCCAAAGGAGTCAACATATTGAAGCTTGGTGATCAGCATGCGAAGCCAAAGCGGAAGGTTGTCACGCTGGCTGATGTGAGAAAACGTTATCAAGATGAGCTTGATCGGATTGCGGCCATACAAAATAACCAGTTTGCATTTGCTGGAGGAGATGAGATGGATGTATTATGATTAGTTCAAGGTGGTGCAAACCACTATTGATACTCTTGGGACTCTTTGTTTACGATGCTGTACACTAAATACCCTAAAGAATTTTATGGGGTAAATTTGCACTCCATCTACTGCATTGCTCTATCTGCGATTATGGCTCTAGTGAGTTAATACGTGGCTATGACAGACATTTTGAAGATCTACTAGTGTGAATATGAATCGATTATTGTCTTTGGCCCCAAAGGTATAATAAATCTATGATACAAGTAGTCAATACTAGTATGTCGTCCCGTTGGCTTCTATCTAAGCTTGAGGAATAGAAGCTCTTTCGGGTGGGGGGGCGCCTGCAATTTGGGTTTGTTGACCAGCACTGGCTGCAATCTCGGGTGCTTGACGGTAAAGAACGATCTCTGATTGCTTAAAGTACCGTCTTGCATCTTCAAGGATATCAGTTCAACACACGAGAGAGGAAAGGAGGATCACGAATACCTTCATCAATGAGCACTAGACTTAGATAATACCTCGTCGAGTACTTCTTGTTGACTTCTCGGAATGTCGGAGTCAAGTCAAAGCCACCTAAAAACAATCTGATGGGGATTGTTTCCCCTCTAGATGGCGAACCATCCATAATCTGCTTGCCGTTAGGAGGATACTAAAACCACTAAGGCATCTACTAACCTCAAACCGTACCAGCGTTTCACTCTCATTATATTGATTTGGAGCTGCTCCTGTGGTTTCTCGCCTGATAATTGAGAGTTCCATGTGCTTTATCTTCAGTCTAACCAAGAGAAAGTATATGCGCCCAACAATCACATCCTTCAAGTGGTATTTTGACTTCGAGTATTCGAATTCGATATGGAGGCAGTCTTCAATTCCAACATCCATTTTGATTGAGCTGTTCATTTCAGGGGGTATTCTGTACGAGTAGACCCAGATATCTTTCTCCCTAATCACATCTGCCATCCTTCGGGAGACGGTCACTCTTATGAAGTAACGGAGTCTAACGTTGATACCGCTATAGGACTCGTATTGCTTCTCAACGTTCTTGAAATTGAAATCGAAAGCTTGGGGGTGCTGCAAATCTCCAGGTGCTGCCAATTCTTGGCCAAGTGATAGAAACTCATAGTGATTGCCGCGATCGAAAAACATTTCTGTTGTTCGCGTTAGTTAGGGAGATAGATTCCCAGACAGCTTCATTTAGGGTGCCATAAGACAAATCAGGACATACCAATTGTGCCGATGAACTGGACCTTAATTCCTGTATGTTCTAGACGTTTCCCATCTTTTGGACGTATCGTAACAGCACCCTTTACAGACTCTCCGTCCTTGTAAAGTGGAGCCTTCTCCCTGCGACCCTTCTCTGTCTTCATATCTACCATCTGCCGGTCATCTCCATCCTCCAGTACAATATCGATGTCGACGGGGGTAGAGAAGAAATACGCCATACTGCGAATGGGATTCTACCGGCCGTGTAAGCTGTAGGAATGCAGAGTTGAGTGGCGCGCAAGTTGATAGCTTAAACGGGGTGTCGTCGCTTGTGGATCGCGAGGCTCTGCAGCAGCCTCTCCAACAGCACGGACAAATTTGATCTTCCAGGAACTCATTACCACCATCAAGGGAAAGAAGACTAAATTGCAGGTCCGGGTAGCTAGAATACAACGGACTGTTGCAGACACTTGCCCTTCGCGCTGCGTAGCTGGCCGCAAGTGCAAATCAAGCACAAGATGTCTCTCCAAGGCTATGTCAATAGTAAGCCCCCTCTATTATCACCGTTTCTATTTGGTCTTGCAAGGCTTACAACCAATTCTGACAGTTGGTTAGAGAAGGTCTTAGTCCTTACTAGCGATTCGAGAACTCTCGTCGGAGTTTTGCTCACTTGCGATCAGCAGACGAATCTTGCAAGTCCTTTCGATAGAAAACCATCTACTGGGTTATGCTAATGAGCCTGATAGGTTCTCTCGGAAACCGTCGAGCGTATTATCAGACCGCCAGATGATCCTGAGCCCTCAAGCGAAGTCCCGCATGGACTGTACCTGATCAGAGGTGATAATGTGGCAGTCGTAGGTCTCGTGGATGAAGAACTGGATGACTCAATCAATTGGCTTGAGGTTAGAGGGGCAGTTGTGGGAGGAGTGAAGCACTCATGAAAGACCCATGAAGTAGTAGTCTTGTGATCGTGCACGAGAAAGATAATGCTGCATGTTCGGCGTTGCAGAGAAAAAGACATCTTCGACCCAAAAAAACAGGGTATCTAGAACACAATGTAGAACAGGTGCAAGAGTCAGAAGAAAGTAGACAGACGCCCAATACATGATGTGTGTATAATTTTAAGTTATCCTTATGTCCTATTCCTGTTGTCTCGATGTAGCAATACTGTTCATATCTAATGCCTCCGTGCCAATTTATTGTCATAGTAAATGCTTCAGTATCCTTTCAAATCAGCTCCTCTACCCGAAAATTCGTTCCAATAGGTATGGACCAAAGGCGCCTTCTCCTGGGCTGCTAACAATTCTGTTGATCTGGTTGCCTTTCGTCTGACTGAGCCAACCTCCGTTGTCTCCAGGAGCATCATTGCTTTCACCATCGGCATTTGCAACTGTCAGTTTCTCCATTGGGTTCGTGATTTCAACAGCACCTGGGCTCTTGATTTGTTCTATCGCTGCTCCCTTCTTCCTATTTCGTCGATCTACCACGTGCATTCCGCGAGTCCACTGCCCAGCTGTCTCAACTCGAATGTCCTCGGGGGCTTTTGGTGCAAGCATCCAGGAAGGTGCAGATCGGGTCAGCATGTACCAGATTGTAAGAGGATCATGTAACTCAAGACCAGGGTCTGGCATTTTACGTGTGAGAGATTCGATCTTCTCCAGCGTTCTGTGAACAAACGCAGCTGTCCATTCCGCTAAGGGACTTCCAGCTTTGATTAAAGGGTCAAGTTTCGACATGACCTGTGATCTATGGAGCTGATGAGGAGTTGTAACATCCAACGGAAATAAAGTGAGGTTCAAGGGTCTCGAAAGCTGCTTGGGATAAGCAGATAGCGTAGACATCTTGAGAGGAGGAGGTGGCATGGTTGAAGCAGGGTTCAATGATGTCAAAGCAAAAACACGAGCGGTAGCTACAGCATCCGCATATGTACTGGGAGTGAGTTAGTACCTGTAGATAAACCTTGATCCGATGGTTGGAAGGAGGACGTACTTGAATTCAGCAACGGGGGTGATATTGCCAGAAACATCAATAGCGCCACCCATTACAACAACTTCTTTAACTCTGAGAAATGTCTCCGTATCATCTGCTGCAGCCAAAGCTAAGTTTGTCAAAGGCCCGACAGCAACAATAGTGATGGTATCACGTGGATTCTCCTTGAGAAGACGGAGGATCTCCTTATGGGCTGGAACTTGAGAAGCCTTGAAAGATGTCGTTGGTGTAGCAAGCGCATCTACTTCGGCTATTTCCTCAGCAGTTGCGTTTGCCTGGCGAGGTTGGAACAAAGCTTTCCATGCATCTGCTGGTGATAAATGAGGATGCTGTTACGGTCAGCATGGAAGGAAATGTAAATAAACTTGGTAATCAAACAGTTGTATGGACTCCAGCTAATCCATCTACTCCATCTGGAATCAATATTAGCAAAACATCGAAGTAAATTTGCCAAGGAAAGCGGACGAAAGTAGTCAGCCATCAGAATCTCATCCTCCAATGGATGTTCGGCACCCACAGCAATGATAGGTTTTGAGCTCAACATGGTCTCGAAACCTTCAAGCCGTCCCTTGGATTTTCTCCATTCTCTCTCTTTTTCAATAACATGAAACAGAGCAACTGCGTTACGTAAACAGCTTGGGAAGTGTCAGCAAACTTGATAGCAGCTGCTAGGCCGCCATTTACCTCTGTACTTCTACATTGCCATAAGTTATGGACAACATAAGAATCTCCAGTTCCTCAGGTTTTGCAGCTAGGGCGAGCATGATAGCAAGTATATCATCCACTCCTATACCATGGTCAGAAAAATCAACTGCTTCGCATAGCGAGCCTGACCTGGGTCCGTATCAATGATGATTCGGTTTAGAGGCTCCATGACTGAAGGGTTTCAAGAGTAACCACGGTGTGGGAGACGATATATAGAACTGAATGGGGCAAGACTCAGAACGAGAGAGAAAGGGTTCTTAGTAATGGGGAAAGGGGCTCTTTGCCAACGATTTCTGTACCACCAAAGGCCGTGTGCTCTATACTCTTGAGTCTTAGATCTGTTCATTCCCTGGTACATGGCCAGCAAGGTCACTGCGGCCGCTTCGCCTCCAAGTCCCACCTTCCTGCTAAACACCGACAGCCGTGATCAGCCACCAGCCACCAGCCACCAACCACAAGAGGAAGGCGGTACGAGAGAGGGAGTCTTCGTAGCCTCATTCATTAGGACAGTGTGCTTCTTCAATCCTTGGCTTTTGTTTACGAGGCAATGCTCCCAACGGACAATTATTCCGAAAGCGACGTGTCTCCAAGGAGAGGAATACGACCTCACTTGACCTGACCTCATCTCAGACAGCAGATGACTACTTTGCCTTCCAATCTTTGGCCTGCAGAGTATTTGAACCCTCATTCGTTTCATTTCCTGTCTGTCCAAACTCGCGACGGCATCTTCTTCCGAATTGTCTCCACACTCGCCATTTGGACACTTCTTCGTGGACGAGTAGCAAAAAGATAACGGATACAACCACAATATCCATATCCCAAAACAACACACTCTCGCTTCCCACAACGTAGACAATTGTTGTCGACATGGCTTCTGCGAACACCGTAGTAGGATGGGTAACAGTTTTGGCACTGGGCGGTGCATTCTACTGGGTCAACAACCAAAGAAAGAATAAGAACAGACGCACAATCCCTCAAAAACAAACAAGCAAAGGTATTGACGTCAAAGAGCCAAAGTCAAAGAAAGCTCGCAAAGAAGGAGGTCAGACTGGTGGTGAACAAGAATACAAAGGACAGAATGAACAGAAGAAAGCTGCACAGGCGAGCACGACTGTTCGTGAAAGTACCGTAACAAACACCGCAGACCGCGACGACGAGCTTAATAATCGGGAATTTGCACTCCAATTCTCGCAAGCAAAATCCGGGACAATAACAGCCCCAAAATCGCAAGCTGCAAGCAGGCCTAAATCGGTCAAGCAAGTGCGTGCTCAGAAGAAACAGATCGCGGAGACAAGCTCAGATAATGCACTCTCATCGACAAATGACGCTGACGACGACCATTCTCTGCCCAATTCCCCAGACCTGAGCGCAACGACATCATCCTCGCCTGTGGCCAGCGGAGATATTTCTGATATGCTCGAGAAACCTGCTGCACCTCCCGGCATCTTAAAAGTTCTAGCACCCACAACTTCTTCGCAACCACCAAAACCAAAGGCAGCAAAGACAGTGGAGCCAATGGAGACCAAAAAGCAACGACAAAATCGTCAGAAGGCCCAGGAGGCTAAGGCCATTCGAGTTCAAGAGGAAGAGGCTCGTAAACTCAAGATGGAGCAGCAAAGACGCACGGCACGAGAGGCAGAGGGCAGAGCATCCAAGGATGGAAGCGCGTTCATGGCATCAAAAGCATCTGCAACTTCTGCTTGGGCTCCTGCGGCTACCAATGTTAGCTCTTCAGCTAAAAAGCCAGTTGAGCTCCTTGATACCTATCAACCGTCTAGCAGCGCTGCAGCTTCCGCCTCTGAAACCGTCTTCTCCGAAAGCGAGGAGTTTGGCAGCGCTCTTCAGGATGTCTCTACCTTGTCGGAGGAGGAGCAAGTTCGCATTGCTATTGAAGAATCTGAGAACTGGAATCTGGTCAAGACAAAAGAGAAGAAGAATCGTGCCAAGGCTACCCCAGCGGAGAACTCTAAATCCATCGAGAACAATCTAACTTCCGCCGATGAGAAGAAATATTACAATCCTCCTCCTGTCACCACCCCTAAGAAGCCTGGCCAAGTCTACGAGACAACGGTCACATATGTAGAGAATGGCAAGGTGTATGAAGAGAAGCTAGACCTTCAAGATTCTGAGTGGGAGGTCTCTTAAATGGGCTAGCATTGCCACCGCGCGTATTCGACTTCTTCTGAAGTTTATTCTTGCGTCTTTGAGATGTCTTTTCTGCGCTTAGCGGCGTCACTTTCTTCTCACATACATTGATAGCAAACGAAGTCACTTTGGGTTCATCCGTGCTTGCATATTTGGCATCTGGGGGGCTGGACGGCATTGCATAGGCCAGCCACTGTATTTCGATTTTCATGGCTTCATCAACAAGGCGTTTGTAACCTGTTATCAAATGGATGGCAGCACCCTCTGGGGACAAAATCTGGGAGGGATCTGGCTATTTCTTCTTCAGAAGATCGCCTTATACATGTATCAACAGGTCTGCTTTCTGCTTCCTCTTGCGACATGTCCCAAGGTTGGCAAACAACATAACACATGCAAAATCCACACCAAACCCATCAGTGCAATCACATCTTTAGCGTGCGTGACTCGAACCTGTGATATATGTCTGGACGGCCATGCTCGATAGAAAAGTTCAGATGATCTGGCCCAGCATTGCTGCAGGCGATGTGTACTCCTCGTGAAGGATTCTCGACTTTCAATAGGGAGAAGGGCATGAGGTAAAGGATGACTTTCCCCTAATTATGATCTCTCCTCACCCCACCCACGCCCCCATGCCACATCTGCAAGGTTGCGCCGTCAGGTCTCACATTACGAGTCCTTACACCTTCTTGAAGCGTAGGGTTCCAGTTCCATCCTTCGCAGGTAAAAGCCACTTGGTATTTAAAGATCTGAGATTTTGGTGTGAGATTATTGAAGAACACGAGAAAAGCCCACGTCTCATTTTCATCACCTTTGCATTGATCCTCGGAGCCGTGCGAATTTGTGGAGGAAAGTCTGGATCGCCGCAGCGCCCCCCGACCAGGTGCGCATTCATCCTAGGGACTAAGGGACTAACTTACTTCCTGGGTCTGCTAAACATCCCTCGAAACCCCCCTCCTCTCCATTTTATGCAACAACAACATCTCTATTTGTACATTACAATTTTATTCTACGACTTGGAAATTTTGGTCCTAAAAAACGCCAATTGATGAAACGACGAGATAGACATTCGTGTTCACTGCAGATCATATCCACATTATCCATCTGCCGTCAGATTCCCGGAGGCGAAACGCAGTCCAGCTTACAGGACAGTACAGCGCAGTCCTAACTCCAGACTTTCTCAATTCGCATCCTTCGACGTAGGAGCAAGGCGCACTTGTTACCTTCTCGACCGGCGTTAAAGAGTGCAGAACGATTATTCCGACTGGCATCCTGTGGACCCACCATCCCACATTCCGGTGAAGCATTTAGAGGACTTCATTCCACCTGTGCGAGAAGGGTAACAAACCCTTACTTCTGCCACTACTTGGGGAGTGGCTAGCTCGACTTTCATGCATTCATAATTATCTCGTTCCTGAGCCTGGGATCCTCTTCAATTCCCTTCAAAATGTCCCTGGACGTTGCGCTCCAGTCTGTAGCATTCTATGTTCTTTCATGCAGTACATGCGCCAAAATCAGTCATCGAAGAAAGGCAAGGGCACAAGCAAAGCGTGAACGAGCTGAGAAGCATGAGTTGGAAACAGAACAGCCTGGTTTATACCGACACCCATCACCATTCAATACGAATCCTTACTGGACGGAGGAGATAGTGATGGGACCTGGTACGATCAAGAAAAACGATAAAAGCGGGAGCAAGAATGGTAGTCAAAGGGCGCTGAATACTGCGGGACAGGGTAGTAGCTATGCTGGCAGCCTCACAATGAGCTCTGAAGGCCCGAGCAGTCCTACAGCCGTCACCGAAGGATCTCGAATATCAGGCGAGGGATGGAATAGAAAGAGATATCAAAGAGAGGATGAAGCACTCTGGGGTCACGACTTTCCGGGTCCGGGCCAAAGAATCATGGATGCAATTGCGAAGGCAGGGTCTTCGGCAGGACGTCTTTTAGAGAGTCGACTGAGCAGAAGTGGTCCTTCTAAAGAGGAGGAGACCCCGCCTTCTTATTACTTAGCACGGAACCCACCTGTCAATGACCTTCATCCACCTGTAGTAAGTACGGCGCCTTCAAGTCGAGATGAAACTAGGTGGATGCTTCAACCACCTCCGTCAGCAAAGGTCATGGAAGGCAAAGAGAGAGTAAATAGAAGTCGTGCTGGGAGTAATGGCAGTCGGAGAGCAGGCGATAACACTCCTCTGAGCCGCCAAGTTACTGAGAGGTTAGTTGATGCGAAACTTCAACGAGGCGAAACCCCGTCTCCTCTCGAAGCACTCTCTTCCACGTCGAGAGCGGAGTCGAAAGCCAAATCTACAACACAGCCCAGGTCGCGGTCCGGGGAGAGAAGTAGCAGTCCCGAGTCAGCAAGCTCGAGTGACACGGTGGCTGTTAGAAGAAGTCGGAAGCCGCCGCCGCCAATCTCCATATCATCGTCAAGGAGCTTAGATGGAACTGTTGACAAATTTGCTACCTCAGAAGCCGCAAAATCTGGTAGCATTGAACAGCCATCTAGACCAGTGTTGAGCACCATCATTAGCTCTTCCAATATCGTGCCCCAAGTTAAGATACGAGATGAGCCTTTCGCTCTGCCCGAAGTGGAATCGAAGTTTCCTGGTTCAGCAGCATATAGTTTTCCTCAAAATAGCTCTGTCGAGAACGAAAATGAAAATGTGCCAATCACATAGCGCTGAGCTCTTGACCGAGACAAACAGTTTTGTATTCTTTGGGACATGGAATTATATGTGGGATTAGCATGGCGTAAAGTTGCATGGAAAAGGGATGGGTTGCATAGGGCCGATTTTACGACACAGTTTTGGATTAGGCTTGCATGTTGAAATAAAAGGGATTATTTGAATCACTGGGTTTTATTCTTCTAGATGCCAACGCCAAGGCACGGCAAACGTGAGAGTTATCTAAATCATAGCCATTTGAAATTTATGGCAGCACTGGCCTGCAATAGTAAGTTCAACTTCTGATAGCAATCAACCTTCTCTTCACCTTTTTCACAAAAGTTGAATAGCTCTTTTATGGCAAACCCTTGGGGATAATTCTAGTCTGCAGCAGGTTGATGCAAGATAACTAGGTTTTAGGCTGTTCATTAACTCCCAACACTCACTTACTTCTTGTGCTGCTATTTTGAGGTAGAAAAGACTCTTGTGGTGGATCGTTCATAGATGCATCCCTTCATCATCATCATCATCTCCCGCCTCAGCAAGCACCCTCATTCTCTCTTGCACTGCTCTACGTAATGCTTCATCATCCAATCTTCCACCTGTATCACCTAACACACTTGCAGTCATCCCATTTGTCTGATTGTGCTCATCCATTGTGACCGTGCCATTCACAAATCGGCCAGTTTGAAATGTTCCATCTCTCCATGCCTCGCTCCTTGTCTCGCTCATTTGTTCACTCTCTTCTCCAGAGCCATTTAAGAAACTCGACTCGCTTTCCATAATCTCCTCTGTGCTCTGAAATTCCAGCCAGCTACTTCCTCGAGATTCGACTTCTGCCTTCAATAGGGAGAGGCGCTCTTTCATTCTCTCAATAACTGTGCAGTTCTCCTTGATGGCGTCTATACAGTCTTGATCTGGCTGGCCAGGATTAGCGCCTTCGTGACCTTCGGCAAATGGTTTGAGTTGCTCATTCGAGTAATCTAGGTGAGCTATGCTGTTGCGAATTTCGGCTGCTTTGAGATGAAGACTTGAGAGAGGGAGGTCTTTAAGAGCTGCAGCAAACCGGGATGGCGAAATGGAAAAGGTTTCGCCTGACATATTGAATTCGGTGCTGCGTAGGAATTTGCGTAAGAATTCGCGTTGAGAGGGATGCACTCGGGAAGCTTTAGAGGGGTATTGCTGGAAGCGCGGCGGAGGAGACGCGATGGTGGCACGGACATTCTCAGGGACTAACCTCGAAATCTTTAGCATTTGCAGGAGAATGGTCACGCAAAAACCCAATGCCTACACAGGTAAACAACAACGCTCCTTGACGGTTATCATGTTATAACCGTAAGATAAAGACACGATGAATTCTCTATGGCCGGCAGCTCCACGTTTATCGTGCCTTAATTCTCAGTCGATTCTTAGAACATGCCACCAAGTCAACTGTCTTGCATCAAGACTTCAACAAGAGACTCGTCCATATTCAACATGTTTCCCGCCATTGCATCAGAGGAGACCCCCGGCTTCAAGACCGCGGTTAGCATACATAGGCCCATCTCTGTTTACTGTTACGGTCAGAATGCATTCTTCGCGCATTCTTACAGAATTCAACCAACTACCTAAGAACTATGAGGACGAGCAGGGACTTTCTTTTAGATCCTCTCCCCTTACTGATGCGGAAGCCAGATATATCTTCGGAAATTCGATCAATACCCCTTCAGCGAATCGAATGCTCAGAATTATCCATGGTCGCCGTGTTGCAGGGACCTTACTTGATCCAGCTTTCAATAATACATACGGAAAGCTGGTCTGGGGGAAAGGCGTTAAATGGTTGCGGAAGAATGTTCCAGTTAATGAAGTTCAGAACGCTGGCAAGAGGGCTGAACTTGAATTAGCTGAGATGGAGGAAGGAATCGTCTCGGACGTGGAACGAATTAGACTGTATAAACCGAATTCCAAGAGAGATGATTATTATGGCGAGGGTGTTTTTGAGAAGAAACGGAATGAGAATGAGAGGAAGTATAAAGAAGAGCAAGAAGCCATGGAGAGGAATCAAGCTGATGAGATTACTCAGAATACAGGTATGCTGGAGAAACAAACTGCTGATTCACAAGTTGAACTAAGGCAATCGGACGAGCATCCATGGCTAAAATATTACTTGGAAAAGGCGAAAGGTCTCGATACACCACCAGATATGACATCATTTCAACGATTATGGCCATCAGGACTTCTTGTGCTAGGAGTTGTGGGAGCTAGTCTACTTTTTGCTCAATTCTACACACCTCCTAAAAACTCTGCAAGGGCATGGCCAGACGTACCACCTTCTGCTGCAACTATAATTACAATTATTGCTGCCAATGCAATCATTATGCTGGCCTGGAGAATACCTCCTATGTTCCGTATCTTGAACCAATATTTTGTTTCGGTCCCTGGCTACCCTAGACCAGTGAGTTTGATTGGCAATTTATTTTCTCATCAAAGCCTACGCCACTTTGCTATGAATATGACTGTCCTGTGGTTTGTCGGGACTCGACTCCACGATGAAATAGGACGTGGAAATTTTCTGGCTATCTATATGGCTGCCGGTGTCTTTGGCAGCTACGCTTCGCTGACATCCTGGGTTCTTCGGCACAACTTTACATCTGCATCCTTGGGAGCTTCAGGGTCTATCTGCGGTATCGTAGCTACATACCTCATGTTGCATAGTCCAGAGAAAATCACAATATTTGGTATTTTCCCCCCAGAAAACTGGCCATCGATATCGGCCTTGACATTTCTCGCGTTCCTCATCAGTTTGGATGTCATACAACTTTTCAAATCCAAGACTCCTGTCACTATTGATCATATGTCTCACTTGGGAGGCTATGCAACAGGTGCTGTGTCGGCGTGGTTGCTAGCTTCGAAGGCCCAGGAGAGAAAGAAAAGAGAGGCTGAAAGACGGAAAGACATGGGCATTGTGGATAGGATCAAGGAAGGGAGACTCTAGTGTTTTGTGAAAGGGTGTGAGGATTCGTACTATCACAGATACGTCGGGGAGCCAAGTAAGCATCCTAAAGAGTGCTCATCACATTATTGAACACGATGTATGTATAAGGCTTGACATATTACAGCAGAGCATATCTCCGTAAATAAACAATTCGCTTAATTCGGGACCCTTTTCGCCTAACCACTGCAAGCTGTATAGGAGTGCAGCGTCTTCGGTTTCCATGTCGATGAGCGGTATCCCAATCAGTCTGAGACTCAAGTGCAACGCTCTGGATGAATCGTAGCACAAAGGGCTGAATGGATTCTAAAGCGAGAGGCACGCATGGCCTTCGTGACTGCTGTAAAATCCAGCCAAGTATCTGTGACAGTTTTCTAGATAACAGTTTGGGTCAGTTGATTGGTTCAGGTCAGGTCGGTAGCAGGGTTGATTAAGGGGCTCACGGGAATCACAGGGGACAGAGTAGTTGGATGAGCCATCATGTGGCTCATGATCAGGTTCCATCTCTATGCAGGACCCTTTGCACGTTCAGAATCATTTGGGCGTCAGGAAGTCCTTAGACCGCTAAAGAGCTTTACAGTACAGGTTTAGTGGTCACCCGCAAGCTCCGCCATTCACGTTTGGGGGTCCACAAATAGCCATTGAGCCAGCCGCAGAACACAGCCCCCACCGCTCCAGCCCCAGCGTCAGATCTGCAAGTGATCTTCCAGGGTAGCTTCGAAGCCATTTAACTGTAGCTTGGGCCCCTTCCTCTCCACCACGTTCTTAATCCTTGTTTCGTTGGCAGTTCATCAGATGCTAAGGCCAGGACCCTCGCAACACTCTTCAAAGTAGCATGTATTGAGTCTCGTCGGTCATCTTTTTCTTTTCTCCCCCTCCTATCTTCGTCTTCCCCTCTACTAGGCAAGCTCCTGATTACGGCTTGGATAGTTCCATTCTCTATTGAATTGGCAATTGTTCTCCTTGAACCTCCTGCTTGTCAAGCTCATACTTCAAGACTCCTTACTACCTCTTTTTTTTTGGGCTTGTCAAACTGGCGTGCGAAGTTGTCTTGAAGGTCAACGCGCTGACAACATCACAGTTGTGCGCCTAATTCCGGCTTGAGTCATTGCAATATCTCCTCATCTTGAGCTCTTAAAATCCTTCTCGAGCCTCCACCAATATCAAGAGAGCCTTGAACTCAATACAAATGGCAGCGCACTTTCGAGATGATCTACTTCATGGTAGAGATCACTCAAGCACGCACACCTCAGACACAAGATGGCGACACGAAGAATCCGGCTCCTTCGCTAGACATGCTGCTCGAGCCGCAGACGAGAGGAGTGAGAGCAGTGAGCTTGCTGGGTTCCTCAATGCAACGAGAGTCAAACCTCCTGGATCTGCCGGCTCAGGATCTGCGAGAGCGACGCCAATCGTAATTCCTACGAACATACACACTTCCTCAGATGAGTCGCAAACGTTAAGTGCGCAGCAGGATGGGACTGCATCTGGTAGCAAATTAAACAGTGAGAGCTTGTATGTTAAATGTGGGCCGTTGCTCAATTACCGAAGAATGGAGAACGGAGTATGGTATGGAAGCGTATTGATCGTGATGAGAGGAGGCGGCCAAGGAGAAAGTACCACGATACCCGAACTACACTTGAGAATCATCGGTGCCGTACAGCCTAGCGCTTCAATTGGCAGCGAAGTCGAGCATACAAGTAGAGAAGAACCATCGACCAGTCTATCATTAAGCAATGGCACACAAAATGTTGTTCCAGCAATCAGCGGAGAGAACCTCGATGCCACCCACATCCGAGGCATCAAGCTGTATTCGGACCCCGCTAACACTTTCTGGAGGTTTGACTTACAAGTTCCAATGCGAGAGTTGGAATTGCAATGCGAATATTCAATCCCTGGTTTGAGTTTCGAGGGCAGGAAGACAGATAGGCAAAATTTCTTTGTCCCAGCAGTTACAGAATCTATGAGAATTATGTTCCATTCTTGTAACGGATTCAGTGTGGGAACGGACGAAGATGCTTGGAGCGGCCCTGCATTATGGAATGATGTTCTCAGAGTACATAAAACAACCCCTTTTCACGTAATGATTGGTGGTGGAGATCAAATTTACAATGATGGCGTTCGAGTAAGTGGTCCATTAAGGAAGTGGACTGATATTGGGAACCCTCTTAAAAGAAAAGAATATCCATTTCCTGAGGATTTGCGGAGAGAGTGTGATGAGTACTACGTTAACAACTACATTCGTTGGTACGCAACAGAGCCTTTCGCTAGCGCAAATGGGAAGATTGCTCAGCTAAACATATGGGGTGAGTTTCCTTTGATATGAATTTGCTATATCGAAGCTCCAGCCCTATCGTAAGGGCCGGTTGCCTCCTTGTCTCTCATCTTGCTGGAACAGCCCCTAATTTTAGAGGCTTCCGACGAACTCCAAGGAAATTGCAGTGCTAATTAATTGATAGATGATCATGATGTTAGTTTGTACATCCCCTTACCTTGAAACATTTTTTGTTGATAAATTCAAGATTATTGACGGCTTTGGATCATATGTGGATTCTTTCATGAGATGCGATGTTTTCAAAGGGATTGGTGGTGTAGCCAACAAATATTATCTGCTCTTTCAGCATCACGTACCACCCCCGCTATCTACATATACTACTGTAAGACTCAACAGCGTTATAGTTCGCTTATTTCCCCTACTCCGAAGGCAAGAGCTTGAGAGCTACCTATGAGCACTCCCGTCAAGAAGATATCCTAGAGCTCGGCTTTTAGCTCCCCCTCTCTCCGAAGTTCACATAGTCATTTACTAATTTGCTTACAGGGTTTGTGTTCAGTCATATAAGATATACTGTATACTAACTGTCCTCCAGATTCTTCTCAAACAACTAGTGATAGTTATGTTGGCATCGACGAAAGACAACTAGAGAATACATATGTGCTAGAGGAGAAGAACATTGACTCTAGCTATATCATTGGATCAAAACCTGGAGTAACACTATCCTGAAAAGATTACTTTCACCTGCTAATCGTGCCAGCCTTATGTTGCAGAACATTCGCGCAGTATCTACGCCAGACTTGGAAAGAATATGTCTTTTTTGGGAATAGATGCACGAACAGAACGAACGCGTAAACAAGTCAACTACCCAGAAACCTACGAAATTGTTTTCGGTCGCTTGCGCAAAGAGCTGAGCGCAGCTAAAGAATCCTCGTCGCCCATCAGCCACCTAATTGTGTTATTAGGCATCCCAATAGCTTACCCAGTGAGTCATGAAGTAGTACACCCTGGTAATTTTTATTAACGATGTGTAGCGATTGACGTGGCTAGAGAACATTTTCTCAAGTCCTGCCATTGCCCCAATCAAGTTTCTTAATAAAAGGTTTGGCTTTGGTAAGTTCCTATAGCTTGTCCCCTCCTAAGTAAAGACTAATAATATCGCTTTAGGTGGGGGTTTCTTTAATCACTTTGATGGCAGCGTAGATCTGCTTGACGATCTTGATGACCATTGGACTGCGAAAAATCACAAAAAGGAGCGTCTTTTCATTATGCAGCAGTTTCAAGAACTGGCTGCAGAATTTTCCGTCCGAATCACTATTCTCGGTGGAGATGTGCACCTAGCAGCTGTTGGCCGATTTTATTCGAATCCAAAACTCAATGTTCCGGTTCAGAACGACCACAGATATATGGTCAATGTTATCTCCTCTGCCATCGTCAACAAACCACCCCCTCAAGCTGTAGCGAATTTACTAGCAATGAGGAACAGATTACATCATCTGGATCAGAATACAGATGAGACGCTGATGAAGTTCTTTGACAAAGATCCTGGAAGTGCACATAAGACTGCTAGTTCAAACCATGTAACAATGCCAAGTCGGAACTGGGCCATGATTACGGAGAACTCGCCTCGGCCTAAACAACTACATTATGATGATCGTGGCGATAACTATGCTGTGGATCCCGAGTCTTCTGGAAGTCCTTCGGAATGGAAAGGGGCAAAAGATGGGCATTCATGGCTTCATGTCGGCGAGGTAGACGCCGGAACTGCCCACAAGGCTGCCAATATGGAAAAACATGGTAAAGGCACAGATGGCAGTCTTGACCTTTGCATTAGAGTCGAGATGGATCAGCATAATAAAGAAGGGAAGACGCAACTATACGGCATGACGATTCCGCTGCTGAATTATCAGGGTGCAGCGGAAGATACCCTCAGAAAGAGGGACGCAGTCCATGGTGCCATGAATGAGAGGATTTAAAAGTGATGGAAAACTGTACACATTTGTATTTAATAGATAGAGAGTTCCACACGCTGTTGTAATAATTTCTAGAATAGTTAGCGCTGATATATGATCTCCATGAAGGTAATAGACAAGCTTCAGCTTTGCTAGCAAGATTTTGAGAAGCTGGGAATGCTGCTCTGTCATGTGACTTAATATCTTCCTGATCAGGATTAGCGCCAAAGACCTAGCAACGGCCGCTTTCTTCGCATATCCTATATCAAAAGCAGCGCCGTCTTATCGAGAGGAATGCCCGTGCTTTATGAAGATGGAGAATGATAATCTTCACCTGCTCATACCCTCTTCATATCGTACTCTTCAATCGCAAGGAGCCCAAGCTATCCACAATGCGCAACCCCACCTAGCGCATCACGCCCTAGCATCACAAAGCGCCTTGGACCTTGGTCTCGACGACAACGATGGTGTATTTCACCAAGATCTTCGACATCAGCATTCGAATGGACAACAGGATTCAGCTGGACACAATTTTCACACCCCGAATCCCTTTGATAGGAATCAAGGACATCGACCGGTGCATGTTCAGAGCAATGGCAGTCCACAACAACACGGAAATGGGGGACAGTTTGGCATCCTAACGACGGAGCCTCCTCCACCTGCTCCCCTTCTTTCCCCCTCCTCTCCCCCTCCTTTTCCTCTCTCTCTCTCCCCTCCGGATTTAAACGCCTGGCGTTTGAAGTTGTTTAATGTCGACGATATCATCACGTTAAGTGAAGAAGAGTAAGCCAGCTCGGCCATTATGTTTCATTGTCGCTAAAAGTATTCCTTTAGATTCCAAACATACTTTCCCCATGTTGATAATGTCTACTCTCATCGTTCAACACAGAAATACAAGCGGAAACCATTTGTATCTCATTACTGGGACTGTCGACTGAAGGGGCGACCGCCAGGAACTCCGAAATCCAATGACCCAAACAAAAAGAAGAGAAAACGTACTGCCAGAGAGCGGGATCTTTGTGATGTCAAGATCAAGATCACTGAATACTTCCCTGGCGCAATGTTGCGTGCAGATTTTGTACCAGATGGTGGTCAAGTTCAACCAGATGCTAGTCAGAATAACAACTTCTTTGCTCCAGGACAACCAGGAGGACCATCGCTGCATCAACAGCCAACATTTGGCATACCAATGGTCAATAATTCACTGGGGGCAAATCACCCTGGAGCATCAGGGCAACGTTATTACACGATCCAGCGCGTTAATGGTAACGGTGGTAACGGTAAAGGTGACGGGGTTCCAGGGCCTCATAAACACCTCTTATCCGAAAGTGATAGGGTCAAGAAAAACAGTGTTCAGAGGTATTGCATGAAAAAAGATAAAGAAGAGAAGAAGACCCAGGTAGTGCTTTTCACAAAATCCTGTTTTCATCCTATTTCAGTCGTTTTGGTTGTATGCCCATGCCCTACTGCGAACATACCCTAGATGGCAGATCAATACCTTATGCGCCTGTCAAAGTGTTCTAGGCTGCATCGTCTGCATTTGGGGATGGTCTCACGGTCACCTACAGGCACCTTCTTTTCCATCTACAAACACAAACAACGGCGTCATGCCAATAAAAATACAGGCCCTGTACAGCTGTCCAGTGACGCAAACATGGTGGTTCTATGTCTTCTCTTCCCGTCTGTTTGATTACCAAGTTAAATCCAAATACGTTCGCAAATGGCTAACTCAGATGTATAATAGAAGACTTATCATAAAAAAGCTAGCGGCAATGCTTTAGCAACTGTTAGAAAGCATTCGAAAGAGCATGAATTGAAGCTATTTGGAAGCTGCTTCTGGTACGTGCCCCGTTGTCTTGCATGTGACGTCAGCCTTTCAAGCGCAGTATTCCTAACTGGTCCTTTAGTCCTTTTGTTCAACGTGTCTGGATTGCCATGGAATTAAAAGGTCTGGCATATCAGTACATTGAAGTTGATCCGTACAAAAAACCGCAAGCATTGTTAGAAGTCAATCCTCGTGGTTTAGTCCCCGGAATTCGCCATGGAGATTGGGGTTGTGGTGAAAGCACTGTATTGATGGAATATGCAAGCTTCTCCCCAGGATATCATGACTTTTTGAAGTATCTAATCAATCTTGCAGCTAGAAGATCTCGGTGCAGGCCAGCCTCTGCTTCCTCAAGGAAATCCTCAACTTCGAGCAAACTGCAGACTTTGGAGCGATCACGTAAGTAAATTCTTCCCTCTAATCCGGCTTATTGACCTGGAGCAGATTAATCGAAGGATCGTTCCTGCCTTTTACCAGCTTCTTCAAGCCCAGGATTTCCCTAAGCAGGCTGAGAACACGAAGAAACTACAAGACGAGATTAAAAAGATTGTCGATGCAGCTGATATGAATGGCCCTTTCTTCCTCGGTCAACAAATATCCTTTGTTGACGTTCAGCTCGCTCCTTGGATGCTCCGATTCAGCCGGGTACTGAAGCATTATCGAGAATGGCCTGACCCTGCTCCTGGTACTAGGTGGGCCCTCTGGATGGAAGCGGTGGAAAACAATGAGCATATTAAGAACACAACAAGCTCCGATGACCTCTACATTGATAGTTATGAGCGATATGCTCATAACCGCCCGAACACGTCAGAACTCGCAGATGCAATTAATGGAGGTTTAGGATTACCATGAGGCAAATGTGTATATTGGTTTTGTAATGAGCACCTATGCATGGCGTTTTATGACCTAATCAGCTTTCTCTTCTAGCTAAAGGTTCTCTCCATCATGCTACTCCGTCAAGTTATAATTAATCTACTCTAAAGCACATCAAATTTATTGTGAGCTATTCAGTTCTAAAGTTGTGTCTTCAGAATAACATTCTACCGAAGGTCGTAAATCCACTCCCGTGAAAGGGACGAATGAGGTGAGAGAAAATGCCCAGCGTAAAATAAGTTTCTACTCGGTGAACGTGATGTACTCTTCTACTTTGTTAAAGCAAAAGTTTCTCACACAAGTCCCTTTTTTATTTTAAAACTCTTACTTGAATAGTCGCCATAAGGGCTCAAAAATCAATTAGATCAAAGGTGCATTGGTGCAACTCTTTGTAAGAGTTCTTCTCGTGGCGTCGGCAGTCGGCGACAAGGGAACCGAGACCGACAGCCAGAAAAAGTTCAGCCTCGTTGTCTTCAAAACAAGGACGCAGCTCGACTTGGCATCTACAAGCCTTGCAAGATGTCGACTCTCGCAGATGAGTTGTTGCAAGACTTTGAGGATTCGGGATCGGAAGGCGAGGATCAACAAAATGATGGCCTATTTCCCAACAACGACGACGCGAAAGCTGGTCTCAATGGTCATTCGACAGCTATCTCAGGCGCGACTGGGAGCATGGAGTTAGATGGTGATGAAGAAAATCTTGACGAAGATGAAGAGATGGGCGGTGTCGAGGGCACGGCTATTGACGTTGAAGATGAAGAGGAAACGAAGGCGAAAATTGAGAGGATGGATATGGGTGGAGTTGAAGATGTGAGGAGTGTTGCAGGATTGATGAAAAGATTGGAGCCAGTTCTCGAGGTCAGTAGTTTTCATTTCTCCCTATCCCCATACTCGGAAGACACAAGGTTTACATCTATTCCTTTCTGTATTAGTCCTGACATCCTCGCGATCACACAGAAAATTGCGCATTTTCAATCATTACCCCCAGAAAAGCAGACAACATTTGTTGGTTCTGTCGAGGACAATCCCGAGTACCACCTTCTAACTCAGTCCAATACCCTCTCAACCAAAATTGATGAGGAAATTATGAAAGTCCACAAGTTCATTCGAGATCATTATTCTATTCGATTTCCTGAGCTCGAAACCTTGGTCACAAACCCTTTGGATTATGCTAAAGTCGTAATTATCATTGGAAATGGTCCTATGGATGGAGATAGCATTAAGGCTCTTCAAACATCAAAAGATAACCCGCTTGGAGCTACTCTACGATCAGTTCTCGATGGTCCATCCGTGATGATAGTCACAGTTGAAGCAACGACTACGAAAGGACGGGAAATGACGCCAGCTGAGCTCCAGAGGGTTATGCGTGCTTGCGAGATGGCTTTGGCACTTGATCGAGCGAAGAAGACTCTGACTGACTATGTCCAATCACGGATGAATCTTTTTGCGCCCAACCTTACAGCTCTAATCGGATCTCTCACGGCAGCACAATTACTTAATGTAACAGGAGGACTCACAGGTCTTGCAAAGACACCTGCTTGTAACTTAGCACCACTTGGTTCGAAGAAGCAATCTGGTACCGGCTTCGCAACCAATGTTGGAGTAAGACAACAAGGCTACCTCTACCATTCGCCAATCATCCGTGGCATTCCTAACGACCTTAAGCGCCAGGCAATGCGAATCGTTTCTGCAAAGATTGTTCTCGCAGCACGGGTAGACCGTGTTCATAATAGCCCAGATGGTTCTACCGGGGAAGAACTCAAAGCTGCTTGTCTGGAACGCTTAGAAAAGTTAACGGAACCTCCTCCCAACAAAGGCCAGCGTGCTCTGCCAGCGCCGGATGATAAGCCGGCGCGAAAGCGTGGCGGACGGAGAGCTCGAAAAGCAAAAGAAGCTACAGCCATGACTGATCTACGCAAAGCGCAGAACAGAATGGTATTTGGCAAGGAAGAGAAAGAAGTGGGCTATGGGACTGGTGATGGAACGAAGGGTTTGGGTATGATTGGCCAAGCCAATGATGGGCGTATCCGTAATCTCCAAATTGATCAGCGTACCAAAGCCAAGCTCAGCGCGAAGAACAAAGGCTGGGGAGGCGCAACGCCCGTTGGAGGCTCTGCATCCTCTCTTCGGGGATTTGGCCAAGGCGCGGGAGCAGGAATCGATTTACGCGGGAAGGGATTACGTGCGTCGGGAGTGGGCACAACGACTGGAGCTGGGTCTGGAACGGCTTCGAGTTTGAACTTCACGCCCGTGCAAGGCCTAGAGCTCGTCGTGCCCAAAATGCAAGAGGAGATGGCAAGGAAACGAAAAGCAGAGGAAGACAGGTGGTTCAAGGGTGGTACTTTTACTCAAGTTGGTGGTGCGGGAAGCATGGGCCCTCCGCCGTCCAAGAGAGTTGACACAGGAGCAGCGAAGGGACCGATGGCTCCACCTCCAGCTCCGAAGAAGTACTGAATGCAGAAAATTTCAATATACGTTGGAGTTCAGGGCATAGGATGGCGTTTAGAGGAGCAAGTCGAGAGGCTGACGTGGGGATCTGTAGTTGTACGCATGCATCTAGCTTTTTAATGCAGGAATTGAGAATCGAGAATCGAGAGGCGCTGTGAGTAGATGGCAGAGTTTGACCAGTAGATTCTACGGATTGGTCCCGATTGTTCCCAGTCTGAGCACAGCATCTCTGTGTTGTTGTCAACCCCTGAGGTCATGGTCTCGTTTGCTCTCAAATCTTTCCTGGTGACGAGCAGGATGGGCAGGGCAGGATACGATTGATATTGGTAACTCTGATGCGCCTCAGCCAGAGTCTAGACTCGATTCGAAAGAAATAGATCACCATGTCACGTTGGATTTGAACGAGTGCTTGCAGAATATGAAGATTGTCCAATATTTCGTTGCGATACTCAGTTCGTTTATGCGTATACCTAACTCTCTGTACGGGGTATCATGCTTCCAAACCAAGCCAACCCTTTTCTCCATTACCAGCAAACCTGCCTGTCCTTCCCAATGCATTGCTTCTATCCGAACAGCGAGGCTCAAAGGCCGTCAAGCTGTTTCAATCATTATTCATCTCTTCCGTCCATTCTGTGTTGGAACGGAGCCCGTGATCAACGCCAGTCGTGCAACCAAATCTATCCTCCAAGAACTCCCGGAAAGTTGTATGTACATGGGAAACCATCCAAGCCAATAATTACGCGTGGGACGCGACTGCGGGGTCGAGCCAACCAGGTGGTTTTCAAGGAGAAGTAATGCATGCATGCAATTGTGCAGCATGCAGATACCAGCCAGTATCATGCCGGAAATCCAATTCCCGTTTCGTCATCCTCTTCGCAGCGTCTGATCGACGGCAAAAGCAAGCGTGTCCAACCCATTTGGTGCACGGAAGCCAGTGACGACGGGATGCGCGACAGTCGCGAACAAGGCCGGATCCAGAGATGGAGGTATCTCCATTGTGCCCGAATTGGTGTTTCGGCTGGAAGGGCGGCTGCTCGGCGAGGGGCGCGGTCCAGGCTTCTTGATCCCAGCTGGCACGGTCAAGGCTTTCAACGGCGTATTGTGTATTGGCGATTTGGGGTTGCGCGAACGCTCTTTCGCGTGCGTCTCGAGATGCTGCTTCATGTTGTCGGCGCGCGTGAATTTCTTCTGGCAGCCTTCCCACGTGCAGCTCACCCCCTTTTCAGCCGTGTGGATTTTCGAGTGGCGGGATGCGTGCCCTGACGTTGTGAAGGTCTTTTGACAATTGTGCGAGTCCTTATAGCGGCATGGATACCGCTTCGGTCCTCGTTCTGAGCTCTGTTGGTACGCATCATCTTCATAGAGGTGGGATTCGGGGTATGACAAAGCATGATTGTCGTTGTGCGATGGACGTATGGGCATAGTATAGTTTCCCGCTGATGCGTGCTCGTCGTAACTTGGCTGTCTCTCGTGGTAGGTGTACGGTTTATCCTGGTAGCCAGCACTCGTGTACGAGGACTGCCGTCCAAAATCCATGAGGGAATTGGGCGTAATGGGCGAGAGGGGATCATTCGGATTCGAATCGAACGAGTCTGCCCTGCTCAGGCCCGGCGTGACAGGAGATGAGGTGGCGCTCCTGCCGGAGATGTACGAGTTTGATCGTGCCATGTCGCCATCATATGGCGATTGACTCAAACTTCGAGGTGGGAGGCTGCTTCCGGGCTCGTCGTTGAGGAGGGACACTTTTCTACCCGACGAGTCTCGGGCTTGCATACTAGGTCTGGATGTCATTGTGATGCGGTCGCGTTGCAGATTTGACCATAGATGGTGGCGGTTGCGAAGGATGAATCTGCGAAGGATGAATCTGCGATTCAATTGCGGTCGCGGGTTGTGTGCTGGTGACCGGAGTGGCGCGGTTGAGAGGAGTCGACAGAGAGCGCGATGGGAGGCGGATTTGCGACGCGAGGACGGATAATCAAGCTAGACGACGATGATGGTGGTGATGATTCAGAGTAGCAGAGGAGGGCGAAAAGAGCGATGAGGGAATTGGATAATTGGGGAATTTGGAGAATGTGGAGTTGGTGAAGTTGGTGAAGTTGTGAAGTTGGTGAAGTGGTGAGGGCGGAAGGGGATGGTGGAAGAGGAGAATTGGGGGGGGGAAAGGGGATGGGAGATGGGGGATGGGAATTGGTTTTGAGGATGGCAATTTGGGGGGGGGGGGKGAGTGAAGAAGCAAGAACAGGCGTGGGCTTGACAATACAATGAACCTGTCCAAGGTTTCAGTCATTGCAGGCGCGCTATGCCCTAAGACGGCAATGAGGCGCGATCATGTACATGGTTGGGCCAGGAGGTGAAGGTCCGGCTGCTGCGTGCCTGGATCAAGCGAGGCTTGTCTACTAGAATTTGTGTGCATCTATGTGCGTCGCAAGAATCATGTCTTGGTGTTTTGTTGTTTTGTTGCTTTGTTGTTTTGTTGTTTTGTTGCTTTGTTGCTTTGGTGTTTTGGTGTTTTGGTGTTTTGGTGCTCTGGTGTTTTGGTGCTCTGGTGTTTTGGTGCTCTCTTATTTAGTGCTCTCTTGTTTTGGTGCTCTCTTATTTAGTGCTCTCTTGTTTAGTGCTCTCTTATTTGGTGCTCTCTTATTTTGCTGTTTTGTTGCGCTATTGAGCTCTTCCTCTATCCCTTCCTCCGCAGCCATGGCACTCGGGTGTCTTGACTCTATGACGTGAAGAGAAGAAACAAAGGAGAGAATCCTGCTTTCCTTTTCCGGGGAAGACGCAAGGAGGTGGCTCCGGTGAGCTTCTCAGGTCGAGAACCTCCAGCCCAGACTCCAAACTCCAGGCTCCAGACTCTAGAAGAAGAATGGATGGATTGGCCTTTTGGGTTGTGCGTGTTCGCTTTTTCTTTTCGGGGTCACTCCCCAAGACCCGGCTGGCGCCCGTGACATCATCCGCGGGCGAGCGATCGAGAATTGAGAAGCGATCGGGCATTTGAGGGGTCGTGGATTGTGGGCAGTGGCTTGGCCTGGCCTGGCCCCGTCTGGTCTGGGGGGCATGAGCATGGGGAGCACGACGGGAAGCGGCCCAGTGCCTCCCAAGCGAGCACCCTTCCAGCGTGAACCCCTAAAAGCTGTTGACATCATAGGCAATCTCGATATTCCCGTCGTGCATGCCTCGCTTGACCATCCATCCCATCTCTCATCGCACCACCCCACCCCGCCCCGCCCCTCTCTTCCTCCCCTCCCCGCTTCCATCTCACAAAGCCTGCATGGCCTATTAATCAGAAGCCTAGAGTCAGCAACCCACAGGGCAGGCAGTATGATGCTGACACTGATCCTCCGTCAGCCTCGCCACGGTCACTGCTCACCTTACCTCGGCCAGCCTCACCACGGTCACTACCTCCGTCAGCCTCACCACGGTCACTGCTTACCTTACCTCAGTCAACGCCGCGCTACACCTCTCTTCTCGTCCTGAGAGGTGGAAGATGAAGAACATGCACCTTTCGTCAGCAGGAAAAGAGGCGACTTCTCACCCAGACTGAGCATATATATCATCTTAGAATATCGCCTCGGCCAGAGAAGGGCAAATTCTCACCAGCACTCGATATATAGTGTCCCAAGAATTTCTCCGCGACCGACAGTAAGTACGCCCATCTCCAGCCAAGACCCCAATGTCTTCCGATTCCGATTTCATCTCCGCGCGTCAAGAGCGCTACCGCCAAGCACACAACACGTTGGATGTGCCTACCCTCCTCTCCTGGATGAGCGACAATGTAGATTACTCTGATAATGGTACGTACACTCTCGCCCCTCCCCATCATCTCAATCCCTTCTCAACTCAGCTCACAGGAATCGGCGTCACGAACTTCAACAAGGCCCAAGTAGAAGCACTCGCCACAAGTATCTTCTCCTCGGTGAAAGACATGGTCTTCGCAACCGTCTCGGTCAACGGAGACAAGACGTTTACCGTGTGGGAATGGACGGCCAAGGGAGTCATCACGCAGGAAGTGCCTGGGGTCGAGAAGAGGGTTGGAGAGGAGTTTGACAGTGTAGGTGTGAGCCTGTTTTGGTGGGTTGGAGAAGAGGACAAGATTCAAAAGTTAACCGAGTATTCCAAGATTTTCTAATCTTATCACTGCCGTAGTATAGTAGGATGCTGCGGGGAGTGGAGCATCCTAGCGAGAATTTATCTTGGCTCCAAATTCTACATCTGATTCATCACGCCTTCGCTACTCTAGTGCTCGTCTCGCGTTTGCAAGAGACACAGATACATACACAGAGGATGACTCCCAACCCCGTCCTGTGTTCATTTCCCCTTAATTCACAAAGAATCCATCTTCTTTTCCTCCAGCCCCACCCTCTCCCTCGCCACCAGTCCCAAACTCGGTCCCTTCGAACTGAGGGATATCAAACGTTCCGTCGGGGTCCTTGCCCATCTCCAGGATATATTCATGCACCCTGGACATCTGGTGTCTGACTTCGGCAAGCAAACTCGTCATATCTAGCGCCACCTTCTCGTTCCTCTTGGCTGCGCCCTTGATCGCAGCCTCCATGACATGATATCGAGAGACATCATTCCGGAGCAGCATGTCAAAAGGGGTTGTCGTGCTTCCCTCCTCCTTGTAGCACGAAACGCTTACCCTCTCCAAGTGACTGCGACCGAAAAGCAAACCTTTGATCTCGTTTGAATAGCCATGGTAGTTGAAATGGGTTGGCCGATCGGATGTGAACAAGGAGCTGAACTCGTCGCTCGTTAAGGAATGAGGATGGAGTGTCTCCGCTTCCAAGATCATGAGATCTGTTACATTGACAACGCGTACCCTGAGGGCAGAACACAGGCGACGTAAAATAGAAGCAGCTACCACCACCTCGAAAGTTAGTTCAGACCCGATTCCGACTAGCACGACGTCGGGATCAAGGCCATCATCTGTAGAAGCGAACTTCCAGATTGATGCACCAGCCTGGCAATGTTTTTCGGCCTCCTCGACAGACAAGAAGACGGGTTGAGGTTGTTTAGAACCGACCATGAGATTGACGTAGTTTTTCGAGCGGAGGCAGTGAGCGATGGTGGAGAGGAAAGTATTCTGCAAAAGTCAATCAAGACTCTCGCTTAAGAAAAAGGGGGTTTACAGCGTCAGGTGGAAGATAGACACGAGCTGCGTCCGGCTTCAAGTTGAGAACTGCACCAATGAAGGATGGATTTTGATGAGAAAAACCATTGTGTTCTTGTCGAGTCCAGGTACTGGTCTCGAGATAGTTGATACTCGATATGTCGGTTCTCCATGTCGTCTCCCGAGCCATCTTGTTAAACTTGCTGTACTGTACCATCATTGTATGGACAATGCCTAGAAAACTCTCATAACTAGGGAAAACCCCAGTTCTTCCTGTGAGTGTGTAGCCCTGGAGCATGCCTTGGCATGTATGCTCACTGAGAATTTCAATGACCCGGCCCCCTTTGGCGTGAGAGAATTCATCCCACTGAAAATTGCGACCCGTGTGGTTGAACACTGCATCGAGCTTGTTACTAACAACTAGTTTCGAATCAGCACTGTAGATACTTCAAATTCGTAAGTAATTTCTAGTGGAATAGAATGGAAAGTTAATGTGAGGCCAAGTCCTTACGTTCATCAGGTGAAAATATCCGGAGCGATTTGGGATTGTCAACAAGAGATTGGTCAAGGAACGATCCAACAACTTTCATGCAACTCTCTTCGCCCCCTTTCTCAACACCAAACTTCCACCAGTCTGGGAGCTTGAGAGCCTCATGATGTTTGTAAGTTTCGGCCCGCTGACCTAGTTTCTTTGCCGGTACCGTGGGGATAATACTCTTGACCGAATCAACCGCGTCGCCAGTCTTAGTGAAGAGTTGTGCCGGTCCATATGAGAGGAGCCATTTCTGAAGAAGAGAAAGTTGATCTTTGCTAGTTTTCACCGCCATTAAGGGGACTTGATGTGCATGAAAGGATCCTTCGACAAATTCTCCGTCCACCTTCTTTGGCCCACTCCAGCCTTTAGGTGTTCTCATAATCAAGACCGGCCAGCGAGGCTTCATGATAGGCTTGCCGGATCTAGCGGCTTTCTGGATTTTACGAATCTCGTCGAGTGCCCATTGCATGCTTGTAGCTAGATCACGGTCAATTTCCTCAAGGTCCTCTACGAACCTGCATTGATAGCTGTAGCCGGTGAAAAGGGATACCATTTCCTTATCGTCCATACAGCCATAAATCGTCCGCTCAGAGATTTTAAAGCCATTCACATGGACTATGGGAATGACAGCTCCAGATTCCGCAGGATCAATATACTTGGCGGCATGCCAAGCAGTAGCTGTTGGCCCACTTTCAGCCTCTCCGTCTCCAACGATACAAGCGACAATCAAATCCGGCTTATCCACTGGAGCCCCTAAAGTCAGAACTTTGTACCCTGCAGTTACTTTTTATAAAGCGGGAAGTGACAGGCTATTTGCTGCGGTTATGCAGAGAGGACTTCGCTGAACACTCTACTTTGAGAGAGGGGATATAAGACATTACTAGAGTTCGGGGCCCTTACTCACGGCGCCAAAAGCTACTGCCAGAGCATAGCCAAGTTCACCACCTTCGTGAATTGAACCGGGAGTTTCCGCATTGATCTAATCATCAAGGTTTCAGAGTCAGTAACAGCCATCTTTGCAGTTTGGGGAGTGGGGCTAAATGTGTAACGAAAACACTACACTTTTTGAGACGGCGGGACTTACATGACTTGGGAATCCTTTCGGTGTACTAAAGCCAGTAATAAGATTGTGCAAACCTTGCTTAGTCTGTGAGTACTGCGGGTAGAACCTCTCCAAACTGCCCTCCAGCCATAATGATGCTAGGATTGCTGGGGCCCCATGGCCAGGACCGACAACATAGATGAGATCAAGATCGTTCTTCCGAGTAAGGTAGTTAAGGTGAGCATAGACGAGAGTAAGACCTGGACACGTCCCTATCGACTTTGTTATTACAACAAGAAATCCTTTTTGAAGTGAGAAAAATAGCTGAAGAGCCAAACTTCGAAACCAAACTTTGAGGGGTAGGTAATAGCGTTCTTGAACTAGCGTCGAAGAATCCATAGGGCTAATAGCGGTTTGGATGGAAATAAGCTTACCCCAATGTCCCAAAAGTCTGTGTATTGTTAACCACTAGATTTCACGAATGCGGCTGTGCCATGCTCACCTGGGCTTGATATCATCAAAGGTTAAATCCCGCTCCATCAGTGCATTGTCACTGAGGAATATCATAGCTACAGCGATAAGTATGAGAAGAACAAAGGCACGACACTGGTAAACTCACCGGCAGCAATGTAATTGCTAGCCCTTCGAAACTCCTCCAACCCTTGCAAATCAGCATCACTCAGTGTCAGCTTCTCCAACTTGACCGACAAGTCCAACACAGCATCTGGAATATGCGAGGCCAAGGCCTGGGGGTTGGGCCTATCGATGACTTCTCCTGGCATCTTGGCAGGTGGCTCTTACGATAGAGAGATCAAAGATTGATGGAGAAGTTAAAGTACCAGCGCGTAGTTTGTGAAGGAGTACAGGTAAACTTCTCCCTCCTGTGGGACGTATTCCAGAACCTGAATGGTGGCGGCAGAGCATCTTTCCTGATGTCATAGCCCTGCTTTCTGGATGTATGCTTGCACCTTACCTCGCCAGCTCCCGCGTTAGCTGGACAATCGCAGAATGCTCAAATAGATTAACCGGACCCATTGCCTCTATCAATTCAGTAGCACCCACGAGTCTTGGTCTCTTCTCGGGCAGTGCGAGTGAGAAGTCTTGTTTCTTACTGAGAGCTCAGCGAGTGATGCAGGGAGTCATCATGGGAGAATTTCGCTTGTGATAAGGACGTCATGCCATCCAAATCTCCTGATGGTGGGCTGGAGGGGTAATATCAGTCTTCAACCCCGACCCGCTACATCTCCCATTCCCCCCCCGATCCTTTTCCTCCTCACGCTCAACATGTCTAAGATCATCCTCTCCATTAATGCCGGCTCCTCCTCAGTCAAGGTGTCAATCTACAAAGCATCCCAAGGCTCCGAACCGGCCGAGCTCGCTGAAATACAGGTTGATGGTCTCACTGCTCCCCCTCCTCAAGTGAAATACACTCGTGGCTCTGAATCCATCTGTAAGGATAGGAAGCTCTCCAAGGAAATCCACAGCCAGAATGATGCCTTCAAATACATGCTCGAGGAGCTGATCAACGACAAGGAGTTCTCGGCAATCAACAAGAAAGAAGACATTGCAATTGCATGCCACAGGGTAGTTCACGGTGGAGACTACAAGACTTCCCAGATCATAGATAGTGAGACATATCATCATCTAGAAGCCTTGACGGATTTGGCGCCCCTCCATAATGCTTCGGCCTTGGAAATTGTGAAATATTGCATCAAGGAGCTACCGCAAACCAAAAATATTGCTGTTTTTGACAGCCAGTTCCATCAGACCATCCCAGAACACATCCGAACATATCCAATTGATCCCGAGATTGCAAAAAGGAACAAGCTGAGAAAGTACGGGTTCCACGGTATCAGCTACTCTTTCATCACAAGGAGTGTAGCCAAATTTCTAGGGAAGAAAGAAGAAGAGACCAGCTTAATTGTACTTCATCTTGGATCCGGGGCGAGTGCTTGTGCAGTGAAGAATGGGAATAGTTGGGATACATCGATGGGCTTGACACCGTTAGCTGGATTGCCAGGAGCGACGAGAAGCGGAAGTGTTGATCCTAGGTATCTCTTCTCTCTCCTTGGATTTTCTCGGATTCTAACTGACCCAAAAGTCTTGTCTTTCATTACGCTACCAATGTAGGTAAATTGTCCCCGTCATCAACCGAAAGCCTCCACATTTCTCGAGCAGAGGAAATTCTTAACAAAGAATCGGGCTGGAAAGCTCTCGCCGGGACCACAAATTTTGGTACCATTGCCAGCTCAGATGACCCGAAGATGAAACTTGCTTTTGATATCTTGGTGGACAGGATAATAGGTTTTGTTGGAACTTACTATGTGTCTTTGCATGGGAATGTGGATGCTCTAGTCTTTGCTGGTGGCATTGGTGAGAAGAGTGACTTGTTGAGAAAGAGGGTTACCGTACAGGCTGCGTGTTTGGGGTTTGAGATCGACGAGGAACTGAACGGCAAGAAGATTGAGGATGTGGTGCAGGAAGTTGGAAACAGGAATGCGAAGCATAGGACGTTGGTGTGTCAGACGAACGAGCAGCTTGAGATGGCAAGGTATTGTGTGGTGGATGAGGGGCTGTTCTCCTGAGTATGTTTAAAGGTTATGAAAATGCGACAGGTAAGATCGTATAATGAAAACGTGGCAACGAGAAGAAAGAAAATAGACAGATGAGAAGAGAACACGCATATTCGCTCTTTAGTAAGAAAGATAGGCTGTCTAACCAGTATATTGGTTTTATGCTCCATGGAATAAGTTGAGATTTGAAATTAGGAATTTTTACTATCTGAATTGCAAAGCATACGTAGCTGGGAGATGCCCGCCAAAGCATGCGTTGAATATCGTAGTGTGATGATTTAAAATGCGAATTAAGGCAGCGCTGATGTAATTTCTCTTCCATTATACCATGCGCATCATATTACCTCTTCAAACACTCAACTTTTGCTCTTCTCTCTCTCAGATGAAGCCAAACTATTGCTGTCGATTTGCTTACTATCACCATAAGGCTTAGTGCTCGCGTTTGAACGGCCAGCATAGCCAGTTTTGCTCAGAGCATCTGCTTGAATTTTCCAGACTGGGCGGCCAAGTTCTAAGAGTCGGTCTCCAAACTCATTCAGCACCGTTAGAACAAAACTCTCGTTCTTCTCCTCCATCATTCCGAGGCCATCGACACCGCCAAACGTTGCCTTCCACCAAACATCTTTCCATTCACGGACGGCAGCTTTTGCTTCATCAGAGGTCGGCTGAACGTTCTTGGCAATCATATAAAAGGAAGATCGAGTGCTATGCTTTCTGACTGGTTTGAAGATTTGAACTCTTGAAAATTTGCTAAATGTATAGAGGATGAGGACAGTCGGCCAGAAATCAGCTTTGTGGAGTAGCATAATGAGAGTTCCTCCAGGACGGATTCGCTGCAGCGCAAGAATTAGCTGGGAGTGGGCGAGTCTGGTAATTTCTGTGGTCTCCCGATATTCAGCGCGGTCATGCGTTCGTAAAACTTTACCATCACAGAATACTAGATCAAATTGATGAAATCTAAAAGGCCGAGCCAACAAGAATATCGATTTATTAGGGTAGCTCGAAGGGATTGGTTTGTCGTTTCCATATTCTTTAATAAGAAGAGTCACATCGATCAGCGACAAACCACTGAGTCTTTTCTTGTCGATTATGAGCGGGTGACCGCCTAGCTCTTCTGGGAGAGTGATAGCAAAAGCCTTGGCCTGTGGGTTATGTCGAAGTATGGTCTCGGTATAGCCGCCTGGCGCAGCGCATATGTCAAGAACCTTCATATCGGCAGGTCGAGTGCCTTCGACATCGAGAGCACGGGTGGCAAGGTGCATTTCCATACCGATTTGCACCATCATATCTATCAGAGAATTAGTACGCAATTTTCTTCATTTCCAGGAGGTGAATAAGAATTGAGATTCTAAGAAAATCCATAGGAAATGGCACTGGAGACGCCAAATCTCTGACTCCCAGCTCTCATAAAGTACGAGGAGAGAAACATGAGCGTAAGTCTTACCGTGAAATCGTTTTCTTTCTTCGTAGTTGGCATTGTCTGCTCTCTCTCTTTGATTCTTGAAAAAGGCATCACCTTCCTCTTTATTCTCAAGCCAGCCCTAGCATAAATTAGGATCAAAAGGCCAGGGAACCCAAAACAACATACCCTGTTGCGAAACTCCGTCAATCGCACAAATTCAGCTGCATGCTCCAGAAGAAAACTATTGATAAGCTTCGAGGCTCCGTCAAGCTTCTCAATGAGAGGATTCTCTTTCTCATCACCGCCTCCTTGCGTCCTCGAGTGGAAAGATGGTGAACCCATATCCATCGTGCCACCCTTAATCGTTGTAAGAGCCATGAGATTGGATAGGTCGTTTGACGTAGAGATACCTGTGGCACGGGTGTTGTCTGGGTGGTTGTCACGATTGATCTCCATCTTTGGCGTATAACGTCAGTAGATGAGAAGCGTTGGCGCAGTAAGAAGCCTCAAAGATATGAACAAGACTTGAATGTGTATAGTGAATGAGGTGAAAGTATGATGCCACGACCAGGGACGACCACTAAAGAAGGATAGAAGGAGAATTGACGAGTAGAAGCAAGAGCAAACTAGAAAGCAATCGCGTAGAAGAGTGCCTACTGTAAGTGTATAGTACTGAGAAGACCGCCAATTGCAGGGAGATTGTTTACCTACTTCAAGTTAAAGAAGCCTCAAGTGTGAACGTAGAATTCCTTTGCAATATTCTACATATTGTGGAAAGAGCTACCGGACTCAAGAAGACTCAGATTACGGATTCGTCGCGATTCTTCTTCACAACGACATGGTAATTATTTAATGAGACTTTTTGCTGCCATTTTGCTATAGTACAGAGTGCAGCAATTTTCTTGGTGCTTTTTCTATGTTATGTAACAACGACCAAATGCTGCGAGGTATCGACCCACAGACTACCAAAGTATGCCTTGCGCAATTATTAACCCACGGATGCATGCAAGTCGGATCGAGAGAAACCACTTCAGTGGTGGAATACGTGCTTGGACTTTTGGAAATTGGGCCAAGGCTATGCCAGAATATCAACAGGGCAAGGATGCGACAAACTCGGGTTAGGCTTGCCCATGCTCTGAGAATGGAGAATGAGAACATGTGAAGATGCGGTGAGATCTCCAATCTTTGGTGAGCCCCTAATAAACGCCGTGGATACCGTCAAACAAAACTCGTAAATACAATCGATGTAAGATCTCATCCGTCAACATGGATGATTGCGTGTCATGTAGATGATTGGTTGTTTCAAAGAACGCAGGGCTGAATCATTCAGCAATGAGTCTTAAAGTCAAAGGAGTAAGATTTGACTGTAAGAAAATGGTGGCATTAGAATTGTAGTTGATATGTCCGAAAAACGTGACTCGTGTATTTATCAGGATGACATCGATCAGCATCATGACAGGTCGGATTTCTGGTGAGGTGCCCGTTCCAATTCCTCCCTCAGCTTTGGATCAACAAGATTATCAATCTTCTTTCTGCTCTTCATGTCCAGGGCTCCATTTCGCCAAGCTGCTCGAAGTCTCTCAAAAGCTGGTCGTTCCTCAGAAGGCTCCTCTTTGACTATATCAACATAATGTTGGGCAAGAACTTCAGGAATGACCTTCTTCTTACTGTTCAGGATCTCATCGTAATAAGAAATCAGATTGTTCATTCCGCTCAACGACTTATTACGGGCATCCTCAATGGCGTACTGACGAAACTCGGTATACATCGTCGAGTTGAAGTTTCGGCAAAGAAAATGCGACCAGAACTCGTACAGTAGCTTCATATCAGGGTGCGTCTCGCCTAGAGGGGAGATCCCACGGTATTTCAATGCTCTAGCGCGAAAATCGGAATAAAGTTCATGAGAGATAGATTCAGATTCAAGAGATGGCCTCTGACCCTTAACCCACATGACAGGGGGGCTACTATCATTGAAGGATTTGCTCGGAGACAAAGGAGTAAAAGGACTTCTTGAGCGACGGAGATCTTCGGGTGAACTAAAATTTACCAATTAGCTAAATGACACTGGGGCTGCTTCTTTTGATAGAACGTACGATTCCGAAGCTCGTGAGCCATTGGTCAGTGTTCGACCTTGCCGTAAGTCCTCGTGCATCTCTTCAGCGATTGATCTTCCGTCGATTGAACCATTTGAGAACGTCCTTGACGATGCCTTATGAAATGGAAGCCGTGGAACTTTAGAGTCATCATTCCCTCGGGGTTGATTGAAAATAAGAGTCAGATTGGCGACTTCATCGTCGTGGAAGGTCGTCTCAACATCAAGAGGATCATGAGAGCCGTTGACAGGGAGGAGCCCAGGCGAGAAGTCAGGTACGGCAGCAGATAAAGGAGTTTCTGGTTGATAATGGCTACCGTTTCCGTTTGCAACGGGTGCCCCGTTAGAATATAAACGAAAGCTCTGTTCAGCAGATGTGGGAGAGAAGGTGACGGGTGACATGGCATGGTGGCCTGGCATGATCATTTGCCCCAGCTGTGGTCCAGTCCGAAACTGCTGAGGGCGTTGATAAAAGGAGGGACCGGCATTGCGCGTTGATTCATCTCTTTCCTCGATAGCCAAGACCCATTTCTCCCAACCCTCTTTTCTCCGCAGTCGATCAATACCATCTTCCCCTCTTACAAGGTCGATAATTTCTGATTCTTGGCAGGCAAATCGGAGGAGCTCGAAGTCATTAGTCAACGCTTGGATACGTTTAAACGCAGCGATAAAAGACAAGAAAACGAAACCTTGAGAATCCATGTGCTTTCGGAGAAAGACATCTTTGCAAAGATTGTCAATAGAGAAGTAGTACTCCATTTGCATTGTGACCATCGCAAGAACTGACGCGTGATCAATATATGATTGGTATGGCATAGCGCTCATAGGTTGTAAAGGTGCGTAATCAAACATGGGATTGGAAGTTTGAAGGGGGGTAATATGCTGAGATATCGAGCCCCCATTTGAGGGATATCGCCCATATATGCCGTTATTGGGAATTGATTGAGAGCGAGAGCCACCACGGCCACCACGGGAAGAAGGAAATTGATTATTGAAAAGGTTCTGTTGGAGAGGGGGACTGTAAGGAGCAGTGTTTTGGCGAATGGGATATCCAGTTGGCGTAGGTGAGTGACCATTAACAGAGGTAGTTGTCTGAGATTGCTGTTGCCCATTTTGAAAATTAGGATGATTACCACGACCACGGAACCCTCCACGGCCGCGATCAGATCTACCGTCAATCCTCTCCCGTGGCTGGTGATTGGTATCTTTATTTGGAGCTGGGTTGTCTTTGAAATGATCGGTTCCTCTCGGATTAGGGTCATTTCGCCGATCAGTATTTAATCTTATGTTCTGAACATCGCCAAAGGCACTAAGGTTCTGCACTGTCCGTGGAGACTTGAAGCCATCGCCTCGGAGTTGTTGTTGTTGTTGATTGGCCTCATTTTCAGGATCTTGTTGGGAGAAGCCAGATGATACGCGAAGATCAGTCGTTGAAGTCAACTCATCCTGAGCGGTACTTGATTTCCCCTTTTCCGCTACCTGTACGGTTGATGTTTTACGAGTACTGTTGTGATCAGTTGATTGACGCTTGGTAGGTGGAAGAGATGTTGCTCTGGCCCCGTCTCGCATTTCCTGCTTATCTGTGCCTACGAACTGGCCATTGATATTTCCGGAAGTGACTTGGGTCTTTTCTGTCGGTGCTCCTCCGTTTTGCGCATGATTTGGACGCCCACCAGGCTCAGTCCTTCCACCACGAGCCCCACCCCGACCTCTTCCACCTCTCTGAGGTAGAGGGGTGTTGAACGTAACACTTGGGGTATAAGGAACAGGAACCCATTTGTCTTTCGGGCGTGGCTTGTTTTGAGCACTCTCATCCTTCTCCTCTCTCTCGGCCTTTTCCTGGGTTTTCCGCTTCTCTTCCTCTAACGCTGTATCCGGTGTTGGCCAAGAGATTGCATCCTCGACAGGAGGAGGCAAATGAGCGCTCGAGGACTTGTCATCTTTATCATTCCATCGAGTCCCTTTAAGTCCAATTCTTTTGTTGGGTTGTTCTTCCTTGAGTTTGTTTTGCGATTCGTTGCCTTTTTTTTGTCCCTTGCCCGTGATCTGACCTTCTCGTGGTCCTCCATTTTGATTGGTGGTAAATGCCTTCTCTCCATCTTCCGTACTTGAAGGTTTCCCTCGCTTTCTGAAATCGTTAAGTTTGCCGGATTGTGGTGAGGTTGGATCGACCGTGATTGCAGCCTCTTGCCGCAATGCTTGACTCTGGGTAGGTGTCGTGGTGGGCTTAATTTTGGCAAACTCCTCTCTTCTTTGTGCCCAAAAATTGACAACTGGTAGAGGAGCAGGAATAAGGATCTCAGGCTTGACTTCCTCCTTATCCTTCTCTGTTTCTTTCTCTGGACTCTTCTGCTTCTTGGATTTTTTGTCTTTCCGTCCCTCGGCTACCTCAATTTGTTTTTCGGTTGACCCACTCACATCATGTGAAGTTTTATCTCTACCTGAGCTTGACCCTGGGTGTGCCACTAATATAAAATCATCCACCTTGTCCTCCTTTTCATCTCTTGTTGTTGATGCAGAGGCCGTGCCGAAACTTGGAGAAGCAGGGGAAGACTCGAGCTGTACCGAGCTCGTTCTTTTCACATCAGGGCCTGCATTCTCTGCTGCAGAGTCTGGTCTGTTCACCGTCTCAAAACTTCCATTGACACTGCGGTCACCTCTTTCCGAGCCTCCAGAAGGGGTGTTGATGGTTGAATTAGTGTCTTTAGCTGGTGTATTGACTCCAGATAAACTTGACTGATGGGACTGAACTGCGGAAGCAGCGGTGGCGGTAGCACGACCCTTAGCAGCCTGTGCATATGAGAAAACAGGCGGAGCTGGAGCACTGTCTCCGACAGGCCTCGATTGGGTTGAACTCATTGTTTCTTGGGGTATTAGGTATTTAAGACAAATAACTTTCCTTTTCTCGAGGGGCAATCTTGAGGTTTAACAACTGCTCCTTGGTCTGGAGACCGGATGGTGATCTACAATCACCTCCAATCCTGGATGTCCGGAGAGGTGTCTTCTACCTCCCCGCACGGTTTCCCCACTGTGTAGATATCACTGATTGCTTCTCGATTGACGTAGGAACAACCCAGGCCCAAGGTGAAGTTGAAAAGTGCTAGTTTATGCTCAGGGGAGAGCAAGACACTCTACCGCGGATTGGCACAAATCGTTCAAGTCGTCAGGCGTCTGGATCCCTCGCTTCGTTAAATAGGTCTCAGAAACCAGTGATTGAGGAATTTCGGAGGTCGAGGTATTAGCTCGCGTATGAAGAAACAAGGTGGTTTGATCGATGACACAAGTCGTGCCGACAACAGCGCGAAGCTTTGAAATTACTATTCGTAGTGATGTGATTAGTCTTATACTTCCAGCAAGTGATAGTTGTCTCTAGGACAGCTTTGATTGTAGAGTGTACCAGTTTCGAGATGTTGCGCAAATAAGTGTGACGCACATAAGAGCTTCAAGTGACTGGAGAGAAGAGGACTGACCCGAAAATACCACCCTAATAACAATTCCGCTGCAGAAAGATCCTTTCCAAGATCATGCCAATCCTTGTAATCCCGGCAATCGAGGAAGGACCCGCGTTGAGCGTTTGACGAGAGTAAAATTGTTGAAGGGTTGCTGGAACCTTTCAGGCGCGGGCAGAGAACTCAGAGAGCGAAATTTCAAAGAAGTAGAAACGGAAAAAAGGCGCCGGATCCCGTGGGAACTCCAAGCCTTGCAGAAGGCGAACAGGTTGAGATCGAGTTGTTCAGAGGAGAGGAAGGGTTTGCAATGAAGAAAACCTGTGAACCACACAATAAAAAATGGCTCTGCGTTTAAAACTAGCCGAGCGCTAGGTATAATGCCGGCCTTTGATGCGATAGCACTTATCGCCATTTAACTTTCCACCCAAATCACCTCTGAGAATGATTTGCTGTTATAAAAATTCTTGTGTTGCGTAGAGTCTGTAAAAAATTTATTCTTTATTTATTTTGCTTCTCGACTGAACGTCGTATCGTGACAGTGCAGCGTGTATGCCATCTCAATGGCTTACGACAGGTTGAGTCAGTCTTGATGCATTATCAAGTTATCAAACTACTTACGTTCCCGCCTTTATTGCAAAAACAAGCCTCAGAAGATAATTTCCACTTTTACAACCCGTTTGTGGTAAGCACACATCAAACTAGGGGGCCGGAGAAAAGGAAATAGCTTGTCCCTCGGTTTTCATCATAAGTTTACGTAGAGCTCCTAGAAAAGGTACTTTTGTTTCAATAATGACCCAAAACCGGAGGTATAGGATTGGATTTGAAATTTGACGGAAATTTCTAAGGAATTAATCTATCCTCCTCTTAAGCTTCGCACACCAATTTTAGCTGGATGGCTTTGCTTTTGCACGAGGGGTTGGGCTTTAGGGACGACAAAATGAACACTTTCAAGAGTGATAATAGATACCTACTTTACACTCTCACTAGTCCAACATATGCAAGAATTAGTGGAACTTTACCTCTATTGGATAAGGGTGGCTCTCGCTAGCTATTCTGTATAACCTGCTCAAATAGTCGTGTTACGTTAATAACCAGTAAAACTCATCGGAATGAATATACTCTAGATTCAGTTGATTATCTAGATAACGTGGCAGTATTAGGACGGATGACTCAGAGGTAAGCAATAGTACCTAGGTAGTTCAGAGAAATCTTACTTTCCCGCAAAGCCCCGAATACCCTTGCGGACTCAACCGAGGTGATTTACTGGAGCAGTATTCAAACTTGACCTCTTAGACGCTGCAAATGCGGAGGAGAACATAGATAATGATCTACTGCTGAAAAGGCGGCACCCTTGCGGAAACTTAGTCCTCTGGTGGTTTTTAACAAGCCTCTGTATCAATAGGCCGAGGTTCACAGCTTAGTGCTCCGACAAAACCCACCTAATTTCCCTGGATACATTCATCAAACAATACTCAACACAACAGAGCCCGTTTGATAAACCATAAATGCGACGCTCTTAAAAGAAGGTCAGCTAGTAAGTCTCTCTAAGTAGCGCACATTTGAGCTTAGTCTCCTGCCTAGGACAAAGATTGAATTTTGTCCACACAATAGACTGTTTTTGTTGTCCCTGGTGATAACGGATGGCTCAAAGTCACCAAGAGATGGTGGCAAGCAGGGGTACATCTCGAGAGCTTGTCATGAAGATATTCATACACAGTAACTTCTATTCAAGACTCTTGGATTACTAAAGACGATAAGGGTGTTGTTCCCGAAGTCAATGCCTCACCCTCAACGCGTGATGAATCATGATAATCAACGTTGAGCCATATGATACATGATTGAAAATTCTTTCCCTGCACCAAGGCTTATTATTTTTATTGTAGAGGTGTCACGACGGTATGTGCGTGAGAAGTCATACTTTCACAATGTCTCTATTACATAAGCAAAGTTATCTTCACATAAGATAGGTATACATAATAAGTTCAGCCCGTCACTGGATGTCCGGTGAGTTAGCATTTTCCTATTGACAGGTTTTTAAGTGGAAGAGGAGGAGGAACACCGCTGAATATGGTTGTGTTGAGAGTATGTCACTTGACAAGCTCTGTCTCCAGAGAAATAAGAAGTAGAAAGTAGTGAAGTCCAGGGTTTCTTACTCCAAGCTGCTGCTCTTTGGGTGCCAAAACTTGCAGCCAATCTCAAGCCAGATGATCCCATAGGGAAATAACTAACAAGATACCATACAAGGCATACTAATTGAATTAAACAGCAGATGATGGTTAGGAGGGTTTGGTGAAGCTACATGGAAGTCGATTAGCAAGTAGAAATAACTTGTGGTGAGCACTTACACCCAGGCTGAAGTACAGAGTAAGGAAGATGGATCCAAAGTAAGTAGCCGTGAACGGTAATCGAGGTGCTGAGATCAGGTGGGTGGCGTAGGCCAGTGGACCCATCATTGCAGCCCATGATGCAAGGAACAAGGCCGAGCCTAAAGTCCATCTGGAATATCACATGAGCAGGTCAGTGCTTGCCTTCAGCAGAAAAACATGATTTAAACAATCAAAAGATATGAGGAAGGCTCTGTATGCCAGAATTAAGGTTGCATGAAAGGGCAGGAGTCGCGTTCCAACTAGCAAGGGTTGATATGTAAAGCGGTTACCTGCAGCGCTTGCCGCGATGGTGTCCGACCTGAAAAGGGAAAGCATGATCATGCTGACCAGAGCTCAATAATCAAGGAATGATCAGACTTACAGAATGGCAAATTTGCGCGGCTTTGCCGGGATGAATGGCCAGAGAGTGAAGCAGATGACGAAGCAAGCGAGGGCTCCGAGGTTGCATCCGCCAAAAATGAGAAGCCGGTCCCATCTACTCACTGTTGGTGCCCCAAGTTAGTTACCGGCCATTTCTTGCTTCAAGACAACGTAACAAACCCAGCCACGGCTCATGCAAGCCACATGGCCCGTGAGGTAGGCTGACGCAGGGGAAGTCGAGGGAGAATGTTGGAAGTGTTGACTCACAAGCAAACCACCCCTCCTCCTCTTCACGGCGGTTTCGTGCTGGTAAAGGCGCCCCAGGACCTTCGACGGTGGGGAGTCTAACATAGCCACCATCTCCGAAAGGGTTCAAGGACTTGAGGGACGATAACAGTCCAGTCTGCTGAGCAGTATTGACGGGCACATCCGGATCACGACGTGACCAGCCCAGGGAGTTCATGGATTCTCGAAAAGATGACGAAGCCATAACGAATGATGGGAAATTGTAGAAATAAGGCTGCGGAAAACCCCACCCAAGCCAGTCGTGGATTTTATAGAGGAAGCTCGAGGTAACGCGCGGGGAGGAATGTGCTCGGCAGAGAGGCTGCGGCTGCTGCAGGTCTCTCAGAAGGTTATCGCAGATGCAAGTATGTTCTGCGTCGGTTCTCGTCGAGGGAAGAAATACGACTGGTCTGATGAGAGCCTAAAGAGGTGTCCAATGACCGCTGACACAGCAAGGGTCTAAGGTTGACAGTCCAGTCTTGACTGAGGGTTGGCTCGTGATCAGCTCTGACGCTGGCCGTGAGTTCTGCTTGTTGAAGATGGGGGGGGGGGKGTGTGAGAGAGGTAGGTTTGATTGGTCGAGGAGGGGGTGATGGGACAAGTTGGGAGGGAAGGGTGCTGAGGTCAAGATAACTAGCTATCGGTGAGGGTGTGGGCTCGAGGCAGTCGTCGAAGGAGGAGGAGGAGGAGGAGGATTTAGTTAGAAGGAGAGAAAGAATAAGGTTGCAGGTCGCAAGCTCTAGCTACCTGGTCGTTCGAGAAAGCTTTCGTGTGTCCTGGTCAGAGCGTCTTTTTCCTGCCAATGGATGATGGCGAGATGCGCCATGCAGACAGTCAGCAAGACTCTCCGCCACAGTCCTATTCTTGGTATCGTCCACAGCACCAGTGGGAGAGGAACTAGGTAGCTAACGAGCATTAAGGCTTCACGGTTCGGTCCTTCCAAGTAATCCCTTCGCCGCGCAAGGCTGGCTTAGAGGACGGCGAGACATTTCGTCTGGTGGCTGACGGCCTACTTTGTTGATAGGCTCCTGACCACGGTGGTGACTCGAAGCATCGAAACGCAGGCAGCGCAGGGCTCCGAGGCAATCACGAATACGGTGTCCGCCCATTCCGCCTCGAGGTGTGGCTCGTTCCCTTCCTAGTGCCTTGGATTGTCTTGATGGCATTTAGATTCCCATTCATCCCACCATCTCTATTAGACTTTCCTCTCATCCAAGTAAGACCTACAACAGTAACACATGGTCAGGCTTACGCACACCGTCGTGGGAAGACATAAAAGCTGGCTATCCCTCCACCTCTTGTATGGCTCTTGATCCTTTCTCACCTTTCCAACATTTGTCCGCACCTTTCATCTGAGATCTGCTGCCGTGCTCCCACACATTACTAGAGCCGCATCTTTGCTCTGCTTACCTGCCTACTTGAACTCCCATCTTCCACCGGACGTCTGACAGGTTGATACCACTTATTCCGGCGGCCACACGTTGACTGAGCAGAGTTCTACGAGACCTATCCTATCCAGGAGCAAGTGTGTTCCATTGTCCAGGCTATTGGGAGACAAGCCTCCCACAGCTTCCATCCAGAAGAAAGCAGTCGGCCCAGACCCAAGAGCAAAGAAGCATCCGCATATAGCGCTGCAGCGGCAGAGCGGGCCTGAACCATCGCCCATCTAAGAGGGACTACTCTCATCTCATCCTCGGTCGGGGGTTTGTACGAGGGCTAGGCCCAGGAATTAAAACGAGCTATCCGCGGCTAAAAGACAGCAGAGACGACATATCAAATCTGTGCGCTCCAGAACGAGAAAGCCGCGACGGTTCAAGATATATTGCTGATTACGGGAGACCACTCTATTCCCAGAGGTGTGCAGACGGACAGGCTTTCTCCACCTTGGAGGCGTCGAGACTTAATCAAACCCCGCGATCCTGACCCTAGAAAAAGCACCAAGCTGCCGTGCCCACACCGTTGCAAAGTCGCAAGATCGAAGCGTCTCGGAGGATCGCCGGAAGCGACAGCCCGCAGAGCTTCCTGAGGGAATCTACCGTCTTCGCACAATCCGAATCCGCCGAAGGACTTCGGCTGGACAGCGAAGAAATCCAAGAGAGAGGATTCTCCAAGCCTCTTTTCTCCTAACAAGCAACGGGAGTTGAGAGAGGAAGGACTGAGAGACAGACACATCAACCACCCGCCAGACTCCAGGCCCCTTTGATATCCAGCACAGATCCACCTTTGGGCGGTAAGCGAGTGAGTCACCAATCAGCGTTCAGATTAGTCTTTCTACAAGACTACGCTCGCCGCCTCTCGACTCGACTCGTCCTCCGCGCCCAATCCCTCCACCAGCCCTTATTCTTCACCTTCACCTTCTCCTGCACATTCACACCCACCCTCACGTCGGCGCCATCCATCTCTTCAATCCTCTTCTGCCTCTCTCTTCGCCGTCGCACAGTTGAGGGCCCCGCATTCCATCCTCGCTGCACCTTGTCCCACCTGTCGGTCAGCCCAAGCCGAGCAAATCCGCCTCCAATCCTCACCGTTCCCCCGACCGCCTATCTGAGGCTGCAGCAACACCCTTAAAAACATCTCCTCCACAGCTCTCGCATCCAGTTCTCTCTATTATCAAGTCTCCCCTCTACCCAATCTCCATAGAGGAGGTACTTGTAAGTCCGACTACAATCTCCTTCTCTCACAATCTCGATAGTCCCGCACACTGTCCCGTCGTCAGCGACAATTGACGCCTTGTTAGTCGGCAACCGCTCGAACTATCGCGAGAGAACTGCGCCTGCCGTTACTGACTATTCTCCAAAGAATCCACCCAAAGCAGCAACAGGCGCAGTGTTTTAGCACGGGTTCCAGTTTCTGCGAAGAACACAAATTGGGCACGCTTTCTAGTATCGCAGCAATTTCGTCATAGTAAGTACACTATCCCGTCAAGTTCCGAGTCTGCGATTCCACATCCTACGGCCCAGCGATACACTCTCTGTCTGTTTGCGCTCTATTTCTTGGGAGCAAATTTCGCTTGGAAATATCACAACATTTTGGTGTAAAATGGACTTCTTTCATGATTGCTCAACTTTGACCTATTTGCGATTTCAGCACTCACTAATGTTTGTCACACAATTTAGGAACGATATCTATTGCCACCGAATTCTGCTTAGGGTTACCTGTACATATATTGGCCGCTGAGCCTCATACACACCTGGTCAGGGAGCTGATATGGCGGGCACGGGTGCGTCCAGCCCGTTCATCAAAGACGAACCTGAAGACCAATTCTTTCCGTCCCATAACAATCATCGCTTCATGGGTGGCCAACAGGCCTTCAACGTTCCCCAGCAGCACTTCAATCAATTTAGTAGTTCCCACGGAGGAAGTATCAACCCAAACGACCTCACCATGGGCGGTAATGGTGTTGCTATACCGAATGGTACATACGGATCTTCATTTCAGAATAATTACGCCTCCCATTCTTCCAATCCCAATGCCAATTTCTCCAAGGGCATTTCAACTTTTGACGATGACGAGCTGATTGACAGCCTGGGGGTCAACACAAATCAAGGCGGTATTCAGGGAAATGGCCAGGATTTCGGCATGGACTTTGATTTCCCGTCCAACGTTTACACGGGACACAATGGTACAACACCATTATCTGTGGATCCCAACCATATCAACGGATACTCAAATACTCCAGATGGCGATCCTTTGGCGAGCCCTTTTGTACATAACTTCAACCAAGCCCAATTTCGATTGCCTCAACATAACTTTGGCAACTCGTACACGGGCTCCCCTATCACTGGATCTGATATGCATGGCGACGGTTCTAACTTTGCCAAACAACGACCGAGACTATCGCAAGTCATGCAAGGAAGAAAGAGCTCCAATACAAGAAGTCCTCTGACTCCAAAGACTCCTGCTATCTCATCTCTCAATATCGGCTCTGCTGAAAATGGATCAAACTTTCCGACCCAGCCCATTCGAACACATTCCTCCCATAGGCATCAAAAGACACTCTCAGGACAATGGGACCAACAAACCCCGAATAGCCTCAACTCCTATCCCGGCTCAGACTTCTCGCCTATACCTGGCGTCCACCCAAATCCGCAGATTTCGGACATCTTGAAAGGTGCTTCCATGCCAGCGAAGCTGAATAACGGCTCCCCTGCTCTACAGTCCCAGGAGATGAAGAGGCGAAGACGACGAGAGTCTCACAATCTTGTTGAACGACGAAGACGAGACAACATCAACGAGCGAATCCAAGAGTTGAGTCATCTTGTTCCCATGCACCGACTGGAGGATGAGAAGGTGAGGAAAGCGCTTCAGAACAACTCCCCGTTATCGCCTACCCTTGCTGGACTTTCTGCCCCACCATCGGGTATGAGCCCTCCTCAAGCAACCTCGGGTCTCGCTGGGCCTGGTGCTCGTCGAGCTACTGCTGGCAACATCACAACCGGTATTCCCATAGAAGAGAAAGACAAAGGTCCTAATAAAGGCGATATCCTCAATGGTGCTGTGAGCTGGACTCGCGATCTGATGTGGATGCTGCATCTCAAGCTTCAACAGCAAGAGGAATTAGCAAACCAGATTCTGGGACTTGGTGGGACTTTCCCTTTCCAAGAGTCAGAAGACGAAAGGCGCATGCAAACCGAACTCATGGATGCTATGCTAAAGAACGATGGGTCCAAATTCCATTATTCTCGAGCACCTGGTAGCGGTTTGCGTGTTCCTAAGCATACAGATGTCAAAGGCGATCCCGTTGGCAATGCGGCAGCCAGTGGCCAGCTTGATGCGTCTTTAAGTCCCGATAATAATAGCAGTGGAGATGCAGCTCAGGCTGGTATGGGTGGAGCTGGACAGTACTGGAGTGGTCATAACAGTGGCGGTAGTGGAGCAGGTTCGATTAGTTTCAAGGAGGAAGACGAATATGGCATGGATCTTACTCAGTAAACGTTAATGAGGGTTCGGATTTTAGGTTTCACTCTTTGCCTGTGGGTTTCATGGAAGGGTTATGCTCTTTTTGTCATTTCTTGGTATGAATTATTATTATTTTGTAGGAGGCGTTTCTGCATTCAGAGGTAGTTCAGGACCCTGGCAGGGGAGAGGCGTTACTTGCGGCTGTTCACTTGCAGAATGCAAGTTGAACTTGGGAGATGGGAATTGTCGTATTGCTTTTTCTTTTTTGTGTTCCGATGGAACTTGCACACCTTTCTGCGCTTGTATTTTCTTAGTCGTCGGCATCAATGCCCTATGATACCTCTGCATTATTTGCCTTGCTTTTCTTCTTTGAGAAATAACGAAGGGAGACTTTCTCGACTGTCTGCTATCAGATATGTAGCCTTTTGTGTGCCTTTAAGGGGCTGCAGAATATACAATCATAACATCGCTACCTGACGAATAACTCCCATTTCTTCGTGAGTACAATTAAGACCATTAGTGAGCCAATCGCTTTATGCTCAGGTCTCTGAAGGATGATCGTCCGCTATCCGCTAATCTAAAACAAATCCATGATATATCTTCAACCTAGTTGAGCTATATGTAGGTGCCTTCGACAATGAGTTTGACAAAACTAGCCTTCAATTTTCCTGATCAGAATACGCTAATACTAACCGTTACATCAATTCATTATTCTATGAGACTTCACTCATATACTAACTTGCAGCACAAAGTCAATGGCTGTTTTTGAAATCGATAGAGCAGACTGCCTACTCGTCACAGCTCATTATCCCATCGAGATTCATCTCTTTAATTCTATCTAGCAATCCACCTAGCTGTTATTCAATAGATCTACCTTTAAATACACTGCTGCTAAAACTACACTAGTTGTCTTAGGTAACAAATGATATTTGTAACAATCCACAAGACGGCTATTAAAGATCATGTACGACGTAGCTTTTACGTAATATCTGGGATATTCCATCCGCTGAATAAGCTGTTTACGAATATAAACATGTATATAGACATGTTCACAAACTGTATATCTGCTAGTGGTAATCACTGTATATGAAGTACTCAGAAGGTTATAAAGAGCGCTTAAGATAAACATTAGGTAATCTACAATGATGTACATGTCGTGATTCACCAATGCCTACAGATAAGAAGATATTCTTGGTATGCTATGAGGGTATTCCAAGTCTCTTTGCGTTTCATATTCTCCCTTAGGGCGATAGACTCCAGAGCCTCATTACCATTGAAGTATTTCGTGAATTTAGACCAGCATTCCGTTGCTTTAGGATCTTTGAGTCGTTTGCCGATGGCAGCAATATAGAGGGATTCTTTATTGTCAATCCTATGCGGGTCTTTGATAATATATGGGGTGATATCCTTCAGATGTGCTGCATGATTGCAAGAAATATCATCTGTGACGACAGGAACAGCCATCTTAGCAAAAGCAGCAGCTTCTTCGAGAGCAATCTTAGCATTCCTTTCGGCAAGACGTTCTAATCGAGCGTTCTCAGCAACTTGCTCTGTTGTCAGAGGCTCGTCAAAGCTTGAGTCATACTGTTTTCCCGTAGCATACTCCTCTGTAGAATCCGTGCTAGAGCTGCTCTGTGACTTTGCACCCTTTTTGGCTTTTTCTATCGCCTCGGCTTTCAGCTGGTATTCGACTTCGTAGATGATTTCTGGCCAAACAAGAATCCAACCGAAGTGACTTAGTCGCGTCACCCAACCACCACGTATGAGCCATGCTAACATATCAAGATACGTCGGGCGGTGGTTCTTGCTTGGCGCAAAAGTTTTATAAGGGCGGGGGGCTGCGGAAAGTGCAGCAAGGAAGCTTGGGAGACTCGGCGCAAAAGGAAAGGATTTCTTCCAGGTGACATTTGCTACTCGGAGATTGCGCATGTCACAATTTGGAGAGACGATATATGTATCACGTCCATGAAGAGGTGGAATGGCGATGGCTTTGCGCCAGTAAATGAGGTGTTGTGCAAGGGTGAGAAGGCTTCCAAGTTCTATAGAGTCTTTCTGAGCAACTTGTTGAAATGATGAGTCTGGTTTGCAAAACCGAATGCATTGTATCAAAGGTGTTGATAAATCTGTATCGTCCGCTTGAATTTCTCCGATGATTCTGCCTTCTTCATAGAGAAGTAAGAGTGCAAAGTGCTTGTTGAGTGCAGAATGTTCGTTATCTTCGTCGTCGATGAATGGATTCGCGCTTGTGAGTAGTAATCCTGGAATTCCAACATCTCTCATTGTTGGAATACTTGTCAAGAACGAAGGAACAGGAATCTGGAGGGACAGGTCTAGAGATGGGGTGGTGGCAAAATGAACTGTTGCAATTTTGCTGTTTGAGATGGCGACAAAGACATCTCGAACGGAAGCCGCGAGGGTAGATTTAAGCATTATTTGAGCCCACAACCAACTCATTGGACGCCCTAAATGTCGTGAGTTCTAATATTCTTAGTCTTTCTGGCTCTTACTTACGTGCGTCTCTCGCCTTCTCCTTCATAGCCAAGATCTTCTCAGATTCTTTCCAGACATAATCCGAGGAGGCCTGTGCGTGATTCAAGGCCTTGTTAAATTTTTTAACAACATGTTCATATATTTCCAAAGTTCGATTGTGAGCTTCTCCTTTTGACGAGCCTAGGATAAATACAACATTAAACATTGTCATGCCACCGTGCTCATCAGTGTCATCCAATCTGTCATCGCCATTCTGCGTCTCATCGCCAACGATTTCCTCGTCAACTTTGATCTCACTATGAATACTCTCTAAGCCGTGTTTCTTTACTTTCTTAGCTTTCTTAGGCTTTCTTTTCTTCCACAAGCCGTCCTCCCGAATATGCTCAGGATAAGAGATGAAGGTGAGATGGTTGAGGCTTAACTCAAATTTGTTCTTGTGGTAAGCTTTTGAAGGCGTGAGAATGCTCTCGAGATCGGTTGTGGGAAAGTCAAAAAGATGCTCCCACGGAACGACGTGGGCTCCGTCGGCAGTGTCAAAGTGCTCATCGCCTTCAGCATCCAAGATCATGGGGGAGTGTTCTCCTGGATCCAGATCCAAACCATCGTCTCCATCTTCGTCTTCTGTATCCGTATCATAGCTCTGACCCTCTTCATCGAGTTCAGTGCCTCGAAGTAAGTCCTTCTGGTGTTCTAGAGTCGAGGGACGTGGTGGATAATGGAAGACAAAGCGCGGGCCATCGCGAGAACGAATGATTAATGCAACAGCGACTAAATCGGGAGTGGTATTTAGGGTGGCAGAGGCAGTCATGTCACTGAATTCATGGAAAGAAGAGATAGAGTGAGCTCCCTTTCGAGGTTGATGAATTGGTAGCCAACTACCTAGCTTAGGTAAGGCAAGACCAGCACGTGATGCGACAAACTCGGTACATCTCATGCCCACAGGTGCGCGGAAACTTCGAAATAGAAGAACCTATGTAGCATTTTCAAGGCTAGCGATGCAATTTTGGTTCAATGATCTGCGACGTGAAGTGTGAAATTCCAAATTCCTTCTTTCTCCTACCACCTCAACTCGCCTTTCTGTCCTTTCTCGCCATCCCTCGGTTTTTCAATCACAGCTCCTGATTTCTCCGTCTCGAATCCCAAGTTTTTGAAATCATCCTTAGCCATTAAATTCCTATAAATGATCAGCATACAAGGTTACCTATCATAACACAATTTGTAAACCTTTCCATGCGACAAGCCAAATAAGATTTTGCCAAATTTCTACACTCGGGATCATTCATGCCTTTCACCTTCTTCATACAGGATAGGTAGCTTGTCATGACCTCTTTACACTCGCCTAACGGCCGCCAGGTTCAGTAAATTATGTCACGGCGAGATTGGAAAGTCAATCGTACCATCATGGTCAAGAGGAAAGCTGCCTCGTTCTGGTCTTGGGCGAGTATCAGCTCGGAATGAAGGACATACTTTCAAGAAGCTTACGGTGACGGTTTTGAGTTGATTTGCCTTCCTCCGGGTCCTCCAAAAGCACTCATTGCGTAGGATGCCGATTTGATACTGTGGGAACTATCATGCGCCTCCGTTCACTCTCCTTTCAGTGGTTGATGATTACTAAGCATGGTGACATAATACACCAGGGGAGCAGGAATTGCGGGTCCATCCTTTTGCAAAATGCAACAAAATATAAACATCTATCAAAAATCGAATTCTTTGTATTTTAAATCTCTCTACTAATAAAATAATTATTCGCAACTTCTAATACTAAAAATAAAAGTTGAATTAATTTTAATATTTTTCTTGCTGTGTTTTTTAACCTACATATGGAAATCGTGCTTGAAAAGCACCTTTTTCGGTAGTGACAATCGCTACAGCCCGGACCGGCAATTCCTGCACCACCTGGTGATATGGTCGCTTCTGACCTTTTGTTTGCTTTTGTTTGACCTTCTCACGCTCGAGTTAACCTTTTATAACGATAAATAAAGAATCCAAGAAGGAAACCTGTCAAGATGCCCATGTAAGATCGGTCACAATAGAGGCCTCGGGGTTGCTACTAATACATATATAGGACTCTGGATGGGTCGTGCCAGGTATGCTTGTCCTAAACCAAGCTAATCCTTCCATCTATAATACTTATTTGATGGGTACTCGCAGTGCGGTGGAGTGGAGTTCACACTTCAAAGCCACACCCCGGTACCTTATCAGCTCTGTGCTTGTAGGTATGCAAACTCCGAGTTTGATTTTATCTATCGTACACCAGAGTCGAATTCTTACAACAGGTTCCCGGGGGCCGTCTTCAGAGCACGGCTCTCTAGCTCCTAGACATCTCTAAATAATACATGCTGATTTTCGAGCAAGTATTTGCCGAAAGTGCGGGGGCTATGGGGGCTCTGTTAACCTTGGTGGCATCGCCTCTACACTGAAAGTCACGAAAGGAGAAGACTTGATAAAGTATGAGCTCTCTTTCATCTCTTCCGATTAGAAATTGAACGTCGGTAGGAAATATATGGCGACGAAAGATCGTGGGAAATCAAGCGCACAGAAATGCACCTCAGAAAGGAATTTCTGTAGTAATTGTTCCTCTATGCTTTGGCTTTGGGATAAAACATGGCCGGAGCTTATTCATCCCTTTGCTTCAGCTATTGATACAGATCTTCCCACTCCGAGGAAGATGGTATGCGTCAAGGGCGATAGCAAGCCAGATTGGGTACGGTGGCCTGAAGGGAGTAAAACAGTTCACGAGCATTATGGCGAAGAGAGCATCGAGGGCTGGCACAAGAAGCACGGGCTCTTTGTGGAATAATGATCGAGCAGAGTGGATCTGAGAGCTGTTGACCTTGAGGCTTTCTCAAAGTAGCTCTATCTTGTAGACTAATTGCCAAAAACTTTACAGGCCTCGCAGCACCAACTTTCAGATATCTTATAAAAATAAATACAAGGAAAACCCGGTTAGTTTTTCAAAATTGGCATTAGATTGGACAAGTAATGAAATCCGTTTCCTACTCTGCGACAAGTCTGATAGAGCGGAGGAATATATAGAAGTCGCAGCCCAAGAGCCTTTTCTTTTCTAACATGTGATGTAGTACCATCAAATTACTGCCGAAGACTTTATTTGGCTTCAGTGGGCCTTTGCTGCACAAAATCCGATTCATTCAAGACTTGCGAACCATTGAATTCCCCTCTTCGGTGTGAGATGGTCGAATACCCCACAATGCCATTATTTAACCCACGGTAGATTCTGATTGCTGCAATAAAGCCTACCTGTCTTTTACTTTGATCAAGGAAAGTGGTTATATTTGTCATTTTAGTGACACTCTTTGAAGGTGGAAACTTACTGGCAAGAATCCTTTCCAACACGATCCACTTTCGCGTCAAAGTTCTTGATCATCAGCCACCTACGGCATTATGCAGAACTTACAATAGTATTCGCACGTAATTCATTCTTATCTGGTTATCCCACATGCTTCACAAGGGAGAAGTGGAAACAAGCATTTCAAAATCAGCGCCGCCCCAAGCCACGTTGTCATGCCGAAACACCATGGGTGTTGCTCTGACCGCCCCTTCTCTCTTTCCCAATCATCGTCATGAAATCCATCATCCCTATCCTAGCAACCCAAATCAATGCAATAAGGACAAATGAAAATCAATTCCAGAGTCATAACATTCGTAAATTCCCACCAGGGCTACTGTATCCATCCCAGATCCCTCTGATTTCCGTAATTTGTAAAAGGACATGCTAGTTCGAACATCCATAACGATACGGAGTACAAACAATTACAAGCTGTCCGTCGAGGCAGTTCACTTGCATTGTTTAGTGGCGGGGAGCTGTGCACATGGGTAAACATCAGCTATGTTTCTTACGTAAGGATTTTTGCTTGCGTGATCTATGTCTTCTTGTCCCTAAACATCATGAAAAATAAGGAGAATGACAGGAATGTATGCGCTTTATCATAGAGCATGAAGAAGTTCCCAATGCGAGTCGTGATAGCATGAAGAATGTCAACTAGTCCCAAAAGTCTCCACGGCCATTGCCTGAAATATTGTATTGTTTCCAAACAACATATTTCAATATAACGGCTGGCATTTATAAGCAAGCAACTGTGCGATGAAGGGTTATCTCCTATTGTCGTAACCGACTGGAGGAGCGGGCAACCCTGCTGAATACGGATTTGCATCAAGGTAACGAGGACCATAGTCATAACGACTACTGTTGGAAAGCGGCGCATAATTATCTTCTCGACGGCGTCGTTGTTGTCCATCCCCGTCTTTGTCGCTGCCGCTCTTCTTTTTCTGCCGCTCTAGGCGCTTCTTGTGACGCTCCTCTTTCTTCTCTCGAAACTCTCGACATTCGTGGCGCATCTCGTTCGCTTCTTTAATCTCCGAGATTGCTCCCTTGATACCGAGTGCTGCAATGCCGACTGACGCTGCATCTTGCAGAGTAGCCTTGGCCTTCAACTTTCGTGCCTCCTCTGGAGTCATCTCTCCTTCTTTCACGGCTTTGTGCCGTGCCTGTCGCTTCTCCATGCTCTGATATATGTTGTGCGCGGCGTGAATGGTTGCAACAGTAGCCAACCCAGCTGTGAGAAGTTGCTTACCTTTCATCTTTTTAATTCGCTTCTCATCTCCCGAGGAAGAACCTAAGCTGCTCTCCGAATCCGAAGGTGCCTCCTTTCCTTCAGCCACACGCTTATCTCTTTGTCCATTCTTTTGTCGTGCAGAACGTCCACCTCTCCCGCTCCTTGAATCGACATTGCTTGAACGCGAATCGGCGTATCGTGGTTCGTCGTATGGGCCGCCTCGAGTATCCGCATAACCAAGATCCCGTGAACGTCTTGGCTCATAACCACCTGCATCATCATCCCCTCGTCGAGATTTTCGGCGGCGCCGAGTGTCTTCAACTACAACATCCCGATCGCGGCTCGGATCACGACTGCGGTCCCGTTCATGGGCAGCTACCTCTCCAATACCGAGAGCAGCGAGTCCCTTCCGAGCATAGTCGGTGACGCTTTTACTTCGTTTATGCTTGTCTCGTCTTGGAGAGGGGCTACGACTATCGTAGGAATCCGAGCTGTCTTTGCGTCTTCGAGAGCCGCCGGCGCGGGATCGAGATCGAGAGCGGTCACTTATCTTCTTGGCTGCGAGAGCTCCGAGGCCTGCTGTGGCGAGTGCAGCTAGAGGTCCTGCACCACCTCCCGATGGCCCACGAGATCGAGAACGTGATCGAGACCGGCCACCACTTGATCGGCCATCATCCTCGATATTTTTTCTGGAGCCATTTACCAAGCGATTTCCAGCAAGGCCTCCAACTACAGCCTCAAGTATGTGGCGCTTACTTTTCTTATCAGGATCATGGTCCGCTGCCGCGTCGATTGCGCTGGCTCCAACGGCCGCCGTGAGAATTCGTTTTGCTTTGTCACCTCCCCATCCACCGGGTTCATTTCGAACTCGGAAAGCTTCAGTAGCGCCAGCCAATAGAGCGGCTTTCGCGGCTTGTTGAAACTTGGCTGCACCTTCAGGAGACTTGCCGCGTCCTCCGCCACGAGATCTGGTAGCGCGAGAGTCATAGCTTTCATCGCTGCCACGCCGGCTGCGACTTCTTCGATCTCCTCCGGCAGCCTTTGCGGCAGCACCTAAGCCAGCCAGACCCAAGGCGCCTTCGACGATGGACTTGCGGCGGCTTTTAGATCTCTTCGGCTTCGCCGTTTCCTCGTCCGAGGAATAGTATTCGGCAACTTCACCATTCCGACCTTGATGAGCGATATAGGTTTTTACCTTCTCCTGTGCTTTTGGGCCATGCTTAGCATAGATCTCAGCACCTTCGTAGCCAGCGAACGCGCCTGCGGCACCAATAGCAGCTGACTGTAGGGGATTGCGCGATACAGGTCCGCCGTCGGCCTGTTTCCGATCCCACAACTCCTTCCCACCAACAGCTAACGCTGCTCCCCCGACTGCGGCAATGATCTTTTGATTTCTAGAAAGAGATCGTCGACGAGGTTTACTGACTTCTTGTTCGGCATAAGTGGAGCGGTCACGGCGATCATCTAGATCATTGTATGAACGTCGCGGATCCGCGAGATAGCCTCCGTATTGCGAACCCCGCTCAGCAGAGCGAGAACGGACAGGTGGGCCATATCTATCATCGCGACCCAAGGTTCGTTGTGAATAATAGGGATCAACGCCTGGTGGTGGAAAGTCTCTCCTGACCTCTTCTACCGACAAGTCACTGTCCTCGCGGACTGGGCGACGGACAATTTCGGTGGTGCGAGAGACATAGGGCGGATCTACAGCGACCGGAGAGCGGACATATGTTTCTTGCGTCTCGACATATCGTGGTTCGCGGTCGTCTTTGCGATGGCGGTGGGAGCGATAACGCCGGTCGTCATCGTAATCAGACATGGTTGCGGGTGAGGGGTTCCGCTTTGCGATCGATGTTGGTCAGCAGTAGAGGTGTTGACAAAAAGGATCGTAAATATTTGGCAATGTGTTGAAGGAATAAGTTGGTCTGTAATATGTAGAAAGACGGAAGAAGTGGCGGGCTAGAGAAGGGGTGGGTTGGGTTGAGTTGGGTTGGTTTGGTCAGGGAAGGGTTTGAGGATGATATGACGGAGGGGGAGGGGCAGTGAATAAGGTGATGTGGCTGGGGGGCGTTGCAGGAGGTCAAGTCAGCTCAGCCTTCCGCAGATGCAGGTATTTGCTTCCAAGTCCTGAATATTCGAAGTCCTGCACCCCACTTTTCAGGCAGAATTCTCACCAGGTGCATTCCTTTCTCATTTCCTGGAGCACCTGTATACTTTCTTGTTGGGCAGCATAATTTGTGTGATAGGTAAGTAGGGAGGAGAGTCATGGTCGTTTTCACCCATGCACTCTGGTGGTGATGGTGGTGCGTCACGGCAGCTTAAGGGAGGCTCACGCGGCCGAACAGTTTCAGGTGAGGTAGGGTGGAGTGGTGTTGAAGTCACTCTTCGCCCGGTATATTAGGCATTGATATTAAATTTGTCTTTGAGAAATCACTCTTATGATGTCATGCGAACGATGAATTCATCATTTTCAAAGGCTAACGATGGACAAGAGATTCATTACGCTTGTAATGAATCTCCATCAGGGGCACGGTATTCATAGCCGTTGTTTGCATATGATTATCGAGGCTGAAGTATCCTTCTCTCAAGTATCTTCTCAAGTATCTTTTCAAGTATCTTCTCAAGTATCTTCTCAAATATCTTCCTCTCAAATATCTTGCCCAAAACAAAGTCGAGAAACACATTTAAACACCAGTAAAGCGATAGAACGAAGGCTTGATTCTCCAGACGCTCTTTCAAACCCTGGTCCAATGTGGCTATGTTTAGCGGCCGTGGATAGAGATGGATGCCATACACATTCAGCAGCATACCCTGATTGATGAAGCTGGAAACAGCTTCTTCTCATCCGAAGACTAATCCTCAACATTCTACTGAATATTTGTCTCTCGACCCTTCTCTCCCTCTCGCATGCCTCTAATGCTAAAATGGTCGCCAGCATGCACCTCCTGTTGGAGGGACGTGTCCTGTCTCTGTCTACCGCTGTGGCTGAGTGCTGAATGAACATGGCGAAGCACTGCTGCAGAACAAAATCTGCTGCATCTCCTCCAACAGACAACATTACTCTTCTTTCACACTCCTCAGACTCAATTCGAAGGATGAATGAAGTTATATAATCTTCCGAGGCCAGATCTGTTTATTGGCTTGTTTGCAACCTCGCAATGACTAAACTCAACGACATCAGCCAAAATCTCTTTGGGATCATAGCCTTGGTCGTTTCATTGGTTGCTCTCTTGACAACAGTTCTCCAGGTCCTGCAGCAGTATTGTATGTATATAAGGGCTCTACTAAGACCAGGACAATGATACTGAACGCAGCTAGTTTCGAGCGCTGAAGGTTACCGAAGATGCGCGGAATCTGTATGTCCCAGCAAACATTCCTCCTTAAAGCCACTCTTCCAGTCACTCCTAGAAATCACATGTACCTCAGCAGATTCCAACCTCCGACTTCACATTTATGAGCAAATAACTTACATTCGTTTTTGGAATTTAGGTAATGGGGCTATGGGCACAGGGCACCCATCGAAAACTGCGATTACTGGAGTTCAGAATAGAGGTTGTTTTCGAAACACCAGTTTTATTCACAGCTCCTCCAAGCAATATACGGGGTCCTATTAAAGGGAAAGAGATTGTCTACATCGATGGTACCGATCTGTCATACCGAGGGAGTCGTGTTCTAGGGTTGCAAGCTCAGGAGCGAGCAAACGCTGAAGCTACAGCCAGGGTACATACTGCAGATGACGAGAGAGCCTCTTGGGTCACACTCTTATCCACTCTGCAATTAAAGGAGTCCTCATCCAGGGAGTGGGATGCCCAGGTTCGAAAGAAGACTGGTCCGCGGACACCAATCAAACCGCCAGATTACCAGCTCGCTGTTGGACTCCAGAGCAAGACACGATCCTGGGACTTCATTCCATCCTCAATCACCAAGCCATATGCTACTTCGGCCGTCTGCCATCTTGTGGAAATGATGGCCATGCTGGGACTATATTGGAAAGTGTTTGACCAATCTATATGGAATCTCAGAGCTGAAGGAAATGGATTTATTCTGACATCGACAACCGTTCATGGTCTCGGGGTCATGGTTGTTTTTGCCACTACTGGGAAATCTAATTTCAAAGAAAATCGAGTTATTCCATGTCAAGAAATTAAAGAACTCGCCTTTGGCACGGTACCAAACATGTACGAGGATACATCTTTCATGGACCGCGAGTCAGATGCACAAAGTTTGGATCTGACATTTGGATCAGCGGATGAAGTCGAGAATACTCTCGAGTCCCTTGGATGCCAGGCAGAAACTTTAAGTAGATATAGGAAGGATCATAAACACATATTTTCAGGTACGAAAAACTAGAATCGCGCATTTTGCAGACATCCTAACATGAACACAGTTTCTTTTGAAATCATTGGCATGCTTGGAAAAGTTTTCCGTATTCGTGGTAGCAACTTCAGAATGCTACCTAATCCAACGAGTGACTCTTGGCTTAAGAGGAAAGGCGCACGACCGGCTTGGAAGATCACCCGACTAATGACAGTCTTTCAAGAGAAGGTAAAAGAACTTGTTGAGAATGAGGGACTCCCGGAGAAGAATACGATTGCTGCTATTCATAAGCAGTGGGTTGAGATACAGGCTCTTGGTTGCTCTGATGAAGCGGACCTAGGAATCGAAGCGCGCGAAGCCATTCACGACTCTTTGGATCAAACGACATCCTACCTCCTCTCAAAAAATCAGGCTGATGTTCTCAGTGTACTAGTCGCTCATCTTAACAAAGTCATGGAAGTCCTAGCTGACCCCGTGTCGCCGTTAAACACGATTGTTCTAGCGAACAAAGAAGACGCATTGTTGACGCACTACTTCTATGTGATTCGACTTGCTGTAATTGGTAACCTGGGCTCGGATAAAAAATTGTTATCGAAGTCAGAGAAAGAGGACCGCGGAAATATTTGGGTAGCGTTGATGTTCAGAATGTTGTGTTGGTTCTTGTTGCATGACTTTGATAAGTCTGATGTGAAAATTGTTCCCTCGGACTTGAAAGGCAGTCGGATGCCGGTATATATTGGATGATATTTTGAAAAGATGGAATATGGGTGCATCTAGCGGGCGTCAAGGAGCGACATGGTCATTTTCCGGAGTTTACGCTGGGCATTTCTGCGTCATATAAATTGAAAACTTGATGGCAGGAAAAATTCTGGAATAACAAAATTATGATTTACATGCCGTTTCAAATTTATTGAGCCTTCTTTGGTAGATTGAGATAATACTCTTTGGATGGATTTGACGTGAGGCCAGCGACTTCAAAATCTCTTAATGCCACCCCTTTCAATAATAGACTAGATCCCTACCATTTTGATGCACTTCAATTTTGTTACATGAAAAGTTAAATGTTTCTGTGATTTTAAACCACGATATGGGTATTCAGCGCTGACAAGCAATGCACGAAGGTACCTAACCTGCCTTGGGCCCTCGCATCGAACCAGCCCAAAGGCTGATGATGGCTCATTGCTAGGTCGATCACTCAAGACTACATCTACCTATCCACCATCTCCTGAAATAGTCCCACCAGCTTGTTTCCATGACTGAGCCATTGCCAAAAAGTTTGACAGCTTCTCCGTCTGCCTGTCATCAGCAGGGAAAACATAATCAATATACTCCTCATAGCTGTCGTCGTCCAGCTTGCGGCGCCTCTTCATCTTCCTCGGCATCTGCTTTTGTACCTTTTCAATATCTTCCTCGGAGCCATGTGTCCTTTCAAATGAAAACCAAGCGTTAAGTAGAGATACACGCTATAAAATTGTTAGCTCCATGTTAGAGAATGAATTTATAAGAAAGGGACTTACCTCCTCCTTGAGATCTTTATCCTTCATGCTATTCAATGCTCGCTCAAATATATTCCTTGCCCGTATCTTGGCCACCTCACTAACAGGTTTCTCTTCTTCGTCTTCTGCCTCATCCTCGTCCTCGTCTGGAACATTAATCTCGAAGTGAGCATAGCTGATCCAGACCTTCACATGATCAGTCTTATCTAAGAGTCGTTCATACAGTTTCCGAGTTCGCTGGTATTCGCCTTCTTCTTCCTCGAAGTCAATGTATGCCTTCCATAGCAACTCGGGCATGTCTAAGATTGGTTGATCTATGGCCAACTCAAAAATTGCACGAGCCCGTTCTAAGTCATCCAAACCTCGTTCAAGTTCAGCGAATTTGATCCAAGCTTGACAGTTGGCAGGGTTCCACTCAATATGCTTCTCATATAAGGTACGACATCTGACAAACTCGAATAGTTTTAGCTCGAGTTCAATATATCCTTTAAAAAGTTTGTCTTTAGGACACATTCCAATTGCTTGACCAAGCGTCTTCCTAGCAGCAGAGAGATTTTGCTGGCGAATTTCGAATTGTGCTTTCATTATCCATACTTTGCCAAAAGTAAACTTTTTGTGGGGTATCAGTTTCAGGCATTCTTGGTAAATCTGTCTTGCTCTCTCCACATCTTTGGAATCCATCTCCTCCCATATGGCATAAAAGACCCATAAATAAATGTAACGTCGCCAATGGCGCTTTTCTTGAGTTGGTGGCATTTGCGCAATCGCTCTTTCGTATACATCTCTAACTCGATCCACATCACCAGAGGTTTCCTCCAGTCGAGCATAGTCAAACCAGACATCGTAGTTTTTGGGATTATCTTTAACCTGCTCCTCATACTGGACTCGTCGTTTAGAAAGAATAACATCTTCCACGCCTTCTCGATCCCCAAATTGCTTCTCAAAAGTTGTGTAAGCCTTGTGAAGCGAGAGAGATTTGGATCGAGCGAGACGGTCCAAGCCATATTTGTATATTGCTCTTGCACGTTCGTATTCCTTGAGTTTTGCCTCATACCGCGCATATGTAATGAAGAGTCGCTCGTCCATGAAGTCATCTCCCAAAGCTTCAACTGCAGAACCGAAGACCTCCCTAACAAGATCACTTGTTCCATACTCCTCCTCAAACCTCGCCCATTTTATCCAATTTCTTGGCTCGGGATGCACCAGTGTGAATCGTTGAAAGATCTCTCGCGCTCGTTGAAATTCGCCATACCGCTTCTCTAGCTTAATGTAGCTGCTCCAGGCTGCCTCATCTGGTTCCCAAGACATCCAACGCTCAAAAACCTGTCGCGTACCAGGAATGTTTCCCAGCATCTCTTCCATGTAGACATACTTGTACCAAAGTTTGTCAATACGAGGTAGAATTGTAACTGCACGATCCAGCAGATTCCTAGCATGGTTGATGTTCCTCGTCTTCATCTCCGCCTCGATATATCTGATCCAAAGTGTGACAGATGTAGCATCAACATCCAACGCTCTCTCAAAGATAGACCTCGCACGATTGAACTCTTTCTGTTCTAATTCCCATTGCGCATATCTCATCCAGTTATTCATATTGATCCTATTCCTCCGAACATAATCCTCAAACTCCTTTCGTTTTCTACCCTGAAACTCATGGAGTTCTTCGAGATCAGCAAACCGCTGAGTAGGCGCCTGAAGACCTGGTTCCTGACGGTCAACAGCTTCTCTGAGAAGCTGTTCTGCTGAGATCTGAATAGCGCTTGGGGCCTTGTTTTTGACCCTCGGGGGGCCTCGTGCCGACTCCATTATGATCGTGGTGAGAGGAACCTTTGGCAAACGAGGCCTTTCTGAGAGTTGTCCCGAGGCACCTCAAGGAAAGCTGAGGTAGCTGTTAATGAAGCTATTCGCGCTAACGTGAAATAAAAGTACCTAGCCTACCGTAGTCATATCTTGGAGGCTAAACCTCGGCAAAGATGGGCGATAAGCAAATCGAGCCTCCCTAGCAACGAGAGGTAGCTCGGTTTGTTTACTTTCTCATTTCGTACCGAGCTGGAATATCACGAACTTCAAAATCGAAAAAAGACCAAGAGCGTAAAGACCGTCTCTTCTTAATCTAAAGGATTTACTTATCTACCAAATGAAACTCTGTGAGTATCGCTGGCCCAACACTTTTGAAAATGTACTGATGAATGTGAGACTAATATACCCAGGTGCAATTTGACGACCGATTTCTGGTGACAAACCGATTCACTTTCAGAAATTGGTTTTTAGGTGTATACTAATACCCTAATTATCAAAATGCTGCGATATTTACTCCGATTATCGATATTTCTCCTCCCCGTACCAACCTCAGCACTTCGTCCTATCGTCGTTCCATTCTGGCAGCCTGAAGTTGAAGAGACGTTCACCTTTTCAAATACATCTTCGATGCGACCAGATCATAAATTAGCTAGGAGGGATGGAAATTGTCCTGTTGATTACAATTCTTGCTCGACTCTTGCTGCGGCGTATGGAGCAGCTTGCTGCACTTCTGGTTCAACTTGCACACTCGACCACGCTCGAGACATAGCATGTTGTCCAACTGGTGCAACTTGCACTGGAACTGTGGATAGATCATCTGCAACGACAACCGGGGCTGTAGTCTTTGGTAGCAGCATAACAACAACTACTTCAAATCCGACCGAAACCATCACGAGCGCTGCAACAACAGGAGCAGTGTCCTATGTAACGAATGACTTTTTCCCATTCCCATATATACCAACTACATATTCAAACTCAGCTGCATGCATGTCAGCATACAGTGCTTGTCAAAATAACTACGCGTGAGTATATCTAGACGCTCTCTTTTTTATCTCAACTGGATCCACAATCTCTCGTCGGATCTACTGCCAGTACCATCAATTACAGGTGCCTAAATCGTACATTTCCTCTAAATCCCTAAATTGGAAGAGGCTAACTCGCTGTTGCAATAAGAGCATGTACAGCCGATCTAGAAGGTTCAGGTGGTTTTGGAGTGACAATTGTCGCGCCTGCAGGTGGGGTTACTGTCTCACCTACAGTGCAGAACTTAGGGGCATCATCGGCTACATCAATTTGTAGTAGTTTGAGCTCACAAGCTTGTTATGATATTGCGAGTACGAATTGCGCACAGTTTGGTACTTCTTTCGTGGTATCTACGGCAACAAATCCAGCCGCTAGGCCGACAATGGGGTGTTTTGCTACAGCAGGAATGATGGCTGGGCTCGGATTGGGCATTGCTGGGCAGATTGTATAACACGGTGCTGGATTCTCGACTGACCGATAGATACCCGCCTTGCATCTGGTTTGGAGTTTAGGGAGACTGTTCTTCTTGTACAAAGCTCTACGCAATTAACGAGATATTATGAATTATTGTGAGAGATGTATTGTGTAGGAATCCAGAATATATTTTGTTAAGCTAAGCGCCCGTACTCCATTTTCAATATGCATTAGTTCCTGTTTTGACGAAAGATAAATGTAGCAAGATTGATGCTTTGCTCGATCCTCAAACTTATCCAATTTCTTCTCGATTTATCGTAGACCGCGATGTTACCAGGCCCGAATCTCGAAATGAGACCGCCTATAGGACTGCTTTAATTTGTAGCTAACGGCCAACACATCTAAATGTGTCATGCTAATACCGGGATTCTAGGCAATCTGAGAGAGAACGTCTTCAAAAATAAATTACAACACTGGCTTCGGTTGTTAAGAATTGCTAGTTATTTGTTACTAGGCAAATTGTTCAAGGATTTAACAGGCCACAGACTATTACTACCCTTGTTGATCCATCTATATCCTCTCTATTATATTGCCTAAGCGCGAAGCTTAGATACGAGAGATAAGTACAAGAAGCCTTCACATAAAAGCGATTATTGCCCATCAAATACACTCTTTCAAAAAATGATAAGCCATGAAGAGGATAGTAGGCAAGATACCTAGCTTCAGCTAGCGACACAAGACTCTCTCAAATGAAACACGTACACCTCCACGTCAGTACGTTCATAATACACTTCTGCTATGCTGTGAAGTGGGGCAGACTTCACCTTGCGCGGAGACAAGCGAGATGTATGTACTGTTTCGGCTATCGTGTTGCTCCTCCAACCAGCAACAAGGTCAAACACAAACAAAGAACGCATCTTGAGTCACAAACTGCAAAATAAGAGCTCTGCCTATGACTGTTCCTTTCTCTAATATTATTCCTACCTCTACTTCAGTGAACCTTTGCAATAACAATTGTCCATCTTCTCTACCTCATGGTCACCCTCTAATGCAACCCACCTCTATCTATTTTGCCAAACATTACAAACTTCGACTTCGTACCTCAAATATCGAAGATGTTGCTCCGCGGACGTTCTAAAGACAGGGAGCGTAAAGTTACTCCTCCAGGGCCAGTTTATATGTCCAACGAAGAATTTGGTAAGTGGTTAGAAAAAAATTCCGAATTCAGAGCACTATTCAATTCTTTTGCGCCACATTTCCTGCCGCTAATTACGACTAGGAGAGTATCTTAAAAACCTTAGAAACAACAGAGTCTCGCGTCCAGCTGGTGCGCGGCCAATTCCCTCCAATGCTCGGTCCGAGTCAAGTAAAGCTGCATCAGTAATACCTCCAGTAGAGCCTAGCTCATGCTCTCCAGACCGTGATGCCATACCACAATCTGCCGGTGTCATATTACAAAAGCGCTCTTCACTTTCTACATTTCCTTCCGTAAATTCTCGCACAGGACGGCAACTAGTGCAACAACCGTTTCCAAATCAAGAAACAATCACATTGCTAAATCCGTCCGAGGTGGTTCCCAGTGCAACTTACATGGAAAGGGGTCAAAGATGGATGGAAAAAGAAGAAGCAGTTTCCCTAAGAGAGGCCATGGAAGACATGACTGTCAGGAAAACGGAAATCGAGGAGTCCCGAATTCATGCCGCAGCACAAGACGAGGCATCGGAGCTAGTTTGGCAACACCAGCATCCTGAGTCCAGTGTTAAACCCGATGCCCCTTATCGGTACACAGATCATTTAAGGAAGAATAGTTATCAGCATGCTAGAACCCAGAGCGTCGGCCGATATGGGGGCATTGGGATTGCTACCGGGTTGGCGAGGGACATAACTCCGCGTTCTGTGTCAGGAAGTTCTGGTTGTAGTGAAGGAACGCATTCTCCGCCTCCCCGACACTCAAGCGAATACTCTAAAGCCCTCCAGCCTCCTCGGGGGTTAACCTTGGATTCCCACTCATCGCGGCCTCGAGACTCGAACCATGATTCTATGGTATCTGAGCGTGGTCAACAATCTTACACCGGAATTAGGATTGGAAGCGTGGCTTCAAGTGGTTCACTAAAGAAAATCGGTGCAAGCTCTAGAAGAAATATCAGTGGTGAGGTTGGCGGAACTTTCACTGGTGAGCAAATCTGGGAAGAGCCTGAGCAGGACGTCATGGATCGTAGACGGTCACAAGCAGATGACGATTCACCTGCTCCGTTACGTCTCAGACCACGGAATCCTTTGAATAAAGTTCAGTTCTCTCAAGATCTAGGATATCGCTCAAACAGTACTCTGCCAGAGCCAACAATAAAACGGCTCTCCACCGTCGATGTTCATAAGATCCCAACCTCCCAGTTCAGAAGCTCGAATTACGTAGCGAATCCTCTGCCAGAAAAAAAAAAAGACGAGATGCTTGCTAGAGAATCAGAAACAATTTCAGCGCTCATGAAGGATGGACTTGAGATCAGAAGTGATGAGATTCGACAAGCAACGAGTATGCGCTTAAAAGATCGAAACCCGAAACTACCGACACCAACGATCGTGAGTGACAAACCAGGTCGTCCGATTGTAAGCTTCGACAAGAACTGGAAGCCGAAAGAAACTGATACAAAATCAGAAGGTCGAAGAAGGTCTCCATTCGATAAGCGTCTTAATGTCGGGCAAAGACAAAGTTTCCCTTCGCACACAAACCCATCTCCTATCACGCCTGCCTCTGCTCTGGAAAACACGACTCCCAAGATAGTACAGATATCAGCCTTGCCTGCTCCTCCGATCAACCTCTCAGACAGTTCCTCAGCTGTCCCTTCCATTAATATCACAGATGCTACACCTTCCATACCAACAATCAATCTTCCTGACTCTTCGGTTTCTGTACCCACAATTGGTTTCCCAGATTCAGCGCCATCCGTCCCAGTCGTCAATCTTCCAGATATTTCTAACGTACCAACGATTACAGTAGGACCTGATGTAACTAATACTCAACCGAAAAGGCCTCTTCCTATTCCCAAATCAACCGCAGGTCGCATTGTTCCACGCCAATCTCAAATACCCCGAGGTCACTGGTCGCCCGCGGCAGGAAATAGAGCAACGGCGACTTGCCATCAGTGTCAGCTAGCTATCGAAGGGCGAGTTGTAAAATTGAGCGGTGCATTAGAGCATTTTCACCCAGAGTGCTTTATTTGCTTCTGCTGCGGCACAGGACTTGAATCACTTGAAATCCACCCAGAACCATCATCGAAACGCGCTGAACGAATTAGTCGGATCAAACAACGTGCTCGGGAAGAAGTGCTTCCAGATATTGATGGTCAAACCATGGCTGAAGACGGCGATGACCGACAGCGCTTTTATTGCCACCTCGATTTTCACGAAAAGTTTGCACCAAGATGCAAGCACTGTAAAACTCCTATTATAGGTGAACATACAGTTGCGCTTGGCGAACACTGGCACTACGGACATTTCTTCTGTGCTGAATGTGGTGATCCATTTGAGAAGGGCATGACTCACATCGAGAAAGACGGATATGCATGGTGCTTAAACTGTCAAACAAAGCGTACAGAAAGGCAAGCACCGAAGTGTAAGAAGTGCAGAATGCCTGTAATCGGAGAGTATGTTCAAGCTCTTGGGGCTGAATGGCATGAAAAATGCTTCCGGTGTGCCTCTTGCAAAAATGGATTTGAGGACGGTGCCTTCTATCCCAAACAGGCGGGAAACGACACACTTGTTTTATGTATTCGGTGCATTGAGCGGGAGTTGAAAGCATGATAGACCTCTCATTGAGTTACGCCCTGTTTATGCTACTGTCAAATTCAAAGTCCTACACGAGAATATGAGTAATGGAGACAATGTCTGAAAAGCCCATTCCTATTTGTCACCACCCTTTCATTAAACTTTTGATGAGCAGGCGAGCCATTTTTTTTACTACTGCGGTTTTCTGATCCTACAAGATAAATAATCTACACCACCATACGCCAGTATGTTTATTTAGCCCTTTTCTCGTGGCTCCTAACATTGTCTGTACTTTTATCACAGCTTTCTTTCTCTACGTGTTGAAGAATCTATAGCCTAGATCATGAGTGTGAGTGCATTATTTTTGGAGAGAGAGCAGACAACGTCATATTCCCGAACATAGCTATACTATAGTCAAATAATGGCCCGCCCTTCTCGCAATCTAATGCACCCTCAAGTCTAGCACGTATCTCGCAAATCAGTTTTCGTACGGGGCCATCAGTGTATTATTCTCAACGCCTATAGGAAAATCAATCTCTCCAAGATGTGTGGTATGTGCCCAAGGCTTGAGCCCATTTTCTTTGCGTATCGTCTTTGCAAAGCAAGAACTCCATTTCATCCTAGGAAAAGCCTCAACTACGCTCTCAATCGTCTCTTTGTGGATGAGTTCCGGCTGCCCGCCCATATTATCGAAGATCGTGGCCAGCTGGATAAGAGCTCCAGTTCTCGTGATCGTTCCCGTCTCACCCAGGTCTTGGTGACGGATCACGGCCTCAGCTACGTTCTCTGCTTGCTCAATTGGAGCTGAGTGTGACTTTAGGAGATCAAGTACGAGAAGACCACCGTAGAACTCGAATGACAGAAGAGTTGCATTGATATTTTTGTCGGTCGTTCCAATATCATGCAATAAGCAAGTGAGAAAATAGGTCTCCTGAAAGGAAACTGATTGCCAATCAGAAAAAGCATGTTCAATAATAGCTTGGCCTTTCCCAAATTAGCTAGAGAGAATGAGTTGATCATCTGGGGAATATACCGTAATAGAAAACTCTCATTGAGTGGTTAAAGGTCTCTATCGGAAGTTCTTTCTTTGCGTAGTTGTGAACAGCCTCCACGAGGGGTGAGGTAGGAAGCTTGATAGAGGTCACAAGGATCGGTTTTGCTGGAGCTGAAGAAATTTGCGATTCCGAAAGAAGTGTCTCAACTTTTCGGGGACAGGCAGTCCATCCATACCTTTCAATTGCTGGGTTGCTCATCTTCTTATTGTTGTTGTTGTTGTTGGAGGCGAATTTGTAACACTCTGACGAAAGAAAGGGGTATTGAACAATGAATGGTAAGCAGCAACATTAACAGTTGTAGGAATTTGAACTTTACAGATTGTTGATGCCAACACGATTTAAAGATCCATATATAAGTGTTGAAATTTATGGCTTAACAATCGGGCTGCATCTAGTGTGTGTGCTTACTATTATTTTCGTACATATGTCCGCGGAAAACATGGGGCACGTCAAGTTCATGCTTCACCTCAAGGCTTTTCGCAAGGGTTCAAGAATTTGAACTTTTTTACTAATCATCATAACCAATGTAGCGGCAAACAGGCAAATAATTCGCATGATACTCCACAACAGCGCCTCTAATACATATGTCCAGTAAAGGTTCCAGTTCACAGTAAGATTATATTTCGTATCCTTGAACAGTCTGCGTATAAATGTGGGTCGGTATCCATATATATACTACGTCCTTTTTCGTGACGAAGACGTCTAATCTTTGAAACTCTAGAACTTGTCATTATTGATATAAAGCGGTTGAGGTGTTCACTAATTGTTGCTTTGATTTGTTGCTCAATAAAACAACTGCGAAAGAGAAAGTCTTCAGCAATCTGACGTAGACAATAGTTTAGTACTTTTGAAATTTTATACTTGTGTGCTGCGGATATCTATTTAAAAGTTTCAACACGAGGTGTGCTGCGAATTCTTGCATCCCTAATAATTTTTATTCTAACGAAGATTCTTAAGTTTAAGCAAAATATCTTCTCAAAGCCCTACAATTCGTGCTGCCTTTCGATCGATGAGCTTCTTCTTTGGAAGCATTGTCAAAAGCAGCAAAAGTTAAGTTTGGGTTAAATTTTCAACAAGTGTAGAGTAATACGTACGCGACAGTTTAACTAGCAAAGTCTAAAATTATCTGTCTATATTTAAAATACATTGCCATCAAGGTAATAGGATAGATAGGTTATGGGAATATTATGTGGCACACCTAAAAGTAACCTCCAAGTATACGAACCTTGCTAACACAGCTTTCCTAGTAGTACTTACCAATCCAATACCGAAAACTTCACCGGCCATTTTTTGCATGTTTTGGGTAGATACGACCTCTAATTCAAACTAACCTAAAGATAAGCCGGTTTAGATTTTCACTTTCTACCTCGCTGAGCTAACCAATTTGTAGCTTCATCATGAAAATACGCGAACTACCTGTTAGATATATTGAATGATAGGGTAAGAGTGTTTACGAAGATTTTCTAATTCTTTTCTCTCTTGAAAACAGAAAAGTATGATATCTACGCCAAATTTCATCACAGAGAATTGAAGAGGTTCTTGCCCTTTAGGATGTCATACATTGTGAGATATCATTAGGTATTTAAACCTTGTACACCGTTTCTTTCGAGACGATGAGGAGTTGCCGGATAAGAGACAGTCCTCGAACGAAAAACAGGTATTTATCAAATCAAAAAATGATGGGATATTGTGCAACTTATGTATGCAACAGGTGCAAGTAGAATGTTTTGCGAATTGGTATCGTGTACAATTTCCGCCGGCGAAGGGAGGGGTTACTTCCGTGTTCGAAGCAGAGCGAATGTGGCCTCAAACCTCCATCTTCCAAAACACCCTCGACCTTCCAAGATTGCTAAATCCAAAACCAAAAACAAACGAGATAAATCAGATCCTCCGTGCATTATCGCACTGTTCTAGAAACCGATAAATACCTTCCAAACCTTCATAATCGGATGGATTCTGATGCTCGCTCGGTTTGGAAAAATATACGGACTCTCCTTCACCAACATCTTCCATAGTTTCATAACCGTCAATCCAAGGATTGTCAAGAATCTCTTCTTCGACCGCTTCAAAATCATGGCCAGTTTGAGATTGTAGAGAACCGCCTGGTGATGACAATGTATGTTCTGAAATAGGAGCATACGGGAACCGTAAAGCCATCTGGACCCCAGCTGCGCTATCGAAGTCTTCATCCTGATGAATGACTCCTCGCTGCACGCCGACCTCATTACATAAATGCTCCACAGTTTCTGCGTCACAGCCAGGAAAGCGGACTCGTAAAGTTGATTTATCTTCTAGGGTAATTGTGAGATCTCCGAGACTTGACAGGCGCTTGAGGTCATTCATAATAACAGCGAGGTCTTTAAGAGCTCGTGAAAAGTCAACAGAGAGAATGTCCAAAAATCCCTCTGTGTTTAGGGTTGGAGGAGGGTGTCCCATGGCATTTCCAAACGGGAATGTTCCGGCCAGAGGCGTAAGCGCAGTAACGGTTGGTTCAACATGAAAATCGATATGAGATCCAGGTGCAAACTTTGGGACAGATTGCATCTTGCGTGTCGTTTGATCTCGTAGACTTGTGACGCTGCGAAATCGCTTCTCTCCAGTTGAAGTTATTCCATCAAACTGAGCCTTATTCCCTGATAGCCAAAACGCTCGCACTGCTTGAGATACATTTTGCACGACATGAGCAGGAGCTGTTGGGGTATGAGAAAAATAACGAGCACCACCAACACCGCCCCCTCCAAGGCTATACCCTCCAGCGGTGCGAGGGAAAGAACCGCCAGTAATATTAGGTCGCAGGGTTGAAGCGAATGGAGCTCTTGTCGTCAATTTTGAGACGGCAGTAGCGGTTGCCGAGCTTGGAAAAGTTGAACGGTTGTACTTCAAGCCATGCTCTGTGCTGGTACTTAGGAATCGCCGGACCGCTGCATTTATTGTACTGTGAGTAGTATACCAGCGTCCCTGACTCTGTCGAAGTCGAGCTACTGGGTGTATGGGCTGACGTGGTGTGGATCGGACAAGAACAGGCTGAAATTGGGCATCCAATGGACGAGCTATTTTCTCAAGACGAGTCTTGATAAGGTTTGAGGTCTTTTTGAAGGCGTGTCTATTGAACATCAGCGCGGATCCACGAGACGAGTCATCGAGGTTTGAAAGCGACTTACCTTAAGGCTCTCACGGCTATAGGAGCCCAGAAACCCCCAACTGGCGCCATTATGAAGGTCGGTTAAGATGAATCTCAACCGATCATTCAAAGTTATATGAAAGAAGTAGAAGTCAGGTTGGGGAATGAGGGGAGCGCAGCCACAGGTGTGGCGAAGTAGACTTGCCGTAAGCTAGCAGGGGTTAAGGAAACTAGCCCAAGCTCTGGCCCACCAAGTAGAAAATTTGAGCTTCGTCTTCCGCCTTTCTAAACCATCTATAATAATTCACATCGACGCAATTCTTGCCTTGTTAAATATTCGACAGTTGCTTCACAGGTATGTGCAGAAATTTCTTCCTCCTTAAACTCCTCAATGATGAGAAAACACAACCTTAGAACAATCCAACTCTTACTTTTACATGGGGATTTTGTATACTGTTACACATTCTGAATCGGTTCTTCAGCTTCGAAACCCTTACGTCGGGTCCATGGCTTAAGTTGACATCTCTGCAGTTTTATTGAAACGTAACTCGAAGTATCTGATCTGAAGAAATCAAAGGTTCGTTGAAATTTTTTCCTTGTTCTTCTACTAAAAGGCAGTGATGATCAATCGACAACAATAGGAATTCCTCATTCAGAAGTTATCATGTAGATTCTGTCTTACTAGTTTCAGCCTTGTCTGATGCCATACACATTCCAAATTTTCAACTTTGTCGCTCTCCAAGCTGCTCTTGCTAACAAATTGCTTGTCAGGTAAAATTTGCTCCATCCCAGCAGCCTTAACTTTGTGCATATTATGACGAACTTTGAACGAACGGGCGGACAGACTGTGCATTCTTATATCTGCCTTCCTTGAAAGCAAGGCGTACAAACCTTGTGAGGGTAGATAAATAGGAAATGCTTGTTGAGAACTCGTCAGCTGAGCAATATACACCGAGACCTGCGAAAAGACATGAATGATTAGTATATAATATGAAGTGTAGAGGCTAACATCATACTCTAATTAGGTGACATCCCCTCTTCTTTCTTTATCCAAGACCATGGTTTCAAATGATGAAATCGTTATTCACACTATTTGATGGGGTTTCCCCATATGAATTTACACAAAATTCTGATTTAATGAGTACTTGCTCCTACTCATTATTTTCCTTCTTGCTGACCATTCACAGGCCTGAGATTTTGCTTTTGGTCATTCCACTATGGGACCTGCTTTCATGATTTTGACCAGAGCTTCGCTGACTCTCCTTATATCAACCAGGTAATCTTGGAGGCCTAAATCCGTTTGTATCATGTAAGTATTATCAGTTTGTCTTCACGTCAAATTCTTGCTTTGATGAATCCAAATATTCGCTGTGTTCTTTCAGAGTTCACTCTTTGACGAAAAATATATTTCACCTTGGAGAACTGAGTGATGAATCGATTTCACAATTGCTCAACTCGATATTCGAAGAACAGCTCATGCTAACATTTTACTACAGGTCAGTTGGGTTATTTTAGTAGTTTAATTAATATGTTTGATTTTCTACCGAATGTTTTGCTTCTACAATATGAATATCCCTGGTGATATGAGCTGTAAACAGGTTTCCTTGTGAAAACTAACTTGAAATGTGACTTCTTACCGATTTGCAACTTGACATGCCCCAAAAATTTAAACCTCAAATTTATGTGACCCTGATTCAAAGCAGCTTTAGAACCATAGACTCTGAAACTCTTGAAGTCAAATTTCAATGATGAAAATGGCTTTGCTGCGATCACACCAAAATATTCTCGAATAGCCAAATATTTAGTGCGATTTTAATGGAGATATTCATCTTAACCGCGGAAGGTTGGCTTTTAGAAAGTTCAATAAGATATATACAAGTGACATTTATCTCACTTTGAGCTATTGAATGGTAATTAGATCATGGCTTTGTTTTTAAAAATGAAAAGTGTTCGAGTATCAATAGAAGCAAGTTGATTGTAAGGTGAAAAAAAACCGAGACATAAAGGATAAAACTAAGTGATAAAAATCAGGCCAAAAAAGAATTTGGCAACACCTAGTTTCGATCTGGGGACCTCCGGGTTATGAGCCCGGCGCCTTTACTATCTGCCGATGCGAGTTACAGTAGTTCAAAGTACCATCTAGATTGTTTTTAAGTAATTCAAAATGGTCTACGGGCGTGGCAGATCAGCTCCGAACGCATCCTTGCTTCTGCAACTATATTTTCAGTTAGGGAAGTAGCATTTCCAATTCCAAAGAAAAGGACATAATGCTCAAATCCAGAAGCAATGGTCGAAAGCCAAGGTAGTGGACAAATGACTTTGGTAACGGCGAAGGCCAACAGGAAGGACTGAAACATTGATAAAGAGCATGCCTTGCGAAGATGCAAATATACAAGGGATCACGTAGCAACACGCCTCGTGGACCTTGTGCCACCAGAAGATTTCAAAGCTAGGTCTACTACAACCATTCACTTACTTTTTGTCACCTTCAAGCATGATCACAGAAAAGCCATTACCTTCATATTTGTCTTTCATTCCAATAACCAACAACTGTTATGAGCAAAGGTGCATGTATTCCTCATGGTACAGGCAACTGTTAATTACTACAACTAACTGGTCTCTAGTGACTCCAGCATGAGACCCCCCCGGATATCCTTCGTCCCTTCTAGGACGACACTATTCAGACTTCAAGCACCTTGATCTACCGCAGGTCCTTCGTGATAATAAATACCAAGTCAAGAACAACTCCCTGAAGCACGAAATGTGGATTCAACTTCATAACATACTTAATGATGCAGCAACATCACAGGAAAAGAGGCAAGCACTTCAGTCTTCAACGGATTCACTATCAACTGGTAGCTCATCAAATGAGAAAATAAGCAAAACTCCACCAGACACGAAAAGAAGAAAAATTACATTGACTCTAGGGACTCTGCGAGCTACACCTGATGGCTCGCCTATCTCAAAGCTTCAGGCCTCTGGAAATGTAGAAAAAAATGAAGGTATTACACCCAATGCATTGAGCACCGCTGAAAACAGAGCATCCGGTAGAGCAAACCTCAACTTCAGTTTGGTCAAATGCTAATGTCGAGTTACCTGTAGGCCTTTTGGACACAACCAATCGTCGAACACATTTACCATTTCCTCCTATTGCTCAGGATAACATAGCGGTAGCAAGCGATCAATTGGGCTGAAGATTGACAAAAGAGCCCCAGTCTCCGAAACCTACCTCCTTCCTCACCTCTACCTCCAAAGCTTTGCCCAGTATGCAGAGAAAAAAACCTATACATACCTTTTGGGCTACAGGAACAGCTCGATGTCATCATGACATCGACATATGTCATTTATGCATGGCGGCATATATTGAAGCGAGTTACAAAGACAGGTCCGGGCTAAAGTGTCCTTCGAATGAATGTTCCGAATGGATGGATACTGAAGATATCAAGAAGAATTGTCCTAAGGAGATGTTCGAAAGGTTAGTCCCCATAATATTATGTCCTTTATAAGATTATGTGCCAATCTAACGATTACATAACAGATATAACACACACATAAGCAAGATGATGATAGGGCAGATGGATAATTATGCGGAATGTCCTAAGTGTCACTATGGAGTGTTCTGCGAATTTGGCGACGGAGCTGAAAGGAACAAAGTTGAATGCACAAATGTTGAATGCGAGATTGATTTTTGCAGAAAGTGCCTTATTATATGGCACACAGGGACAACCTGTGCGAAGGTTGAAGAGGAAAGAGCACAAACCACAGCAGAAGAAGAAGAAGAAGCAAGAAGTTTCATGGAAGAGGAAGTAGCTAGTGGACAGCTTAGTCACTGTCCTGGCTGTCCACACCAATTACTCAAGACAAGGGATGTCACATGATGACTTGTAAGTAATGTCCTACAATGTTCAGGATGTTGCTTAACTTTCAAACAGGTGCAGTGTGTCATGCATCTTTCTGCATATTCTGTCACGTTATGCGGATAGAAATTCACTCAAAGGGTGCAAGGATGCATAAACCAACCTGCAAAATGTACACTGACACCTCAATGTTCTCATATAAACATGGTCAACCACTGAACATACAGTCTGATGCAGCAAAAGATGACCTACAGCAGGGGGGGCGAGAACTATAGAGTTAGCTTCTGAATCGCCTACTGAGACTAACTTGAGAATGTACATTACAGACATAACCACATCTTTAGAGCTAATTAACTTTATTGTTACTTGAACCTACAAAAAACCGCTTGTCCTAGTATAGCGGGATTTTCGATAAAGTTAGAAGTAACAGGCGTTTCAATTGAATAGACAGACGGAGTGGCAGCTCTATGTACTCATCGTCCTACAGCTGTATAGCCTCGCTGCGTATCCTCGATCCTCACGCCTTGCTCGCTCCTCTTTGCGGGTATTTTCTTTACCGCAGCCGTAACAAGCAAGCTGACAGTCCCTGCAATGAGAGTCAGGACAACTATCTGGTCCTTGCGCCTCGTTTGTTATTATTCTGAAAAGATAAATTGGAGGATACAATGCAAAAATGGATTTCAGGAACACAATATCATAAGATAAGACTTGGTTATGTTGAACTAAATACATAGTGCTATGCGTGTGGCTATGATTGGATGTTGCGAGTAATCAAATGTTTGCAAAGGAGCTGCATTATGCCAAGTCTAATCGAGGTACTAGCTATTTTGGGGATTTTTATTGCGTGTAGCTCATCCCTAATTAAAGAAAATACATAGATCTATTGCCAGAACAAAGAAGCAGTCTCTAAATCAGCGTAAGGAATTCGCTCGACTCCTCCATGACTTTCACTCAGCGAAGCTAATATTCGCTCCCTACGGCTATTTGATGTAGGTGAAAGTGGGGCCGATACCAGGTTGTTGATGTCAGAATGCGTGGGATATTCGATCTGGGGATCGTGAACTGCTAAAGTAGCTGTAGAGGACGTAGACAGTGATGTGTCGTTTTGTTCCGACAAGGGTCTATCTGTATCATGTAGCTCTTCTGATGCATTGCCGTGCATGTCAGTTGCTATAACTGGCATACATAACATAGCTGATAAGTTCGATAAATGATCGATTGCATCTACTTGAATCGTGCTAGGAACTTCGTTCCTACTAGTAACGTCCGTAACACTGCTACTTTCACTTGTGTTGTAGTTGATTTCGAAGGCTCTTGCGGTGTGCTGTTTGCGCTTCTGACGGGTTGCGATTGTGCAGCTGTGCCGCAAGGATAATAGATCTCGGTTGATGTGCGGTTTGCTCTTCATTTGTCTCATCGTCATCAATTTCAATAATCTCGCGCTGTATCCCGTTTGTGCTTCTTGCGACTTCCGGTTGTGCCGCGAGCATGGTAAGAATCTGCTGCACCGAACGTTTGGAGTAGCATTGCGGGCAAGTAGGTTTATGAGCTCTTGCGCCAGAATAACGAATATCCTCCCATGAACCCTGGCAACAATAGCAATACTGAAACTTGCAAGTGGTTACCGAACCTGAATCTAGTCAGAGACCATGTGGGCATGATACCAATGCTACTTACATGTCATATGATTGTAACCTTTATCTCTCGTCGTTAGGGCGTTGCATTTTGGGCAGTTGACAATTGATCCAGCATTTTTCTCTTTGGTGATAAGTTTTTGTGTTTTAGCTTCGGTGCTGTCATGGTATGTTTTCCATGCAGCATGATATTCCTGACAGGTGATTCCTATGTGACATGTCCCTTGACATTGGAGGCACATTTGTTGCCCACAATTTGCCCGGGGACAGATAATTATGGTGGTTCCGGCTGCTGGCGGATCATACTCACATCCATATTGACAACTCGGGCAGACGCGGTAGTTCGGTCCTGACTCTGTCTCCTGTTTGGCAAGGGCCATATCATATCTGCTGGTATTATGTTTAGTAAAGGTTTTCAGTGCTGATTATATCAAGTGCGAATGGGCTTGATGCTTACTCTTGGAAACTTTCATGGCTTGCATGAGACTTCATATCATTGTATTCGAGAATGCTTTGACAATCTGTATGAGGACAGCAAATTGGTCCGCGTTTAGCATTCTCTAACTGAACGCGAATCGACTGTGATACACAGTTGATGCAGATTTCAACTTCATGACGACAGCTCTTGGTTGGATTATTTTTGTGGAACTCATGGGAAGGTGTGGAACTGCAATAAAGACATTCCCTCGCAGCCTCACTCTTGAGTAATATCGTATTATGAAAAGGTTCAGTTGAATTCGGTGTTGGTTGCAGAGGGAATACAGGTGCAGAAGGGGTCGAGGAAGATACTACTGGAGGATGGATAAGGATAGTTGCGGCTTGAAGAGTTCCTGGCTATGTTAGTTGACTATCTCGGGTAGATTAGCATCGATTACGTTACACTTCTTCCATTCCATCATCAGTTGGTAGAGAAGATGCACTAACGGCGGGATCTTAAAGGTGAGGTTGAAATCAGCTCATCATTACATAGATTATTTAGAGAGAATCTCACCAGAGCCTTCAACCGTTGGAGAAGAAGGTTGGCTGCCTGCTGGACCATGTGTGGTTGATTGACGACGTGGGGCTTGAGCAAGACGTCTAGCTTCCCTATCTTGTCGACGTTGCGTTCGTATATTTTGCCATTGTTGACTTATGCTTTGTCCTGCAAAAGGGTTTTCGTGCCCAAGGTACCTTGAATCAGGCGCCCATAGGTATCGATCTGTTCTAGTTTGTCGGATTCTCCATTGAAACATCGAGTACAGTGCAACGCGGTCCTCTCTAGAAAGTCCCCCCGCTGCCCCCGCTGCTCTTCGAAATGAATCCCAGAGTCTGATTTTGGTCTGTGAGGCCGTTTAATTTAGGTTTAGTCGATAAAGTAACCATTTTAAATGTGGTATCCTAGCACGCAAGTAATCACTATACTCGAATTCCTCTATGGTGCCTTGCTCCGGGTCCATGGTGTCTCTGAGAATCGCAACCGCTTGATTTTCCGGATATGTTATTTTCAGATAGAATTTCTCCAGTCAAGGTGAGCATGCAAGTCGATTGTTGTAAATAGGTGCAAGTGGGAAAGTCAGATATTCCGGTTTGTTTACTCAACTCGCTTAAATTTTCCACTGGCCTTGTGACGCTCTCTGGTATTCACTTTTCCAGTCCGTTCAGTTCAGATTTGAAAACAAGCATCAAAGTGGATTCAACGGACGTTTTTCCAAATTCAAGACGATAAGAGAATTCAGCGATGCGGAAATGGATACCACACACTGGTTTACAATCTTGCGCAACGCCTCATATGCGGCGCTCGGAATATGCAGAGATTTGATACAATCTGTCGCTCCTGAAGATGTATCCCGGGCCTTGAGGAGAGCAGAGAGTATGAGCTCAGAGGCAATTGAGCAAACTTTGGCGAAAGCAGAAACAACAGAATGCACTGCCAAAGCGATATACTCTTGGCAAGGAGTCAATCGAGCATTATTGGTGATCTTCTCACAATCCGATGGCCACGAGAAGATCGTGAGCGATTCATTGGAGAATCTTGCAGCCGACCACTATCTTTGAATTCCGATCATGACGTCGACCATGCTACAAATCCTCCAAGCTCCCCGCAGGCCGCTACTAGTTCTACGACGGTTGATCCAATAGCTATTTCTGAGGAAATAGCCGACATTCAAAATAAAGGAAACACAAAATCAATTATTGCTGCAGGTACTGCGTTCAATGCATTAAGTTTTGAGAGGCAGCAGAATGCGATAATTCAAGTGCTACTGCCTAGATTGACAGAGGCCGAGATCACATCTTTTTTGAGTCAGTTGGTCCAGCTTGAGGATACGAGTGCAAATATTCTGCCACAACGTAATTGGTTAGTCGCGTTTATACGAAATAGCCTACCAAGGATGGATGCTTCTATAACCCGTGAGCTACTCGCACTCTTCAAATAGCCTAATGGGCTTCTAACAGTTGAAATCTTCACCTGTTACACATATTTCAGTACTGACAATGTTAATAAGGGCTCGATAGATCCGGTCTTGTCGGTTTTTAGCGACATGCCTCGTGTCCAAGACTACTGAATAATCAGTGATGTTGTTCTTCGCCATGCCGATTTGAACACCCTGCGGCCTGGCTGTCAAGTTGACAATGAAATTGTCGATGCTGTGTGTAACCTTATTCATAGACCAAATCAATTAATCGGAAAGCCATCAATGTATGGCTCCAAACACTTTGGAGATGGCTCATTTGAGCCAGCAATAGTGTTGGCAATTGAAGATAATATCACGAAGTATTCTACCTCACTTTCTTTAAAAACGGCAATTTATTTACATTTACATAGAATCCTTGCTCCATTCCACATCCCGAGTAATACTATTGGAGACGGACATTGGTTCTTGATCAAAATAAACCTTCCGGATAATACTTCAGGAAACATCAAACTCACCATATATGACTCGCTGCCGCGTCCGAAAGGCAATCGATGTTATGAGATAGCCCGTGAAACAATTAGGAAATTGGTTACCCATTGTCGTGCTCCAAACTCAGCCAGGTGGAATTGGAAAACTGAATTGACAATTGCGCAAGTTCCTCTTCCGGAGGGGGGCACAGAGTGCGGTGTGCATATGCTGGCACATATTTATCAGCTCATGGATAACCAACCTACTCTTTCTAATCTAGTCACTCGATCGGATATTGACAGGCAACGAGAAAGATTTGCAAGGCTGATATTGAGAGCTGCACAGCAAACTGCAGAAGTCGAACACCAGATTGCAAAGGCCGGTGGGGAGGCAGTGAAAATGACATAATGGGAGCTACATAATTGTGCATAATCGTTAATGAAAATGGCGGGTTCATAGTTGGTTTCTGGTTTTGCCTATTGCTTAGAGAAATAGGAGCCAAGCTTGCGTGACGAGATCGAGCTGCAAACCATAGATACATAATAGAACTTTACATGACGACTGATCGTAAGTAATAAGGCTAACGCAAACCGCACTTTGATTGCAGCTCTATCTTCGTTCGTAAGGCCAACAAAACTTGGACGGTGGGATTCTTTATCACTTTCAAATACCTGTTAATAAATTCTGGTCAAGTATTTTATTTTCTGCTAATACCAAAGCATATAGCGCTAATAGCGCTTGATATGTATGTTCTGTGCCATGTCCATGTAAATCGTTCTCGAAACGCGACGTAACTGTAAGCACATCTCAATGTAAGAACCCAATCCTCGCAATAAGAGAGTCGTTAAATTACAGCTACTACGTCGACGTAGTAGGCTCGGATCGAACCTCGTTCTTTGGGTTCTTCTTGTTATACTAACCACAGAGTTTTTCAAAGTCATCCTCCGAGAACTGCATTTTCAAAGTACTGCTGATGTTAGGTGTAGAACCAGGATTGCTGAAACCATAGTTCAGCTTGTGACTGGATGTGCCTAAGATAGCGACACCAGAATCAAGAATGAAGTAAAAGCAAGCGTATGCTACACGGCAAGTACCAATACAAGCCTGAATTGCTGGGCGATCAGAACAAGTAAGCACATCGTGGTGCATGCTGTCGAACTCGCTACGAGTAATACCATGAATTGCACCAGCACGACCAAAGCTAACCATAAGCGTAACGACAGTACCTGTTCCACCCGCGCAATCTGGTTGCCACTCCAATGACATGTCATTGCCATTGACTTGCTTGATTGAGATGTTCGTAAGAGATTGTGCCTTCATCTCTTTGGCGACCATTATTCCAAATTTAGCACGAGAAACTCCAGGAATCGTTGAGCAGGTTCGGTGTTCATAAATATGGACTTAGGCTGTTCCGATATCGCTATCGGCAAGTCGAAAGGGACTTTCAAGGGGCATAGCAAGACTTGGGGTAGCAGACGGCGCCATGGATTCGAAACTAGCGACTAATAATTTCAGAAAGGTACTTCATGTTTGTTGACACTGGGTGCTTACCTTGAGTAGGGGATTTATCAGGGAATGCGAAATACTTGAGAGCATCTGCTTTAATACCATCTGGAGGTCCTCCTTGAGAGCGTGATTGATTCTTATTAGAGGAATATATCTTATTGATCCTGTAATATATTTTGGTCAATGAATCACCTGGCTATGAAGGGTTTGGGCTAAGAAGTCGAGGTTGAAGAAGTCGAGGTTGATATTTCAGGTAGTGAATGGCAATGCTGCTAAACGGGACGCAACGGAGATTCAAGTAAACAAACATCGTCTGATTGGTTTAACAGGCGAGTGGCCTAAAAATTCGTTTTCGGTCCTCTCAATTCAAAATGTGGTATATATTTAAATAAGGTCCTTCCGACTATCAAATCAAATCAAGGCTCTAGCCAATCAGAGCACGATGGCGCAGGTGAGTGATTCTCGCTAAACAGTTCGCTGAAGTTCACCTAAGCGAACCCCCGAGCTACAAAGCAGTAACTAACATGCTGAACAGTGGAAGCGCGCCGGCAAGTCAACTATTCAATAATGAAATATAATTCTAACCAATTCCATTAGGGCTCATATCTCACGATACAATCACCCGGAGGTCCCCAGATCGAAACTGGGTCGTGCTAATATGAAATTTTTTTTTTTCGTGTTTGTCAACTTAAATGAAATTAGCATGTGTACCTCAAGTTCGCCCCTTCCCTCTTCTTCTATACACCCATTTCTTCCCTATTCCACATTTTTTTCTCTTTACAGTGGGTGTGATACAAATTTCAAGCAAGCATCTTTGCCAATCCTTGGAATTGCCAAAAGTTTCGTTCTCTACAACATTATATTGGCCACTATATTTTTCCTAGATTCGTTTCCTTCAAGTCAGACAATTCGCGTTATCTAAGAAAGCGGACCACTTTCATTTCCTTTGAAAGAAGACATACCACTTCGAGTTAGGTATCGAAAAATGGATAAGTCCTTCCAGAACAAAGCGCCTTCTGAAGAAGATGAAGATCCTGTTAAGCAGCCTCGGAATTTTGCACGACGTGGTCGTAAACCTTCTGCAACTGAACAAGGACAGCTACTATCAATGCCAGCTAAGAAAAAGAAAGCCGAGTACCGAAGAAATACATCTATTCCAGCTTGCATACAATGCATTGACATCTTCAGGATATGAAGAGATTTCTTCGCATTCATATTTGCTACTGCCAAGTTTGACCTCCAACTCCAACTTGAAGCTCTGATATCCTTTTACGAAAGTCATCCTGTCGGCTGGTTTATGGGACTTAGATTTAATATTTTGTCTCCACAGGAATTGACAGTGTTAATCAAGAGCAAGCTCTATTTTTAATTCAGGTTTATGTTATTTAACTAACTTGACTGGGAAGAATACTAAATACACGATGGCGCCCGGCCGGAATGACTGGATAGGCACATGGGATAGTATGGATGGTGACCAACAGCAACAAGCCTTGTTGAATTATCTTCAACAGCTCCCGAGGGAAGGACTGGATCAGCTTGGTGCCACAATACCAAACACAACAGGCGCGTGCGGCGATTTGATTAAGACACACGAATTTCCAGGAGCGGATTTGCAAAGTGGTCTCGAGGGAATACCATCAGACTTCGAAATACACTTTCTTGCCTATCTGACAAGAAATTAGAGCGAGTTTCAACGCAAGGAGTTGATGTTAACAGTTACTACTAGTCCTACAAGATCAGCAACACAAGATAAACAACATATGGAAGAATATGCTGTGAAACATAACAGCAAAGAAGAAGAAAGACGAGAGGTCATCATAACAAATGACACCATCAAGTCGTTTTAAACACTTACTCTTGATATTCCGCCTGCGACAATGCTTTCTTTCATACTCAAAACTACACAGCGGAAGTGGACCAACAGGGATGTTGGTGAGCTGGTCAAAAACATACAGCTAGGGACGAGAGGACTTCTAGATCTGATGCGGCATGCTATACCAAGGCTTGATCATGGAACGAAAGGATCACTCAAGACCCTGATTAATGCTCACATGATTAGTTTTTCAAGTGATCAAGGCAGAGCAAAGACGGTCAACGCAGAAAATGTGGTAGAGGCTCAAAGTCTTGTAGCGGGGCCGAATCGTTCTTTACAGCAAAAAGCCCAAGTTCCGAAGTGGGAGGAACACAATAACCGCCTTGCGAAGATTTTCAAAACAAGAGCCGCACCAGATATTGATGATGATACCATCACCTACCATTTTGTAAATGAGTTATGGGCAGTAAGAGAGAAGAAGGGGTTACAGGATGGGCCGATTCGGAGTGACTACTGTGTGAGGATTACAGCGTCGAATATTGTGCTGGACGCAGAGGACAGAGAGGAGATCGTGGTTCTCCATCGCCTTTTCACAACAAGGATTGTCTTTCCGGTATTGGCCGAAACGTTTCGAAGAGCTGTGAAAAGAAGGACCGCGCAAGTTTCCCCAAAAGGGGTAGACAATTTGTTCTCAAAAATTATTACTCAGATTGGCGAGAGAGAAACGTCAGACAATTGGACAGAACCAACATGCCTTGCAGATCTGCAGGATTTGTTCGACTTATGCTCAGACGAGAATATCCTGCGATTGTAGGCAAGACACATGATGAGTTTCTGACATTGAATTTTATTGCTGCGAAAAGTGGCATGACGGTCGATGAAGTTATGAAATGGGAGCGTTGTAACAAGGAAACATATGTAAGGACTTAATTTATTTATAATTCGTTTATTAGATGCTTACTACGTCTTGATACAGGCTGAATATGATGATGAGTTTCGAGAAATGAGGCGGGTGTCAACGATTGCGAACGAAATAAATTGCTTGACGGGGGCTAGAACCATGTTATTCTTCTGGCCAGTAGGAATCATTAACGCCTGCTCCAGAGATCCTTGGTATAAATGGAGCCCTCAGAAGATACAGGTTTTAGGAGCTGTGCCCCCAAAAAAAACTCTCAATTGGCCCCAAATCCGAATCTTTGCATGTTTTTGTAAGATTTGGATGGAGTTCCTACTTGAGGATAAGAAGGACGAATGGGACATGGCTAAACATCTGCAATGTTATAGGGAGAATTATGGATATGAGAACGTACTGCCAGATCCAAGGAACCAGATTTGGTTGGAAAAGGCCATACCGGACCAACTACGCATAGACGATTTTCTGATAGAAACTGACAAGGCGGTGGAAGAATACCAAAATCTACCACTAGAGGTTTCAGATCGGCACTGGATGCTTGAGGGGATACAAATACTTCGTTCCGACTTCCTTTCATTGATGAGAGGTTGTCAGCTGACTGATCCTATTATTCAATTGATTGCACAAATACTGCAACCAGCAGATGATTTAATGATTGCGGACCCGGGCCTTTACGGATACAGTATGTATTATGAAAAGGAACAAGGGGTTTGTCTTCAGCTTATTCCTAAAGAAGTAACGCGGTAAGAAGTTTAATCTTTATGTAGCAAATACGCTGACAAAAACAAAGGATACTAGCACCTACCCATGCCCCTAGTTACCAGGATGATAACGATAGTAGCCATTGGTTCCTAGTAGATATTCAACTGCCAAAAACAGAAAGCAGTGCTGTGGCATGGTTTGTCTACAATTCTATGGTTTCTGCTCCAGACGATGTACGTCGCGCAAAAGATATGTTAACAAACTGGATTGGTCGGGCTAGTCAAGCATCGGGCTCATGGAACTTCGGAGAGGAAGTTACAGTACAGAGAAGTGCCTGAACAATATGGCATTACAGACTGCGGTGTTTTCGTAGTATCATATATGATTTCTCTGGCACGAAAACAACCGATTCCTAGGAAAACTTCCCAAGCTTTTGTAAATGCTCTGCGAGCAAGACTGGCCAGGATTTTGCGCCAAAGCATAAAGCTTTCACTGGATGCCGGGAGTGTCAATAATGAGAACCCAGATGATATGCTGGCGAAACATACTTGGCAGAGCGACAGTCAGACGGGAAAGGAAGTGAATATTACCGATGGAAGCTTGATTGGGGGCGAAATCAAGTGTGAGGAAGTTAATGAAGAAAAAATCCGAGATGATAACGAGGAAGATATCCATGAACACAAAGAGATAAACAACGTGGAAGATAACAAAGGAGCCGGCCGGGGAGATAACGATGAAATGGAGCAAATAGAGATAGAGGAAGAGTTATTAGATCCTGTGTGTACACCTGGTCTTCCGCAACGAAAATTTCCTCGAACAAGGGGCAGTTATAGATCAAGGCAAGATAGGAGAGGAAGATAGGCGGGAGTGGATTGCTAGGATAAAATAGGCGATGACAAGGTCTAAATGCGTCGCTCTGCATATTATGCAAACAAATATTTAAAGATTATCAATTAAATGTAGTTTTTGTAAATTTGGTGGGCCATGTGTTAGTTTTCCGCAACAAGATATTATTTTGGTTGCAGGATTTGTGGCCGTGTGGGATTTTAACAACATATGGATATCTTAGGGCAAGTGGAATTAGAATATATAAGGGCAGTGTTTGGATTTTCGTACCTCTACTGGAAATTTCTCTTTTCGAACTCTCCAAATTTGCGCGTTACGGCGGGTTGACTGGCTATTCGAAGTTTAGATAATGGAGTAAATCGATCAAACTGAAGACGATGCCTCTAAGATTGAAATTATGGATGAGATTGCATCTTTAATGGAAAAAGGGACGGAAGTAGGTGGAATACAAGAGATTGTTCAGGAGGGGTGGCTTGGCTAATATTGGGACAGAGCACTGTTAAGAAGATATATGCAAGCTTTAGTCACACTGGAGCACGCATGAGGGTTGAACGGAACGCCTTCGAGACGATAACAACAACTTCTGAACGAAACATGATCGGCAAAAATGGCAAAACACTGAGGAGGAGGGTGATAGAACTCAGACTGAGAGTGTAAGTATGGGTAGCAGTTTTATCGGAATTTCTAGCTAACCTGTGATGCTAAGAAGTGTGCTGAGTTTCATGGATTTGGAAAACTACCTCTAGAATTAAGACAGGAGATCTGGAAAGCGTCGTTTCCTGGTCCTAGATTGATCGATCCATGTGGAGAACTCAATAACGGGATTCTACAGTTGCCGAAGAATCCGTCCACCCACTATGTTAACAAAGAATCACGGGCAGTCGTGCTTGAAAGCTACACTTTACTTGAGACACAAGAAGAAAATGATTTGTTAATTGATTTTGATCTAGACTTCATTACTGCGAAATCATTCGACGAAGGACAGGAGACATTTCTAGGCCAAAATCCTATGCCTTGGCACAAGATTCGGAATGTTGTCATGGCAGCGGTTGATTTCACCTTTGACAGGTTAAACGGTTACAGAACTGGAAGAAGAGGATCACCAATTCCTACGGATAGGCAAGGTCGGGAGGACTGTGGGCTTTACCTCCACAAAACCTTGATGTGCTGTGGTATCGAAAGGAACTATTTTATTGAAGAGCAGCATTATGTAGGGGATCAGGAGAGAGCCCGCCTTCTCAAGCACATCAAATGTGTAATTGAGGGTTTGAACACGTCAAAGTGTCCTTATGGTGGCAAGGGGCATAGGTGTCAAACAACATGTGCGCAAACCACTGCTAACCCAAAGATCATCTTCGCAGACTGGATATGGAGTATCCCACCATTCGAAGAAAATGGCTTTGGTGGTGAATATGTTGGCATGCAACCGTTTGTTCCACTTGGCGAAAGTGGTCCTCTTCAGGACAGAATTCTATTTTCTGAGCCCTGGTAAACTCGGGCGGCATTAGAGTAATTCTACTGGCGGATAGAGCGAGACCTTGACACAAGAACGAATGAGGCTTTCTATGATTTAAGGAAGCAAATAAAATATTTTGATTGCCAACATGTTGCTGATTTGATGAATGCAGGATCCTTATTTCTTTATATAAGCGTCATAAAAATGTGCGGGCTAACAACCGAGGCTTTATTGAACCCTACCAACCAGAATTGCGAGCCAAAGTTCCACCACACCATAACAAGTTAACTAGCTCTATTGGCACCTTTCATTACTATAAAATGACGTCCTACTATCTGCTCATAGTTCAATATCGAAAATACTTTTAATTGTCGTATGTTAAATTCGACAATTCAAAACAATTTCGAAGAGAAAGTCTTTAATAATGCAACGTTGACAATGACTTAGTACTTTGAAATCTTATATATGTGTATAGTAGATATTTATTCAATAAATTAAAACACAGAAGCGTGCTACGAACTATTGCATCCCTTAGCGGTTCGGTTATTGGAGATTTTCGGACCCGATTTTTATTTTTCCCTAAACGCTCAAAATATTTCTACCAATGTAAACTTAGTGGAATTATTTATTTTTCTTGACCGTAAGAAATATACTTGAAGCATGATATTCGGTTAAAACTAAGTGATGGATGTGTGTATATGTTGTATTCAATGAGGAGAGAAGTCTGCCTCCTAGTACAGGGTCACGTGTGGGATCACGTGACGTTGAAGATATTCCTGCAACCTTCATTTTCAATATTAGATGTACAAAAATTTCGTTATGCGTCAGGTTCTATTTACAACATTTCTCAATGCCTATGCTTTGTAGAGTACTTTTAAAGTCTATCTAAATAAGTACAGGAGCCTTCTTCTTCCTAGCTTATGCCTATGTTACTAGGTTGCTACCTTTCCGTCCATCTTCCCTAAAATAGGCGAGGTATACCGAGAAGTCGATTCCAGCAAGAAGTCGATTTGGGTGTTTGGTAGGGAAAACAATCCTGACAGCCAAGCGCCAAAATGTAAAAGAGAGGAAAATCCTCTATCATTATTAATTGTAGAAGTTACCTGTTAATATTGAAGGTTAAATCTTATTTTAAAATAAAATAATTAAAAGTGCTGCTCTACACGCTCAACGAGGCCTAGTGTTATTGCCTCAGGCATTTTACTCCTATCGATAGACACCAATCCCGTATATTGATATTCACCCACAGCTCTTCAGAATTGAAGACTTCACATCAACGCAAAGATGGAGCAAATACACGAGTCATCCTTTCCCACAAATCCCGAAGAGTTTGACTCAGATGATCGGATATCATTTTCGAAACTAGACAATAAATTTCTACTTGTTCAAGAAGATGGCACGGAATTTGAATTCGACGATGCGATCAAGAGGTGGATTCCAGTTCTCGATGATGCACTGCTGGAGGAGCAACAAAAAGCTTATCGAGTAAATGGAGTGGATGAGAACGAACCGGTCGATATGAAAAGAAAGCGCAAAAAGGAATACGTTAATGGTGAAGATGAAGGTGGTCGTGTTGCGAAAGCTCCTAAGAAAACCAAGACACCTCTGCCGCCTAAACCTAACACTGCTGTCTACGTTACCGGCCTTCCTCACGATGCTACGGTTGAAGAGGTCCACTCCATATTTTCAAGGAAATGCGGGGTCATAGCAGAGGAAATAGACAGCGGAAAGCCTCGCATCAAACTCTACGCAGACGAGAATGGTGATTTTAAAGGCGATGCCCTCATAGTGTTTTTCAAGCCTCCATCTGTAAACATGGCCATCATGCTTTTAGATGATACGGAATTTAGATTAGGCGATACCAAAAATGGGAGAATGAGAGTACAAGCTGCTGAGTCGAGCTACAAGAAAGTACAACATAATGAAGGACTCGAAAAGGAGAGGAAGAGCATGAAAGATAAGCAAAAGATTATTAAGAAGACACAGAAGCTAGATGCACGTTTAGCAGATTGGAGTGATGACGAGCCATCGACCATCACAGACACAAATTCAAGATGGGATAAGGTTGTCATATTAAAGCATATGTTCACTCTTGAGGAACTGGCCGAAGATTCTGCTGCAATCTTAGATATCAAAGAAGATATAAGGGAGGAATGTAGTAAGCTAGGTGAAGTAACAAATGTGGTACTCTTCGATTTGGAAGAAGATGGAGTTGCAAGTGTCCGGTTCTCGAATGCAGAAGCTGCAAAAGCTTGTATCAACCTGATGAATGGCAGAAATTTTGCTGGCCAAAAGGTCGTAGCCTACATTTCAGGTGGAGAGGAGAAATTCAAGAAGTCTAAGAAGAAGGCTGAGGATGATGAAAGGAAGTCGCCGGAGTAAACATCTGAGGGCCAATTCCACCATTGAGCTTCAGGGCCATAAAACCGAGATCCATCACTTCTATCTGATGGGTGTGGACGATCATCTCCATACTCGATCCGTCTTTGATCATACGAATGGAGCATAATCTACGCTGCACAGGATCTCTAGATGCACTATTCATATGCTTGACAAGATCAAAGCCAATCGATAATACTCAGCTGCTCTCCGACTCAAACGCTGCAGTTCCAGCAATTTGTTATTGACTGGCAGTGTACCGTGGGATGTTGGATATAAGAATTAGATTCAGGCAAGAAATGACCAGCGAGAACAGCCTTCACATTTTCTTCTTTGATTTGCGTGTCGTTTTTGTAAAATCTTTCTCAATGTCACCTCTGTCCATCTCGCTTCTCATGATTCTCCTAGTGGATCGAGCACTCTCTTGCCATTCTTTAACGAAGCGAGGTCAATACAGCGCTGCAGTGGTAAACGGAGTCTAGATCATACATGAATAGGACGAGATGCATTTATTTCCTTGACAAATAACAATCTGGACCCAACTCCCATCGCTAAAGGCAAGTTCGAATAAAACATAGGTATCAAATAAACCCCACTTTTCAATCTTACTGCATTCATGTTTCCTCCTATCCTTCACTCATTCTTAGCCCCAGTCTCGGCGCCCCTCTCTTGGATTACTTCCTTCATAGTCTCAATCTCAAATCCGGATCCACAAACCCAATAGCTAGCTGCTTCAATGATTCGACAGACAACAGCCAACTCTGTTTCATTTCTAGGGGCGTAGATCATGACGAATTCTCGGGGAACATATTTCGCCATCCATCCACCTTTTGCAAGCGGATGTCTTTCTCCCCAACCCTTCTGGAGCACAATCTTAGCGTCATCAGGATGTAGATTCATGTGCATGCTCCTGTCACTGTAGTGAACATGACAAATTTCACCTCTGCAGGTTGCGTTGATGGGGTCCCGAGCGAAGAGGGCAAGGCCTTTTTTCTCAAAGCAAGAGGTGCCGATTCGGAAAGTGTCTGGATGTACTACGGCAAGAGTCTCAAGGCTCCTTCGTAGGCTGTGGTAAATCTTGGGACAACCAGGTTGATCGAGTTGGCGTTGTGGGGCAATTCCAGCAATGCTTGGGCGAGATCCATACCGGAGGGGTAGCCAAGATTGATTTCCTTGGAAGTAGCCACCTACTGGAAAGATTCTTTCTGAAAAGTCGGCGTAGGTTGCCGGTGTGTAAGGGTCTGTGAGAGCGAACAAACGAAGATATGAGATCTTGAGATAACCAAAGAAGGTGGCTGGAGTTCCCCCAGGACCGAGATTGATGAAGTTGACGTAGTCGTTGTGTATGATCCATGGGAGAGGTGCCAAGGCAAGAAGAATGCAGGCAAGAGAAGGCTGGAGAATCTGTATGCTCATGATCAAGGCGGCGATAGTGAGTAGTAACACAGGACCGCTCAGAGTGATTTCAAGAATCTCCTTCTGGGTTATGGCTTTCTGAACCTCAGTCTGGGATTCGGGTTCTTGCTCCATTACCATGGTGATTGCTGTCGTTGCCACTGAGGAATGTTAGCTGTGGTGTTGAGGAAGACAAGGTGGTGGGTATGCTGACTTTTGAGGTTTCTTGAGGGAATGAGGAAGGTGCTGCCTATCACACTCAGTAGCTTCGGTGCTGGAGCAAGAAGGAGAGGCTCAAGAGAGCAGTCACGTTGGAAATAAAAAGGTTGGAAAGAAACTGCACTGGTAAGTGGCAACGGATGTTTCTCAAAGCTGGAACTACAGCAAGACGAGGTCTCAATACGACGTGAGATGAGGCACTGCACCACGAATGAATCTTTTATTCAGTATGAGACAGGAGAAGATCTTCTGGATATCCCTAACAGGAGGCCCAATGGCTCGTTGCAAAGGAAATAGAGGAGAGTTTGGAGATGAGGTCAGAATTACGTGGGAGACATGTGTCTTATATACCTACTGTGCTGCACATGAGCGGCCGCTGTGTCCTTGTGGGGCAGTTGGAGTTTGATGCGAAGTCATTCGCAGTGGAAGAGCACTTCCTCTGAGCACTTCAGCAAACAGAGCACAGCGCAGCGTAGCACAGCGCAGCACTGACTCTGCCCTGCCGGAATCGGGTTTGCGTGTCACGAGCAGATCGTCAGTTGACGGAGGACAGAGGCGACCATGGGCCAATTGGCCAACGAGAGGGGCAGCTTCAAGCGCTGCGGGCTCGCCACGAAGCTTTTCAATAGTCCTTGTGGTCCTATGATGTTGGCCTCCACGAACCCGAGTCAAGTTTCTCACGACCTGCAATCAGCTCCCGCCAATGGCTTTGTGCGTGAAAAGTAGCCCCCCCGAGCCCCAGACACCGGGACTGCTGGTGCAGACTCAGGGTCCTGCTTAAAGCTGCTGCCAGCTGAATACCAGCTCTGGTAGGCACAGCGCGGAAGAGCTTCAGCTGTTGTGGGACCTAGGGAAGACTGGCAGAGGAGGGAGTCATAGTGCCGTGGGCTTTAAGCTTGCTTTCGGTGGCGTCAAGCAGCCTGCGCTCGAGGGGCCTGAGACAGCAACAGAAGCGATGAAGACAGACGATCCATCACATGCAGCTCCAGAGATGCCTGACAAACGCTGCCAGCCGTGGACGTACCACCGCATCATCAGAAGCCAAGCAGAGCTGAGCAAAGGCTGGCAACTCAGCGAGACGGCAGATGCTGATCCCAAAAGGCATCCTGAAGCCCGCACTATGCCATCACTTCACTTGTCGGACCAGATCTCGATCTCACATTTTGCACCCGATATGAAGGCTTCGTAACCTCCAGCCACCCAGAGGACTGCGGTACCCCTTTGAGTTTCGTTCCAGCCCACCAGCACTTGAGCACTTGTTGAGCAATACCCTATCGGAACCTTGCCGCATAACAGCGGTCAGTATTCTACACTGCATCCAGTACCTCTGCAGATATTCCGACAACGGCCAGAGTCTTCGCAATCACCAGCATGATTTGAGAATGGGTATTTCTACCTATTCTGGCTCTCGCCGAAAAGACCTCAAATTGTCCTCGGGTTCGTTATCACAAGAAGAACAGCCACCATCGTCAGCACTGCAAGGCTGACATTGTGTCGCTGCTCAATTTGACTAGTCTTTATGCTTTCCTTCCAACCCTTATTTACTCTGAGGCTCATCTTCCTACCCTCAACAAAACTCCTAGAAGACTCTTCCCTATTTATGAAGCCACTGTACATTTTATTCGCATTTTTATGCGGCTCATCAAGAGCGTCTTAAGTTGCTCGAGGCTGATTAGTGGAGATGGCGCTCTCAGGCCAGGCAGAGGTTGCTCGGTCAACCAAGTTATCAAACAACAAACTGGTCTGGATAAGTTTATCTCTTTTAGTTCCGTTATCTACCCTCAGATACTGCGGCTGCATGATTGATACTGCAGCTCTACCTGTCACCCCCACAAACATTTTTCTCGACGCGACAAAGCAATCAATTGTTAACATTGCTGTTTACATCGGTTGTTATTCACACTAATCTGCAATGGCCGATTATGGCCCACTCTCACCGTTGAATGTCACTAAACGATCCTCAAACTCGAGATTTCGATCGCCGAAACGTATACATCAGAGAGAGCTTGATCTAGAAAAATATGGTTACTCGGAAGATTCTGACGACGACGATTCGGAATGTAGCTCAGATTCATCCTCTCCGATATCCTCCAGAGATACTTCTGGCTCATATTCCTCAAATCGACCAATGCTAAGGAGAAACCCAACAGTTATTCCGTCAGTATCACTAAGATACAAATTACCTAACAGAATCGTTCGATACCTCTGTCTCGCTCTAATATCGACACTCATAATATTTATGTCGAGCTTAGTACGCATGAGTGTGGTCTCTTCTCGAAGAGTAGAAGTTGGAGACATTGGAGAGCGACCGCCTCCTCCACCAGAACCATGGAGGTCTTTTGAATTTCTATCACGTTATTATGGAGGTCTTCGAACTTTAGTATCATTTGCGGACAATGTTCCAGAATATCCTCTTGCCGAAGATGAATCTCTCCAATCTTTTGAATCGAAGACAATGCCGGTTCGAGATATTCCTTCTAGTAAGCCTTTTGACGCATACTCGCCATATACTTCAGCAGAATATGCTGCGCGTCAACAATGTTACCTTGATTCTGATTCTAGTATTCTTATTCCTCAACTACAGTACTACGAAGGCCGACCTAGCGGATTTCCGGACAACGCCATGGGTTCATATGAGCTTCTTGGTCTGCCAGAAGATATTTGCTTTGATCGATACGGCAGACTTGGGCCGTACGGCTATGGGTATGCAGTGAAATATGGAGGTACAGGGACTGGTGAACATGGTGAGCGAGAGGGTTCTGAGGCAGTTTGGGCAGATGGCGCAAAGGTCAATCAGGTTGATTACAGAGGGGTAGATTGGGCCGATGTTCAAAAACGATGTTACGAAGCAAATATTGGAAGGTTTGGAGCAAAAACGACCGTTGAAAACCGTCCCACAACCTTTTCAGTCACTAATGAAGACGAGGATGCTCTTCGAAAGAGAACTGACGAATCCTCAGTTGTATCAAACTCAACGACAGTGCCAAAAAGATACCTTTCTCGAACTGCGGTGGTAATCCGATCATGGGACGAATTTGATTATCAAGAAGAAGATATTCTTCATCTACGGGCAATGATTGCTGAGCTATCCCTTAGTTCAGGTGGAGAATACGATGTCCATCTCCTCGTACAGGTGAAAGATGAAGCAAAACATCCAATCTGGGCTGACGCTGAAACATATGAATCCCATCTAAATGAATCAGTTCCTGAGGAATTCCGTGGCATTACGACACTCTGGAGTGAGACTCAGATGTTGATGCTGTATCAAGGCATTTTTGATACATTTGCACGTGGTCCCAATCTTCCGGCACATGGTCCATACCGAGGACTACAGATGGCCATGCAACACTTTGCACAGAGACATCCAGAGTATGAATATTTCTGGCACTGGGAGATTGATATCCGGTATACTGGACATTATTATAATCTGTTCTCTCAGATCGCGTCCTGGTCTCAAAAACAGCCTCGAAAAGGGCTCTGGGAAAGAAGTAGCAGATTCTATGTTCCATCGGTTCACGGTTCATGGGAGGACTTCAAACAAATGGTCAGAGTGCAGACCGAAATGGGTACAGACAGCCCTGATAAGATGTGGTCTGGGATCAATGGAGCAAGACTTGAACCCAAAGGAGATAAACCAATCTGGGGCCCAGAGAGGCCAGTGGATCAGGCTGATTGGTTTGAGACTGAAAATGATCAAATGCCACCAACAGGATACGACAAGGACAAGTATAAGTGGGGCGTCGGTGAGGAAGCAGATCTCATTACCTTTAATCCTCTCTTCGATCCCGAAGGCACGACCTGGCTGTTGTCTAAGGATATCACGGGCTACAACACCACCGAAGGGCTTCCCCCTCGCCGTGCGGCCATCGTAACCTCATCTAGAATGTCCAAACGATTGCTTCAGACGATGCATCGAGAGACGGCGTTCAAAAAACACCACGCTTTCTCTGAGATGTGGGCACCGACCGCAGCTTTGCATCATGGATACAAAGCTGTGTATGTTCCACATCCAATGTTTGTGGATAGAGAATGGCCGACCGCATATTTAGCTGGTGTCATGAACGCAGGGAGAAACGGCGCAACAGGTGGTGCGAGAACCAGCGTTTTTGGCGAGAAAGAACACAACCTTCTCGGAATGACGTGGTATTACAACGCAGGTTTCGCGCCAAATCTGTGGAAAAGATGGTTAGGATTCAAAGTCAATAACGAGGGCGGAGAAGAGTTTGAACTGACAGTAGATGGAGGTAGAGATGGGAAGGGCGTCAATGGTATGAAAGGTGGTGAAGGGAGGATGTGTTTACCTCCTATGCTTCTACATCCTGTGAAGGGAGTGGAATTACCAGTTGAGGCTTTGCTTTTAGAGGAAGAGATTCCTGAGAGTGATCCTTCGGCTTGATTTATATGTAATCATAAGTGATGGGCTTGGTCTACGGCGTTGGAGCGAATGAGCGAACATGATGCATAAATGTTTTGAATCTTTTTTACAGGCAATGAATCAATGATAATAGAGATATGATCTTCGAAATGGTATCATTTGAGAGTTTGGAGCTAATAGTGTAAACTTTCGAATTGAGACTTGTGGCGGGACAGAGGTTCGCGTTTACATTTTTAGAGAGCACATTTTGAATTCTAGGAACAGACTTTTCGATGCTGAAATCTCAATCCTCATTGATTCGAATGAACTCCTACAGTGCTGTTGTTAAGTTTATCACCTGGCGTTGCGGTCTTCGCATGAATACTTGAATAGCCAATCGCGTATCTGATTCGTCGTCATCAAAGTGAGATAGATTAGCCAATATATTTAAAGTAGTAGGATCTCTACATCTTTAAAGTCGAGTGAATATGCAAAGAATAATATAATACCTAGAGGCTGAACGTAATAGAATTATGATGGAATAGATTAAAGAGAAAAGGTGCAAGGTAGGGCTACAGTTCGTGATGCTTCTGTACGGCCCTAGAATAGGACTTGCCTCTTTTCAGTAGATAAATATCTAGTGCCATCAAGATGAGTCAATATTGAAAGGCTAGTGATATCCTCACACGTATACAGCGTAGGATTTGTCGTGTATGCTAGGGTTATTATTGACTTGGTTAACTCAAGATGTGGTTGAGCGTGAGATTATATCTAAATTCAACTATCAACTGGTGGGCAAGTGCAGTAAGAGCGCTGAGATGTCGTCCTGGTGCTCACTTCAAACAATTTAACAAACTGGGTATCATTGAAAACTGCGCTGTCTTAAGATTTGTACATGCTTCAACCCTCTTAAGTCAATGGAAAGAGATGAATCCATATTATTCGAGTTTTCAAAACTCCAATTCCCAACAAACAAGCCTTCACACCTCAGCCTCTTTCTTGTGTGTGCTGTTATCGCCTGAGTTAGAATCGGCGTCCTCAAATTGCGCTTCAATGATTGGGCCAGTGTAATATTTCTTTCCACTGATATACCAGAATATTGTAGCACAACCCAGAATTAGAACCAGGAATGCAGAAGCATAGTTCATCTAGATTGAGTTAGTCATACAGTCTGATTAGAAAAAAGGGATATAGACTTGCGTTGATTGCAGTAACGGGTCTGTAGGTAGGCAGGATGAAAATGATGCTAACAAAGAGTGTCCATAGACAAGCCCATGAGTTAACAAACAGGCCAAACTTCCCCATGTGCCATGGTCCTGGTTCAAATTTGCCAAATGCAATCTTGCAGAAGATTGGAATGCAATAGCTCCAGTCTAGAGCAATCGCACATACATTAAATACCCCAGAAATGGCCGCATAAGATCCAAGTCCCACCAAGTTAATACAAATGCAAAGGATTACGGATATCCAAACTGCGTAGAGTGGTGTACCGGTTGTAGAGTTGATTTTGGTCCACACGCTAGAAAAGGGGAGGAGACCATCGCGAGAGAAAGCGAAGACAGTTCTGCCCAACGCTTGCTAAAAAGACCATCAGTTTACGTCACAGTTTAGGGAGTGTGTACGCACCATAGCAGTGAAGCAGACGAATTTCAAGATGACGAAGCCGCACACAGTGTAGAAGATTCCACCTGACTTTCCGAGACTGTTGTAGAAGATCTGGGCAACCGGTTGGACGATAGGGCTGGCAAGAATGGTGGCAGGGTCACCCATACAAAAGCATAGAACGATATTGAATAGAAATCCGGCAACATATGTGAACAGCATAGCCATCGATATGGCCCATGGTGCCTTGACCTCTGGCTCGCTGATTTCTTCGGTAATGTGGGCAGTGGCATCATAATCGGTCATGGTCCACGACACAGACAGGAAACCGAACAAGAAACTAAATCCTACAGGATTCCACCCCGACATCGACTCAACATTCGTAAAAACATATGAAGCATCGTGCTTATCCGAGGTTTTGGCAAGCAAGGCGATGGCACAACTCACTAAAACACATACGTGAAAGATAACATAGGTCTTGGTCATTTTCTCCATCCAGTAGGTTGACAGAGAATTGACGAGTCCGGTAAGAACGGTGAGAGCAACCATGACGCCAACTGTGTTGTCTGCCGTAATTGTATAATTGAAGTCTTTCCCCATAGACACGGCAGCCAGAAGCATCTGAGATGCACCATACTCCGAAGAGGCAATGCCAGCAACTTGACCAAGCAGGTTGATCCATCCCACAACCCTTGGAAAGTATCAGCGGTGCATGATTATTTTCGCCCAATTCAACGTACCAGCTTATGGAAGGAACCCATTGCTTTGGAGCAAGTCTCGAGATGGTAAAGTATCTGGGATCGCATGGTTAGTTAGAAAAACTAGGCTGGATCCGATTGGGCTGCTTACAAGCCACCAGATGTGGGATATGCGGAGACGAGTTCAGCAACTGAGCACTACGGGTAGTCTGTTAGTCAAGTGGCACGCGATACTCCTGTCAGAACTTACGGCAATACACATGCATCCAGCGCCCGAGATCAACCAACACCAGACAGCAGATGCAGAACCGCCCGCATAGAGTGGGAAGGAGAATGTTGTCATGATGGTTGAGAACAAGCCACTGATACTGACGGCAAAAGAAAAGGTGGATAGATATCCAAATTCTCTCTTGAAAACAGGCTTGTATCCAAACTGGGCAGCCAGTTGCGCATCAGCCTCGCTCAATTCAGCCAGATTGACTGCCATCATCTGCCCATCGCCTCCTTGGATTTCCACCACGCCAGTGCTCTTCTTCCTGTGTCGAACAGTGCCATCGTGCAAGGCATTTTCCAGAGCTGCTGGATCGTGGGTGATATCAGCCATTGCTTTCAGTAATTAAATGGTGTAGTAATGCGTCCGTTTCGATTCGGGATGGATGGACGGCACTGGCAATGAAGGAAGACAAGACGGAGAGAAGTGCAGTTGATGAATGGGAGGAAGACATTTTTGAGGAGAATGGATCCCACTGAGCACTACCTCGACAGGACAAGTGCAGATGCATGCGACAGGGATATGGATAGTAGGGAAGGAGCAAGGAAGGGAGGTGGGGAGACGGGAGGCGGGAATCATGAGTGGCTATCAGCTGGGGTCCCGTCCAGTGCTGATAAGACGGGGGATACGGGAGCAGCGATTGAGCGCGACGACAGAAACTTAGAGATAAGGGGGCAACAGTAAACAAATCACCCATTCCATTCGGCCAAGAGCGCTATGAGCCCTGTCAGAAATTGGGCCAAATTATTGGCCGAGAGGAGAAGCATTCTGGAAGTGTGAGCGGTCCCAGGTGTTCTGCATCATCCCACGCGGAGTTGCCAGGCAAACCTCGGAGCCTGGCTGGCAGGCTGCATGGGTTCAGATATCTCCAGTCGCCACCACCACCATCAGACACCATCAGACACCATCAGAAGAGGCAACCCATTACGAAGAGGACGCTGGCTGGCCCCTCACGTGCCTCGTCTTAACCAATCTGCACCCTGAGGCCCGAGCAGTCAAGAAAGGGAAGGTCTGCTTTCGTGCCGGCCGTCTGAACTGCTCCTCTGGGCCTAACCATCAGCCTCAAGCTCGCATTTTCCAATTGGGGCCGTCCCAGCACCCAAAATTCGGCACAGGCAATGACAGGCCTAAGGTAACATGCCGAGGAAAGATCAAATGTCCGGCCGACACGGCGAGGTGAAGTCTGATATGGTATATTTCTCTAGCGCTCCACATCTTCTTCGAAACTCTCCATCCTATGCGTTATACAATTCTTTGAATGCGCTCTCGCGACCTAGCAATGCTTTAGGTGTGTCGAACTCCCTTAACTCACCATTCCTAAGCATTGCAATCTTGTCAAAATCTAGAATCGTATCAAGCCGATGCGCTACTGCTAAAATTGTGCAGCCTGCAAACTCTTTTCGTATAATTTGTTGCATAAGCTCGTCTGATTTCCTATCAACACTACTTGTCGCTTCATCAAGCACCACGATTTTGCTCTTCCGTAGGATCCCTCTGGCGAGACAGAACCTAATCCCAGGATCTCAGAGTCAGCAAATCTCCCTGGCATGTTTTGGGGGGTAAAGATGTTTGTCCTGAAGTTAGGAGACGCTTATAAAAGTAACTCGGGGGATCCAACGTACAGCTGTCTCTGTCCGTGGGAGAACAATTCCGTGTCGAGTTCAACATCTAGACCGCCCTTCGAATGAACTAGGTCCCAGAGGTGAACTTTTTGGAGTGCTGAGATCGCCAACTCTCTATCATAGTAGTGGAGAGGATCAATATTATCTCGGATGCTCCCTCGAATAAAAAATGGTTCTTGTGGTATGGCGTTCAGCCTTGAACGAACGGTCTCGCGAGGTATTTTAGTAATATCAATGCCATCAATAGTAATCGAGCTATCATCAGTGATCTCTAACATCCGAAATAGTGTCGTTATCAACGAGCTTTTGCCGCTTCCACTTCGTCCACAAATACCTATTTTCTCGCCTGGTTCTACAGACATGTTTAGATGCTTGATGACGAGATTGCCCATAGAAGTATACGAGGCGGAAACATTCTTTAGTTCTATTGCGCCATAGGCGGGCCAATCTTCCGGTGTTTCCGAGTTTTCGTCAGGAAGATGTTCTGTCGCTGTTTCTTTGGAGAAGTTCATGAGTCTTGCGATCGCGCCAAGGGATGTCTCGAGCTGAGTCCTGTCACATTGGTGGGTAATTAGGTTATGAAATTCAGTAGCACTTCAAACTCGGAGTTTAGGAGTGTCATTTTTTCTGACACAAAACTGCACAGGTAGTACCTGTTGGAAGGGAGAGTGAAGAGGAGCATACCAGTTGCGTATGATGTAACTTAAAGTCTCGTTGAATGATAGCACATTCAGAATAGCCAGACCGACAAACCCGGCACTGATTCCGTTTCGCTATTGATTCCTCAGCTCAAGGCCTTTTCTTAGAATAGGGGCGAATATACTAATTTGACAACCAGAACCATCAATATCACAGCTAGTACCATAACAAGAAGGTCTAGAATCAATGCTAACCAACGCTGGATACAAAAGAGAAGATAGTATGGCTTCTGAGACATATCTAACAAAGCGAGGTTATGTTCCTGGGTGATTTCAGCCACAATCTGCACATTTGTCGTCTTGCATGACCTTAGAAAAGTGAAAGTTGATTGACGACTCTTCAGGTTGAAACCTTAGCAGAAGTGGACAGTAATTGCTCACCATGAAGTTTTCTCCCCAACCAAACGCTCTGATTGTGACAAGCCCGGTTAGAGACTCGAGGAAGTGAGAATACAATGGAGACTTCGCTTCGAGATCTAGGAGCCGAATTTGGCGAGATGTTCTCAGATAGAATTTTTGCAACACTTCGCACGTTAAGTATACATTTCTAACCATATACAGTTGGATTGAAATCTCACCCCAAACGATCAATGCTACAGGAGGTATAATCGCTGCAAAATAGCCGGCTGAAAAGCACATCAAGATTGCACTCATGATTGTTAAAACAATCCCTAAAGAAAGATCAATGAGAGCGTAAGGCAATTCCGCATCGAGTATCGACATGTCGGTGCTAAACCTAGAAAATTTTAGCGCAAATTAGACAAAAATCACATACATGCCTGTTAGTTATAGATCCAGTGTCTGTTGAAGTAAAGAAAGACAGGGGTGCATTCATTACGGTCCTGAGAAGTTCAGCGTGAAGGGTTTTAGCGCTTGAAGGAACCATGACGAGTGCCAGTTCCGCGACACAACCAGTCAGTCCAAGAACAGCGAAGCTCGTCAACATCCCATACAATCCCATGTAATAGCTGTTGGCCGCATTTCCCTCGCGAGCCATCGCACGTGTCCAAAATGTTAACAAGAATTCCGTCCACTTCGAACACACGCCGTAAATAATCAAGCATATCGCAAAACGCGAAGTACTTGGCCATCCCTAGTGACTTATTAGTACCATCTTGTAGTCAATGGTTAGGGGGTTTTCTTGGCAAAATAAATAGTATAAAGTGACTGACGATAGAGGCGAAATAGTGCCTGTATACTGAGAGATCGCCCGTTTGCCTACTGAGCTCTTCTGCTCGGAGTTCTTCTACTTCATTTTGAAGTAAAGAACCGGGTCCCGACTTTAAAACCCTCTCAACTGACTCTTCATTTGTTGTGGGTGAGATGTCATCTTTGAGTGTCGCACCTAAACTATGCACATAACCACCTAACATGTTCAGTTTTTCAGACGAGCCTTGTTCCGAAATCTTGCCCATGGCATCTAAAACGATGATATTATCGGCATAATTCAGCCTGTGCACAGCGTGCGTTGCGAAGAGAACAGTGGTTCGCAGCTTTCGGAGAAGCCCATCTTTACCGAAGAGCGCAGCACAGATATACTCCTCCGTTTCTGTATCCAGACCAGAAAATACGTCGTCGAGGATAATAAGTTCCTTTTTAGCATATACGGCTCGCGCAAGAGCAAGCCTCTGTTTTTGACCTCCACTTAATGAAATGCCGGCTGAGCCAACAGATGTTGCTAGAGATAGTTAGCAAACGACTCTATAGATAGGAAAATGGGACCAACCATGACCCTTGGGGAAGGAAGATACAATATCCATCTCCAAACCACAGCAACGGACGACTTCATTATACCACTGTTCTTCGAAAGTAGATATTCCTAGTATGTTTTGCTATGATTGTTAGCTTTAAGCGAGAGCTCGGCCACGCAATTAATGGGAGCCAACCTTAACTGTGGCGTTTCTAATCCATGGATTTTGATCGACGAAAGCAATTGTCGGGCTACAGCTATAGATAAATCCACGAGTCGAAGGTGTCTCGCCAAGCAATCCCTTCAAGAGGGTACTTTTACCACTTCCAACAGGGCCTATCACGCTAGTATCTATTAGTATGAGGCCTTGAAGAAGTGCTTTAAGTAACAGTATCCGGGTTCTTGGAAACTCTAGGAGACTAGACATGGCGGAGGGCACACTAACAAACAGAATTGATACCGCTGTAAGTCAAATGTTACATCATTAACCGTCGGAGTGCTTCCTAAATCCCAAGCAAAGCTAGCATTGCGCGCAGCTATCATAATGGAGTTGACAGCCACATATTGTTCGGTAGTTGAGGAAAAGATTTCCATCTCAATGTGATCTTCCACTGTCTCACATGGCGAGAGAGGAGTGCTACTCGAGATCGGTAGCCGGTGATCTCGCCTAGCATCCGATCTGAGAAATGACTCGATTCGACCTAGACAAGCCATTGCGGCATTGAGCATCGGAATCGCTTGCACTAAACCGTTCATTGGTGTTGATAGTAATGAAATCAACGATAAGGTGGTATAAGCCGAGGCTGTATCAAAGGCTTGACCATTTGAGTTTGATATAATAACAAAAACAGCGAAAGTTATCATGGGAGCTAAACTTGTCATAGAATTTGCTGGAAACTATTGTAAACATTGACTTTTTGGGGGTTAATAGCCGTACCTAGAAATACACGGACGCAGAGCAGCTTCCGGAAAATCGTTGAAAGCTGAAGCTCTATAGACCTTAGATTTTGTATGGAGCATGTTAGTACAGGGGTGAACCCAAGCATTTTTACCGGCTGGAGACTCTTAGAAGACGCAAAGTTGAATATCTAGCTGTATTATATACCTTTATTGCTGCTAGCATCGAGGCCGTAGCATCAACACGACTTTGGATACCTTGGATCCAAACCTTCTGTGCCTCACTCATATATTTCTGTAAGTACATTAGCATGTATAATGAAATGTGGTGTTAACGAGGGGGTTTGCCCAGACTGCTGTTGGTACCGTCTTAAAAGGCGAATTCTTGGATAGATGAGAAATCGAGGAGATATATATATCGTACCGCTACAAATAAGATTCCAGATGTGGAGAGGATCGCTATAAAACCTGTAGCAAGAAATGCGAGGCCCAGCTGTCTCTCTAAAAGAAAGAGAGCAATTGCTAACTCGATTGGAACCTGGTATCGTTAAGAAGAGGAGAACTTGACAGAAAACTCACTTACAGCCCAAAGTTCATGGACAAACCGAAAAGCCTCGCATATGGCTTCTGAAGAAGATACAATTAGAATCAGCCGATGATGATATGTACCACGCACCTGTATCATTCGACATTAAAGTCACTGCCATAGATTCATTTACTAAAACCCTAGAAATCAGCAAGTTCCACTTACAGCATGTTTCAGGACCAAAAGGGACTAATTGTTGCCAGATGCGGCTAACTTAAGAGTGCGTGACTTAAGCTACTCGATCTCGGGATCAAAAAAGAAAAGAATCATATAGCCCAGGGTCCTCACAGGCTGTGATACTAAGATCCATAGTCTTAGCGTAGACTAAGCTGATTAAAGTCCCCCGAATCGAAGTTGTAAATCGATAGCTCATGTGCCAGTAGGAGCCATTTGCGACCGCGAGGCCGAGCAACACAAACCCAAACGCGGCAGTAAGTCCCCATCCAATATTCTCAGGCTCATCAAGATTATTTGCAAACTTTACCGTTCGTGAAAGCAAGAATGGTTGGGCGAAGCGGAATCCAATTAGGCATAGTCTTGGGAAAATGGTGTACAAAAGAGCCGTCCGGTTGGATATGAGTGTTGCTAATAATAACGACGTCGAACTTGTTGTGTTTATATTACTCCAAACGTGTTTTGCACGAGTATACAAGACCTCGGCGCTCATTTCATCTTCAATGGGATAGAGATCGTCATTTCTGATGATTCGGCTAAAGCCAGTTGTCATCAGATTATTGAGCCAGAAGAAGAAACCTGGAAGGTCAGATAGTTAGTATTGCCAATCCGGAAATAATTTCAACGATACCCCGGTTTTGAGTGACAAGAGAAATGTTCGACCTCTTTGATCAGGTCTAAAATAAGAATAACTCATACTCCGACTATATATCCCACTAGTTGTTTCAGGGGACAAACTTCTGTAGTGATCAATAAGGATATGCCGCTTTTCGATTGCTTCGGTGACGAGAATCATGATCTTAATACCAACAGCGCTGCTGAAAACTGTTGCAACGGATTTTGCAGTATCGTCGAGGAAAAGTGTTCTAGAGCGTATGACATCAAAAGGAAGCGTAAGTAGAAGATAAATATTGATAATCGCTGATGGCCTGATAGATTTTATATGCTCCAGATGTGACAGCACGACCAAACCTAGGGAGTCCAGAAGTGTAAGTATAATAGCAGCTAAGGTGGCCTTGGTTCTAAGAGTGCATAAGACGGCGCTCATAACTAATAGTGCAGTTTGCATGCATGCATAAACTACAAGGAAAAGCTATCCCAGTATCAGTCACTTGTCTTGGGTAGCCGTATGCTCAAGCCCCTACTAATTTATTTTCGTACAGGGGACTTCGAATGACTTTTTGAGTTTTCCCACAGAGAGATGCTATTCGAAACGGGAGTACAAGAAGCAATAGCACCGAAGGTAATATAGAGAGGATAGTATCTTCAAACAACGGCGTAAAGTCAAACTTCGCAGGATTTGTGGGACCAAAAGAGTCAACCACGGTTTGAGGAGAGGTTTGATTAGCTGGCATGGTGATAGTATAATAAGAACTGATTAAGTTGGATAATGAAGAGTGATACCAATTCTTGACGGACAGTGCACCTTCTCTCCTTATACAGGATCGCAATCCCTAACTAAAAGATAGTGAATACGCGTCGCCGGTAAGGCAGATATCAAAAGTAAAGCTATGATGATAGATCCAACTAGGAACCAAGGCACTGTGCCGTATTGTACTTGTGGAGGGGCAAAGATGCTTTCTACGCAATAGAGTTGGGAACATGGGATATAAGACGTAATTTGGAGCTATCACTGGAAGATCAGAGCAGTTCCGTCGCAACAAGAGGCGGGTGGGTCTTGGCAATAGGATAGGTGAAGCGGGAGAACACACCTCTAACGATGCTTGCGTGTCGTTGAATGCATATCATAGGCATTTGCATATATATGCGTACGTGATTCGCCCATTTCGCGACAAGGTTCCGGTAAGATGACGCCGTCACACTCTGCAGATTGTAATACCTTCGATCTCCTTGCTTTGAAAAGGCCATTTCTACGATGGCCATCCCGCCTATAACCATCCGTAATCTATCGTCAACCCCACTTGAATTCACGCTTTTAGAGCGTTTCGAGGTGGCTGGATCTAGAGACAGAGGTGGACGAACCTTCACAGGGCTGTTGAGCAACATCACGGCTCCCTCATCACCACAACTTGCCTCAAAGTCTGAAAGTTTCAACCAACAAGAAGTTTCGATACCTATTGCATCCTTTCAGACCAAGGCCACAGACATACAAGTCAACCAGAGAGAAGTGTTGAGGTTGACATTTTGGGCGGATGGACAACCATATCGTGTTGATACTCCGGCTCCTTCCCAGAAGTCAACTGTCGCAATTTCACTATCTCCAGATCCTCGCTTAGAATTTACCGCTGTGTATCTTTCAGCGTCTTCACATCTTTCATTGTTTTCCTCCGCAAACCTAGCATCATGGATGTCCAGGCTGCCAAACGAGATTCCCTTGTCTGCACTCAGTATTCCTGGGACACACAACTCTCCTACACATTATATTGCACTGCCTTCAGTCCGATGTCAAGCTGTAAGTGTCAAAGTTCAACTCGAAAATGGAATACGGTTCTTGGATATTAGAGTACAGCCCGAGAGTCCCGATGATGTCTCCAAAGATGGCTTGATTTTGGTACACTCTGCCTTTCCAGTCAGTTTGACCGGGAACAAATATTTCCGCGATCTTATCAACACAGTTTATACTTTTTTGGAGTTAAACCCGAGCGAGTCAATCATAATATCTCTAAAGCGCGAGGGCATTGGCAAGGCTACAGACCAACAACTTAGCAAGATTCTCCATATGCACTATTCTGATCAACGCTGGTTCACGGATAATCGCATCCCAGCCCTTGGCGAGGCTCGCAGTAAGGTGGTCTTGATTCGTCGTTTTGCCCTGGACGACTCTTTAATAGGAGAGAATAGCAGCAAAGGATGGGGAATTGATGCAGAAAGCTGGCCAGATAATTGTGCGGACGGAACTTGCACAAGCGGCGAGATCCGAGTTCAAGATTTCTACGAAGTTGCAGAGTCTCAGAATATTCATAAAAAATTTATTTATTCAATAGATCAACTTGCGAGAGCGGCGCAGTGTGTCTATGCCTTGCCAAGGGATATGGATGCTGCATGTGTTGAGGCTGCTGCGCAACCTTTCTTTATGAATTTTTTGAGCGCGTCAAATTTCTTCAGTCCCAATTGTTGGCCGGATAGGATAGCTGCCAAGATAAATCCTTCCATAATTGACTATCTATGCCGGAATCATAATGAGCGCATTGTCACTGAGGTGCCTCACGACGGTCAGGAAAGGAGAACTTTGGGAGATGGAAGCACAGGGATCGTGGTATGCGATTGGGTGGGACGAAATGACGATTGGGATTTGGTTAGGTGTATTGTAGGTATGAATGCGAAACTTGAGACAAGGTGAAAAGTCGTAATTGATAAATTAGCCATTCTTAAATATGCCTCCGATAAGATACATAGAATACACGGCCTTGGCCAGTTCATGTTTATATAATCTCGTCCTTTGACTCGTTACTAGCAGTCTTAACCTCTTCTGCTTCTAATATCATCTGCCTCCCCTCAACAGTAAAGTAGATACTCCTCGATGCACTTTCCAAAGTGTTTGCCAATCCAGCGCCAACACCTTGCAGCATTGCCACCAACAGAGCCCGCAAGCCGTCAACACCACCATCGATACCACCTACCCATTTTGTCTTTTCAACGTCGAACACTTTACCTTCAACACGTGCCCCAAGCATGAGAAGCTTTTGCAGTCCTGCCTGAACAGCAGCATCATGCCAACCTGGATTTGCCCGCCTGGTAGGTGCTGGAAATTGCGGTGCACTTGGAGAAAGAATCGACAGTGCAGCCTTGAGATGCTGCGGTGAGACATCTGGGAATGTCAAGACCATTAGCGGTCCAGACAGTAGGGGGTTGAGAGCATGCTTTCTATTCGCTTCTACAACAGCCTCATGCGCAGCCCTGGACAATGTATGTGTCAAGGTATGACTATCATGACGATGGGCGGGAAGCGCAGCAGATGAAAGCGAAGCAGGTTCTGTAGTTTTCGGTAAAGAATTTGATGGCTTTGATTTATAAAATTCCACAATATTCAGGGCAGCGGCGAAGATGCCAGTCTGAATAGTCTGCATCTTGATGACATCTGCTAACGGTTCTGGAGGATGTCCTGCTGCAATACGCGCTTCATCCACTTTCCTTAAAGCGAGTGTCAATTCGCGCCTTAGTCCAACCCATTCACTTGACTTCATATTGTTGTGTTGGAAGATGAGCATAAGGGGGGTGGACTGAAGGAGAGAAGCATATTGGCGCAGGAGTTGGGACTTGCGAACCTCGGGAGGTTTATAAGACGGCGGCTGGGTCGAGGGATAGCGAGTAATCGGTAGTAATGAGTAGGTGATCTGTTGATGAGGGGTCGCAGACGTGATTGCCGTTGCAGCAGTAGCATATTGCTGATGGACTTGTAAGTGTCGTCTGCATCTGAGAATGGAAATGACTGCCTTTGAAGACGAAATAATCCGTGGTGGCATCCTAAGACAGGTAGGTGGAGCAATTAGCTACAAGAAAAACCCCAGATTTCCAATGTTCAACCTATAGAGTTGAAAGGAGCTGTATCTTACCTGGCAAGGCTGCTAAATTATGGGATCTCTTGACATATGTTCGTACCTGGATAGATACATCTCGCGTAGACATTTTTTAACTAGCGTGCATATTATAAGTACACAAACCCATGCAAGAGCTTCTTCAACTGGCGACGACAACATCACAAAAGTTCGGCGACTTGGAATACCAAACTAAGCAGCATCTGATCCCAAGAAGTCATGATTGACCAAGTTGAGCCCGGCGCTCCACCAAAAATATCCATAACACCTTTACTTCGCAGGTTGTGGCCATCCCCAGGTGACTCAAACGTGACTGCTGAGGAAATTGCGTTGGCTATTTCGCACATCTTTACAGACCAGTTGTCGCCTGTACAGACGGGAGCACTTCTCACCTGCTTACATTTCACAGGTTGGGATCGGAGGGCAGACGTGATTGCGAAATGTGCTGCGTCCATGCGAGCAGCAGCGTCTGAGGTGGACAAAGAGACCTTGGCTCAAGTTGTAAAAGCACGCGGAAGACCAGAGGGAACTTATCGTGGTGGTCTTGTAGGTTTTATTCCTCCGATTTTACCTTGTTACTTATCAATGCATAGTGTGATATTGTTGGTACGGGAGGTGATTCTCATCATACTTTTAACATCTCTACCACATCATCAATTGTAGCTTCATCACTGCTTCTCCTGAGTAAGCATGGAAACCGTGCTTCGACATCTAAATCAGGCTCAGCCGATCTACTTCAGTCAACCCTTCCAATCGCTCCCAATCTGACAGCAGTTACTCCTGGGACGATTGCAAAAGTCTACGAGAAGAGCAACTATGCTTTTCTATTTGCACCTGTATTTCATCCTGGCATGAAGTATGTGGCACCCATTCGAAAAGAGCTCGGGTGGAGGACAATTTTCAATTTACTGGGACCACTAGCCAATCCCGTTGAGGGTAGCATTGAAGCTCGACTTTTAGGCGTAGCCCGCAGAGATATCGGGCCTGTCTTTGCAGACGCCCTGAAAATGAGTGGTGCTCGAAAGGCCATGGTTGTTTGTGGCGAAGAAGAACTTGACGAGATTAGCTGTGCTGGGCTAACCTACTGCTGGAGATTGGTCGACCATTCAAACTCCGAGATACCGCTGGAAGGTAATATCTCTATAGATAGCTTTACTATCAGCGCATCCGATTTTGGACTTCCAGCTCACCCGTTAAAGGACGTCTCGCCCGGCAAGGAACCACATGAGAATGCGGAGATTTTGATGAAGCTACTTCAAAACCTGCTACCAAAGGAAGATCCCATCTATCATTTTGTTTTGATGAATACAGCAGCAATGTTTGTGGTGTCTGGAATCTGTGAAGCTGATACTAGCAACATGGGTCATGGTGATGATGGCAAGGTCGTCAAGGAAAGAGGACCTGGCGGTGGAAGATGGAAAGAGGGTGTCAGAAGAGCTAGATGGGCGGTCGAAAATGGGGAGGCTTGGAGACAGTGGATGCAATTCGTTGAAGTTAGCAATAGCTTTGATAGCCGCTAGCCCTGCTTCCAGTAGGATATAATGCCGTCATGCCCACGAAAGCATCAGGTTGGAGTTTCGTGTCTTCTTACTCCGGGTCGGTTTTTGACGGACCGATGTCGCTTGTTGGACAGAAGCTCCAGCTAAACTGCAAGGAGGCACGTTTTCCTGTTCCTACGACCGATATCTCGTATTTCTTCTCTTCCACTCTATCCCCAGAAGCTTATCTCCTGCTTTCGGAGGGTGTGGAGAACGGATGTAGCTACGTAGCTCAGGTTAGGGTCGCAAAACGCGGGGCAATTTCTACCCCACTATCAAACCTTCTCTCTTTCCAGATCTTTTTTCGTTCCATTTCCCACTCATCGTAGAAGCTGCCTTCTAGTATCTTACAGAATGGGGAAATCAGGAGTCCTCCTTCTGGGTAAGATTGATCAGTATGTTGTCCCTTGGTCCTGCTGGACCCTTCTCTTGTTCGTCTCTAGCGGAACCACAACTCTGACAATGCCCTCCATAGCGCTGAGAAAGAATGGGAGGACTCAATTGCATCAATTGCAGATGTGGTCAAGCCTAAGTCACGTTCGAGGAAGGAATTCTTGGAGGAGTGCAAATCCGGGGCTTTCGATAACGTGGTTGCCGTTTATCGCACCTTTCCAAGTGTGGCTATTACAGGTTTGATTGACGAGGAAATTGTTGCGGCATTTCCTAGGAGTGTCAAGTTTATATGTCATAATGGTATGAGATCTAGGTTCTTTGCGGAAATAAGATCTAAGTCAAATGAAGCTGACATTCAACTGAGGGGCCGGGTATGACCAGGTTGATGTGTACGCCTGCACTGCACATGATATCCGGGTCTCGAACGTACCAACGGCAGTGGACGATGCTACCGCTGATACAAACATGTTTCTCATCCTAGGCGCCTTAAGAGGTTTTAATACCTGTGAGTTAGTTGAACAGATTGTGTGTATCGCGCACTCATCTCCATTTAGCCATGCTAGCACTTCGAAATGGACATTTCAGAGGCTCTCCTACTCCACCGCTTGGTCATGATCCCCAAGGCAAAGTCCTTGGAATCTTGGGGATGGGAGGAATTGGAAGAAACCTAATGAAGAAAGCAGCAGCCTTTGGCATGACAACCCAATACTACAATCGATCTGAACTATCAGAGGAGCTGAGCGGAGGTGCCAAGTATGTGAGCTTCGAGGAGCTTCTTAAGACAAGTGATGTGTTATCCTTGAACTTGCCGCTTAATGTATGTTACAAAACTAGCTTCTGTGACAAAAGCCAACACAACCTTATAGAAAAATACTCGTCATATTATCTCCACCAAAGAGTTTGAAATCATGAAGCCTGGGGTTGTCATTATCAACACTGCTCGCGGGGCGGTTATGGATGAAGATGCCCTGGTCAAAGCGCTCGAGAACGGCCAAGTATGGTCATGCGGGCTAGATGTTTACGAAGAAGAGCCAAAGATTCATCCAGGTTTGATCGCTAACCCCCATGTTATGCTAGTACCACATATGGGTACCTGGACCATTGAAACACAGACGAAGATGGAGGTCTGGTGTATTGGAAACGTGAGAAGTGCCATTGAGAAGGGGAAACTAAGCAGTCCTGTGTTAGAGCAAAAAGATATGTGAAAAAAAAAACAAGATAAATGACGAAATGAGAAACGATGAAAGCTGTTTTTGGATAACAAGGTAGATTTGGGAGGCCAGTACTTCAACGACAAAGTTAATAGATAGAACACAAAATAGCAAAAATGTCGAGGTACAATAAATCGTTAACAAACGTAGAAATAGAAGCTCTCTACCATCACGAGAGAGCATAACGGTAGTAGAACCGCTTGTGAATTTTCATTTCGATGCAAGGAGACTAGAGCTACATTTGAAGAAAGCTAACGGGTCTGAGCCAGCAGGAATGCTGTCTAATACTGAAATCATCTTTCCGCCTATGGAAGAGCAAATCCCACTACGCTTTACAGACTGAAAATTTTGTTCGCCGGCATAAGAAATCAAATCCGTGAATCCCAAGGTCGGAATTAGACCCTTGATTCATCCTTCATAAGAGTACATTTGCAGATTGTATACGCCGGAAAGCAGGAATATCTCTCAATTTCTGCAATCCGATCATGCCAGCGTATGACTTTTAGTTGAGGACAATATGAATTGTGTGTCTTCATCTCTGTCTTCAACGAGAAACCCAAATGCCCAATGCAACGCTTCAAAGAGAGTAAATCGAAGAACGCCTGAAGAAATCACAATTGTAGCCAGGAAAGAAGGCATTACTTGGATCCTGGGGTAGTCCATGAGCGAGCCGCCAGATCACACAAGCGTCGGATGACATTAGTAGTTCCAGCACCAGCAGCTTCATCTTGGACAAACTTCTTGGCAACTAGAAGCTTGCTTTTGTTATCGCTTTCATCCAAATGCAGTGGAGCATCGTTTTCGGTGTACTCAGATACCCGTTGGCCAAGGCCACGGACGACCGCAATAGAGTACAAGACATCACGATTCTCTCGCCCGTCAAGTAGATTACGAAGAGCGGCAAGGGTATCATCGACATCCTTAGCTGCTGTAGAGTCCTCATAATTAAGGGTCACAAAGTTAGCGAGAGTGTACCAAAACTCCAATTCGCGCAGTCGATGGTGATCTGTGCTTCCAGGGACGGGTGCCGTAAGGGGATTGTTGGCTGCCACTCGTCCAGTTAACAATGTCTCAAAGACATTTAAACGATGACTAGCTTCGTGCGCGTCATCATTTGATGGGACGGTTTTAAATTCTTTAGCACCGTTCATTGCAGCGGCAGTGGCTCGTACCATTCCCGCAAGAGACCAAACGACACGAGCTTCGACGCTGGACGTGTAAGCGATCTCCTTTTGGTCATTATGATTGGTCTTGGCAAATTGTTGAATGAGTGAGGCAAAACCATCGAGAAGGGGTTTGCCTTCAAGCAACTTGACGAGGCCCTTGACAGAAAACCACTTGGACTCGAGGAAATTTTCTAAGCCAGGTGCATAGATACTGTAGTAAAGGTGCTTGATCTCATCGACAGATGTAGAACTCGCAGCATCGGTCGTTGCTCTAGGAGCAGGGGGGCCGCCTCTGGCCAGAAGTTCACTGACCGTTCTTTTTGCTGGAATAGTCGTGTCAGCCGCGTCTTCTTCAAAAGATGCAACCGAAGTAGATGGAACGAAAGAAGATCTCCCACCTCCCCTCAGGTGCGGCGGTGTATCCGCAGCACCTGAAGAGAAGGGGCTTGAACTCTGCACATCTCTTCTAATATCCTCGCGGAAATGTGGCATACCTGGTGTTGTAGTCTGATACGCACTTGCAGCTGAAGAAGGTGGCGCAACTGCCTCCAAAGACGGATCAATGGCAGATTGATAGTCGAATTGTTGACTAGCCGAGCCAGGCGAACTGACGCCAGCCGACAACGCTGGATCGTACGACATGTTTGCAGGTGTACCGTAAGGACCGGAGAGCATCTGCGGCTGGTTACCATACGGGTTGGAAGCTGCTACAATGCTACCGGCGGACGGCGCAGAGCTGGGAGCAGGTTGGATGGCTGCAGGGCCGGGTTGCTGCTTGAAGATGGGATCGTAGCCTAGACACTCGCGCTTTGATTTTTGACAATTGCGACAAGCCGGGTGTTGTTCATCGCACTAAATAGATCAGTGGTAAGCTCAATGGATGGAAGGATGAGCGTGGATTCAAAACTTGAAAATCGAGGTCTTGCGCTCTTGAACTCGGCTTGCGAGCTCTCATGTGCACTCGCCTACTTAGGTAGATTCGCTTGATGTAAACGAAAAGATCGCATCGCGAAAGAACCTCAACCTCCATCCCGTTTCCATCCCCGTCGAGATTTTCAATTGATGGAAAAGCTGTGAACTGACCTTGATGCGACGCTTTCTGCACGTCAAACAACCTGTCTTGGTTCTCCGCTTGATCTCCTAGTTCACGAAGCATATTAGCAGAAAATTCGAGTTCGGTCGGAAAAGACGCGACACTGACCTTCTTATGTCGACCACCACTCATGACTCGAGAATCTGGAACTGGCAGAGCGTATCTTATATTCTGTCCAGTTGGGTCCGATGTCACATTGGGATAGGATGATGGGTGAGGCATTGCAGATCCCCCAGAGTGATAATAAGGTTGGCCACCTATCTGACCGACCGGCGGAGGAAGATTGGATCCCATGTGGTGTTGAGACTGCTGCTGTTGTTGTTGAAGAGGGTCGAGCGAACGCATACTTGGTAAGGACAGAGATCCGTTGCTGCCAGTTGGGCTTCCACGATATGGTTCCGGCCCGGCTTGGTTTGGGGGAGGATAGTTGTACTGAGCAGAGGGCGACGGGTACGAGGTCGGGCTTGGGTAATTCACAGGTTGTTGCGCGCGCGTGGGACCACTCTGTTGCTGTTGCGCATTCGACATGGATGGTGAGGATGGCACAGAACCGTCCTGGAGATGGTTGTTGTGGTTGTGGTTGGGGGGATGTGAACTGTTCTGATTATGGTTGTTTTGCTGCTGCGCCATGTCCGACTGACGCGGTCGCTGGCTGACCTGACACTTAGAAAAAATCTGGCAATTCTAGGGAGTTCGTAGGGAGTTAGGTCACTTCGACCACCACAACAAAGGCCCTCGGCGGAACAAGTCAACGCACGGCAATGCATGCAATGTAGGAGAAGGACCAAGTAGGTACGGTAAGGTACGGTACACTTCGGAGTCGGATCTCGAGGCCTGGCTGGCCGGTCTCAAGGAAGAGAGAGGTTTTGCGGACTCGCTTGGCTTGCGAGGCTGAAATGTCTGTCCAGGAGCGTGAGTGACCAAAGACGCAGGCGGGCGAGGGAGATTCAACCTTTTCAAGGTTCTTTAAACAAGGTCGCTCTATTCTTACAAACTTTTACGTCCCTTTTACAGTAACGCCTTTTGGACTAGCGCGAGATCTCTACAGTCACGGTCTAGTTGCTTGCCCAGCCTGCCTACTGCCTAGCCACCCAGATTATCTATCCATAGGTAGTTGCTTGATTACTCGAATTATTCCAAGCTCGCGGCTTTTCATCTAGTTTGGCCCCCTTAATGCTTCCCGTAAATGCGCCTTTGCCGAAGACAAGCGAAGGGATTGGAATCTTCCGCTCCTGACTAGACTTCCCGACTACTAAGCAGCAGGGCCATCATTGCGACCTTCCTGTACCTCGTATCCTTCCTGTCTTACCTTACTCATCGTGCGCTCAGCTGAAACTTGCCTCGAATTTCCTCTCTATCAAATCGCGAACAAGCTCTGTACAATGCCATCAATAGCATGTAACCACAGTAGAATTCGGTGAAATACCTTTGAGAAGGCAGCGGGAAATAGCCCAGGGACAAGGTTTCCTCTCAATATCCGGTTTTCTGAATCTAAATTTCTATTTGCCCCTCTTCAGTTCTCAATTCTGCCCCTCAAAGCACTTACTCTTACATCGAATTTGTTCCTTGATAATGTATCATCTTCGTGCTGTTCTAACATGGCCAATCCTAAGTCGTTTGCTTGAGGTGTACCAAGTTAATTTGATAGATCTAGTATTCTGTCAGAGAAGCCACTGCTGCCGAGTTTATTGACCGGTGAAGTCCTGATATCAGGACTATGTACCTACAAATCAGGACCTCTCTAGTACTGATTTAGCATACGACATCTAGATTATTACATTAGATATGCAAATGAGTATCTAGGTTTGAGCAGGTCATTCAATCAGGTCAACCAGATTATGCTAAAGTGCAAGATATATGTTTTGACAGTCAGTGTAAGCTTTTACAAAGTCAGTATACGGAACTCTCAGGTAGCTGAATATCCTTGCCCGGCGTTTTGAAGACGAGGGCTTAATATTTCATAAGGATTTTCTATTTGCTAGCTCCTGAGAGATATCTGCGTGGCTATATGATGTTATCATCTCTTGCCAGCTCGTGAGCCGGCCCACGGCCCGTTGAACCTCCCAGATCTTTAGATGAAGACCACGACAAGCTCCCAAACGAACAGAGACGCAACTTTGCTTGTATCTAGCCATCCGTAAGAACTCTACTCCAGTCAAATTTTCGCCATCGAGCTTTAAACCCATCCGGGCGCTTGTCGCTTCGGCTCCAACGACCTTGCCTCTTTACCACATCAGGCTCAATGTTAAGCATCCCACCAATTACTTCCCGCGCGAAGAGGTCTCCTTTAGGCCATCGGTTAGAATCCTCAACAATGTGGCCCAGGCCACCATCAATCTCAAACCAAGCATGAAAATATGGCATTTCCTTCGCAATGGTTCGACGGAAGGCTTGCTTGCCCAATCCTGCCCGTGCTTTTGCAGCAGTGTCAATGAGCTTTTTATGCTGTGTCCACTCTTCGTCAGAAGATAAGATAGCCTCTCTAAAGAAGGCCGACGCTGTCTCGCCCAGGTTGTACGGGAGTGGGACAACCTGCATGGCAGCATGCATCTTCCTATGCGGAGCGGCGGCGTTCTCATAAAACATAACATCTCGGCCCTGGTCGTGATACATTCGTGTCAAGCATTTCATAAAATTCCGAATCTCCTCCCATTCATCGTCGTCGCATTCTAAGAGGTTGGTTCTGTGTTGGATTGGGACAATAACCGCACCACCTTCACTAAGCTCCGGCTCAGTTGGTAGAGTTAGATATACTCTTGTAGCTAGTGAGATAATCGGTGCAATAGGTGCTTGGTTTTTTTCCTCGTGATGGCAAAGTTGACACTTTTACCGTTAGCAATTAATCTCATGTTCAAGACAATTCCGACCTAATAAGGAAATGCTCTTTTCCCGCTATAATTGGGAATACCATTTGCATTAAAACAAAACGGAAATAAAAGATGTTCCTACATTATCCAGAATGTGATTCAGCTTTTGAAATTCGCTAACTGCAGCATTCTTCAAGTTCACTTCTGACTTATGAACCCTCTTCGCAAGTTTCTGGGCATTTTCATCCATATAATCGAGATCAGTATCGAATTTGATGTCCTTGGCAATCCTCTCAGCAGCCTTCATCCCTTCGCCTCCGACTGTGCTTCTATTCCTTCGTTCTTCCCTCACCATATCCTCGATACTCATATCTTCATTCTCCTCGACGAGGCCCCTTTCCCTTCCTCGTTTTGTATCAATGTTCTTAGCCTCACCGCGAGGTCCTGCTAGCATGCGGTTCTCCATCTTCCCCAACACAACGACCCCAGAACGAGAAAGGTTGTCCGAAAAGCTAGCCATTGCTTTATCGTACTCCCTTTGGGCTTTTTCGACTGCTGGGTCATTTCTTAGCTTAGCTTTCATGAGCTGTGCTTTCATGCGATTCAATGTGGTTGAATTCAATGAAACGGTTGTTTGTCCAGCTTGTCCCTGTACAACATTCCTATCGAGCAAAATCTGATTCTTTGCCTCTGTGACCTCCGCAGGTTCCTTTCTAGTGTCCAAGCACATTTCACGCTCTCTAAAAAGGTCTCCACTTGGTCTCTCTTTTCCAATATAGCCTTGGCCATAAGTTAGTTTCCGGTCCAGTTCAATTTGCTCCTCTCGCGCATCATCAAAATCCCGTAAATCTCCAAATCGCTCGACTGCAATCTCATCTATAGATCTTCCACTTTGTTCAGCCAAATTGTAAACCGCTTTCAGCTTAGTCATTCGCCATTGAGATCCAGAATCTCCAAATCTGTAAGGTGCCTTCTGTTGCGCCTCAATATCATCCAGTTTTTTATTTCCGGCAACAAGATCTTGTAATTGGTGATTAAGCTCGTTCTTGGAAACTCTCAAGTCATAATCGGGTTTTGAAGGCTCTATCTTTCCGGTACTTTTCGCTCCTTTCTGCGTGTAATCGAATTCCAGGCCTCCTTCCTCCATCCAAGAATCGCGTTTCGGGTTGGTTGGATTGGACGGTTTCCTATTTTCGAGAATTGGCAAGTCCTCATGAACTTCCGACGTCTTCGCATATTTGTGGCTCCGATATTGTTCATCTTGTCCATCTCTCGCATGCCTTGAGCGTTTGTGCCTGTGATCATCTCTGTCTCGGTGTTGCTCTTCCCGCAATCTATGGCTGGACCTGTGATGATGCTTATGTTTCCGGTCCTCGTGAGTATTCTTGTTGTCCGTCTCCCCTTTTTCTTCGGACCTTTTTTTTTCTTCGAGCGCTCTCTCGAATTCGTCTAAACCATCCATGGTAAATTGATCAAGAAGAGTTGACTGCTTGAAATTCGAGGGAAGCGAGAAAAGCTCAAAGTCGACTACTGTGGAACATCTCACAAGTACCCCGCCAAAAATACTAACAATAATTCTAACAACGACAACCACGTATTTCAATATGGACGGCCCAGGACAATCAAACGGATCTCCACCTACAGCTATTGTCTGTGTAGGTATGGCTGGGGCAGGGAAAAGTACGTTCCTTCAACGTATTAACTCCCATCTTCACGCTCAGAAAGAGCCTCCATACGTAATCAATCTAGATCCTGCTGTTCGCAACGTCCCATTTGATAGCAACATCGACATCCGAGACTCTGTGAATTACAAGGAGGTCATGAAGTCCTACAATCTTGGCCCTAATGGCGGGATCCTCACCTCTCTCAACCTGTTCGCAACGAAGATAGATCAGATTCTCAATCTCCTCGAAAAACGAACAGCCGTAGACCCCACAAAACCAGATGCAAAAATCATCAAGAATATATTAGTAGATACTCCTGGTCAAATCGAAGTTTTCGTGTGGAGTGCAAGTGGAAGCATTTTATTGGATTCATTAGCATCTACTTTCCCGACAGTGATAGCATATATCATTGATACACCCCGCACAGCTTCGACAAGTACTTTCATGAGTAACATGCTCTATGCGTGCAGCATCTTGTACAAAACCAAACTGCCTATGATCTTGGTGTTTAACAAGACAGACGTCAAAGATGCCGATTTTGCGAAGGAATGGATGACAGACTTTGAAGCCTTCCAGGCTGCTTTAAAAGGGGAGGAGGAGGCTGGTAGTTTTGGAGGGGTGGAAGGTGGTGGTATGAGTGGAGGCAGTGGATACATGGGCTCACTGCTGAATAGTATGAGCCTGGTGCTAGAGGAGTTCTACAGCCACTTGAGTGTGGTTGGGGTAAGTTCGATGACAGGACATGGTATCAACGAGTTCTTTGAAGCTGTGGCGGAAAAGGCTGAAGAGTTTGAGAGAGACTACAAACCAGAGTTGGAGATTAGGAGGAAACAGCGAGAGGGCGAAAAAATGGCAAACCGAGAAAGGGAGCTGGGGAAATTGATGAAGGACATGGCGGTTTCAGGAGAGCCATCATCAGAAAAGTCCGCCACAGATATGAACACTCTAAGTGACATGGAGGATTCTGATGACAGTAAGGAGGAGGAGGATCGAAATGAATCGGCGAATGGCTTGGACTCCAGGTATCAAGAGGCACTCGCGAATACTGGAAGTCCATCAAGCAGCGACGATCATAGTTTCACGCGCTACCTTAGAGCTTCTCAAATTAACATGTGAAGGATACGGAAATTCAAGTAAAGGCGTTACCCGGTAGCATGACACGGCGCATCTAAGATACCTGATGAAATTTAGGATACTGTATGAAGACTTGTGTATGAAAACACCGTGTCTCCTAAGCACGCTCTTATTCAGAAGAGCATGACCCCGCGCATCTTCTTCCTGTGTGCTGTAGCTTTCATATCATCCTATTCCCCTATTGGTTTCATATCACTTTCGCTTTCGTGATATCATCTTGCCTCGAACTGAACCATCCTGTGGCTGGTTAATATATAGTCTCTGAAACTCTATTATCGAGGACTTGCCTTTTTGTTCGCTCCTTGTAAAGTACACGATGACCGCATTCTTTACACCGAATTGGATCTCCTCTCTTCAAGGGAACCTTGGCGTTGCAGTCACCACAGAGGTAATTGATAGCAGGGCCGTCAACAGCGAGAGAGCTTTGAAAGGCGTCGCGTCCTGGAGTCGGAACTGCTGTAGGAACTTGATATGCTTCCCGAGACATTGAGGATGAAGTCGAAGATATTGTGCTGTCTACCGCTGTCCTATGTGAAGTTGCATTCATCAAGAGGTCGAGGCTGAAGATGGGGACAAAAGGCTGAGAATTTCTTGGTGAGTTTACAGTGGATTAGATGATAGTCCGATTGCCGAACAACAGCCGAGCCATATTGTAACCTCCCAGTTCCCGTTAGATGACAAATGCAATCTCAGAAAACCTGGGAATCTCTTAGTCACCTTGCGATTCTTTATACTAAAACACCATAAATTAACCAAGAGCTACTTTGAGAAGGGATGTTTGAAAGCTTGATTCAAGTTCCTAGGTAGTCAGAAGTCAGGTGGGACTTCCCGACCAAACGGGTATAGGTAGCCCCAGAGTTGCCAGTGGGGTGAGAGAGACCTTACTAAAGATGTCGGGAGAGCAAGGACAGGGAATCGAGCCATCACTTCAATATTCGGACTTCAATACACTGTAAAGACTATCTTTTACCAAACAGAAATGTCCACTCTATGACAATATCTCTACCATACCGTAGTAGATTAAGTATCCCTAGCTTCACTACTTGGGATCGAACGTCTATAATCCATTGGTTGCTTCGTCAGTGGTAAAACTCAACCGTCATTATTGTCCATCCTGTCAATTCGTGCGAGCACGAGGACAGATTCTAGCAACAAATGATGCGCAATGGTAGGCTTTTTTCATTACATCTAGATTTCCATGCCTTCAAAGCAGTCCGGCCTAACATCCAATCTTTCAGGGCTGCTGTGCATCCTCTCCATACCCTAGCCAGCAACCCTCTACGATCAACTCAAGTCAACCACCATCGCAAGCGGCGCTTCACAGGCCATCCAGTCATAACTCTAGTCACAGTAATAGGCAAACCCATGAGGACCTAACCTCACACATCAATAAACGGCTCAATCTGCATGTATGGACAAGCTCAAATACAATATGGACGAATGTTGCTCTAGACCGTGAGCGTCTTGAGTTCTTTGAAACACGTGTGACTGGACGACCCGAGATATGGCAGACAATCAAAGCTGCTTTAGAGGTTTTGTGGACTGGTGGCGACCCTGACGATACTGATGGAGGACTAGGAACTGCTCAACTTATTCTGAATGCGGCGGGGGTTACCATTCCTACTGGCGACTTGGCAAGTGGTGTATATGACAGTTTTGGGGCTTTTTATCCTTTACCGGAGCACATCGTGTCAAACCCAACAAATCTTGCCATCGCGGCTTCGCGTATCACAGTAGGGGAGGGTAGTAACAGCGTTGCCGAAGCCAGTGCGGAGCCTGACGAAGATACGATTATCAGAAGACGTGAGGAGAAGGGCAAGGGTGTGGTTAAGCCCAAAGATCTGGTCGAAGTCAAAGTCAAACTCAGCGACCGAGAAGCCCAGGCCATAAAAGTCATTATCAGCAAAGAGGACTCGATACGTTTAGTGTCTAAGAAAATCATGGAAGAAGCAAATGTCAGTTGTCCTTTCTATTGAAAATTCTCAACTAAAAGTCTTTACCAATAGCTCCCAGCAACTAAACATGTTAGAATAGCCTATATGGGCAAGATCTTACAAGAAAATCAATCGTTAATAAGTCAAGGCTGGCATGATAATCATGTTTTAAACGGATTGGTATTTAATCTTTGATGCTGTATATAGTAATGTATATTTGTATGTTTGCTAGGTTGTTTAAGAGATGTTAAGTTATTAAGATTACGTACAATACCCCTGGCGTTTAAGGCTAAACTTCTTTAAATAAAGTTTTAAGCGTTTTAGCTAGTTAATATATTAGATTTAAAAATATTTAAAATATATAATGTGATAAGCAGAATGTTACGTGTTGCAAATGTTTTGCGTAGACAACACGAGCGAACAAAACCTTATTTTCGAAGTGTAAATAGTAAGAATAAAAAAGGTGTTGTTGTAAAAGAATACATTCTTAATTCTATAAAAAGCAGCTATTTTATATCTGCTTAGCTAAGTTACATAACTGTCGCATGTAACAGTTATGTAAAAGTAAATTATGTAAAAGTAAATAATCTTGTAACGGAAGTGCTTTCTTAAAGAAAAAACTTTTATGTTTTAATAAGAAAAATACTACTAATTAAAAAGCTTCTAGTACTTCTACGCTTGTTATTAGTTATTATTATTGTCTTTATTATTGCTTCTTGCTTTGTTTGTTCTTACTCTTTTCGAACTTTTGCTTTAACACTAATAAAAATACTTAGTAGCTATTTTATAGCTAGTGTAAACTACTGTAGTTAGTAGAAACAAAAAAGGTGTTGTTGTAAAAGAATAAATTCTTGATTCTATAAAAAGCGGCTATTTTATGTTCGCCTAGCTAAGTTACATTGTTGAATTTAAAAGTTCGCTAAGTTTGCTAAAGAATTATAATTAGATTATTTACAACTAGCTAACTTTAATTTAATAATAAGTACTTAACTAATAGTCTTTTAAGTCTAATTTTATATATTAGACTAATAACACTTCTAGTACTTACATTTAATTATTACGTAACTTGAACCTAATTTATAAGGCAACCGTACGTGATTCTAAAGCATAACTTCTATTTATACACACTTGATTAATAAATTTATAAAAAAGCTTATCAAGGCTTATTAAAACTTATTAAAGCTTATAAATTGCTCGATTTATAATCTAGTTTGCATTAGTTAGTTTTGCTTCGCTTTTAATTTTCTTAATTAGTAAATAAGTTTTTATAGCTTAGTTTAGCTTAGATTACGTGCTTGATTTATAATCGAACTAAGAATCTTATATTCTGATTAGTTGTTAGCTTGTTTTTAGATTTGAAATCAAAATCAGAATTAGAATTTAAATTCGATTCTAATTAAATATATAAGTAACGAAATTTCCTAGTATTAGTTAGATAGCAAGCTTTTCAAATACAATACAATTCTGCTTTACTCTTATATTCTATATACAATCTTATTAGCTTATATACTCGGAATTATATATAAGCTTATTATTACATAATCTTATTTTACTAAATTCCACACACATAACTGTCGCGTGTAACAGTTATGTAAGAGTAAATAATCTCGTACTTTTCTAAAGAAAAAACTCTTATGTTTTTATAAGAAAAAATACTACTAATTAAAAAGCTTTTAGTGCTCTTACGCTTGTTATTACTTTTTGCTTTGTTTGTTATTACTTTTCTTAAACTTTTGCTTTAACACTGCTAAAGATACTTAGTAGCTAATCTATAGCTAGTGTAAGCTACTATAGTACTAAAGTAAAGCAAAGTTAAATAATTAGTATAGCTAATTTTACTAACTATATTGTAAGCTATATAGTGCGTAACTTAAGTACTTATAGCTTAGCTAGTTTACTAGTAAGCTATTAATTTTTTTTAGTTGTGTTACTAGTAGCGCAGTGTTAAATTTTAGTTAATTAGCTAAATTTATTAGTAATGTTTTTATTACTAGTGTTTTTATTACTAGTGTTTTTATTACTAGTGTTATGTAATAGTTAAGCTAAATTACAGTTAGTAAACTTGCAGCATGCTGTAAAGTTAGTAAGCTTGTAGCGTACTATGGAATTTTAGTAAAGTAAGAGCATGTAATAATAAGCGAGTATATAATTCCGAGTATATAAGCTAATAAGATTGTATAGAATATAAAAGTAAAGCAAAATTGTATTATATTTAAAAAGCTTGCTATCTAACTAATACTAGGAAATTTCGTTACTTATATATCTAATTAAAATCGAATTTAAATCTTAATTTCGATTTTAATTTTAAATTAGTATAGCTAATTTTACTAACCTAAGTGCTTGTAGCCTAGCTAGTTTACTAGTAAGCTATTGTAGAACTTTAGTTAATTTTCTAGCTAAAAGTTTAGTTAGTTTACTAGTAAGCTATTAAAGAAATTTAGTTGTGTTACTAGTAGCGCAGTGTTAGATTTCGGTTAATTAGCTAAATTTATTAGTAGTGTTTTTATTACTAGTGTTTTTGCTAATAGTGTTTTTATTAGTAGTGTTGTGTAGTAGTTAAGCTAAAGTACAGTTAGTAAACTTGCAGCATGTTGTAACGCTAGTAAGCTTGTAGCGTACTGTAAAGTTAGTAAGCTTACTGCTTGCTGCACGTTTTTTTTTTTAAGTAGCTTAATAAGTTTGAAGTTAAACATGTTAAATAGTAATAGCAATTTCGCTAACAGTAAATTTAGCTTAGTAGTAACAGTTGCTTTTGTAACTAAGCTTGTACTTTTAATTTTTAAGAAAATTTTGTTTTTAAGTTTTTTTTTTTTTTAAATAATGTTTTAAGCTAAGTTGTATTTAATTATATTAGCTAGTTTTTGCTATTGTTTTAACTTTGCTATTAACTGCTTTTAAATAATTTAAAATACTGCTACAATTATTTTACTATAGTTTTTTTAAGTATAATAAGTAGTTGCTAAGTTTAGCTTTATATGCTTTAATACTTTTTTTAATACTAAGTTTATTTTTGTTACTAGCATAGTAAGTTGTATTTGTTTATTGCTTTGTTTAAATATGCTTTAATTAAACTATTGCGTAAATTTAACGCTGTTATTATTTTTGTTTTTATTATTATTATTGTCGTTATTATTTACTTTAACAAGTGTTTTTGCTTTGCGTTTAGATTTTTTGCTGCTTTTGTTAGTAACAAAAGCTTTAGCTTTGCGTTTAAGCTTAGTAGCTTTTTTAATAAGCTTTAGTTATATTATTGCATTGTTTTTTAAAGCTTAAGCTTTGTATTAATAGTTTAAACTTTCTAAATTACTATATTTTTTAATTAGTACTAAAGCGTTGTTAATATTTACTTTTTTTTAGCTACTAAACGCGTTACGTAGCTTAACGTAAATTTTATTTTTAGATTAAAAAGTTATAATAATAAAAGTTAATAAAAATTAGTTTTCGAAAAACTTACAAAGCTAGTAAGCTTTTAAAAAAATTATGTAAAAAAAAAAAATTAGTAGTTAAAAAAAAAAAAAGTATTTATACTTTTTGTATTTACTATTTTTATATAAATATATTTTAATCTTATATTTACGTAATTAAGCGCGTTACGCTTAGTGCAGCTACTTCTTAAACTTGCTTTTAAACTTGCTTTTAAATTTTTTAAATTTTTTAATTAAATTTTAAGCATTATCTAGCAAGTTTTTTTTATACTACTAATTATATTTATTACTATAGCTTAGCTATTTTACTAAGTACTTAGTGCGTTTGTACTTAGTTTGCTAGCTTAAAATAGCTTTAATTTTGTATAATTTTTACTTGTTAGTGTTACTTTAAATGCTTTTTACTAGCTTAGTTATATTTAGCAGTAGTTTGTTAAATAAGTTTTTTTTTAGTACTAGTAACAAATGTGCTACTAAAATTACTAAGTAAATTTTTTAGTATAGTAAAAGCTTTAGTTTAGCAGCTAATTTGCTAACTATCTTATTAACTTTAAAAAGCTTTGTATGTTGTTTTTTTAGTTTTTTATTGTTACTAAGTAATTTATACTTTTTGTAAAGCTAAAAAAAAACTTTGTTATTAGCTTTAATGTTAATTACTATATATTGCTAATTATACTATTTTTTTACTGCGTTAGCTACAAAGTTAATAGCAATTTTAGCGTTTTGTTTTTTAAGTTTTTTAACTAGTTATAAGTTTAGTTTAGTAATTATTAACAAAGTAGTATTTAGCTTAAATTTTAGCATTAATTTATTTAAGCTAGTGTAAATTAAGTTTAAATATACATTGTTTAAAGTACACTGCATAGCTATTAATAATAAAGTCTAGTTACTACTTAAATAGCACTATAAGTAATAACAAATTATAATTTTTGCTGTTTAGTTTTTTTGCTTAAAAAAACTATTTGTTTAAAAATGCTACGCTATTAATATTAAAAGTTTTATACTTAAGTTTTTAAATAATAAGTTTTAAAAGTCTAATACAAATTTTAAGTTTTTGTTTAATATTAATTTTTTTAGAAATACTTTATTTAGCAAGTAGTAGTATTTTTAGCACTACTTTAGCTTAGTACTTAGCTTTGTATTAATTATTTTCGAAAATTAGCAGTGTTTTTTCACTAAACTTGTTACTAATTGTAAGCATGTAGTTATACATACTAAATTTTCTAATAGCTTATAGTTTTAATTTTAAAACAAAGTTTATAGCAATAATGTAAAATAGCACTAATAAAGTACATATTAGTTGCAATTTTTTGTTTAGCTAGTTTTAAAAAGTTTAATTTTGCTAATAGCTTAAGCAATGTTTAATGTAAGCTTTTAGTACTTTCGCTAGTTTAAAAATAGCTAAGTTTTAAAGCTTTTTTTTTTTTTTTTAATTTTAAGTAAAACTAGTTATTATAAGCTATTTTAAAAACTTTTTTTACTATTAGCTGTAAAATATAAAGCTTTTGCACTTTTTTTTAGCAAAGTAGTAATACAACAAACTATTGTTTATTACAAAAAGTACAGTAAGCTTTAACGCTAAAAATAAAATTTGTTTTTGCAGTTTTTACTTAAAAAAATGCAGTACTTTTTAAAAATAAAAATTACTAATATATTTTGCTACTAACTTATACTAAAACTTGTTTAACATTAGTACTTTTAAGCTAAACATAATGTAATTTAGCTTATTGTTAAAGCTAATGTTTTTGTTTTTTGTAGCTAGAAGTTGTAACAAAGCATTAAGTACAATGTTTGTAAGTTTAAAAATATAGTAAACTTTAAATTATACTGTAACAAGTATAGTAACGCTATTACTAACTTTATATTTAAGCAGCTGCTATTAGTAGTAGCTAGTTAAGTGCTATTGCAAATACTTTTTGTAATAGCATAATTAGTTAAAATAATAATTTTTTTTTAGCTTAACTAAATTATTGTTTAAAGTTTTTTATAAGTATACATAAAACAAGCTACTTTTAGTTTAATAAAATAATAGTTTTTTTTTGCTACTTTAAGCAGCTTACTAAAGAAAAGTACTAGTTGTATAGCAGTACTTGTAATTTTTAACAAGTTGTTTAAAATAACATAGTTAAGTTATAAGTAAAAAACTATAATGCTAAAGCTTTTTTTTATTAACGCGTTAATTTTAAAGTACAGTGTTTAATTAAAGTTAGCATAGTATAAAAATTTATTTTTTGTTAAGTATTTTTATGCTATGCTAAAAGCTAATTTTTTATTTTTAGTAAAAGTTTAAGTAGTTTTTATAACATAACTTTTTTTTTAAGCTAATAGTTTTTTGCTTTTTACTAGCTACTAATAATAATAATTTTTTTTGCTATAGTAATTTAACGATTTTAGTATAAAATAAAACAAACTATTTAAAGTAGCTAGTTATTTTAAGCTAATGCTTAAAGTTTTTTACTGTTGTTAAAAATTAAATAGCTTTTAAAGTATTAATTCTTTAAGTAGTAGTTGCTATTTTTAGTTTATTTATATAATAGCTTAGCAAGTTTACTAAAAAGTATATAATTTATAATTTCTTAAAAAACAATAATAAGTTTATATTACAAAATAATGTAAATATAGTATGCAAATACTAAAAGTATTTTTTAGCAGTTTTTAAAAATAGTACAATATTATTAATAAAAGCTTATACAAAAGCATAAAATTTGCAAAACTACTAATTTATTACTTGCTATATATAAGCAAGTAAATTTTTAAATTTTATTAAAGTAATATAAATATTTTTTTAGCTTTTTAAACTAATAACAGTAAAGCGTTTACTATGTTTTTTTACTATAAGAAACTTATAAAAAAATAACAACTTATTAATTACTATAATATAATATTTTTTTTTAAAGTACTTTAATAATATTAGCTTAAAGTAGTATAAAATATACGTCTAATACTACTACTTTGTTTAGTGTTTTAAGATTTACTACAATACGTTTTTTCTTTACTTTATTAACGTTACGCTAAATAACAAATACTAAGCTGCTAAATAAAGTAAAATTAGTAACTTATTTTATTTTACTTTAAGTGTAAAGCTTATTAAATGTTTTATTAAGTAGTTTACAATTTTTAACGTTAAAAAAATAGCACTATAAAGTTACTTTAGTTTTTTTCTAGCTATTAATTAGTAGTATTTTTATATGTTTATTTACTAGCAGTACGATTAAGTTTTTTTTTTTTAGTAGTTACTAAATTTTTTAACTAAGCTAGTAAACTTAGCAGTTATATTAAAGTTTAAGTACTAATATATATAAACTTTATTTAATAGCTTAATATTTAAAATATTAAAAAGCTTTAATATTTTAAGCACTAAAAATTTTTTATTACTAAAGCTAAAAGTGTTAGTGTTAAGTTACAGTACTAAAGCTAAAGCTGTAAAAGCAAAACAGCTATTTTTCTTATATTTAGTTAAAGTTTCTAGCTTAGCATTAACAGAAATAACTATATATTTGTTTTGTTAATTAACTATAGTAATTATATAACACTTTTGTACTATAGTATTAATAGCGCTATATTTAAGTTTAGCTTAAAACATATAATTCTAGTTTAGTAAAACTAATGTATAGTTTACTGCTATTTAGAAACTAAACAGTAGTAAAATTACTGTTTGCTTTTAAGTAGTAACTTTTAAAGTTACTTTTTTACTATAATAGTAAAATTCAAAAGAAACTGTTAAGTTTAAACACGCTTATAGTATTATAATTATGCTAAATATGTAAATAGTTGCACTATACAAGTATAAAAACTTGTTGCTTATTAACAAATTTAAGCTTAGTTTGTTAATAACTTAAGCAGTAATTTTTACTTTTTCTAGTGCTATAGTACTAACTAAGTAAAGATTAAAAGTAGCTTGTTCTAATAAAAGTATTAAAGCTTTTAGTTTTTTAACTGTAATAAATTGTAACTAGTTTTAAGTTACTAACTTATTTGTAAACAGCTATTTTTAAGCTACTAATAAACAAAAACATTTAGTGTTTATATATACTTTATAGTTAGTGCTGTTAAAAGTATGCTAGACATTAGCAGCAGCGTAAGTATAGCTAGTAATACTTTGCTGTACATTGTTTGCATTTTAAAGCGCTGCAACAATAACAAAAAAAGCTTTAGTAATAGCTTTTAGTATAAAAGTTAGTATACTAGAAAGTGTTGCATACAAATTAGCATATATATACTTAAAAAGTTAAAAAAAAACAAAAAAAAACACTAGCACTTTTAACACTATAATGTTAATTTATTAATAGTAAGTGCTATTATAGCACTGTTAATGCTGTTATTAATGTTATTGTTTTTATAATTCTTCTTACTAATAGCTAGTAGTTTAATAGTTTTGCAAGCAATGTATTTTTTTTTGTTAGTTGCATTTTTTTCTTAGCGTTGTCTTCGTAGTAATTATCTTAACTGTTACAAACTAAACTTGTAAAAGTCGCGAACTAAACTTGTGCTTCTTATAGTAGAATAAGTAATTAACTGCTAGTTGATTATTGTGCCTTTTAGCCTGTTAGCGTAGTAGTAAAACTTATTTATATTACTTTTGTTACATTAACTGTAGTTAGCTTCGTTATATTTTCTAAAGCATTAGTAGCGCTAAAAGTTACTACTGCTTAAAGTGTTTGCTATATAGCTGCTTAAAAGCTAGCTTGTTAAAGCAAAATCAAATTTTTTTTAGTTTTTGTTTTCTAAGCTTTAAGCAAAGTAACTATACGTTAGCTAACTTAGCATTAGTGCTTTTAGTTTAACAGTGTTAGCAGTGTTTTATAATAAAAAAGTAAAAAATTAGTTTTTATTATAGTTATATAGTTAAATAAAATAATAATTATTAAATAAAAAACGCTAACTACTTAAAGTGTACTAGCAAGTGTTGTTTTTTTTAGAAGTACTACTGCGAAAGTTACAGTTTAAGTTAAAACAAGCTAACTGCAGTAGCATGTTTTTTTACGCGTTTTGCTTACTTAATACTTTTTTTATAAAATTACGTACTAATGTAGCTTTAGTAAGCTAAGTAATATATAGCTGCAGTACTAAGTTAATATTATTATATACTTGTAACAATTGTTAAATTAGCTTGTTTAATTTAGCTGCTTTCGCATATTTTATTACAGTAGCAATATATAACTGTATATTGTAGTTGTTTCTAGCGTTAGTAACAGTATATTTTTTAGCTTGCAGCTTTCGTAATGCTACAATAAGAAAGTTTTTAAAGTGTTTTGTTAATGCTTGCACTTAAGCAGTAACGCTTTAATTGTAAAACTTTAATTTACTTTGCTAGAAGTTGTCGAGTTTTAAAGTGTACTAAGCTAGTGCTAATTTACGCAAACATAATAATAAGTTGCATTAAATAATAGTAGCTTGCTTTTGTTGTGCGTTATTACTAATAATCTTAGTAAATAAAAACACATTTCTTTAGTACACTGTTATACTGTAACAGCACAAGCACGAACACTGCTGCAAGAAGTATATAGAAGTACTTCGAATGTAGTCTGAATATGTTTCTACTTATAGGCTAGCTACAAAGTAAAAGAAAAAGTTAAGAAAAGAAGAAACTCTTTCTAAGAAAGAGCTATATAAAATAAAAGTGGGTCTCCTAACTTCTTCTAAGCTAGTTCCATTCCAAGTTCACCCTGAACCTATTCAGGGGTCATCACGTAAGCAGCACGTGGTCAGAACTAATGCGGGCTCTTACATATACTAGATTGCACACAGTTGCTTAGACTGTATAACTTGTTAAAGTCTAAGTTACAGTATTTTATATTTTGCAGTTTTTATTTTGTGTTACTAACTTTAGCATTGTTAGCAGCAGCAGTGCTAAAGTTTAGTAAAAAGTTAAAAATGTGTTTTTGTAAAAGTGTTTGCTAACGTAGTACTTTTGCTACAATTTAAGCAATTCTAGTAGCGTTATAGCTTGTTAGTGTAAATTAATTTAAGTTACTGCTTTTACTTATTATAGCTAGTATTTGCTAAGTAAATTACTTTAGTAGTTTAGTTAAGTTAATAATTTTTAAGAAGTGCTAAAGCAAGTTTAAGTCTAGTTCTAAAGTTACTGTTATATTAGCAGTAAATAGTGTTTAAAGCAATAATAATCTTAAATATAACTAACTAGTGCAAATTTAATTTACTTTTTTCTTTTTTTTTTCTTTGCTAATAAAAAAAAAGTATTTGCTTATAGCTTTGTTAAAGTCTGCTTTTAAGTTTAACTACTAAGCTAAATTGCAAAGTAATTAATTGTTAAACGCTTTTTTTTTTATTACTAATGTTAGTAAGTAGCTTTAACACTAAGTTCGCAAGTTTGTAAATCTGCTATTGCAACTTCTTACTAATAAAGTTAATGTAGACGTAGTAAGTACTAATAAAAGCTTGCAATTGCAAAGCAAGTTAGTTAGTCTTTATAAAAGCTAATGTAATTATTAATGTAGTACTAATTAGTAGTTAACTAATTGCGTAGTGTTAAGTTAGAAGCTAGTTGCTAAATAAGCAATGCTTTCGAAAGTTAATTAAGTATAAGTATAGTAATTAATAATTTAAAATGTAAAATTAAAAATCTAAGTATAGTCGTGCTACTAAATTAGTAAAAACAAAATTATAATGTAGTTATAAAAAAATGCATTTCTAATTTTATAAGAAGCAGCTATTTATGTTTGCTTAGCTTTGTTATATAACTGTTGTATGTAACAGTTATGTAAGAGTAAATAATTTTATAACACTATTAGAAATAAAAAGAAAGATGTTAATATTATTTTACTTGCAAACAAACAAACAAATAAAAAAGTAAACTAAACAATAAAAGCTTACTTAAAGTATTATGTTAAGTATTAGTTTTAATAAACGAAAATTATATATTTTAAGCTAAACTTAAATATAAAGCTATTAACGCTATAGTATAAAAATGTTATATAATTACTATAGTTAATTAACAAAACAAACACATAGTTATTTTTATTAACGCTAAGCTAGAAACTTTAACTAAATACCAAAAAAACAGCTGTTTTGCTTTTACAGCTTTAGCTTTAGCATTACAACTTAACACTAATTTAATCAATACTTTTAATAAAAAAAATTTAGTACTTAAAATATTAAAGCTTTTTAATATTTTAAACATTAAGCTATTAAACAAAGTTTATGTTACGAGGCTAAATTAAAAGCTTGGAAAGAAAGTTAAAGACTTTTATTTAGACTATTCTAAGCTAAGAAAAGAAAAGCAAGAAGCTCTGAAATCTACAATAAGTTTTATTTACTTTAGACGCGCTAGTTTGCTTAGTAGCTTAGCTACAGCTTTGCAAGCTAGCTTTAAGCACGTAATTACGAATAAAAAGTTTTAGATTTATAACAATACTTTTTTCTTTAAAATAAGCTTGTTCTTAAGCTTTGCTTTCTGTCACGAATCTAAGACCTCCCATTCGTGATCACGTGCCAAGAGCCAGCCTTACAAGGCTGAAGCCAGGCCACCAGGCAGACTAGCGTAGATCTCAGAGCTTCTCGCTCTTCCTTCCTTAGCTTAGAATGGTCTAAAATAGAGCCTTTAACTTTCTTTCCAAGCCTTTGATTTGGCCTCGTGACACTTTCTTATTTATTTAGTTACTTGTTTTGTCTTTCGTATGTGTTACGTAACACTTAATTTGTTTAATATTAAACAAATATAATTAGTTAATTAAAAGCAATATAAATTAGCAGAATTCTTTTGTGTTTTAAGTATTTGTTGTCTTTTGCACAGTCTAGCTAGTACTGCAAATTTATTAAAAGTTATAGCTTTTTTAAGTTTGCTTTATAAAATTACTGTAGTACTAAAAAGCTATTACTTAAAGCAGTAGCAAAATACTACTTTAAGTTGTTATTCTAGCTTTTTTATTTAATTTTATATTAAAGTTTTTTTCTAAGTAGCTTTACTGCTAGAACTTTTTTTACTTTGTACTTTTTTTAGTCATTAACTTATAGTAGTGCTAGTTTCAAGTTCGATTAACTTAGTAGTAAGTTCGTAACAGCTTTTCGAAGCTAGTTTGTATAAAATACAAAATATACTTTAATAGATTCAGCTTTTTTGCATATTGCTTTTAGCAGCTTCTTATAACTTGTAAATTTTTTATATTAATTTTTTAACTTTAGTTTAGTTTAGCTGCTTTTTTAGTGTTTTTGCTAATATAAAAAATTTATAGTTATATAAAGTTCTAAGTTTAAATTTTTTTTTAGTTATAAACAGTAACTAGCTTATTGTTTCGTGCTATAGTAACGCTTGCTACTAGTTTACTATAGAAATTTAGTTGTTTTAGTTGTTTTAGTAGTACGTAACATACAAGTGCAGTCTTTAGTTAAAGTACTAGTTTACAATTTTAGTTTGTTTATTTGTTTAAAAGTAGTTTGCAGTGCTAAGTTAAAGCTTAATTTGCAGTTTTTTATATACTTTTTTTTTAAAAGTCTAATTAATACAAACTAAAAGCTTTTGTCTAATACAATAAAATTTAGTAGTTTAACGTATTTAACTACGTAAATTAAAAAAAATAAAAACTAGCTTTCTTGCTGTTATCGTGTCTTGCTAAAGTTAAGCTTTTTTGCATACGTAGTAGTTTGCTAAGTATTTGTTAATATTGCTGCTTTAGTTTAGCTAGTAATATTGTATTTAAATTGCTTGTCTAGTTTTAGTTAAGCTAGAGTGTCTAGCTAGTAGCTGTTTGTAAACTTTTTAAATTAAAGCAGTTTTAAAAAAAGTTTAATTTAACAAAACACTATTTTAAAAAGTCTAAGCTTTGTTATTAGTTTTTGCTTAAGCTTTTAACTTTTCTAGTTAATTATTAGTTTAGTTGTCTTGCAAGATTTAGTTAACTAACTGTACGCTGTTATACTTATAAAGTTCTAAGCTAGCGACTAAATTAGTTTTTAGTTCTAGCTTTAGTTTTTGTAGAAGTTTACGATTGCACGGTCAGAACACGTAAATGATGAATTTATATTTCAAGAAAGTAAAGCTAAAGAGCACTATGTGCTTAAAGCTTTCTATATATACTCTTTGTACAAGAAAAACTGCCTACACAGTTTCTGTCGCATAGTCTTCTTTTAATAGTTAATTAATAGTTCTATTAATAGTTCTATTAATAGTTCTATTAATAGTTCTATTAATAGTTTAATTAATAGTCTTGTCGATAGTTCTGAAGATTGCTTCGCTAACTTTTATTTCTTTTATTAAAAAAAGTTAGCTCTAAGTGTTGCCTTAGTTTCTGCCTAGGCCCTCAGGCCTAGGTTCTGACTACCAGGTCTAACTCGTAACAGTTTTCTTGTAATATCTAAATCGATTTTCTTAAGTGCTAATAAGACTTAAGTTTAGTAACGCTTTGTAGCATTTCTTTGTTTTTTAACGTCTTTAGTTTTGCAGCTTAAAGCATTTGCTTTGTTATTCGACTTTCTAAGTTTGTATAATAACTTAAAGTTATACTGTAAAAGCAGTTTTGCTTGTCTGCTAAAAAGCTTTTTAGTTGTTATAAAGTATTTAAGTGCTTTATAATTAAACAAGATTTAAAATAGTTAAAAAGTTTGTAATTCTTTAAGCTAAGCTTTTTATTAAAAATAAAATAAAATAATAGTTAGTATTTTCTTGTTATAAATATTATAATTTAGTTTAGCAGCTTGCATAGTTTTTAAAAAGTAAGCTACTAAGTGCTAAAATTAAGTTACAAAGTTTTATTAAAAAAAACTTTGTTTATAACTTTATCAAAAGTATTTGTTTCTAGTTATGTTAGCTTTTGTAAGTTGTAATAGCGAAAAATTAGCGTAGTAATTAAAGCTTTTTAGCATTTTATACTAAAATATAACTTTTTTATAAGTTAGTTAATTTAGTGCTTTAGCAATTTTTTATAAGCTTGTATAAAGTGTTTGTAAAAGTTACAAAATTTTAAAAACAACTAAACTGCTTTAACTATACGTAGTTTTTTCTAGTTGCAAACTACTTTTACTTTTATTTTTTTAGTTAAGACAATAAAGCTTAGATATTTTATGCAAGTAACATAAAATTTTAACTTAACAATGTTAGTTTGTAAACTAGTGTAGTAGAGTGCATAACATTTTTCTGTTATTTCGCTAGCAAGAGCACGTGCATAGAACTCTCTATAAAGGAGGTTCTACAGAGCACCTACAAGAAAGAAAAGACAATCAGAAGAATAGATCAGAAGAGAAGAATAGACGATGGCAGTTGATAGAGCATTGATTATATGGATTTCATTAATATTCTCTTCGCACTGATACATTGATTTATCTGCTTGTTTCTTATTTGTTGTTTGCACTAGTTTCTGGGCTTTTCACGCGCATACATTGTTCTTGTTCTGAGTTCTTTGCTCTGGTTGATTCTTCCAAAATATACTATCGAGAGCTAGCTGAGGGCCGACAAGACTCTTGTTTTATTAGCTGCTTCTCTGCCTCTCGTACATTAGCTTTTCGAATTTAAAGTTTATTTAAATTTTATAAAACGCTTGCTAAATGTTAAGCTTAGTGTAAATTTTTGCTAACGTTAACTTAGCTAGCGTTTTATTAATTAATA